>JBAMNC010000440.1:0-1200000 GCA_037902135.1 Cetoscarus ocellatus
TCTGATTCTGATATAGCGAACAACTAGTTATGATTTCTCATACTGCTATTTTGTTCATCTCATTTTTTATTTTGCACATTTACTTGTCTGTATAGTTATTTATTTTTACTTATTCTATTTTTTGTATTATTATTATGATTTCATTTTTTATATAAATATGTTCTTCATAATGTATTTATTCTTCATCATTTATTTACGCATCATTTATACGTACATGATTGTGGGTTTAGAGGGGTGTTCATGGTTCATTTACGTTCAAATATAAAAAGTAAAGAACTTGTATTTTTGTACAATGGAATCTCAGACTTGCTTACCACAAATAAAATTTATTTAAAAAATTACAAAAAAAAAGGTCAAATGTCCTGCAAACTTTACTTTTAGTGTAGTAAGAAGAAGCTTGGAGAGCAGAAGAACATGACACCTTTGACTAAACTCTCAGTTTACAGAGAAATGTGATTTGTCTCTTTAAAGCAAATGGCCATTCATATGCTCCAGTTGTAACTTCCTGGGGTTTTTGATGTCATAGCCATACAGCCTCCACCTACATGTGTGTTTCCTGCTTGTCACAGGCAGACGCCATGACTGTTTTGAAAGTCCGTTCTCCTGCCTGTAGACCCTCCTCCCCCCTCCCATCAGACATTATTTGGGTAGCCAATCAGTGCAGAGCTCCTAATCATATACCTCTTGTAGCTTCCCCTTCCCCTCAGATCTGAGCGTGTCCATAGAGGAGAGAAAAAGAGCTGCAACTGTTACTCTACAGAGACTAAATTTTCCACAGTTCAGCTTAAATCAAATCCTTGCTTAATAAATGCCCAAGAGATGATTTAAAGGGTCAAAGACATCAGGACATGGGACCCTAAAGACATATTCATTCCCTAGTGTTTGGCTCTGAGAGTTGGTTTACACCTTTTAAACATCCCTATCTGTTTTAATACTTACAATATCCTACATTTATGAACTATCATTTTGTATTGTTTTTATTCAATTGTTTTATTTAGTTTTTACTGTTTCTCTGTACAGCTCTTTAGTAACTTTGCAGTTGCATTGAAGTGCACAGGATTCACAGTAGCCCACTGGTTGTGTTTTCTTTACCCTTTGTAAGCCAGCCGGCCCTCTCTCTCTTGCCCCCTTCTGCTCTTTGCCCACTGAGTGCTCCAGCACTCTCACAGAGATGCTCTGCCTGGGACAGTGGCTGCCCCCAGGCTCCCCTGTCTCTCGGCCTTGTCCACCCTGAGTGTTTTCGTGTCAGCACACATCAGTGTTGTTGTCCTTGGTGCTGAGTAATTAACTTAAAGGGGTTTGTCTAGCGTGATAAATTTAGGGAGGCTCTTTGTTATAAGAGGCGGGTAGAAAAGGGCCCTGACAACTCACTCAAAAAAGGAGGATGGAGGAGCTTAAAGTGTGTCACGCGGCCTACAATCAAAGCTCCTGCCATCAGTGTTTCCTGTTGTTATGTGTGAACACAATGGGAGAATCACTCATTGAGCACGAGTATTGACATGTTCACAATATAACAATGTTAGTGGGATAAGTAGAGTGGTCAGGGCGACTTAATGCCAAGGACAGAAGGAGAAGCAGAGAGCGCTCGTCTGCAGGAGTGTTTGTCAAAGTCAGTGACACACCAGGACACATATTGTTGCTGCTTGATGCCAAAGAGGGATTGGGACACAGAGACTGGAGCTGGAAAAATGTCTGCTCCTGCCCAAAATACAGTGTTATCCACTGTGGGTCAGATTAAGCAGATGAGCAGAATAGTGTGTTGTTATATAAGGTGATCCCGACCAAATCTCTTTGACACAAAGCATGGGATAAACCAGCAGATAGTCCATGATATAACCAGCAGAGATGTAAGCTAACATGCTGCAAGGATGACTAAAACAATCCGATCTGCAGTTTGTCTCTCAGAGCAGCTAAGATAATGTCAAAGAGATTTGTCCACACCTCCATCTTGCATTTGTTGAGCAAAAAAAAAAAAAACTTCTAACATATGCACCAACGAAGATTATTAACAAAAAAGGTTTTAACAGACAGAGCTGAGAAATATATCAGACTTTCACACTCAGGGTTCCCAGTCTTTTCTAGGAATCATTTTCATTTTCCAGGACTTTTCCAGGACGTTTTCTGCTAACTATCTTTTTAGTCTGGCTTTTATGTAATGTCTTACTATCATAAATTTATGGTTTATTCTAGGGCTGAAAGATATACCGTTATCGTATCTATATCAAGATATTAATATCGAAAAAGCACCGATATAAACGATATAGATTTCCCCCCCGCTCGCCCTGCATGTACAGCTCTGGAAGTCACAACAAATTTCATTTTAACGATTGCCCTTGAATGCACCGCCAAGGCCAGCCAACCACAAACCTTTTTTATTTTCAAACCGTTTCAATTTTTCTGAAAAATGCTTGGTTTTCACCGAACCCGTAGTCAGATCGTATCATATCGATATCGAGATATCTGGCATGAATATCGGGATATGAAATTTTGTTCATACCATTCAGCCTTAGTTTATTCCTTTTTTATATCTTTATTTTCTCTGCTTTTTTATTTATTTTTTTTATTTTTTTTTTACACTTTCAGAAGCCTAAAGTTTATTTTACCATTTTGTATTGTTTCTTTTTGTCACCATTGTTTTGAGTTTTTATATTTTATTCTTTAACTTGCATTATTTCATCTATTCATATTTTAGGGCTCAGTGTGCATTAGTTATTAGTTTGATTTTGGTTCACTAACAAGGTAGAAGGAAGATCAATAATTTTCCATGACTTGAAAATTGGTCAATCATCTTCCAGGTTTTTCAGGACATGTGGGTACCCTGATACTATATCACTCTTACTTCAATATAAAGGTAAAATTGTATCACTTCCTCTCGCCTGCTTCTCTCTGCCAGTAAAAGACGCCTGGTGCTCCCATCTCAGCATGGCTCAAAATCACCAACTAGACTCTTCTCCTCTGTTATTCCCAAGTGGTGGAATGAATTACCCAACTCCATTTGATCTGCAGAGTCCCTATCTACTTTAAAGAGAAATTTGAAGACTCAACTGTTAAGGGAACACTTAATCTCTTCCTTTGACTCTTCTAGTCTGTAGTCCTCAGTGGAAGAATGAGATAAAAGGTTTAAGACCAGCTCTTTGTGAACAACTCAGCACTGAGTATGTTACTGTTAAATATGATGTTGATATCAATGACATTGAGGACATGATGATGATGATACTAGAGATGTGGCGTCCGTGAACGAGTTGAGTCTTTTGAACAGCTCTAGTAAGTAAATGATGAGAACAAATTTGCAGATGTGAGTGAGACGTTGGTTTGTGAACCATTCTTAAATGCAATTAAATTACCCACGCAGCCTTCACGTTCATCTGTGTGCCCCATGAGTCTGAGTTTCGTATGGCAAGCTGTCTTCACGTAAACGACTAATAACATCTCTGAGTCTGAGCTGTGCACAGCACACTCCATTCACGTGAAAACAGCTATACACGTGCAGCTAACTTCGGGGAAGATATCAATGAACGCCGCCCAACTGGAATGCAGACATTTGCCCCTGTATTATCAGAGAGGAGGAGGAGAGAAAGTAGTGAGCGCCCAGCACCGCCCAAGTCCAACTTACTGAACTGGAGCCAGTATTTACAGCTATATCGGGGGGAGGAGATAGCGACTGAAAAAAGCCCACAAAATGAGCCAGAGTCAGAACCGTAGCAGCATTTGAATGAACTTCTCTAGGGAGGAAAGGCAAGGTAAAGCTCAGTGCAACATTTGTAAAATAAACAACAATCTTTCAAGTCCGGGTCAACAAATAATATACACCACCACATGAAAATTCAGCACCTGAAGACAGTATTAGTGTCAGATGTCCGACAAGAACTAACTGACCCCAGTACTATTGAGACTGATGTCTCTGTCAGTCCCTCCACCTCCACTGAATCTGCTAGTTCTGCCTGCACATCAGGTAAGACACCAGGTCACTACTCAGTCTTCAGCACCAGCACAACCTGACGCTCCCTCGAGATGTGACATTCACGAACAAGCCAGGCTTTTGGACAGCTCTTTGAAAGGAACGGCGGCTCCCTTGAAAGAGCCATAAATCCCATCTCTAGATGATACTGAGGTGAAAAGGGTTTTTGTCTAATGCTTGGTTAGAAAAAAGTTAGGCACTGCCTTTGGCTTTATATGTCAGCACCTGCATCCAGTCAGACTTGGAGCAGTTTTTTGCACTTACTAACGTTCTTCCCTCCAGATTAGATTTCTTGCTTGTGTTGTACTAACTCTCAGATGTAATTTGCTTTGGACAAAAGCATCTGCCAAAATAAATGGTAGCATTATAACATGAGTTATATTAAAAATCATGCAAATTTCAAGGTTAGGGATCAAGATGTGGTTCCAGTTAAGAGGCAGTTGTGACTAGTTTTAAGAATCGTCATAATTTTCCCTTATGTTAAACGTTACTTGATCAATACTGCCACTTAGTTCTGCATGCCTTGCAAACAAATGATGCCGCACACTTGTGAGAGGCAGTCGGTTCAAACAACAACAGAGTCAAGGAAGTCATTTTAGACAAGAGACAGGAGCGGTCTTGATTTAACCCAAACTGACAACAATGTAAAATGCATCGTCTGTAACCGTGTGATTTCAAATAAGGTCAAAAACCCCCAACCTGATACACCAGATGGACTGGTCATAAATTTCAATACTCCATGTGGGCAACAACCCATAAAAAATGTTTAGGAATGAGCAGAACCTTTCAGACAAAAATCCAGGAGGTGACTGGACAATCGGTCGATCAATCACATTCATCGCAGGTCAATGACAGAATGTAGTAGGCAGAAGCTACTGATGCAGTGTAAAATACAAAACATTAGCCATTACTTACCACAAAATATCATCAAAACATGTCAGAAGTGGAGCGAAAAATACCCTTTCTATCAAGAAATGCTTTCAGTGTGGTCATTTGTTCTTAATTCAATAAAGAAATGCAGTCCAGTTTCGATAAAACTGCCACTTAAGCTGTTAGCATCCATGCTAATCTCTGTACAAGCACTCCCTGCTGTTGTTCTGCTTGTAGCTTACACCTTTTCCTGCTTTAAAGGATGCTGATTGGGCCGTGCCGCTTTGAGCCACTCACAATTGTTGTAGATTTGACCTTTGCAAAATGGATGTGACAGAGTACTGACATTGAAACAGGCAGGTCCAGCTGTGGCACAAGGTGGCGACCCTTGTTCTACTCAGAAAACTAAAAAGGATCAATTAGGGAATAAGTATAGACTTGGATTAATATTAGGACTGTCAATTGTATTGGTATTTATAAAATCTTATGATTTCCCCATCCCTGTCTGAAGTCGATGTTATTTAAAGATTTGCTGCTTGGCTTAATGCTGAGGCAAAAGATTGTTTACAGTAAGAACCACTGACAATAAAATGCTCATGAACACAGGATCATCCTTCAAATGTTCAAATGTTCAGACTAAAGCACAGGTATGTAAAGTGTGAGGCAGGCCTCCACAAGGAGGGGCCGGATGAGAAATGAAGTTAGCAAGACAGTATGTGCTGAAAGTACATATCCACATCAGTCACTCATTGTGAATAAAAGACAGCATGTGCAAAGACATCCTATTTACAGTGTTTAAAGGGTTTTAATGTACGTTTCTGGAACTAAATAATCTGAAATCACCTGAAGAAATTAGTATTTAATCCTGGAGATAAAAGGTTTGAGATACATGTCGGGTTGGGAATGATTTTTTTTCCTGATACTAAACAAAATTGATACTTTAAAAACAGTGGCAGTCTGCAATGAAAATTTTAAGATACTTTTAATACTGCTGAATTTTTTTTCTTGATCCATGGCATTATGCTCCTGTTACCTTTAATGTCTGTTTTTGTTCAGAGGGAAATATTGGATAGCTCACTAAACAGAAAAGTCAAAGAAAATTCAGCATCTTTGGCTCTTCCATTCAGTGACTGGTATCCTAATGAGTCTAAACCTGTGCTGTGATTAGTTTTGGTAGGTGTTTGGATGCGTCTCCACCCGTCCCTAGACACTGTGCATCTGTGCTGTGCAGTGTATGTCTGTCAGACCTACCCAGATCTCCTTGAACACTGTTGTCATGGGAAGTCCTGCTGGAGGTGGTGGAGTCCCCATCACTGGGCCAGATCTGGCCTGTTTTCCGCACGCCAATGATGGCAGCCTCAGACACCATCACCTGCTGCTTCAGCCGGCTCTGAGTCAAAGATGTGGGTGGGCTGCTGCTGTCAAAGGACTGCTGGGAGTGCTGGGAGGGTGAGCGGCTCTTATTCCTGTACATCTGATAGGTGGTGGGGCTGGGGGACACATGGCTGGACTGACCGGAGGAGAAGTCCTCCTCACTGGATGTTAAGTTCTCGTTGGAGCTGCAGTCTGGCGTGTAGCCCCCACCCACATCGTCAAAGCTGCCGGGAGAGTAGGAGCGCCTCGGCCAGGTGAGGTGAGCGTCCTCCTCCACGCTGTGGTCCTTAATGTGGATGACCCGAGTGTCCCCATCAGCCATGATCCCGCCAACATAAACACTGGTGTAAGGCTGACACTCCGCCGGCTGCCGCTCTGACCGTCCCCCTGAGGAGCGGAGCACATTGTCTTTCAGGAAGTGAGGGTTCACCTCTGAGTCATCACATGACCCGTTGTAGCTGCAGTTCCCCTCGATGGATCTCCCTCTCTGGACAGCTTTGCTGATGTTCCCTGTGGCGGCTGACAGGTTCCCTGGGATGGAGTGTGGGGACCTCCTCCGCTCCATCTGCATGGCCTGACACCCCAGGGTGCTGATCTTGTCTGACACCTCTCTGTTATTGACCCGGACCAGCCCTCGCTCGTGGTGGTACTCCATATTCACATAGAAAGGTTTCTCTTGGCTGCCTGTTGAAGATGACCCTCTGCAGTCTGCGGCTGTTTGAGTGTTTGCTCTCCTGATGCGTTCAAAGTTTGATCTCAGAGCAGCTACAGAGCCCGTGCCCAGCGGGAAATCAGGGATATCCGACTCCTGCCGGACCGGTGATACCCCAGCTTTCTGTATTGTGGGGGATGCACTGTCGACATCTCCCTCTGAATGTGGTGTAGATCTCACTGACCTGCTAATCCTCCTCTGCAGCTGCTGCTCCTCCGCTGGTGCCTCCTCTGTGGGGGACCTCTGGCTGTCCTGACTGCTGGACAGGTCTCCATCATTCACCTTTGGTGTCCTTTTAAATCCCCACCGCTGCCCATCATAAGACTTCCTCTCTTTCGCAAGCAAAGTTTGCAGGTAGATCATCCGAAAGCGCTCCTTGTTAACTTCCTTCTCCAAGTGTCTGATGGATGTCTTGCATTTATCCAGCTCCTGCTCAATGTCCCCCGTAGAGTTCAGCTCCATGGAAGGGGGGTCAGACTCAGGAAACTGGGCTCTCCATGCCTCCACAAACCCCACCGGCTCAACCATTGTTATCACTGAGAGACAAACCAATCAGCTAACAACATAAACATCCAATTTTACATCACTTAGCTGTTCATGAGAGAAAGCTCCCATGGTGCTGTAGCACAAAAGAGAAGTAGTTTACAGTCCTTACAAACAAATTCAAGAATAATTCCCTTAGAGGTAAAACCACTTGTCCAATATGTTTACTCCAAAGCCCAAGAGAAGAGAGTGCATCCCTCTGGTTCTTGATCCCCTGTTGTTCTCTCTGTCCTCTGGAGACCCTCCGTCCTCCTCTGTGTGTGCTGTCAGACTGACTCTCAGCTCTCTGCTGTTGGGACTCCTCGTCAGCAGAGAGAGGAGGGGCTACACGGATGTGATTTAGGCTTACTTATGCTCTAAAAAACAGAAAAGAACAATCAAAACCTTGGTCCAAACCCACAGCAGTTCCAGGTAAAGCTGATTACGACAGATAGAAACTCTTATCCCGGGAGATTTTTAATAACGTCTGGGCAAATATCAAATATGCACATAAAGTGGAGGAAATCTGACACTTACAAGACTGAGGAATGTCTCATCGTGTGCTGAACATTACGGTCTGGTCCTCAGAGGGGTTGTCAGAGCTGGTTTTTGGTCTTCATTCCTGTGTGAAGAGGAAAAATGAGGTCCCGACTTTCAAAACAACGTCAGTGTGTTTCAGTGCTGCAAAGGCTAAAGTGAGCTCCGTAAAGATAACCTGTTAGCTTATCGTTTCATAGCATACCTGCTCAACCACAGCCCTAAAATACGTCAGCTCTCTCAGGAACACTTATTCCCTTTTCTGCTCTTTTCTGAACACAAAACAATCCTACCAAAGTTCATTGTGCTGCAACGTGATGCCGTCCCTTGTGAAAACATCGCCATCTGACGGTTCAGAGGTTCACTACAAAAAAGGGTGCGTTCAAGTACAGGTGAACCAAAACCGACAATATAAAACTGCTGAAGACTCAACGTTAAAGTACATGCTGAGTGTATATGTTCATCCTCTTAACTATGCCAGTGGCGACATCTCCGTTTTCTGTTAATTTGCGTTAAGGTAATAAAAAAATAATAATTCGAAAATACTTTGATAAAAGTCTGTTTGAGTCCCTGAAGCATACATGGACACTTAAAGGCAGGGTGGGCAATTTTAACGTTAATTTTATCTTTAGTGACAAAGGACTGCTTCAATAACTACAATGTCAATTATGTGGCCATTCCTTTAGCCCCATTACAGTCCCTGATATTAACTTTAAAGGGAATCAACAAAATTGAATACGATGGTTCCTGCAAACAGCACGAAGGTATTAATGACAATCATGGATGACCGGCTGCTGTGGACCTGCTCGACTCCATCTGCTCTATTCTACATCAGCCATGAACAGAAATGACTTCATTGAATATGAATTCATATTTTTAGACCAGTTAAACCAAATCTAATGGTAGCTCAGCTAGATGCTGCTGTATCAATCAACATCATTCCTCTCCAGATATAGGCCTATTCATTATAGATATTGATTTCAGCTTGATCTCTTTATCCGTGGTTGTATTGATTATGCATCCATGCTATCTTTACAGCAATATAGACATGAGGTCCCTCTTGAAAATGAGATGCCACATCTCAAGAGGCATACCTTTAATAAATTTATATTCAACAAATATGGTGCTATACAAATAAAGATGGATTGACTAAGTTTATATTCAGCAGAGACAAATGTGATGAGGACAGATTTATGATCTGGTTTTCCATGGGTTTGTCCCTGTCATAAATTCTTATTTTTAGTCCCTTTGTCTCTGCCTGGATGGATACATCTCTGGATGTATGTGTATATACAAATATATTTATTGTATGTATCTATACATATATATGGATATATGTGAATCTATAAAATGAAGAGTATGGCTTTGGCCTGCTCTATTGTGAAGTGCCTTAACACTTGTTATGAACTTGTGCAAGCAAATACAGATTGATTGGTTGATTAGTTTTTTATTTATTTATTTTATTGATCTTTATTTAACCAGGAAAAAACCTCATTGAGATTAAAAATCTCTTTCAAGAGTGTCTTGGCCAAGACAGCAGCACATTCAACAGAAGCAGTCATCAAACACATAAAACAAGAAACTGATTGATTGTTGAAATTGGAACAATAAAAGTGTGGCTGTCAGGTTACTTACTAGTTGTTTATGTTTATTTTACTAACAGGTACGATTTTATTTTATCAAATGTTTAGTAATGCCCAAGGGGAATTTTGAAGAGATAATGACAGGTATTTACAGCTCTATTTTCTTGGAAATATTGTTATTTTATTGTTTCTTTGGTATATTTTGTCTTGTTTCCTTCACTGAAAGCATTTTTTGATACTTCAAATTGACTGGTGAGAGAGTTGCCCTCCCCTGCTTTAAGGAATGTGGCCTTATCCCTTAGCCTTATCATCTGTTGAATCATCATTATTATTATCATTCTTATTTTTATAATTATTTATAATAATTATAATAATAATATAAACAATGTAAAAAGCAATGTTTAAGGGTGTTTATTGAACAATCAGTACTTAATTAAAAAACTTTTGTTCCTGTCTTTTACTAACAAAGATACATAAAATCTGAACAGTTGCAATCACTATTTTCCACCATGACAGAACCATCTCTATTCATTTTCCTTTTATCCCCCCCACACACACACACACATAATGTCAGTGAACACACCACTATTTGAACTGTTATTGTTAAAACTTATTACTCCAAGTAGCATATTTAATTAAAAAAAATAACACAAACAGTAACAATAAGACAAAATATTCAACATTTGGATGAATGGCTTGATGCCTCTGTTTTTTCCTTTAAAGTGATATTGGTAGATCAGTTGAATCATTTGTAGCCTATATTTACATGAATATTCATATTAGCAAATCTAGATGAAGACATAAAAATGAGAGCCAAACTTACCATAAAACACAGAAATATAAGATCCCCTAAATATCTATCTATCTATCTATCTATCTATCTATCTATCTATCTATCTATCTATCTATGTATCTATCGTTCTGTAGTCATTAATTTCAACTTTAAATGTTTCAGAGACAGTTAAATATTGCAATAGTCGTTTCAAGCAGCATATCAAGGGGATTAAAATACACATAGTAACCAAGGAAACAAGGAAATCCTAAAATAACCAAAAGCAATGTAAAATAAACAAAAAGCTGGTCGATGTATTTTGTTTGTTTTATGTTTATTTATTTATTTATTGCTTGATTGTTGTCTTTTTAAATTATATTTTTAAATGAATAGTATGTCTTATTTTTCTATATGGATTCATTTAATCATGCAACTATTTTGTAATTGTTCTTTAATTAGCAATTTCAGTGGGAAAAGTTTCAACCAAAACTTTTTAATAATTCATTAATGAGGCTATTAACTGGCAAAAAAATGTGTTATTATAACACCATTAATGATGACAGAAGATTTTTCCACTGAATAACGGTAAAACTAATGGATTCTATTCAATATAAACTCAGTGCCTCTCTGTAAACTCAGCTGATTGTCTTAAGGCACGTTTTTTTTTAAATACACAAGTTAGCGAGTTATCATTTTAATGCTTGGTGTATCATCATTAAAAAAAATCTGCATTAATTAAGTTTCTGACCACTCTGAAGGTGCATCATTTTAATCCCTGTGATTATCATATTGGCATAAAAGGTGCATCATTTCAGTGAGATCCTGTTTTGAAGCCAAAGTCTGAGATTTCAAAACTGTTTAAAACATACTACAATTGATGGAAAATTTACATTTTAAATAAGAATTCACAATGTAAAAGAAAAAGTCAAACTCTGAGCTAGTTACACTGCAGTTACTCTGCAGACCATCTTAGTCAGTTTTCAAGTTATGTTTTTAAATCTTTCATCATAAAACAAAGACACAAAACATTTTAGGTGCTTGGTTAATAAAAACAATATGTTTGGGTGTGCTAATTTAACATTAAAGTGATTTTTAAGCTAATGAAAATATGCACAAAATGGCCGCCGAGTTCTGTCATCACATGACATATCTGTTCATGTTAAGTAAAACAAAATGGCCGTGCAGCATGCCATAATTGGTATGGATACTCTGAAGGTGCATCATTTTAATGTATGTAATTATCATATTGGCATAAAAGGTGCAAGAGGGATTTCTCCTTGGCTAAAAATATTTACCACCCAGAGAAGGAATAAAGATCTTCTATTAATATTCAAGCAACACATTAATGTTCTAGGATGGAAAATGGTGTAACTCGGAAATTTCCCAGTTGAAATCTTCGAGTTCCGACCTGAAAGCATTCCAGGCAAATTAAACTAAATTAATTATAAATTAAACTAATTAATAAACTAAATTAAATCAAAACTTCAGTTTGAGCACAAGGAATTCTGGTATGTAAACAAACCAACATGGCAGACATAAGATTTATGCTTAATCATTTCAATCACCAAAGAAGCCTGCAACTTGATCATTTGAGTGAAACGGAGGAGGGGAAACGGTGCAGAAGGTAACAGAAGCTTATACTTTAAATTTTATGGTATGTGTCGTTACTTAGAGGCTGCCATATTGTTTAAGCAGTGATGTGAGGTCACAAGTCGTAACTCGGAGTACATCGATCTGGTACGAGTTCACGGGTGGGAAGTTACGAGTTCGTTCCAGTGCACTTTCACGAGTTACAGGTGGGAAAAACACAAGTTATGGGTTGCCTGGAATGCAGCATAAGCTAAGTGTGGCCAGTGATTCAGAATGAACTAAAGATATTAGCAATCTTGTGACCAAATTTAAGATCATCAAACTGAATCTAAAATGATCAGAATACTGATAGAGTTTTACGAGAGAATTTGATTGAAATTAAAAAGACAAAAAATAAACTTTCTAGCCAACGCAGGTCTGTCAGAGTAGAGTTTAACATTTACACCATGAGTAAGTAAAACGCAAAATAACATTTTGCTGAAAATTTAAATAAAAATATTTCTAAATCAACGTATGTATGGGGCATCTACCGAACCTGTCCAAAATGCTGTCCCCTGACAAAAAAAACAAAAAAAGCAAACAAAAATGTATTCAGTCATATATGGTTGCAAAGGTCTTTTTATAAACTATTTAAAACCAAAACATTAAATGAGATAGAGTTAAGCTAAAAATATAAAAAATAATCATTTATACTTAGGGTAGGCCTACTTTCTATTGGGAGGAAGCTGTCCCCAGCCCAGACCTCTAAAATTCAATTCATGTAAATAACACCAAAAACATTTTTTAGATTTTTTTAAAAAGTGTGGTTTAACAGATATTTGTGATTAAGTCTAAAAAGGAGTTGAAAGATTTAGATCTATTGTAGGAATAAGTTTTAAATTAGTTTTAATATCCTGAAAAATAGTGTCCCCAGATTTTATGTCACGACCGAAACACAACCGTTTTAATTCATTGGTTGAGATTACAGTCACACCCCTAAAACTTTGAGAGGGGGAAGCACTCTGAAGTCCTTTACCTCATGAATGCTTGGTAAGTTGCTGATTGCTATCATTTTCTGACATAAATGGCCTCTAAAGTCTGAAAATCAATACGTTACATTAAAACATGTCCGACCGTACGTTTGTTTACTTGAATTTGGGTAAAAATCCAAACTCAAAATGCCAGTATGTTTACCGCAAACCACTGTTTTTTTATCGTTAAAGAAAAACAAAAAACAAAGAAATTTTCCAAAATATATATTTCAATGACCATTAGGTCATAATTTTTATTAGACCCTGAGATGGGTCAATAATTGGCAGAAACAATTATTTTGATGCATTGTTCATTTTTCTGCAGTGTCAGATTGAAAAACAAACCTCACACATTTGACCCACGGTACCAAATCGGTCCCCTTCCTAAAAATGCTATAAAAATATTATTTACTAATACTTTTTTCCACTTTAAACAACTCAGTCTTTTAAAACTACTTGAGCCTGAAATATTCATATCAAGTTTAATTATATTATGGGGTTTCTTTAAACCTTTAAATGCCAGTATGTTAACGGAAATTTTTTTATTGTAAAAAAACAAAAACCATCAATAATTTTTATAAAATACATTTCAATGATTATTAGGTCATAATTTTTATTAGGCCCTGAGATGGGTCAGTGATTGGCAGCAACACTGATTTTGATGCATTGTTCATTTTTCTGCAGTTTCAGATTAAAGTTAAAAATCGAAGCCTATATTTATATATGATGAAAAAAATGGCTCCAGCTGGTGGACAGATATAAGTATTACAACTAGAAAGGTTCTACCTCAAAATGAAATTTTAACATGAAGGAATGCATTTGTTTGTGTTAAGATTAATGTGGGGTCAAAAACAGCATTCATAATGGTTTCAGATGGGACTGATTTGGTCTAAAGGATCAAATACATCAGGTTTTTTGTTGCTCAGGCAATTTTAATGAAATTACATAATTTTTTTTTTTTGAATTTTCTGAAAATGATTATCCTTTGGCAAATTTGAGCTCTACTCATCCAACACAGCCAAAATTATTCAAAAATAAAAACTCAAAGTGGCACAAAAAGTCCCCCGGATCTTTTAAGAGTTAAAGCCCTGTTTCCTATTGGAAATTGTAAAGCTAAGGGCAAGACATGCCAAAACAGAATGGAAAAAGTGGAGCTGAAAGATTGGGAGAATACAGACAGAGAGTGAGGGATGACCCAGTGAAATATGAAGAATATTTAAAGAAGGAACGAGAAAGAAGTAAGAAATGAACAAAGTCTATCAGTGACTTATCTGACAGGAAGCAAAGGAAGATCAGATGAGAATGGAGGGAAAGACAGTGAAAACACAGGGATGTAGAGAAAAGAATTTATTGATAATTAAAAAAAAAATGTTCGTGACTTTCTCACAATAGGCATAGCCTACATTTGGGGGTTGCAGCCTTGACAACTGGATACTGGTCACAACCGAAACAGTGTAGTCATGACCGAAACAGAGAGTGTTTTGTAAAAAATAAAGTATATTGCATTATCTTCTAATATATTAACACACTAATTTGTTCACTTTATGTTCTGTTTCTTGAAATATTAACTTTGGAATCAATTTGATAAAAATTAAGCCTTTTACAAAGAAATATTGCATTCAATTTTTGAAGAATTGTAATATTAAAATTTTGAAATTTGTTAAAATATTCATTTTTTTTATTTAGTTGTGAAAACTGCCCTGAAAAATTTGTAAAAATGTAAATATATAGACAACAGAAGAAAAAAAATCTTAAAAGGTTGATATATATATTTTTTAGCATAGTTTAATATATGTTTCGGTTGTGACAAATTTTGGGAGAGGTAAAACATTGCAAAACAGTCTAAAAATACAACATCAAGATGAACAGTTCTTTCACTAGATATGTGACCTTTAGATATGGTACCATATATATAGGGGAAAATCTGGGGGAATAAAACATGACCACAAAAGTTGTGTTCCTGTCATGTCATCCTCTCCATGGCTTTCTCTGAGTCTCTCCGTGAGCCTTTACTCTGGGCCGTGGAGTTCCTTCCTGTGAGTATGTGTTTGTGTGTTTGAGGAATCAGCACTCACACCTGCAGCAGCCTGCTCTGGTGCTGCACTCCTGCTCCTCATCTTATCTACCAGTGCTTAAAAGGATCCCCTTGGGGAAGGATCAGCGTGAGAGAATTCGCAGACTTAAGTGGTATTTCAACCTGTATAACTATCAGTTGTCCCTTTGAGAGATTTTTCCTGTGAGTATTTCAAGTGCACGACTAACTGTTGCTGTCTGTTTGTTTCTCCCCACTGCCTCCCTCGTGTCCCTGCTTTGCTGCTTTACTAAACACTCTGCCTAAGCTCAGTCTCTTTGGATGTTGGAACTTTCACCTCTCTGGACAATAAAAACCCTCAAACCTGTTTTACTGCCTCTGTGAGCTTTTGGGTCCACACATCATTCACACCGGGTTATTACAACCCCTGACAGCTTCGTGATTATAAAACCAGTATGTTTGTGTGCCTAAATTTACTTTTAACACACAAAATACTTTCTGTAAAATTACATGAATTAAAGTGCACTTTTTGTAAAATAATGTACTTTAGGTTGTCTTTATACACACTGTAAAAAAAAAATAACTTTACAGGAAATGTGTAATATTTTACAGGTTTTTCCTGTTTTTCAATAAAACAATGATATGCTCGTGGTTTTATAGATATTTTTAGTAGATTAGGTTTTATGTTTAACATTGCAGTCAATTAGCCTTAATTTGAGATTACATTAATATTCTGTTTTTAATGACAATTTGTTTTCTTTGTACGTGTTGAACTGTAATTTTACATACAATTTTCTGTATGTTTTTATGGGTTTACTACCATTTTCCATTTTCACCACTTAAAAGAAGCACAGTATGTATTGGCCAATTGAATGTATCCTAAAATGTTTTTAACATTTGTTTCATTTGCAAGAAATAGCTACAAAGTTAAATGGATTTGACCTAAGTCCAAATATTAATGATCGTCTTCTGTCATGATCCTGTTTTAGTTAAGTTTCCTTTTATGTTTTCATGTTTCATGTTTGTCTTGTGGGCGGCTCGGTGGCGCAGCAGGTAGTGCACGTGCCTCACAGCAAGAAGGTCCCCGGTTCGATTCCCGGGTCCGGCAGGGCCTTTCTGTGTGAAGTTTGCATGTTCTTCCCGTGCATGCGTGGGTTTTCTCCGGGCACTCCGGCTTCCTCCCACAGACCAAAAAACATGCTCATTAGGTTAATTGGTCACTCTAAATTGCCCTTAGGTATGGGTGTGAGCGTGAGTGGTTGTCTGTCTCTACATGTTGCCCTGCAATCGACTGGCGACCGGTTCAGGGTGTACCCCGCCTCTCGCCCATTGACAGCTGGGATAGGCTCCAGCCCCCCGCAACCCCGAAAGGGATAGTCGGTATAGAAAATGAATGAATGAATGAATGAATGTTTGTCTTGTGTTTCTTGTTTTATTTTAAAAATTCACCCGCCTTTCTTTAGGAGTGGAAGTGAAATATAGCAAGAAGTTAGTCTGACTTATTCATTACAATAATAAGGAAAGATCTGTAAAATGATATGTGAATATGAAAAAGACAGGTTAAGTTGCCTTTAAAAACATAATAATACAATCTTACTATGGTTAATATTTTGTAATTTTAAGCGAAATGTTTAAATTACTGCTAGTATATGTTAATTTACAGTTACTGTCTTATTGAAAATGGTGATATTAATTATTAATTTTCAATTTTTAATGAGGATTAAAGATACATTTAAAATAAAGATAAATCACAAATCACAAAACTATTAAGATGGTGAACTTCTCCTGAAAATGCATAAATAAATCATTATAAACCTGAACACATTTTGTGTTTTTTATGTTTACATTTATCTGTAAAGATAAATTAATATATAGTGCTCATAGGCAGTTTTGGTAATCTTGATTTCAACAGCTACCTGTTGGAAACTACCTTTTTTCCATGACAAGAAAAAGAGATGCAAGAATATAAAGTTAATAATAGAAATTTGTATGTGTGTTAGATTTTCATTTACCAGATAATTCGAAATACTTCAATTGGACTTGAAGTAAGTAGGTAAATATGGACTTTTAAACTGACATACCTAATAAAGTGGTTAGTGAGTGTATAGCAAACACACAGACACATCACATTCCCAACAGAAATAAAGCATTGTTATGTTTATGAAGTGAAACTCATCTTGATTCTGATTGACTCCTGTAAGACGAGTTCAAGACACTAAGAGGCTCTTTAAAATAGTCAAAATACTTTTTTAGGACATTTTTTAAAATCTATAAATTTATATTTTAGCTAAGTTCGCTATTTGGCTGCCTTAGGTGTTTTGTTTTATTCGTATACAGTGTTGCTGACATCTTGTTTTGTTAATTTTTTACAGATGCTTGATCTTCATCACCTCAAGGACCACAACTACTGTCAGACTATGAGAGTCTCTGCACGCCTGTCTCAGAGGAAGCCTAGGGCTCCCAGATGTCCGTGCTGTGCAAGTGGAGTGGTAAGACATTTAACCTCCATGTTTTTGGGAAATAATACCCCAACTTTACAACTCTTAACTCTCCAGTAGATACTTGAAAGTTTTACAAACGAGCAACCAAAAGTGGACAAAAGGTTCACTATTAATATTTTTCATTGTCATTACCTTTAAACCTGTAGAAATCTGTATCTGTATTAAATCTGGAATTTTTTAAGGATTACATTTTTACAGACAAATATCTCATTATCTGCTGCTTAAGTTTGTTTTAAATTGATGAGAACTGTGTACAAATCTGATTCAGTTATTGAATTAAATATTCAGATAAAGATCTGCTGCTTAAAAGAATAAATCTTCAGTAACACTTAACCTTCAGAACCTTATGCTATTCTGTGAATCAAATAACCCTGGATGTGTTACATGGTATGTTGAGTGTTTAATTCTCACAGACGGAAAGATGTGAAATTCTCTGCTCTCTCCATCTGAAGGTCTAATTTACAGACGTGGACAAAAATGTTGGTACCCTTCCATAGAAGAAAGAAAAACCTAAGTTGGTCACTGAAATAACTTGAAATTGACAAAAATAATAATAAATAAAAAATTTACTGAAAATTAACAAATGAAAATCAGACATTGCTTTTGAATTGTGGTTCAACAGAATCATTTTAAAAAACAAAGTAATGAAACTGGCCTGGACAAAAATGATGGTACCCCGAGAAAAGATCGAAAATGATTTGACCACAGGGACATGTTAAACTGAAGTGTGTCCTGTAATTAGCATCACAGGTGTCTTCAAACTTGTAATCAGTCAATCTGCCTATTTAAAGGCTGAAAAGTATCATGGCTGTTTGGTAACATGGTGTGTACCATACTGAACATGGACCACAGAAAGCTAAGGAGAGAGTTGTCTCAGAAGATTTGAAAGACAATTATAGACAAGCATGTTAAAGGTAAAGGCTATAAGACCATCTCCAAGCAGCTTGATGTTCCTGTGACTACAGCTGCACATATTATTCAGAAGTTTAAGGTCCACAGGACTGTAGCCAACCTCCCTGGACGTGGCTGCAAGAGGAAGTTTGATGACAAATTGAAGAGACAGAAAATAACCAACAAGTCCAGAACAACTTCCAAAGATTTTAGAGGTGAACTCCAAGGTCAAGATACATCAGTATCAGATCAAACCATTCATCGCTGTTTGAGCCAAAGTGAACTTAATGGAGGACATCACTGTTGAAAGCAAATCATAAAAAATTGAGACTGGAATTTGCCAAAATGCATATTGACAAGCCACAAAGCCTTTGGGAGAATGTCCTTCGGACAGATGAGACAAAACTGGAGCTTTTTGGCAAGTCACATCAGTTTTATTTTCACAGACGCAAAAAATGAAGCATACAAAGAAAAGAACACTGTACCTGCTTACTGTGAAACATGGAGGAGGCTCAGTTATGTTCTGGGGCTGCTTTGCTGCATCTGGCACAGGGTGTCTTGAATCTGTGCAAGGTACAATGAGGAGAGCAGATATGTTAGCTCACTGTTACCTATCAACAGTGAGTGTCAGTGATAAGTAGGGCTGAAGGACTTCAGGAAAAGATCTAATTGTGACTTTTCTGGCATATATTGCGATGTCAATTCGATTCACAATTTTCTTCAAATCAAGCTTCAGTGCAATTTTCACTATGTTTATAGTATAGGCAACAGTAAGGAAATCAGTGATCAAAAGCACATGACACATTATTCATCATCTAATATTGATGATAAATAATCTGTTTTCACGATGGGATACTCCAACTTCTAGTCCTAAACAGAGGCTTTGTGGTGTTGACCTGCTTACCAGCACTTCTGTAAATGCAAACTGCCTGCAAATTTGTAAAATAGTTACACAACAGATCCTGGGTCAGTCAGGAGTGCTGCAAAAAATTGCAGCTTTGGCGATGATTTGGCGATGATAGGCGATTGGCGATGATTGCGTTGTCTGAAATTGTGATTTCGATCCAAAAACGATAAATCTTCCAGCCCTAGTGATGAGCTTTGTGAAAGTGTCCCTTTGGGTGCTCACAACACACAAACAAATAAGTTTGGAGACATCAATTAGAAAACAGTCAGCAGACACAGATCCTTCATCTTGTAGTGCTGGATAATATTTAGCTCATAGTTCAGGTGTTTTCTTCCGTGAGAGTTAATTCACAATGTCTGTTACCATGAACCAGAACCTAAACTCTTGTTTGTTGTCATTTTTAGGACTCCAAGCACCACCGTCCTGCTCCTGCTGATGAGCCTCCAAAGAAAAGGAAGCGTACCTCGGCAGGCCGTGCCTTCACCTCTCCAGCATTGGCCAAGAAAGTAAGAGCAACTATTCCACCAGAGGATCTACCTGAGGTCTCTCCTATGGTCCCCAGCCCCAGGCCTTCCACTGATCTTCAGCAGGGAGACAGCCCTCTGCAGATCCACCAGCTCTCAGTGGGCTCCTTCAAGCAGCTCTATCACACTGTGGTAGAGACCGACTTGAAGCACCCAAGCGGCCGTCGGCGTCCATACAGCAAAGCTTTAGGGCTTCACTTGAAGCAGAAGCTGTGGGAGCGCCTAGATCGGCCGACATTCACGGAAACTGTGGACAAGACAGGACTCGTTCAGGTAAATGTCAGCTATGGGAAAGGAAAACACCCTCCTCGGTTTGATGTGGACACCTCTGGGGAAACTGGGCTGTAAAAGCACCCCCATCCTGCTCTGGGAGTTTATCCCCCCGCGTTTGACATGGATGTCTCAGGGGAACCTCAGCCTGGAGAGCACCCAAGCAAGAGAGTGAAGAACTGAAATAACAGTCTTTACGTCCTCTTCTTCTTGTAAATATTGACATAGTTTTCTTTTTTCTTTCAGGTGTAAAATTAGAAAAGTAAGTATAAGATACCATAAAGGAACGCACTGTAGTAAAAAAGTTTAAGGGAATTTCACCCAAATATCAGGATCAAAAACAAACAGCCTCCTCCAGCATCTGAGAAATCTCATACCTCTACCAAAAGCCTGACATCCACCTGATTTAACCTTCAACCGAAATTGTGACCTCAAACCAAAACTGTGACCTCCAACAGTGCCAGCAGCTTTACCATCACCCTGCAGCACAAGGACAAGAACATCTGTCCAACAACCTCCTCACGCCTCTGCACCTTCATCAGCCTCAACTTCAGCCTCCAACCAAACCAGCAGATATAACATCACTGCTGCACCTGGACGACACCATCTGTCCAACCTCAACTGTGAACTTCAGCCAACCAAGCAGTTACTACCAGCACACTGCTGCACATGGACTAAAAAATTTGTCCAACGACCTCCTCAAGTCTCTGCACCTTCATCAGCCGCCAACCACACCAGCAGATATAACATCACTGCTGCACCTGGACGACAACATCTGTCCAACTTCAACCCTGACCTCTGCCTGCTCCAGCAGCACTTACCATCACACTGCTGCAAATGGAAAAAAAAAAACATCCGTCAAGCCTCCACATTAGCCTTCAGCCGAATCTTTGCCCTCCATCATGCCAGCAGTTCTCATCACCACACTGCCGCTGTCTTTCCACAGGTGTTGCACACCTACACCGAGGTAAAATTCAAGGTCTTTCAAGGTGCATTATCAAACATTTCAAGCAACCTGCCGCTGTGGTGAGTCCAAATATTTACAAATGTATTGACACTCAGGATGATTATATCACTTTCTGATGGGGATGCATGATATCCTCAGTAACAGCAGATATTAGCCTTAATGTAGATTGATGGTATCAGAATTTATGAAAGTTTCGCTGATATTTCATGCCATAAAAACTGTATATTGCTTGTAATAATGGCAGAATGTACCAATATACCATAATGGTTTACCTCCAAATCAGTGAATGCCAACTGTAGTCAGTAGACTGTCACCATGAACGGAGCTGGCGGATGTTAGTGTATTGGAGGCTTGACAGAAATGTCTGTGTAAGTATCAGTATCAACGATTGTGAATTTGGAAATATCGGTATTTAAGACATCCAAAATCCAGTATCATACATCCCTATTTTCTCATTTTGAAGAGATGACATTGTGCATTACACAAAATGAATTGTGTTGTGTAATTAGTGAGTACATAGAGATGACAAAGTAGAGGAAAAAAAGCAGCTAAATTGCATCCGCCAAAATGTGTTAACTGCGCATAGATTTTACACCAACGGGACTCTGTCAATATAAAATGATTTTTAAAACAAAAAGCTTGCTTTCAATAGATTTCTGACCAAAAATATAGGTAAAAGACAGACTAAAACAAAAAGTAAGTTGTTTTTTCCTTTGATCACTCTGCCATTATATAGAACAAGTAGTATTTTTGCATTCACAGAATAGCATTAACATCCCTGCATTAAAATGCCACTACATAGACATTTGTACTTGTGTCTGTATTTCCATTTTGTTGACACACTTTGTGTTTTTTTATGCTGCATTTTATTTTGTTCATCCTTCTTAGTGGATGTGCAGCAAGTCTCTCACATGTAAAAAATACACTCACATACACTCGCTTCGATCCAAGAGTCTAACTCACAAGAAATACATTGCCACAAATAGGTCAAAAGTTTGCGTTTGTGTTTTCATTTAAAGGAAAGAACTTATGTCAGAGTTAGGCAATCTTTCAGCCATTTCACGCTAGATGCATTTTACTTGCGTGGTGGTAGAGGTGTGTGTGTTTTCATTTTGGCATACATGTGTTTACATTTCCGTGTACAGCTATCTGAAAGCTTGAGTCCGATCTTCAAATATCCCAAGAACAGGGGTCTCATCTGTCTTTCCCACGAGCCAAGCCAATAAATTAGTAATAGAGCCATATTGACCTTTTCCTGGTTCCATACTGGATGTCTGTGGTCGACATGCATGCTGGCTCTGACTGGAGGTCTATGGGTATTATACCAGGCGCATGTGTGTTCTACGTTTTGGCTGCATCCCCCTGCTGTCAGCTCCATTTCTCAAGAAATATATCCCCCAAAATAAGCGTCTATAGAAAGTTTAGGTAGAACCACAATAAATATTCTGAATGTATAAGGGGAGTTTCTCCACAGAGGGAGTAATCATTATCTTGAACTTTGAAAGGCACCGATAGGACTGATTGAATAGTTCATACAATTTGTGTGACATATTCTACCACATTTGACATACCTGCTGGAATAAGGTAACCCTGGCTCTCTATTTTCTGTACCTGCTTAGCTCAAGAAAAAAAATAGGCAAGTAAAATGTATCCAGTGTGAAACAGCCCTTATTCCAGCAGGTGTGTTCGTCCACAGGGGTAGAATATGGCACAGCTGAAATATGAACCATTCAGTTGCACTTCTTGTCTATGCCCTTCAAAGTGCACTTTGTATTTCGAGGGGTAAATTGTGGCGTAGCGAGCTACCTGGACACAAGTTGGGGACTGATCAACCCGAGCTGGGTCGCCTTGGGGAGGGTGTCTGATGATAAGACCCAAAACACCTGATTACCCAAGGTCCATCACTGATGATGAAATGACCAAAAAAATGGACTAATGACTATAAGTGAAGTCTGCAGATGGAGCAACGTCGGGCGATCTAAGAGACTAAACATGCTGTGGTCGGGCTGGTCGGAGTATTTCACAGACTGTTGTGAATAGTGGAAGTGAATGACAAACACAGTGCACAGTGAAAGCCAAAAGTTAAAATAGCAATAACAATGTTAAGTTAATTAAACAGTTAAAGTAAACTAGAAAAAAAATGATGGAAAAAAAAAAAAATAATAGTGGTGAATAAATACAGACACAACATTAAGATAAAACAGTCATTTCACGTAAAAGAGACTAAAACCAAAGTAAATAAAACAGTTAAAGATACATAAATAACAGAATAAAAAAGTAGAAATTGGTTAAAAGGCAAAGGCTATAAGAAGGCAATACTAACACGATAATAATAATTAGATTATTCAGCTGATTTTTAAGTTTTACTTTAGAAATTACTTAACCCTTGTGGGTCGCTTTAATTCATGACCCTTTTAGGTCATCAGGGGACAAAAATGTCCTCTCCCTCCCCCAAAAAGTGCTATAAAAACATAACAGATGAATATTTCTTGTACTTTTTTTTGCTCAAATTATTTTACCAACTTCAGTCCTAATCAAAAATGTGACATGTTTAATTTTTTTTTTTTTTTTGGGCCCCTGCTCTGCTGCACCTCAGAGAGCTCACTGTAAAGTCAACACAAACAACAGTTTGTGAGTATTCACACATGCATGCACACATGGCACATCTTTTTGTTGTTCCCTTTGTTAATTGTATTTATTTAAATTATTTTTATAACTTTGTCCACTTAGTATGTTCACTACTACTACTTCATGCTGCCACAGAGGATACCAAATGATGTTTTACTGTACAAACTCTGCTGCCTAACAAGCGTTTGATAGTGACAATAAGGAACTATTCTATTCTATTCTATGGTGCATTTTTTGTTGTTCATTGTACATTCCTGTTACCCCTTGTTCATTCCTGTTACTTCAACATTTTTCTTTAAAAAATACAATAAGATAAACAACTTTTTCAATTATGTTTGGTCCATCATTTGTCCAATTGTTTAATAGCTTACATGAGAATAAATGTATTTAAATTGAGCTTTGGGTTTCCATGAAATGATATATATGGCTTTGGATGTTTTAGAAAAATACAACTTTTGTTTAAAAGTATCACTTTTTTAGTAACAAACATTAATTATTTGAACATATAACCAACCATTTCATTAAAAGAGACACTTTCTTGAGGGGAAAATGAAGGAATTAGTTGACATGCTTCTAAACATGCTTTTAACATGTAACATGAGTTTTGGTAACAGGACTGATAAAAATGCAACCATCTTTGTCCTAAAACCTGTACAAAAAAAAAAAAAAAAAAAAAAAAAATAAATAAATAAAATTAAATAAATTAAGACTGACCAATGTTCATTTAATATAGCCTAGTTAAATATGTGTGTGGCTGGATTAAGTTTTGAAAAATACAAAAAAATAATAATAATTTAATTTGGTGGACTTGCAACATGGAAAAAGCACCCATTCTGTGGAATGGCCCAAATATAGACACAATTTCACGTAAAAGAGACTAAAACCGAAGTAAATAAAACAGTTAAAAATAAATAAATAACATAATAAAAAGTAGAAATGGGTTATAAGGCAAAGGCTACAAGAACGCAGTACTAACACAATAAGATGATAAGATAAACTAAAATACATATAATAGATACGATAATAAACTATTGTTATACCTTTTAAGTTATTGATATAATCACTGTTAATAACAACGGGGAATCATTCAATAATAGAATTTAAATATGACTGACTTCCCGAGTCAATTTTAGTGTGTAATTTTGATAACATTCGTGTGCATTGTACATTGTAAATGTTTTCTATGGAGACGAAGTATCTATCCACTTGTAGTTTTCAAGTTTTACTTGAAATGTCTTGGGGGGATTCGAACTGGCTTGTGCCATGGCAAATTATGGCTAAGTATGGTTAGTGTACCTCAACAAATAGGCGGTAGCCTTGGCGCAGCAGGTAGTGCATGTGCCTTACAACAAGAAAGTCCCTGGTTTGATCCCCGGGTCAGGACCCTCCTGTTCATGTGTGGGTTATCTCCAGCACTCCAGCTTCCTCCCACTGAGAAAACATTCTCAGTAGGTTGATTGGTGACTCTTAATTTCTCTTAGGCAGAGGCGGACAGTAACGAAGTAGATTTACCTGAGTACTGTACATATATACATTTTTGAGTATCTGTACTTTACTTAAGTAGTATTTTTTTGTAAACTTGTGACTTTTGCTCACAAGTTTACTATATAAAACCAAATCGTTTGTAAATCCGTCAAGATTTCTGCGAGTAAGAATAAATACGTTTGAGATGGGGGCTTATCTTCTATGTACATCTACGGTACATACGATGTACCCAGTATATTGTATTCCCGTACACCGCAATGCAATGCAGTCGTGTTTTTCCAGAGAAGAAGAAGAAGAAGAAGAGAAAGTAGGCTGCTAAGGCACAAATTGGCACTGCTTTCGTCTATAAATGTAAGAAACGTTAAAGTATCTTTAACACATTTGTAGCGTAGCTTTTTACGTCTTTTAACTGTTGTAAACAGCTGCAAAATTTGCTACGTATCCTCCTGAGTGCCCGGTTTGTTTATGTGATTCTTGGTGCATCAAGTTCCGTCACAGGAATATCCGGCTCATCTACTGACGCAATGACGTTGAGAAAATTTCTGTGTAGTGTCCGAAATCTCGTTCGGTCATTCCTATGTAGTTCACTGTTTCATTTACACTACATAGGGAATAGTGAGTGAGTGAATGAGTGGACGATTTCGAACACAGCTAAAGCGCGATGACTTCCGCACTAGGCTCTCTTGAACGTAACGTCACAGCTACTTCCTGTTAGCAACCGATGGTTTCCATGGGGCTCTTGACAACAACAGCCTCTCCATCCGTTAGCCAAGACGTTGAAAGGAATATCAGGCGCATCAACAAATCTGGTGGACATTGATCTTTGTACTTGAAGATATTTACTGTCTCAGCGTTAACAGCAGGTCACATACGTCAGTTTTAACCGATTTTGTCGCAGGTTTTTGGTTTTTGACGATGACGCAGGGCTAGCATAAGTTAGCAAAACGTTAGCCGTTAATCAGGCGAATAAGACTGATTCACTGACAGCAGGAACGTCTGAACTTGTTCAAGATGAGTGAGCAGCTGAAGTTCATCGTCGAACAACTGAACAAGGAGCCATTCAAGAAAAACTTCAACCTCATCACTTTTGACTCTGTTGAGCCCACGCAGCTGCTGCAGATTCTCAACGATGTCCTGGCTGAAATAGACCCGAAGGTGAACCACCAGCGTTATGACTGGATTGAATTAAGTCACTGCTAACTGCTCATTGTTTTGTATTTTTTCAGTACAAATTTAGTGTTCATTTCTTTGACGTGTCTGCTTTATTCTGTCCTCTCCTCAGCATGCTATAGATATCCGTGAGGAGATGCCAGAGCAGACAGTAAAGAGGATGTGCTCTCTGCTGGGGGTGCTCAAATATAAACCTCCAGGCAGCCCCTCTGATGTGTAAGTGAATAAACACCACATCAAATAAACAGCCCCTATCTGATTCAGTAAGATACTTGATAGGGATGCATGATACTCATCTTTTTGCCCGTACTGTATCAGGTATTTCTTCATTAATTTTGGAGATATTAGTGTTGATGCTGATATATAGTGTATAGAGTGTATGCAATTACATCTCAATTTGTTCACAAGACTTGCAGCTCTAAGTGGCTGAGAACAACATCTGCTAACTGATATCAGTGGTAAGAAACAGGGAACCACTTTAAGTAATCTTAAAAATGACTTCAGTAGGTATTTTTATTACATTTATCATGGGAGATGTAGAATCTATGCTGATATTTATTTAAAAAATACCAAATACATTTTTGAAACCATGATGTCACATTGCTAATGCAGCTTTAATAAACCTGATTAATAGGGTGCACCCCTGTAGTGGCTATAACTAAATATCTGTGTGATTTTGTGTGTATTTAAAATAAAATCTATGTGCCCTGGCTTGTTCCAAGTATACAGTTTCAGCACCCAGTTAACTGCTATTTCCTCCTATTTGTTTTTAATATGACACCCAAAGTAGGGCTGGAAAATTAATCGAAAAATAATCAAAACCGACATTTAGACCCTCCAATCAAAGTAATTTTACTCATGTCGATTATTTTGATTATTTTCCCTGTGCAAGTCACGTGACCGTGCCCCCTCCATACAGTCTGCGTTCACTTTCGCCAAAGCGAAGGATGCGCTGCCAACATGGAGGAGACAAGCGGCAATCAATCAGAGGACCTTGTAGCCAAGAAAATTGCAGTCTCCGTTGTTTGAGCACATTTTGGATTCTGTGCAGAGGACATCCAGCAGAAAGAAAATAAGTGTAAATACCGCAGGAAGATCGTTTCGACGACCGTTGCTAACACCACCAGTTTGTTCCAGCATTGCATTCAGTTGCAATCAAAATTATTCAGTTCAATTCAATTTACAAACTTCAGGCTGTTTGCAATAAACAAATAAAACAAGAACAATTGAAACAGCTTAACACAACTAACATGACAAGAGGCTTCTTCAAATTCAAAACAAAATGCCACTTTTAATGACTACTGCAGTCTCAAAATTATTCAACCCCCTGGATAGAATCCCATGTAAGAGCACAAATTTGCAAATCGGGTGTTGTCTCAAGCACACCTGATGCAGCTAATCAAGTGCTTCATTAGCTGCATCAGGTGTGCTATCTGAAGCACACATCACATACCTGCACTGGCGAGGGTTTGGTTGATTACATGTTAGAAATATGGCTATGTCAAGAGAATTGTCCAAAAAGTTAACAGAAGAGATCATCGCCTTGCATAAACAAGGAAAAGGATACAAAAAGACAGCAAAAGCACTGAATGTTCCTATAGATACAGATGGAAGCATAGTTCACAAGTTTAAAGTTAAAGGAACAGTGGCGACACTACCTGGACATGGCAGAAAGAGACAGCTATCAACGGCAGCCACCAGATTCCTGAGGAGGCAAACCCTCGAGTGACTGTAAAAGATCTGCAGCAAGACTTGGTGGCAGCAGGCATGGATGTTTCAGTTTGCACAATAATACGCATACTAAACACTGAAGGGCTCCACATCCAAACTACAGAAGTTTTGGGATTCTTTTCTGTAGAGCGATGAAACAGAACTGGAACTTTTCAGGCCTGTGGACCAGCGGTATGTCTGGAGGAGGAAGAATGAAGCATACGCTGAAAAGAACACCTTGCCTACAGTGAAGTTTGGCGGTGGTTCAGTGATGCTCTGGGGCTGCTTTGCTTCCTCTGGTACTGGAAATCTGCAGCGTGTGGAGGGCAAGATGGATTCAATCAAGTATCAGGAAATCCCCAGAGGAAAACGTCATGCTGTCTGTGTGGAAGCTGAAGCTTGCACGTCATTGGACCTTCCAACAGGGCAATGATCCCAAGCATACCTCAAAGTCCCCTAAGGCCTGGTTTCAGAAGAAGTCCTGGAAGATTCTAGAGTGGCCGTCACGGTCGTCTGACTTGAACCCCATTGAAATCTGTGTTGGGATTTGAAGACGGCAGCTGCAGCACACAAACCCAAGAACATCGGTGAACTGGAGACCATTGCCCATGAGGAATGAGCTAAGATTTCTCAGGAACGCTGCCAGAAGCTGGTGTCTGACTATGCATCACGTTTGCAGCAGGTCATACAAGCAAAAGGGTGTTGTTTTAAGTACTGAAGTTGCTGGTCATGAAGAGGTTGAATAATTTTGAGATTGCAGTAGTCATTAGAAGTGGCATTTTTTCTTGAATTTGAAGAAGCCTCTTGTAATATTAGTTGTGTTGAGCTATTTGAATTGTTCTTGTTTTATTTGTTTATTGCAAACAGGTGGAGGTTTGGAAATTTTGCCAATAAACCTAATTTGCCTTGGGGGTTGAATACTTTTGAGTGCAACTGTAAAATAATCATAAGAGCTTCAATTAATGTGATACTGAGATTAGGTAATATCACCCAGCCCTAACCCATAGTGGTTAGATATTTTCATCTAAAATGTATTTTACATCACGCTCAATACAATCTTAAATAACGGTGAGCAGCGCAAGCTTTGGGCTTTCTTTGATCATATTCAATGAATTAATGTTTTTATTTTCAGATTAGAGAGGCTGCTTTCAGTAATTATAAACACTTCTTTTCGATCAATAAAATAATTTCAGCAGTTGTTTGAACTTGAGTAGGGATGCACATGCTAATTTGTGCATGGAAATGATTGGTTGTTCACATATTTGATATATGTGAGCCAATGTCTTTTAGCATGGATTTGCATCCTGATTACAATGAATCTATTTGTGTAACCTGTTTTAAAGTATCACTGTGTTTGTTTTAAGTCTGTGAGCAGGCAGTGATAAAGATTCTTGTTTAAAGGTGCAGCAGTAAATACTTTCTGCAAACAGTGTTTTCAGAATTCTTGGATTATTTCAGATCAGAAAATGGGATTATGCATGATGACAATGTGAAACCCACACTTTGA
Organism: Cetoscarus ocellatus; assembly: GCA_037902135.1. Lineage (NCBI taxonomy): Eukaryota > Metazoa > Chordata > Actinopteri > Labriformes > Labridae > Cetoscarus > Cetoscarus ocellatus. Next base: position 29,521 of record JBAMNC010000440.1, read on the forward strand.
GCAGAACCTGAAGCGCCTATACTTTTAAAACAAAACATTTAAGGTCTTGAGTGTCAGCAGAGACTGTAGCCATCCTCACAATAACAAGACGGCAAAGCTAAAATAACCTTTATTTATGTTTACAAGAGAGACAGAGAGCCCTTTTGCATTTTCATAAATAGTTGAAACATTTTTAATGATAAGATGTCCTATTATTTGAAAACTACAGGCCTTGACTCTATTTAATCATCTATATATTATGCTGCCAGTTTAAATGAAGTGGCTGGTGAATAAAATCAGTGACAGGCAGATTTTTGATTCCACCGGACAGATAAATGAAGTTCATTTCTGGCTCCGATGCCATCACTCTGCAGACATGAATGGCCAAAATAACTGCTGTAAATAAGAGTAGAAATGTTTATATCATTGCTACTGATTATTAACTGTTTCGGCCATCATCTGCTGATATGGATGTTATGCCAAAAATGTGTTTTCTTGAAAAAAAAAAAAAGTTGATGTTTTTATGTATTGTAATCATGGGGTTTCCTTCATTAATGCAGGAGCAGTTTCAGACAAGGCTTGGTAACTGGCAGCAAGCCTGTGATTCACCCGGTCCTCCAATGGCTTCTTCAGAGGGTCCCTGAACTGAAGAAAAGGGCGTACTTGGCTCGATTTTTGGTTAAAGTGGATGTACCTGCAGAGTTTCTTCAGGATGATGATATCAGAGACATCTATCAACAGGTTGTGAATATAACACACATGAATATAGCTTTGTCTGTATTTCAAATCTTGATTTTGGGTAGAAGGCCTAACAGGATTAATGTTACTGTGTGTTCCAGTATGAAGAGATGGTGGAGAGGTTTAAGGTTTCACACAAGGAGTGTGAGCAGCTGAGGACTTCAGGTTTCTCCACAGCAGAAATAAGAAAGGTGAAAATATCTGCTCCTCGGCATCCTTGCCATCATTATTTGCTACATGTTTGTTATGCAGTGTAATGGTACAATTAATCAATACATTAACAAGACCATCTGTAAAAATCCTCTCAAAAACAGGACATTGTTTCCATGGAGGAGGAGAAGGACCAACTGATCAAACGTGTGGAGAGACTGAGGAAGAAGGTGAGGCAGACTATACCAAGAGCCCCCACAGTCCTCTAATGCTTGAGAGGCTTTAGATCTCACTGTGGAATGAAAACATGACCCCAGACATATATTATCAACATTCCTTTAAGGCCTGACGAGCTGCAATGCTGTCTTAACAAGGCTGTAAAGTAATGAGGTGCTGAATGTGAAAGTGAAAGGTGACCCCCTTAGAAAGTCTTGGGTTGTTTCTGCAGACCATATGAGACCTGCTGTTGATAATCATCAAACTAATCTGTGTGTCCACCAGGTGGAGTCAGTGCCCAACCATCAGCGCATGCTGGATCAGGCCAGACAACTGCGAGTGGAGAAGGAGAGAGAGGAGTCACTGATTCACCAGAAGCAGGAACAGAAGAACCAAGTAAATGTCCCACATTCTCTTTCCAGAGGGATGATAACATATGACAATGACGTGCAGCGTCTTAGGTGTTCTGGCAGTGTTCCCCAGTCTTTATGATGATGGTAGACACGAGGCTGTTACATACATGCACGATGAGAGCTACAAGTCTTTGTGTCTGTTTGGTGTTAGTGCAATGACTAAAGTAGTTGATGGTGAAAAAACAAGCTGTGACTAAATGATACTTCACATTTCTTGTCAAATATGCTTTTTAACTCTTCAGTCATTCTGGTCAAATGACCAAAGATGAGGTTACAAAGTTGCTTTGTTAGAGCCAGCTCATGTTAACAGCTTTTAAATGCCCTTTTAGACACGCTGAATAGAGCTGATCATCCCTAAACTTTTAGGTTGCAAAAATATGATCGTCATCTGCTCATTAACTGTTTAGAATTATTTACCTCACCTAGTTAGATGCTTCCTGTTTTCTCTCCCCTTTGGAAACGCTTGGATCGGCAGGAGGCTATGATAATAAGCTGTATGCTGATCAGCTGCCCAAATGATGTCTGATGGGAGGTGTTGGGGGGGCTATAGGACATAGAGCAGACTTTCAACACAGTAATTGTGTCTGCCTGTGATGAGCAGAGAACACTCATGAAGGTGGAGACTGTACAGTTATGACATAATAAACCCCAGGGAAAAAAAACTGAGCATTAAAGATGTCATGTTCTTCTGCTTCACAAGACCCTTCATACATCATTAAAATCAAAGAAAATTGATTTGCAGGACATGGGGCCTTTAAATTAATGAGGGTAAAAAACAGAAAAGTAACTCTTAACTGATAATAAACTTTTTGAACTATTATCTGCCAAGTCAAATACAATGCCAAAAGTAGTATACATCTGTTAACTGCTTCAAAGGACATTGCCACTGGTGTGCGATTGAATTTTAGGGAGTCGTCAGAACTGATTAGTACTTTGTGTAAAACTTTTATGATCAGTGGATGAAACGGTAAATTAAAAACAAAAACAAGGTATCTGTGCCTCAAATGGGTAAATGCTTTCTGAGGAGACTCTAACCCCACCTAAGCCCTATTGTTGTGTTTGTTTTTCTATGTTCACAAAGTCATAGATGGTCAGTGCTGGATGTCAATGCTCCTACATCACCTGCATGTGTGGTCATGTGTGTGTTTTCAGCTGTTCCAGGCAGAGCAGAGGCTGCAGAGATCCCAGCAGCAGTTGAAGGATTTACATCAGGCTGCAGCAGACGCCAGTCCAGAGAGTGAGTCTGCATATGCTGCTGCTGTTTCTGCAGGACACAGCTGGAGGAGAGGTTCAAGGACACAGAGGGGCATTTAGTAACCTGAAACACCAGAAAGTCTTTTCAGTATATACTGTACAGAATATATTTCACTAGTTCATTTGGGCAAAAGCCCCTAGAAAGTGTTTGGGGATGGAAGAACCTTTTTAAAGCATATCTGGCAGGTGATTGAGCGATCACATTCAATATTGGCCAGTCAGATAATGTAGTAGGCAGGCACTACTGCCGCAGTGTGAAGTACAAAATGTGAGCCACTTCGTGGCACAAACTTTCAGTAAAAAATGTTGGAAGTATGAGAAGTCACGTCCTGCTGTCGGCACGCTTGTAGCTCCCACATTTCCCTGCTTTGAAGGACACTGATTGGGCCACAGCCAATATCGTTAATCGTTGTAGATTGGAGATTGGCAAATGGATCTGCCTGATTACAGACGCTGAATGAGGCAGATCCAGCTGCTGCACAAGGTTAAGACATTAGGGGTCTCTCAACTAATAGGCATTCATCTGTTGAGACCCTCTAATTGTTCTGATCTTTGAAGTGCCATGATGGAGCTTATGTGATTAAAAACATCAATACGTGCTCCTCAGGCAGCGGAGATATTTACACATTTACAGCTTTTAAAATGATCTCTACAATTCAGACTTGGTAGAGCTGCACAATTAAAGTCACTTATCACAGTTACTCTTTTATGATCATCCCATAAAGTACGCTGATGTTAATCTGGTGCAAAGAAAGATATAACCTTTTAACAGTTAGAGTTTGAATACATATTCAGTGAGGTTAATGTAATTATGAGTGCAGTGTTTTTTAATTCATCTAGTCCTGTGTTTTATTTCTAAGTGTTTTCTGCTCTTCCACAGCGGTGGAAAGCCTGATAGGGTTTTTGACGCATTAGGCCAAAAGTTCTTAATTAAGTTCTCTGTCTTTTTCAGGCTTAATGAAGAGGCTGGAAGAGGAGATCAAAATTAACTCCTACATGGTCTCTGAGAAACTCCCCAAAGAGCTGGAGGGTATGAGACGTACCGTCCAGACTCTGCAGAAAATAGCATCCGAGCCTGCCATGAGCCAGGTCGATGTGCAGGAGCTGGAGGACAAGGTCAGGACTAGCCCGTGGTGTCAAGTCTGTGTATCTCATACTTGGGTTGATATTTTAGTCACACTCTGAATGTTCACATCTTCTCACAGATTAAAGCAGTTGATTCTCAGATAAACCAGCTGATTGAAAAGAAGATGATGAAGAACGACCCCATCGATGACAAATTGACCCTTTACAGACAACAGGTCTGAACTCTGTTTTTTCTATTGCTGTCATTATTTGTCTTTTTTGTCCTTTGTGAAGGTAATGTTGTAGTTATACTTGCCAGCATATGATGAGTGCTTATGTAGGATAACAAAAGAGGTTCTGCTACCTAAGGCTGTATACAACTGCCTGTTGCACCAACAACAATGATTATCTGGGACTAAAATCTACAGAATTATTTACAATAATTAATGTCATCATCAGATTGTTTTAGACAGCTGATGACAGGTGGTCAGCACAAACTGTCATAGCAGTCTATAAAATGTTATAAAAACTGCACGGCCAAAATCATGCCTGTTAATTTAACACATGAGGGATAAATTCTCTTTGGAAAATGTGAATGTTTTTAAGAAGTTTGGTACTTCAGTTCCACTAGTGACTGTGTAAACTGGTAACTTTTTACTGACTTCATCCAAGGCTGTGTTTGTAATGGTGTTGCTTCTTTGGCTTTATTTTCTTACAATAAATAACAGATTATGTAATTTAAATAGCTCCACAATCAGGTGTTTGAGTGGACACTCTTCATTTTAAAAATTAGGGCTGGTACTGATTCCAATGTGTAAAAAAGTTTAGCCGATACCAGTGCTGGTTCTGACTTTTTTGTAGTAACTTTTTTTGTGTGTAATGCTTCCACAATGCCAATATTTTTCTTATTGTTGACCATGAAGACAGATTGGAGTTTCTCTGAGAGTCTTTTTCTTCTGCCCAATAAGAAACTTCTGAATCAGACATTAGCTGTCCTTGATGCCAGCATTAAATTGATGTGATACAACAAGCACAACACCTAAGACTGATATCTGTTTATCCCACATTCTTATGCTGATGGATGAAGTTTGTTAAAAGGGCTGATATCAACGTTGAATCAATCCATCAGTGCATCCTTATCTTTTGCCTATTTTTGTTTACCAACCTACATCTAATCAGTCTACTCCATCCAGCACACATTTTTCCCACGTACTGTTTCAGTGACACCCTGTTTAATTGTGTTTGCACTTTAACAGGTCAGTAGTCCTTCAGCACAAACTCGTCTCTCATGTCTGCGTATCCAATATATTTGTGACCCTTGCAGGCCTCCATCATCAGTCGCAGGAAGGAGTCAAAGGCAGAGGAGCTTCGGGAAGCCAGGGAGGAGCTGGCAGCAGCAGAGAGGGAGCTGATCCAGAGGAAGAGCCTGGCACAGGCCGCAGGCGGTGGAGAGGTCGTCAGCAGTGATGAGGTATGTCCTGCAGGCTTGAGGCATTGGTTTTTCTGGCTAAGAGAGGGTTCTCTGATTGGTTGGTCAGTGGACCTATCAGAGAGCCAACAAAGGGTCAGTTATTTATATTTAATATATTATTTTAATGATATTCCTTTTTGAATGTGTGAAAGGCATCACATTTAAAATCAGTCTCAGTCAATCATTCAGTCATTATTTGTAACTCATAACAAGTGTTTTCTCAAGACACTTTACAATAGAGCAGGCTGGAGACAAACTCTTCATTTTACACATTTATACAAATATACATATATAAACAACACATATACACATACATACATACATCCAAACCCAACATGAATCCACCATGAGCACAGCACTGAGCCAACCTACAGTGCAGTACATCTGTAGGGGGCATATAGTAACCAAAATAAGTCAATATTTGCAGAAAAACAAAGTTGTCTTTGTAATGCATTCAATTGAATAAAGGTTGGAAGGATTGGCAAATCATCATATTCAATCATCATATTCTGTTTTATTGACATGTTACACAGTGTCCCAACTATTTTGGAATTGTTTTTAATTAATTGTATATTTGTTGTATTTAGTTGCATAATTTCATGGGACAGGAGAGCTTCCTATGTGTGTTGTCACAGTGCAGGTTTATTGGTTGATTACCTTGTGCTTCTATCAACTAGTCAGAGATGAGTCTTGCTAAAGAGGAGGGTATTTAAAGCTTTTAAGTAATATCCACACAATCTGAACACAAAAGAAGACACAGGGCACTGAAACGTTAGTCCTTTGTTAGCACCCAAATTAATTGTCTAAGTGACTCGTGTACTCGAGTTGTTTCTTCAAAATTGCCCAAGTGAAGGAGTCTACTGAAGTGTTTTGGTTCTGATCTGAGAGCATCAACCTCCATCTGTGGCTGAAGCACAAGAGACTCCTACCTGACTTTAACCTAACTCACATCAAAGAGGTTTGATGTCCTTAAAAAGTCAGAGCTTGAAATATGGATAAGTGATAAAGTCCATCAGGTGTGTCAGGTGATCAAAAAGCAGCTTTGGTCTGAATAGTTAAGGTATTTAAGTCCCCTCTCTGCAGAGGGGGTTATTAGTTTGAGGAAATATAAGATAAAGAGCAATGCGTTGTTGTGAGCATGGTTGACATGACTACAAACTTGCACTGTTTACTGTTTATCAGATGGTTAAAAGTCCCAAGTTAACTTATACTCTTTGTATGTCATTAGTTTGCTCTGATGTCTGTGGGGGTGTAAAAAATATCAGTACACCATTGTATTACAACATTTTGTGGTGCAATATTGTACTGATGTTTTTAATGCAGAATCCTGATATTCTGTTATTCGATATCTATTTTTTTTTTTTTTTTTAAATTTCTGGGCAGAGCTATAATTTCCTGCTTTTAAAATGAATTTCATACGTTATTTTAATTGTTGTTCTTGTTTTCCAAAGTTGAAACGGATAGTGGGGAAGTTACGCAGCAAGAACACGGTTTACAAGAAGAAACGTCAGGACCTGTCTGAGCTGAAAGCAGAATATGGAGTCCTGCAACGCACTGAGGAGATTCTGAAGCAGAGACATGAGGCCGTCCAACAGAAACTGGTAATTTAAATATCTACATTATTATGTGTCAGGCGATCAAATGTTCTGCAGATTTTGTCAACATACTGTTGACTGGACCTGTATGCGTGTGAGGACCACCTGAAGAGTGAGTGTCTATATTTAAGTATTTTATACTGTGTGTCATGGTTAAATTTGCGTAAAATACTAAAAAACAAATTCTCAATAAAATAAAAAAGAAAAAAACGGAATATGAGAAAAACTAAAATGGAATTTGGGAAAAATAACACAGATTTTATAGCGCCCTACTAACCTATCCATCAGACCGTCTTCTTCCATCCACCAGTCCATTTATCCATCTTTTTTCATATATCCAGCCATGTAACCATCCGGCCTTGTTGTCAGTGGACACAGTAGGTCAACCCAGACATACCATAGTCTAGCCATATTTTCTGTTTTCTCTTGGGGAATTCAGAGCACAGATGGGTTACCTTATGCCTTCAGTGAGTTCTGCGTCTGCCTCGAGGTCTCCTTCCAGTTGGACATGCTTTACAGGGAAGCTACCAGGAGGCATCCTGATTAGATCCCTGAACCACCTCAACAGGCTCCTTTTATTGTGAATTATCAGGGACCCTACTGTGGATGTGTGAGCACCCCACTATATCTCTAAAGTTAAGACAGACCTCCATGGTCACTTGTGTTTGCAGTGTCATTTTTTTCAGTCACTAAATTTCATGACCTCATGTGAGGGTTGGAACAATGATAGACCGTTAAATTGAAAGCTTTGCCTTCTTAGCCACAACAATCTGGTGCACCACCGCTGATGTTGCATCAGTCCACCTGCCAGTGTCTCTTTCCACTCTACCCTTACTTGTCAAAAAATCCCCATGATGCTAGAGGTACTTAATTTGAGACAAAGACTCACTCCCCAACAATTAGCATCAGACTTAGGGGTGCTGGCCCCCATCCCAGCTGCTTGGCACTCAGCTATAAACTGCACTAATGCCGTTGAAAGTCTGAGGCTGAGAAAGCCAACAGACAGTGTCTTCATAAAGCAGAGACGAAATTCTGAGGTCTCCACATTGGACATCCTCCTATCCTTGGCAGCATCTTGAGATCCCATCCATGACAATCACAAACAGAATCTTTGAAAAGGGGCAAACCAGTGGCCAAGTTGGGAGAGTCAGACATCCATCATTTGGAAGGTTGAGCGTTTGAACCCAGCTTCTGCAGTCATGAGATGATGTGTTTTTGGTCGAGACACTTAACCCCTAATTGCTGCCTCTGCTGCATGTAAAAAAGTATAAAGAAGTCTGAATATGTGTAGCTAATACTGATAGACAACTAATATGAACCCTCAACCAGCAGTGTGTGAATGTGGTGCATGTGGTATAAAAAGTGGCTTGAGTCAGACAAGATATGAGCTATACAAGCCCAAGTTTATTTTCATTTGACCCAGGCGTAGGTCAACACTAACTAGGAACATGTATGACTTTGTTCTGCAGATGCAAACACAGCTATCACTTCAGTCTTGGGGACCGCAATTACCCTCAGGTGTTGCATTTCCTCAGTTGCCCCACAAGATCCACAGAGGGTCGCAAAATAAGGCTTTCCCCAAGTTCACAGGACATGTAGAATAGATGGGCAAACTCTCTCAAGAAGCCCTGCAAGGGTAAAGAGCTGGTCCAATGTCCCACCACCAGGAAGAAATCCACTTTATTCTTCTGAATGTGAGGTTTGACAGTCAACAGGAGCCTCCTTTCCAGCACCTGAGAGAATGCTTTTTCCAGGAGTCTGGGTAGTGTGATACCCCCGTGGGCACACCCTTTGTCTCCTCTTTCAATATTGGGAATGACCCCACCGATATATATCTGAGTTGGCATTGTCTAAGACCTCCATGAGACATTTAAGGAGTGTCAGACCAAAAAGCCCCTTTAGCACCTCAGGGAAAAGGTCATTCATCAAGTGTATTACATTGTCTGGTTGTTGGGGAGCTCCACAGCCTTCACCCCAAACAGAGCCAGGGTTTGGCCTTATTTTGTTTCTATAAAAATCTCGCAATAAGTTTAAAATAGCTTGTTCCTGTAAGAAACAGTGTTCAAGCTGGTGCTTGTCATATTTCCTTGATTTACAGTAGGAAACAGTTTTGTAAGTAGAATTGTCTTACTGAAATCCTCAATGGACAGATGAGTAACCATGTGTCATTTTGTTTTTAAAGCAAACTCTTGAAGCTGAGAAGGGCATATCTGGATACAGTAACACTCAAGAGGAGCTAGAGAGAGTGTCAGCCATCAAGAGTGAGCTGGACGAGAAGAAAGGCCGCACACTGGATGACATGTCTGAAATGGTAACCTGATTAAAAAATAATGCCAAATCCACCCAAGCATAGCTGTATGAAACTAGTGTGAATCCTAAACCGAGAAAACAAATCCTAACATCATGATACATAAAAAGGGAGAATGGCATCTGTCTTGTTTAAACTTCTGTCCGGCCTCTTGATCAGCCGTTTTCTTTTTTTTGTCTCATGGTCTAAACAAAATTGAAAACATTTATTTAGTATTAAAAAGAGGTGATTGTGTTCCAGCCACTGATGGACTTTATACAGGTGTTCAGTTAGGATCTCAGCTGATGACCAGGTGACTTAGCAGGAGCTAAGTTCCCTAAGTTCAAATTCCCAAGAAGGAGTTTTAAGCCTTAAGGTTTAAAATACCTCCACACTCATAATGCACTGGGCTTGTTGAATTTTAAGGTCGCACCCAGGCTGTTTTCTATTGGATAGGTGTGTCCAACTTTTCAGGTGGGAGGTAAAAGGTAAACATTAGCAGGTGTCCTATATTCCTCAATGCGTGGGATGTATTTTTATGTAAAGCCTGAAAAGGTGTTGAATAAAACACAGAAGATTTCCTTGGCATTGATTTTAATATGGGGCTAAAACAGTGACAGTGAGTGTTGGCATTACATTTAAGATTTGTCATTGAAAATAAATCTAAACTGAAAAAGGAAACATTGGCATTAAAACCATTTGAAAACTGTGTTTTAATAGTAAAATCGCTGTTTTTTGCAGTGTTTTGCATTATTATTTTTTTTCACTTGTTTTGCATACTTCAACTTTAAAGTGTTATTAGCCAAAACTTGAAGAGTAAAAATGGAAAAAAATCGATATATCCACGATATTACTGTGCGCATGGAACTTTCACTTACAGCTTAAAAGACTGTGGTATGGCATAGTGGTAAGGATATCCATCACAGATACAAAAATCAGTTTTCAAAGTTTTCCTTTAAACATAATCATAAAATGATAAAATGTAGAAGTTAGACAGTTAAAAATTAGAAAATATCTGTTTATATGTATGAAGCTTGATTTTGACTTACTTATACCTCTTTACAGGTTCAATTTTCCATTTTGGAATCTCTCACAGTATTGTAATGCAAGAGTTGATACATGGTGTCCGAGTATTTTTATTTCGAATTTGGGCATAATGTCAATGAATAGAATATCTGAATATGTGTTGTGTAAATTACTTTATTATCCAATTAGTTTAAGGTGTAGTTTTGGAAGTTCAGTGTTTTATCAAGTCAAATGAAAAACTAATTTTCATGTGTTAACAGTAGTTAAGGTTAAGCAGATAAATGCTGTGAAGCATGATCATATTGTGTTTTTTAGGGGGTTATAATAAACAGAAACAAAATTAATCAATAGAAAAATAAAGAAAAAGAAAACTGTGTTAGTTTAAAAATCCCTGGACTCAAACTAGTAAAGAGACCTGCTTCCTGACTTACTGACTGCTCTACATATTCCTCAGTTTTTAAGCTGAATTATTGAGCATATCTTTAGGTTACTCTAGAGCTTCCATTCTTCATTACTGTAAAGAATAATAAGTTAAATTATAAGCTGTTTTATTAATTTGTTCCTGTGTCTTTCCTGTTAACATTGTACTACTTGTAAGCTTTATTTTGTCCCCCAGTCTCTTAACACTGTGTGCTGTTGGCTTGGTTTACAGGTGAAGAAATTAAACTCTATGATCGTGGAGAAGAAATCAGCTCTGGCACCGAAAATCAAAGAATTAAGGTCACTGAGGCAGCAGTATCAGGTAAGCATAATTATAAGTAAAACTCTCCATCTAATGAGCTTTTGACGGTAAGAAGATTGTGCTTTGTGTGAAATTTACTGTTTGAGCAAGTTAGAATAATGGCCTCCTCCTCTCACACTTGCACATAAAGAATCACAACTATGTTTCAGAGTATATTGACTAAGTAGGGAAGTGTGCCCCATTTTAACAAAGGTGCAAATTCCAAAAAGCATCATTAAATAGTAAAATGGTTAATGCAGCTTTCCTCATTTGGCCCTTTTCTTTAAGGCCTTTTTACACTGTTGTTCACACTTAACCCTTTACACCATGTTCACACACTTATCATCTTTATATGCTTTTTGTAATAGTAAAAATTATACAGAAGTGCAACAGTGAGTCATGAAAGAGGCAAACATGACTCTGCCATAAACCAGTTCTACCTTAATGCATGTGTACTCGGGTAAAGACAGAAGTCCAGTCTTATTGCCTAATCTAGCTACACTGGACTGCTCCTTCCCAAGTTCAGGACCAACAGACTGAGAAACTCCTTTGTCCTTCAGGCCATCAGACTGTACAACTCCTCACTAGGGGGAGGAGGACTAACAGGAAGACAGAAGACAGGAAGGAGCAGTAGCCATATTTTTAATTTTTTTTATAATTGCAATTTTTTTTTACTTTTTTTACTTTTCTGATACCTGTGTGTTTTTTTACCCTGTGTGCTTGATATGCCACTGGAATCTTTCCCTGAGGGAGTCTTCCCAAGGCATTAATTAACTTCTAATCTAATCTAACTGCATGTGAAAATATACCCGGAAAGCATGTGCACTTGATAGAGCCGGACATTATAAAGTTTTTTCCATTGTAAATGCAGTGTGAGCATGTAAAGTAGCCACACTGCAGAATATACAATGTCAGTCACATGGCTCAGGTCCCATTATGCTTCCATTTGTGTGCTTTTTAATGGAAACCCAAGTTTACATTTTTGTTTCCTTGCCTTTCTGCAAAAAGAGTCCACCTGATGTCACCATCAGTGGTCTTACTAAGAGATCAAACCACAGTGCATGCAGAGTTTAACAACACTTTTCACTGATACAGTGGTGTCACAGTTCAAAGAGTGAGCATGTTGAGTGGAGACTTTCTGCTGGTTTCCTTCTTTCTTTGGCCTTCTTTCAATCATAGTATAAAGATATTCATTACAAACACGCATTTGCTGAGACACTTTCCACCCTCAAAAATTGTTTTTGCTGGGACCTACCACAGACGCTCAACAGTCAAACACAATTAGTTTTAAAAGTTGAAAAAGGGACTATGGAGGACAAACTCTGAAACATCAGAAATGATTACAAACACATGCTTCAGGTAATGCATGAAGACTTCTGTCACTACACTCCCCCCTCCCCGTGTGTGTATCACAGTCATTGTCAGAGGGCTGCAGGCTTGTGGAGTAATGGAGTGTGAGATATACCTTGGCACACTTTGCCCCCCTTAGTACCCATTGAGCATTGTTTAAATGCCACAGTCAACCTGGGTATTGTAGCATGTCCATCCCTTTATGGCCACAGTGCACCCATTGACAGATGGCTTCTTCCAGTAGGATAAATCTCCATGTCTCAACGTTTGCATCATCTCAAACTGGTTTCTTTTACATGATAATGAGTTCACAGTACGCCAAGGGCTTCCACAGTGACCAGATCTCAATCCACTAGAGCATCTTTGGGATGTGGTAGGACAGGGGGTTTATGTCATAGATGTGCAGCTGATGGATCTGCTGCCACTGTGTGAGACTATCATACCAAAATGGCCCAAAAGTAGACAAGACAGTCAAATGTGACTGCAGGAAAAGAGGATCAAATCTATGGACTCAAGCACTGACCCATGGCCACCAAGGAGTAATAGTTCATAAATCTGTTTGACTGTAAGCAGATGTAGAACAAAACTGTCATACCTCTGTGCTCTGTCTGTAAACACACTGTTTTTTTAAAAGACCAGATTCAGTCTTAACCCTTTGACTTCCAAACTAAGAAATACAATTTACCAACAAATTATTTGTTGGTAAAAATTGTGTTTCTTCTTCATTTAGCAACGTTCATATTTTATTTTTCAGATTATCCAACTGGGAAGCAGATATGCAGGTCAACCTGCTGGTTGATTTGCCTGTTAAGGGTTATCCTGGGCATGAATGGATTATTTCATTTCTGCAACAATTTTTTCTTGTTTTTTTTTTCATATCAAAACATCACAGAGAGCAAAGTTCAGATATTTAACCGTTGACTCAGCTTTCTGAGAAATCATAGATTCATTTTTCATCTATTTCCTTCAACTAAATTATGATTGTTAGAGGATCTGGAAATATGTGAAAAGATTTATCCCATGTAATGCTCTTACTGTTATACCCCTTTCCCACTGGCCAAAAAGCCGGTTTAAACACGGTAACAATCGGCTCCTGTCAGCAAAAGGAAAGGCTCTCATCGGCATTTAGACACGGGTCGACGGAGCCTGCAAGCGACACAGGTTTTTATCGGCTCGCCTCCTATCGACTCCAGTGGGAACTTCACATCCGGGTGAACCCGCTAATTTACAGGATGATGTTGGCATGACGTGCCTACGGCATGATATTGCGTCTGTCTCCTCCGTCTGTAACCACTGCGACTCTTTGCCATCTCAACAACAAAATCCATCCGCCTTCGTATCATCAGCGCTCGAATGTCGTTCAGTCTGCCCTGAGTTTGTATATTTTTAAAGAGAGACAAAAGCACAAGTATGGAAAACAGCTGACCACTGTGTCCATGGCTTCCATGCTCCTTTCCATTGTTTACATGGCTGTGTTTTGGCGAGCCGATGATGTCATTAACGAGATGACATCAGCTTGACGCACCAGAGGAAAAAACAGCCTCGCAGCTCGTCTGCTGCCGATTAGACCAAGGTCTGCTGGCAGTGGGAAAAGAGTCACTCCCCGATTGTTAACCCACGTTGGAAAAAACCTGCGTTTGCCCGTTAATTTTAGTGAGAAAGTGGTGTTAGTTTTCTCAGGAGCTATGCAGTAGCGATTCATTTCTGATTTTTTCTAGTTTTCGAACAGTTATATTAAAGTACAGCAGCGCAACCCAGGGGCTATATAATGGTGTTACAAACACTATTCAGAGAGGTGAATAAGGAAACAAAGATGGGCTTCCAGAGTTTCAAATACAGCGGTGGCAAAAAGTCAACCACACGGTTACAATGCCAGTCAAAGGGTTAAGATAATAAATTAAATGGTTTGATCTTTATTATATATCTGCAGTCCACTGAGAGTCAACTTGTTCTGTGTTCTGTGTGATCACACACAGGGTCCGTTAAGAGTAATTTACCTTGCCCATAAATAAAATGCACAATGGGTCAGCCCCCCCATATCGCTGAGCTAAAACAGGATTACATTTTCCTACATGTGTTCCCAGAGTCGCTCTTTCATTTTACTGGTTAATGTCTGCTAATGAAGAGCTGCAACAGGAAGACATAATTAGACTGAAAGAGCGGGTGTAAGTTTAACTGCCCAGATGCCAGCTGTGATGCTGACTTGATGTGAAACGGCTCTGAGAGGATGACAAGAGTTTTGAGGATGGTGAATTCAATGCATTTGTCTAAAATTCTTATACTACCATCAGTATGTTAAAGTGTGTCCCTCACTTCCTGTCTACGACTGTTTGGATTCCTGTCTTACCAGGAACTAAGCCAAGAGTATGAGGAGAAGAAGGAGCAGTATGAGAGCTGTGCTGCTGGTTTGGAGAGCAACAGAGCGAAGTTGGAGCAGGTATCATAAATATCAAACACCATATATTCAACAATTCAAATGTATTTAAGTGTTTATCCAGTGTTTACAGTATGAGCCCTTAGTCCAGTGACATACAGTTTGTCCTGTCTTATTAACAGGAAGTGAAAGCTCTGAGAGAGGAGACAGCACAGGATGAAGACAAATATCACTACATCAACTCCATGTCAGAGGCAAGTTCCTTAAAATAAATGACTCAGAAATTCAAGCGTTTACTACGTGGGCATCAGCAGGAGAGAATCAAATAAGGGAACTTTTGTATATGATTTGCCCCTCAACACCTACCGTGCCAGTAAACTAGATCTCTCTGTGCTTTTTACAGATCATTGAGATGCAATTACAGCGGGCAGCAGAAGAGATGAAGGCTTATGTGTCCTCTGATCCACAAGAGAAGAAGAAAGCCATCAGGTGAGCTGAGCCGGGCCTGCAAGCTGTTTGCAAGACAAACAGCCTCCTCTGGATTGGGGGTGTCAAACATGTGGCCTGCAGGTCAAGTACAGCCCACCAAAAGGTTTTATCAGGCCCATGTGACCTTTTTGGGATTATTAAAAAAGTATTGAACTGATATTTTTACATATGAAAAATATTTTAATGCATATTCATATTCAGTTATTGTTCTATACGTTATACAATGTAGTAAACTACGTAAGAGGTTATTGTGATGATAAATAAATCAGTAACCCCGATGTGCCACTTTGGAGGATCTCCTCAGTGAGGTGTAACATCTTAAATTAAGACGAGCTGCAGAGCACTCAGCGGGCTGCTGCTGTTGTGCCCCAACTCAGTAAACACGCTGTCCAAAAAGAGAGAGGACGACACACTGCAGAATGTTTTGACAGAAATGAGAGCAGAGGTATTTCCTTGTCTTACTTAAGGAAACAAGCAGCCTGCAGGACGTGACCCTTGGTGCAGATGTTCAGTACGTGCTACAGCCTCTTCCATCCACACAACCGGCTAACTGTTTGGCAAATTCGGGCTTTAACAAATTTGGGACAAGTTTATCCACTCAAAAGACGTCTCCACAGCCATGGACTAAGTCTGTGTCTGTGCCGGCGTCAGGCTGATTTAATCATAACAACAGCAAATCCAAATTAATATCAGTTAATTTGTTATCATATTTTTTCATTTCATGGCATCAGGAAGTACAATTCTCATCCTGATTACAGACAAGTTTGCACGTGACATTGCTTATAACTGCTGTTGCACCTTTGCCTCCTGCTCTTGTTGTTAAGTGAAATATTGTAATGATCAACAGTTTCACTCTAAACTGGACACAGGCCATGTTTTTGCACAAAGGTCCTCTCGTTGGGCCAAAGAGCCACGCTCAAGTGCCTATGGAATTACACAGTTGGAAAGACTAACAGCGCACATTAAGGAAACTCAGTGACAGAGCTGCATGAGGGTGCCGAAAAGGGCGAGCTGTCAGGGTTCAAACATGAGTTTAATAGTCAATGTACTGTTTTCCTTCAGCTGGAGAGGGAGTTGTTATCCTCCAAGAGCCGATCAGACTCCTGTGTAGCACACAGCCGGAGAGAAATCTCAGGGATGAGGCAACAGGTCCAAAAGGCACAGAGTGCTGACGCGTGCATAGAGACACAAACATACATTGACACAGGTATAGACACATGCAGGCACAGAGGCACAGAAACAGGATATTTAAGTGTAAACTGTTTGTTTGACATTTGCACCATACTAATGCTTTTCTCTTTGCAAAAAAATCCAAATTGAGCAACGTGACATAAGCTTGCTCCAAGACAGCTGAACATCTTGGGGATTTAGCTACGCTATACATGATAAAAACTTAAAATAAAAAACCTCATTGTTTGACCTGGCTGCTTTGTGCCAGCTTGTGAGTCTTGCTGAGTGATGGACTGAGGAGCAGAAAGATGAGCTCTAGTGTGATTCATGAAAAACCTGCTCAATTTCGTACACATCCGGGGACTCTTTATAGTGTATACTGTTTGTAAGTTGAATCACACCTACTGTGACACTTTTTCACAGCTATTTGTTTTACTTTTTCCGTGAATTGTTGCATTTTTTAATTTTTTTTTTCCAGATTATTTTTGGGGAGTTTTTAGGTCTTTATTTACAAGATAGAGGGAGACAGTGGATTGGCTTGTGAAGGGGGGCGAAGGAGAGTAGAGGAAGAAACTATAAACATGCCACAGGCTGGATTTGAACCTGGACCGGCAGAGGCATGTACTTGGGTCACGCCTGGTTGCGCACCACTCTGCCAAACCAGCACCTCCATTATTGCATATTGGGATTATTTTCATGTGCAAACAAGCTGAAAGGACAGTATTCCTGTGCTGTGTACGATCAAAGCAGAGTGTTTTGATCAGAATCATATTTGCTCCTGTGAACTACTCTGTATAACGATGTCATTTTACATATTGTTTTAACATATACTGCTCTCTAATTTATATCCTGGTTATAAAGTGTATTGATGCTGGAACTTCAGCAGTAGGACAAACTAATTAATGGCATTAGACTTCTCTGAAAAGTTGGACACAAACTTGGTTCTGCCCTCATTTTGCCTCTCAGATTTCAGACAAACTGGCGTCACTCTCTGTATGTGGATTTATGATTTTAAGAATGGTTGGTGATTCAGGCCTAATGTGATCAACATGGTAACTCAGAAAGCTTTAATGTTAATCATGCTCTTCTGATTCCTCTGTAGGGAAGTTTTCTTGAAGAACATCTCAGAACAGGAGCTAATTGGCAAGGTGAGAGTGTTCAAGATGTTATTTTGCAAGGAACATTCATCTGTGTTCAGACATTTTAGATGGATCAACATACGAGAAGCTCTTTAACACTGATCTTATTTTTCTTTGTGGTCTCCAGAAATTACGCGAGGAGCAGAAGATGGTGAGGGAGAGCCACGCAGCCAACATGGAGCAGATGAAGTTGTGGCGTGACTTGGAGAAGCTGATGGAGTGCAAGAAGCAGTGCTTCATCAGAGCTCAAAGCCAAGCCCCTATTGGTCAGGTCATCCAGGAGGAAGGAGAGGACAGGCTGGTGCTGTAAGGGCGCACTGAGACACAGTCTGCTGCTGGTCAACCACAAACATACACTTCACAGAGTCCAAGGGCTCCATCCTGTTACATGTCCAAATGTCATGTTATTGCAAGTTGAAGGTGTAATTCTGCTTTGTTGTTCTAGGTTAATAACATACTTGGCTAATGACAGGCTTGAAGTTCTCCACCATCGTGACGGAGTTTCTATTTTTATATAATCTTTATAATCTGTTGTAATAGTCACAATCACTAAAATATGTAAAGAAAATAAAAAGAAATAATACTCAAATGTGTATAGTTGTGTTCTCTTTTGTTTTACCCAGGTATCTTCAATTCAGTGAAAACTTCTTTAATGCTGTAAGGAGACAAAGTCTTCTGCAGGCCACCAACATTCATACACTTCACAGAGTTCAAGGGTTCCCTCTTGTTACATGTCTAAATGTGATGATTTTTTCAAATGGTAGGTCCGGCCAATATGGACCAAGAATAGTTTAGGTATACAGTAAATTCTGCAGTGTTAAATATGCTGTGTCAAGTTCTTATGACTTTTTAAGTCACTAGTCCAATCCACAGTGCCTTCATACAAAAGCGCCACAACGAGGTTCTGCTATAAATACATCCAGAGACATTCACATTAGTTCTGTGTTGCCCTAATATCTGTGTCAATTCAGACTGCAGTAAGACTTGGACATGGCCTGTGACCCCACATACACACAAAAGCAGGGATGCTCACTCACAGTGCTCCTGTCTCCTGCTGAGGCTGCCCCCCCCCCCCCTCCAATATCAGCCTTTTACGGACCTGGTCATAATTTGTGTTGCTGTGTTGGGAGGGTTCTCCTGTGCCCTCGATGTGACTATGCGTGCATGAGGTGTGCTTGTTTGATTAGATGTGCCTGCCCCTACCTCCTGTTGGACTGAAGTTGTCACGTTGCCGCCTGCAAAAGGCTATGGAGGTAGGAAATGCCCTATTTGAACAGCTCCCTGACGTCACCAAAGGAGGAGAAAATCATGGCTCAACCATGCTCCAACTGGCCATGTCAGTCTAAAGGTGCGTTCACACCGAACGCAACTTTGGCGACCAAGATCGCATCGCAAACCCAAGTCCTGTCGCCTGTTTAGATCTCATTTTATCACCGTCGCCGTTGCTCAGTGACGTCATACCTGCTCGAGTTTCACCCCACAATCATATCATATAATAGGATGTATTAGATGACATTATTCCAACTGCATCCTTTTCACTCACTAACTAAAGTTCCCCACACGGACATAGATTGTCACTCTGTGGACCGGAATAAAAAAAGTCTGTCACGGCTGTCAATCACGCACCCACACAACGCTGATAGGCTCTCACAGCGCAACATCGCCTGAAAGTTCAAATATTTCAACTTCGGTGACGGAGCACGGCGACCTGCTCCGCGTCCAAAGCGACCCCAGAGCTCCCATCTGCAGCAACAGGGGCGCCGCATCTCCAAAGATGCGACCAAGTCGCCAAGAACGCGTCCGTCGCATCACATGAGATCTGGTCGCACGTGGTCGTGGCTGATCGTGGCTGTACATTGACTCTGCATGGAGAGTGGCTGCCGAGGTCGCTAGAGTCGTGTTCGGTGTGAACGCACCTTAACTGTTAGAGAGTGTGCTTATGCTTGTTATTGGTATGTTTCATGGAAGGTTAAGTACAGGCGAATTAGTCGCCTCAAGGTAACCTCAGTTGTTTCTTGTTGTAAATATTTCATTTGGAACAAATTGTACCGATACCTAGGTGTAAACAATATTAACTCAAGCGGCTGCTTAAGACTTGGTGGATTCGGGGTTATTCATGTTACGTCTTGGCCACCCCTAGACGGGGTATAACATAGCCTCTGTTACTACCGCTGGAGACGGAACAAAAAAGGGGGGCAACTCGTTCCCCAATTCCGCCAAGACATCTACAGTGTAGGCAAAACGTCACATTAGATTAGATTAGATAGCACTTTATTTATACCCTTGGAAAAACTCCCTCGGGGGAATTAGGATTCCAGTAGCAGTTAAGTATTACAGATAAAAAGATATATAAAAAAATAGATCTAAACAAAAATATAAATAAAATAAAAATAAATGGCTACTTGCTGGCTAGTGCCTTGAAACGGTATGAATCTGGTTATTTTAACAACGGATGGAGTAAGATGCCACTTAGTGTTGGTGAAAAATACTGGAGTTAGGAGACCCAGCGTCAGAAGAACTCTGGAAAGCCCCATCCAACTCAGCCAAGCTTGACAAGAATTTTCTCAGTACCAACCATGCTGTTTTCCTCCTTTGGCGGGACAGTGGTAAGTGGCTCTAAATTACATATTAAACTTGGCTGTTGGCATTGTAGTCGAAGCAGCTTTGAAAAAAAAGGGTTATATTACTTTTCTCTCATCCTACAGCTGATTTGCTCACTTAAGATATAAAGAACGATGGGCTTAATGTGATTAGCCGAAAGCTAGCTTAAATTGACCACAAGCTGCAGTTAACAAGCCTTAATAGGCTAACAGTCTTAGAAAGTTTTGGGCTTTATAGTAAATGGGAGAACAATAGTTTGGCTTTGTGCACCTGAACTTTTATGGGCAGGTGGAATAGCTGACTGCATGTTGGAAGTTGGAATATTAAGCTAACTGTTAATTTGTCTGCCTAGCCTTAGCATAACTAGCTTTTTTTTTCTCACATGGGCAGTCCTACAAGGTTATTGTCAATCAATACAATAAATAAACATTAAATCCTTTTTTGCTCTGAAGAAATCAGTTAGATTTATCAAAAGTTGTTGAAACACCAGGAAGTCAAATTAATTACTGTGGCTCAATGCTTTCCTATCTGGGCAATAGTGCTTCACTAATCATTTATGTGGAGACTTACAAATTAGCATGGTTACAAATGATTGGGGGCTCGGGCACGAGCCACCATTGTTCTTCCGTGTGTTCCTTTTTCATTGGGGGCATTGCAACGAGCTGCTCTCCCCCAAAGCAAAGCTGTTACACGTGAAGGAGAGTGCTAACAGGAGCATAAGAAACTGTATACTCGATGCTCAAGTGAAAAACTGACGTTAAGATGACATGCTTACAATTAAGAGAGGAGCTCTGTGTATGTGTATGTGTATGTGTGTGTGTGTGTGTGGGGGGGGATATGAGAGTTGTGCTGCTGGTTTGGGGAGCAACAGAGCGAAGTTGGAGCAGGTATCATAAATATCAAACACCATATATTCAACAATTCAAATGTATTTAAGTGTTTATCCAGTGTTTACAGTATGAGCCCTTAGTCCAGTGACATACAGTTTGTCCTGTCTTATTAACAGGAAGTGAAAGCTCTGAGAGAGGAGACAGCACAGGATGAAGACAAATATCACTACATCAACTCCATGTCAGAGGCATGTTCCTTATAATAAATGACTCAGAAATTCAAGCATTTACTACGTGGGCATCAGCAGGAGAGAATCAATTAAGGGAACTTTTGTATATGATTTGCCCCTCAACACCTACCGTGCCAGTAAACTAGATCTCTCTGTGCTTTTTACAGATCATTGAGATGCAATTACAGCAGGCAGCAGAAGAGATGAAGGCTTATGTGTCCTCTGATCCACAAGAGAAGAAGAAAGCCATCAGGTGAGCTGAGCCGGGCCTGCAAGCTGTTTGCAAGACAAACAGCCTCCTCTGGATTGGGGGTGTCAAACATGCAGCCCGCAGGTCAAATACGGCCCACCAAAAGGTTTTATCAGGCCCATGTGACCTTTTTGGGATTATTAAGAAAGTATTGATCTGATATTTTTACATATGAAAAATATTTTAATGCATTTTTTCACTCAGTTATTGTTTTATACTTTATACAACGCAGTAAACTAAGAAATAGGTTATTGTGATGATAAATAAATCAGTAATCCCGATGTACCACTTTGGAGGATCTCCTCAGTGAGGTGTAACATCTTAAATTAAGACGAGCTGCAGAGCACTCAGCGGGCTGCTGCTGTTGTGCCCCAACTCAGTAAACACGCTGTCCAAAAAGAGAGAGGACGACACACTGCAGAATGTTTTGACAGAAATGAGAGCAGAGGTATTTCTGGCACAAAAACTGTACCAATACCTCGGTGTAAACTTAATATTAACTCAAGCGGCTGCTTGGGACTTTGTGGATTTGGGGTTATTCATGTTATGTCTTGGCCACCCCTAGATGGGGTATAACATATCCTCTGTTACTACCGCTGGAGTCAGAACAAAAAGGGGGGCATCTCGTTCCCCCATTCTGCCGCCAGGACATCTACAGTGTAGGCAAAATGTCACATTAGATTAGATTAGATAGCACTTTATTTATCCCCTTGGAAAAACTCAGGGAAATAAGGAGTCCAGTAGCAGTTAAGTATTACAACTAAAAAGATATATATATAAAAAAGATAGATCTAAACAAAAATGTAAAAAAAATAAAAATATATGGCTACTGGCTGGCTAGTGCCTTGAAATGGTATGAATTTGGTTATTTTAACAACGGGTGGAGTAGGATGCCATTTAGTGTTGGTGAAAAATACTGGAGTTAGGAGACCCAGCTTGACAAGAATTTTCCCAGTACCAACCATGCTGTTTTCCTCCTTTGGCGGGACAGTGGTAAGTGGCTCTAAATTACATATTAAACTTGGCTGTTGGCATTGTAGTCGAAGCAGCTTTGAAAAAAAAGGGTTATATTACTTTTTTCTCATCCTACAGCTGATTGCTCACTTAAGATATAAAAAACGTTGGGCTAAATGTGATTAGCTGAAAGCTAGCTTAAATTGACCACATGCTGCAGCTAACAAGCCTCAATAGGCTAACAGTCTTGTAAAGTTTTTGGCTTTATGGTAAATGACAGAACTACGATGGCGTATTAGGGCCACTTGAAGAAATTTTAAAAAATAATGAAAACTCAAAATTTTCAAGAAAAAACTTGAAATTTTCTAGTTTATAAAGTTGCAAATTTACGACTTTATAAACTGGCAAATTTACTACTTTATAAAGTCGCAAATTTACTACTTCTAAACTCGAAATTTTCGAGAAAAAACACGAAATTGTCGAGTTTATAAAATCGCAAGACTTTATAGACTTTTAAGACTTTCATATACGTGTAAATTTATGACTTTATAAAGTCGTAAATTTGTGACAAATTTGCAGGTTTTTAAACTTATATTTCGGGTCAGTAACTCATCAATAAAATAACATAGTTTCAAACCCGACCCCTCTTTTTAATCACTGTCGTGAAGACTGTGAGCTAGAACCTCATTTTCCTCCAAACGAGCCGTCCTCCGAGCCAGACAACTTCACTTGGTCTTAATACGCTGCCGGTGAAGGCTCAGCGGCTTAGGGACCGTCGGCAAGTTACCAAACTTGACCTGATGGTCATACATCTCATCTAGTTTATACTACATTTGATTTTTTTAATATTGACTTATCTTTATTAATAAATAATGGCTCTAAAAACTGCAGTAACTGTACTGTTGTTGACTGTAGTGACACCAAACTCATAGTAATGATCAAACATCTCCTCAAGTTTATAGGCCTACTACAGCTCTTACTTGAGAGAAATATGTTTTAATGTAATTTGAATTGGGTTTTTTTAAGATTGAAGTATGTTTATCAGTAGGTAATGACTATAAAAACTGTACTAACTTAACTGTTATAATTTAAAAATGGACTTACATATACTCATCAGGCTGCGCCATTACCTATTTATAAAGATTCTTTACTATATAAAAATCTTATAAATTAAGTAGAAAAGCACTCGGAGAGCGCAGACCTCCACCAAGCGCCACAGTTCCCTCCATATTGTGATTCACACCAAAAAAAATCCTGGATCCAGACGGTGATCTGAATCACCCCCAAAATTTAATCAGTTCTTCCATATCCCATTTCCGACAATTCCTAAAAAATTTCATCCAAATCCTTTCATAGCTTTTCAAGTTATTTTGAACACAGACAAACAAACGCCGGCAAAAACATTACCCCCTTGGCAGAGGTAAATATAAACCTATTTCTCTTAAATAAGAGCTGTAGAATAAACTAGTAGACATGTGTGATAATCAGGCTGACTTTGGTGCCACTATAGTCTATAACACTAAAGTGATTACAGTTTTTATAGTCATTACCTATTGATAAACATACTTCACTATTTTAAAAATCATATTACTTAAATTTAAACATATTTATCTTGAGTAAGAGCTGTACTATAAACAAGAAGATGTGTCTGATCATCAGGCCGACTTTGGTGCCACTACAGTCAACAACAGCACAGTTATTACGCTTATTATAGTCATTACCTATGAATACATCAGTATTATAAAATTAAATATAAATTACATTAAAAACTATTTCTCTTAAATACGAGCTGTAGTATAAACTAGAAGAGATGTGTGGTCATCAGTCTGGCTTTGGTGCCTCTACAGTCAACAACAGTAAAGTTATTATCGTTATTAAAGTCATTGTCTATTAATGAATATATGTCAATATTTAAAAAAAAAAAATCACAAATTACATTAAAACCTACTTCTCATAAATAAGAGCTGTAGTATAAACTAGAAGAGATGTTTGATCATTCGGCTAATTCTGGTGTTACTACAGTCAACAACAGTACAGTTATTACAGTTTTTAAAGTCATTATCTATTGATAAACATATGACAATAATAAAAAAATAATAATAAATTACATTATAAAGTATTTCTCTAAAGTAAGAGCAGAAGTAGTATAAACTCGAGGAGATGTTTGATCATTATTATGAGTTTGATGTCACTACAGTCCACAACAGTACAGTTAGTACAGTAATTATTGTCATTACATGTTAATTCACACAGTTCTATAAAATAATTTAAATCAAATCAAAAAACGTTTTTTGCTGAAATAAGAGCTGTAGTTTAAGGTAGAGGGGATCACCATTCATGTTTTATTGTCATTTTGTTGTTAGATCTCATAACTTTGATTGTATTTGCTTTATTTTCATTCAAAAAATCCTGTAAAATATTTTAATTCACAGTTCTTTAAAAATATGACAGGTAGTATGAAAAATCATTTATGTGTGCTGTGTGTCTTTAAGTTATTGAATTTTCTTTCACATCATTCCTCCGATATGGTAACTTGCCGACGGTCCCTAAGCCGCCGAGCCTTCACTGGCAGCGTGTTGAGACCAAGGGAAGTTTTCTGGCTCGGAGGACGTAGCTCACAATCTTCATGACAGTGATTACAAAGCAGGGTCGGGTTTGAATCTACGTTCCTTTATTGTCGAGTTATTGACCCGAAGTATGAGATATAAACTCTCAAATTTACGACTTTATAAAGTCATAAACTTACGAGTTTATGAAGTCTTACATTTGCAAATTTACGACTTCAGAAATCTTGCCTAGGTTCCTGGGACTCATATAAACCCAATTTTGAAGCCCTACCTCTTTTTGAAATTAAATGAAAGCCAGCTGTTTAGCCCAAAGTCCATGATGGTGTCCCATAGACAGCCATTGTAATCTGAAATTTACTCCTCTTGCGGGACTGACTGTTTTTAAACTGCGATAACTCTGTCATATCTCACAAAAAATACATTTTCCGAATCCCAAGATGTGTCCAACACTCACGGTCGTTTTACTTTTCACCTAGGATTTACGTTTTTTGAGTAATAACCAATTGTTCGACAGCGTTTCAGAGGCACAAATCGCATTGAGATGGACATTCAAACTGCAGCGCCTGGTGTCTTTGAGGGTTGGTTACCATGACAACGGAGCTCTTTCTGTGCCTTTGAAGTTTCACACAAAGGTGTTCTGGTCTTTGATTGGCCTTTGATGTTGAGTTCTAATAAAATCTCCACTGCAGCCGAGCTCCGGCCTATTTGATCGAAGCTCCCAGAAGGTGAGTACAGTATTTTATCAGCTCTGCTAGCTTTAGCATCCTGTATTAGCTGATGTATACTTAATTTCTGCTTTATACTGTTCAGCTTTGTGCTTCACGTGAAGGAGAGTGCTAACAGTAGCATTAGAAAATGTATACTCGATGCTCAAGTGAAAAACTGACATTAAGATGACATGCTTACAGTTAAGAAAAGAGCTCTGTGTATGTGTATGTGTGAGTGTGTGTGTGTGTGTGGGGGGGGGGGGGTCGAACGTGCACGTAAACGGCCCGTCTGTGAGTGTGAATGAGGGAGCAGTTTGTGAGAGAGGCCTCTGTTGAGAGGGGTCCGACTGCAGGCCGCAAGACAGAGGCGTGTCGCAGAGTGACGTCGCTCGAGTGACGCCACTCTGCGACACACCTACTTTGTGACATGCTACTTAATGGGGAGACGCTAGTTCATGGGAAATCATGTAGAACCACGCGAGATGTGGAAAGTTTTAGTGATGAACAATGGCGGATCCTGTCCAGACTGTAAGTGCTATCATATTTCATGTAACAAACGTCAAACAGTTGCTGCACTTAATTGTATTATTACCTAACCCTTACCCTAACCCTAACCCCTTACCCTAACCCTTAACTGTATTTGTACGCATTTGAATACATTAATTATAGAGCAAAGAATGGGTAAGCAAAAACACTGACATTCGGCTGGACCATGCTGAAGCTGTTATATCCCTTTAAAAAGCGCATGTAGTAGGCATGTCACAGAGTGACGTCACTGCTACACGCTTACTGTACTCTGCGACACGCCTTTGTCTTGTGGCGTGCTGTAGGATACAATTGCCTCTGTTAGGTGAAGTTTAAATGCTGAGTTGGTGGAGAAGTTACTGACAGAGACTGAGAGCTGCTAATGCTGTGAGCATGACATGCTAAAAGCTAAAGCTATCAAGTCTTTAACCCTCACCAAAGTGATTTAGTTCACTTTTACACAAGCAGGAATCCTGTCATTCTGAAGCTCTTCATGTATTTTATGAGCTGAACAGAGGGGACATATTAGACTTTATTTGTGTTATATTGTAAAATAGTTGTTAGCATGTTGAGTTATGAGAAATACTTGCTAGAGTTGTTTACTATTATTGCTCATGAAAAAGGGTGAAAAAATGTACTCAAAGGACATTTCCTGATGCATTTATTGACAATAAAACCAGGGGCCATGTTATAGTTATAGCATTAAAAGGGTTACATTTTCCAGGCGTTGTCGTCTATTAATGTGTCTCTCAATATGAAAAAATGTTACTCCTGCAGAAAAGCCCATTTCACTGTTAACCTCCAGCCTCAACTGTTGTGTCCACACAGACATAGTGAAGACACTGTATGTTTAGTAGATGTTATTTGCTGCTAATATTACTGTTTACTGGTTTATAGCATTTATTGTTGCTGATTGGGGGCTCGGGCTTTGCAACAAACCATGGGGGGAGAGTGGCTTGTGGCCAAGTTAAAGGGACCTCAGTTCACACAGAGCCCGCACCACACATCCTTCTACACATATATGTTGCCAAAGACAGCCACAGTCCATTTTAAGCCATAATGTGACCACGGGTATTAGGGAGGGGACACACCACCAGGTATATCAAGAAGACAGCTGTAGATCAGGTGCCAGGTGATGGGCATGAGCTAATCAGGCCACACGTGACTAAAACACATGAAAAAATTCTCCTGACATCTCTGCTGTGGTTCTTAACTATTTCACCATGTCATTGTCCAGTTGCATGCTTGGACATGAAACCGAAATGCCCGGCGGCCACCTGAGCCCCCCTCACGATTCATTTGTTCCTGTGTCTTTCCTGTTAACATTATACTACTTGTAAGCTTTATTTTGTCTCCAGTCTCTTAACACTGTGTGCTGTTGGCTTGGTTTACAGATGAAAAAATTAAACTCTATGATCATGGAGAAGAAATCAGCTCTGGCACCGAAAATTAAAGAATTAAGGCCACTGAGGCAGAAGTATCAGGTAAGCATAATTATTATTAAAACTCTCCATCTAATGAGCTTTTGACGGTAAGAAGATTGTGCTTGTTGTGAAATTTACTGTTTGAGCAAGTTAGAATGAGGCCTCCTTCTCTCACACTTGCACATAAAGAACCACAACTATGTTTCAGAGTATATTGACTGAGTAGGGAAGTGTGCCCCATTTTGACAAAGGTGTAAATTCCAACAAGTATCATTAAATAGTAAAATAGTTAATGCAGCTTTCCTCATTTGGCCCTTTTCTTTAAGGCCTTTTTACACTGTTGGTCACACTTAACCATTCACATCATGTTCACACACTTATTATCTTTACATGCTTTTTGTAATAGTAAAAATTATACAGAAGTGCAACAGTGAGTCATGAAAGAGGCAAACATGACTCTGCCATAAACCAGCTCTACCTTAATGCATGTGTACTCGGGTAAAGACAGAAGTCCAGTCTTACTGCCTAATCTAGCTACACTGGACTGCTCCTTCCCAAGTTCAGGACCAACAGACTGAGAAACTCCTTTGTCCTTCAGGCCATCAGACTGTACAACTCCTCACTAGGGGGAGGAGGACTAACAGGAAGAGTAGTATGTGTTATTTTTCTTTATGGGTTCATTTATTCATGCACCTACTTTCCATGGGGCTCTTGACAACAACAGCCTCTCCATCCGTTAGCCAAGACGTTGATATAAGACGCCCCAACAAATCTGGTGGACATTGATCTTTGTATTTGAAGATATTTACTGTCTCAGCGTTAACAGCAGGTCACACACGTCAGTTTTAACAGATTTTGTCGCAGGTTTTTTGTTTTTGACAATGACGCAGGGCTAGCATAAGATAGCAAAATGTTAGCCGTTAATCAGGCGAATAAGACTGATTCACTGACAGCAGGGACATTTGAACTTCCTCCAGATGAGTGAGCAGCTGAAGTTCATCGTCGAACAACTGAACAAGGAGCCATTCAAGAAAAACTTCAACCTCATCACTTTTGACTCTGTTGAGCCCACGCAGCTGCTGCAGATTCTCAACGATGTCCTGGCTGAAATAGACCCGAAGGTGAACCACCAGCGTTATGACTGGATTGAATTAAGTCACTGCTAACTGCTCATTGTTTTGTATTTTTTCAGTACAAATTTAGTGTTAATTTCTTTGACGTGTCTGCTTTATTCTGTCCTCTCCTCAGCATGCTATAGATATCCGTGAGGAGATGCCAGAGCAGACAGTAAAGAGGATGTGCTCTCTACTGGGGGTGCTCAAATATAAACCTCCAGGCAGTCCCTCTGATGTGTAAGTGAATAAACACCACATCAAATAAACAGCCCCTATCTGATTCAGTAAGATACTTGATAGGGATGCATGATACTCATCTTTTTGCTCGTACTTTATCAGGTATTTCTCGATTAAACTGACCAAAGTAATAACAAGTAATAATAAATTAAAAATTACTGAAAATTAACTAATGAAAATCAGAAATTGCTTTTGAATTGTGGTTCAACAGAATCATTTTAAAACACAAAATAATGAAACTGGCCTGGACAAAAATGATGGTACCCTAAGAAAAGATTGAAAATGATTTGACCACATGGACATGTGAAACTAAGGTGTGTCCTGTAATTAGCATCACAGGTGTCTTCAAACTTGTAATCAGTCAATCTGCCTATTTAAAGGATGAAAATTAGTCACTGTGCTGTTTGGTATCGTGGTGTGTACCATACTGAACATGGACCACAGAAAGCTAAGGAGAGAGTTGTCTCAGAAGATTTGAAAGAAAATTTTAGACAAGCATGTTAAAGGTAAAGGCTATAAGACCATCTCCAAGCAGCTTGATGTTCCTGTGACTACAGCTGCACATATTATTCAGAAGTTTAAGGTCCACAGGACTGTAGCCAACCTCCCTGGATGAGGAAGTTTGATGACAAATTGAAGAGACAGATAATATGAATGGTAACCAACGAGTCCAGAACAACTTCCAAAGATTTTAGAGGTGAACTCCAAGGTCAAGGTACATCAGTATCAGATCGCACCATCTGTTGCTGTTTGAGCTAAAGTGGACTTAATGGAGGACATCACTGTTGAAAGCAAATCATAAAAAAGTGAGACTGGATTTTGCTGAAATACATATTGACAAGCCACAAAGCTTCTGGGAGAATGTCCTTTGGACAGATGAGACAAAACTGGAGCTTTTTGGCAAGTCACATCAGTTCTATGTTTATAGACGCAAAAATGAAGCATACAAAGAAAAGAGCACTGTACCTACTGTGAAACATGGAGGAGGCTCAGTTATGTTCTGGGGCTGCTTTGCTGCATCTAGCTCAGGGTGTCTTGAATCTGTGCAGGTACAATGAAATCTCAAGACTACCAAGGCATTCTGGAGCCAAATGTGCTGCCCAGTGTCAGAAAGCTTGTTCTCAGTCACAGGTCATGGGTCCTCCAACAGGATAATGACCCAAAACACACAGCTAAAAACACACAAGAATGGCTCAGAACAAATCATTGGACTATTCTGAAGTGGCCCTCTATGAGCCCTGATCTAAATCCTATTGAACATTTGTGGAAGGAGCTGAAACATGCAGTCTGGAGAAGACACCCTTAAAACCTGAGACAGCTGGAGCAGTTTGCTCATGAGGAGTGGGACAAAATACCTGTGGACAGGTGCAGAAGTCTCATTGAGAGTTACAGAAATTGTCTGATTGCAGTGATTGCCTCAAAAGGTTGTGCAACAAAATATTGAGTTAAGGGTACCGTCATTTTTGTCCAGGCCATTTTCATTATTTTGTTTTTTTAAAATGATTCTGTTGAACCTCAACTCAAAAGCAATGTCTGATTTTCATTAGTTAATTTTCAGTAATTTTTTATTTATTATTACTTTTGTCAGTTTCAAGTTATTTCAGTGACCATTGTGGGTTTTCTTTCTTTAATGGAAGGGTACCAACAATTTTGTCCACGTCTGTATGTAGTGTATAGAGGGTGTGTAATTACATCTCAATTTGTTCACAAGACTTGCAGCTCTGAGTGGCAGAGAACAACGTCTGCTAACTGATATCATTGGTAAGAAACAGGGAACCACTTTAACTCATCTTTAAAATGACTTTATTAGGTATTTTTTATGACATTTATCATGGGAGATGTAGAATCTATGCTGATATTTATTCAAAAATTACTAAATAAACTTTTGAAACCGTGAAGTTATGTTGCTAATGCAGCTTTAATTAACCTGATCAATAGGGTGCAGCCCTGTAGTGACTATAACCCAATATCTGTGTGATTTTGTGTGTATTTAAAATAAAATCTATGTACCCCGGCTTGCTCTAAGCATACAGTTTCAGCGTCCAGTTAACTACCATTTCCTCCTGTTTGTTTTAAATGTGACACCCAAAGTGGTTAGATATTTTCATCTATTATGTATTTTACATCACACTCAATACAATCTTAATTAATGGTGAGCAGCGCAAGCTTTGGGCTATCTTTGATCATATTCAATGAACTAATGTTTTTGTTAATTATTGTTATTTTCAAATTAGAGAGACTGTTTTGAATAATTATAAACACTTCTTTTTGATCGGTAAAATCATTTCAGCAATTGTTGGAACTTCAGTAGGGATGCCCAATATTAGATTTTTGCCAATACGCCAATATTTCAGAACTTATTTTCACTTGTACCGATATTGATATATAGAAATGACTGAAAATAGTTCTTTTAAGATTACACCTACATCGTGAGTAAAATGTATTTATGACAGTAACTGTAAAATCAAGCTTCATATGCCCTTTAAAAAGCTAAAACTCTGATTAATTTAACTTTCAGATTAAAATGAGATTAATATGCACAATCTTGATATATGTAAATTAATAAGGCTACAATGCTGGCAGGAAATATCGGCAGAAATTTTTATAGCTGCGGATAAGTTTAAGCAATTATCTGCAGATATAATATCATATCGATAACATCGTGCATCCCTAGATTTGAGCATATCTTACAGCCATTTTCAAATCAGGTTCAGATTGATTAATGCTAATTAGTGCATGGAAATGACCGATCGTTCACATATTTGATATATATGAGCCAGTGTCTTTTAGCATGGATTTGCATCCTGGTTACAATGAACCTATTTGTGTAACCTGTTTTAAAGTATTACTGTGTTTGTTTTAAGTCTGTGAGCAGGCTGTGATAAAGATTCTTGTTTAAAGGTGCAGCAGTAAATACTTTCTGCAAACAGTGTTTTCAGAATTCTTGGATTATTTCAGATCAGAAAATGGGATTATGCATGATGACAATGTGAAACCCACACTTTGAGCAGAACCTGGAGCTCCTATACTTTTGTGAAGGTTTAGTTTCATTTAGTGTCAGCAGAGACTGTAGCCATCCTCACAATAACAAGATGGCAAAGCTAAAATAACCTTTATTTATGTTTACAAGAGAGACAGAGAGCCCTTTTGCATTTTCATAAATAGTTGAAACATTTTTAATGATAAGATGTCCTATTATTTGAAAACTACAGGCCTTGACTCTATTTAATCATCTATATATTATGCTGCCAGTTTAAATGAAGCGGCTGGTGAATAAAATCAGTGACAGGCAGATTTTTGATTCCACCGGACAGATAAATGAAGTTCATTTCTGGCTCCGATGCCATCACTCTGCAGACATGAATGGCCAAAATAACTGCTGTAAATAAGAGTAGAAATGTTTATATCATTGCTACTGATTATTAACTGTTTCGGCCATCATCTGCTGATATGGATGTTATGCCAAAAATGTGTTTTCTTGAAAAAAAAAAAAAGTTGATGTTTTTATGTATTGTAATCATGGGGTTTCCTTCATTAATGCAGGAGCAGTTTCAGACAAGGCTTGGTAACTGGCAGCAAGCCTGTGATTCACCCGGTCCTCCAATGGCTTCTTCAGAGGGTCCCTGAACTGAAGAAAAGGGCGTACTTGGCTCGATTTTTGGTTAAAGTGGATGTACCTGCAGAGTTTCTTCAGGATGATGATATCAGAGACATCTATCAACAGGTTGTGAATATAACACACATGAATATAGCTTTGTCTGTATTTCAAATCTTGATTTTGAGTAGAAGGCCTAACAGGATTAATGTTACTGTGTGTTCCAGTATGAAGAGATGGTGGAGAGGTTTAAGGTTTCACACAAGGAGTGTGAGCAGCTGAGGACTTCAGGTTTCTCCACAGCAGAAATAAGAAAGGTGAAAATATCTGCTCCTCGGCGTCCTTGCCATCGTTATTTGCTACATGTTTGTTATGCAGTGTAATGGTACAATTAATCAATAAATTAACACGACCATCTGTGAAACCCCTCCCAAAACAGGACGTTGTTTCCATGGAGAAGGAGAAAGGCCAACTGATCAAACGTGTGGAGAGACTGAGGAAGAAGGTGAG
This sequence comes from Cetoscarus ocellatus, assembly GCA_037902135.1. Taxonomy (NCBI): domain Eukaryota; kingdom Metazoa; phylum Chordata; class Actinopteri; order Labriformes; family Labridae; genus Cetoscarus; species Cetoscarus ocellatus. The sequence continues at coordinate 62,503 of JBAMNC010000440.1, forward strand.
GCAGACTATACCAAGAGCCCCCACAGTCCTCTAATGCTTGAGAGGCTTTAGATCTCACTGTGGAATGAAAACATGACCCCAGACATATATTATCAACATTCCTTTAAGGCCTGACAAGCTGCAATGCTGTCTTAACAAGGCTGTAAAGTAATGAGGTGCTGAATGTGAATGTGAAAGGTGACCCCCTTAGAAAGTCTTGGGTTGTTTCTGCTGACCATATGAGACCTGCTGTTGATAATCATCAAACTAATCTGTGTGTCCACCAGGTGGAGTCAGTGCCCAACCATCAGCGCATGCTGGATCAGGCCAGACAACTGCGAGTGGAGAAGGAGAGAGAGGAGTCACTGATTCACCAGAAGCAGGAACAGAAGAACCAAGTAAATGTCCCACATTCTCTTTCCAGAGGGATGATAACATATGACAATGACGTGCAGCGTCTTAGGTGTTCTGGCAGTGTTCCCCAGTCTTTATGATGATGGTAGACACGAGGCTGTTACATACATGCACGATGAGAGCTACAAGTCTTTGTGTCTGTTTGGTGTTAGTGCAATGACTAAAGTAGTTGATGGTGAAAAAACAAGCTGTGACTAAATGATACTTCACATTTCTTGTCAAATATGCTTTTTAACTCTTCAGTCATTCTGGTCAAATAACCAAAGACGAGGTTACAAAGTTGCTTTGTCAGAGCCAGCTCATGTTAACAGCTTTTAAATGCCCTTTTAGACACGCTGAATAGAGCTGATCATCCCTAAACTTTTAGGTTGCAAAAATATGATCGTCATCTGCTCATTAACTGTTCAGAATTATTTACCTCACCTAGTTAGATGCTTCCTGTTTTCCCTCCTCTTTGGAAACGCTTGGATCGGCAGGAGGCTATGATAATAAGCTGTATGCTGATCAGCTGCCCAAATGATGTCTGATGGGAGGTGTTGGGGGGGCTATAGGACATAGAGCAGACTTTCAACACAGTAATTGTGTCTGCCTGTGATGAGCAGAGAACACTCATGAAGGTGGAGACTGTACAGTTATGACATAATAAACCCCAGGGGAAAAAAAACTGAGCATTAAAGATGTCATGTTCTTCTGCTTCACAAGACCCTTCATACATCATTAAAATCAAAGAAAATTGATTTGCAGGACATGGGGCCTTTAAATTAATGAGGGTAAAAACAGAAAAGTAACTCTTAACTGATAATAAACTTTTTGAACTATTATCTGCCAAGTCAAATACAATGCCAAAAGTAGTATACATCTGTTAACTGCTTCAAAGGACATTGCCACTGGTGTGCGATTGAATTTTAAGGAGTTGTCAGAACTGATTAGTACTTTGTGTAAAACTTTTATGATCAGTGGATGAAAAGGTAAATTAAAAACAAAAACAAGGTATCTGTGCCTCAAATGGGTAAATGCTTTCTGAGGAGACCCTAACCCCACCTAAGCCCTATTGTTGTGTTTGTTTTTCTATGTTCACAAAGTCATAGATGGTCAGTGCTGGATGTCAATGCTCCTACATCACCTGCATGTGTGGTCATGTGTGTGTTTTCAGCTGTTCCAGGCAGAGCAGAGGCTGCAGAGATCCCAGCAGCAGTTGAAGGATTTACATCAGGCTGCAGCAGACGCCAGTCCAGAGAGTGAGTCTGCATATGCTGCTGCTGTTTCTGCAGGACACAGCTGGAGGAGAGGTTCAAGGACACAGAGGGGCATTTAGTAACCTGAAACACCAGAAAGTCTTTTCAGTATATACTGTACAGAATATATTTCACTAGTTCATTTGGGCAAAAGCCCCTAGAAAGTGTTTGGGGATGGAAGAACTTTTTTAAAGCATATCTGGCAGGTGATTGAGCGATCACATTCAATATGGGCCAGTCAGATAATGTAGTAGGCAGGCACTACTGCCGCAGTGTGAAGTACAAAATGTGAGCAACTTCGTGGCACAAACTTTCAGTAAAAAATGTGAGAAGTATGAGAAGTCACATCCTAATGTCGGCACGCTTGTAGCTCCCACATTTCCCTGCTTTGAAGGACACTGATTGGGCCACAGCCAATATCATTAATCGTTGTAGATTGGAGATTGGCAAATGGATCTGCCTGATTACAGACGCTGAATGAGGCAGATCCAGCTGCTGCACAAGGTTAAGACATTAGGGGTCTCTCAACTAATAGGCATTCATCTGTTGAGACCCTCTAATTGTTCTGATCTTTGAAGTGCCATGATGGAGCTTATATGACGTCTAAATTGGCTCCTTTTGTTCTCTTCTGGCATCGTGCTCCTCAGGCAGCGGAGATATTTACACATTTACAGCTTTTAAAATGATCTCTACAATTCAGACTTGGTAGAGCTGCACAATTAAAGTCACTTATCACAGTTACTCTTTTATGATCATCCCATAAAGTACGCTGATGTTAATCTGGTGCAAAGAAAGATATAACCTTTTAACAGTTAGAGTTTGAATACATATTCAGTGAGGTTAATGTAATTATGAGTGCAGTGTTTTTTAATTCATCTAGTCCTGTGTTTTATTTCTAAGTGTTTTCTGCTCTTCCACAGCGGTGGAAAGCCTGATAGGGTTTTCGACGCATTAGGCCAAAAGTTCTTAATTAAGTTCTCTGTCTTTTTCAGGCTTAATGAAGAGGCTGGAAGAGCAGATCAAAATTAACTCCTACATGGTCTCTGAGAAACTCCCCAAAGAGCTGGAGGGTATGAGACGTACCGTCCAGACTCTGCAGAAAATAGCATCCGAGCCCGCCATGAGCCAGGCCGATGTGCAGGAGCTGGAGGACAAGGTCAGGACTAGCCCGTGGTGTCAAGTCTGTGTATCTCATACTTGGGTTGATATTTTAGTCACACTCTGAATGTTCACATCTTCTCACAGATTAAAGCAGTTGATTCTCAGATAAACCAGCTGAGTGAAAAGAAGATGATGAAGAACGACCCCATCGATGACAAATTGACCCTTTACAGACAACAGGTCTGAACTCTGTTTTTTCTATTGCTGTCATTGTTTGTCTTTTTTGTCCTGTGTGAAGGTAATGTTGTAGTTAAACATGCCAGCATATGATGAGTGCTTATGTAGGATAACAGAAGAGGTTCTGCAAGCTAAGGCTGTATACAACTGCCTGTTGCACCAACAACAATGATTATCTGGGACTAAAATCTACAGAATTATTTACAATAATTAATGTCATCATCAGATTTTTTTAGACAGCTGATGACAGGTGGTCAGCACACACTGTCATAACACTCTGCACTCATTTCACATATTTTTCTATGCATTAACAACAGTCTCAATGTCAGGCTGGAGATATACTTACTGATAAATACAGCGATGCATAATGGCCACTATGCATATCCTGTGTCAGGTCAGTCTGTTGGTTGAGCTGCAGACATGCGTGGAGTGTAGAATCAGCTCAGCAGCAGAAACAACGATAGCTGAAAGTTTTAAAGACAAACTGATAAATCAAGTCCACGATCATCGACAAATAAATAAAATGTTATAAATACTGCACGGACAAAATCATGCCTGCTAATTTAACACGTGAGGGATAAATTCTCTTTGGAAAATGTGAATGTTTTTAAGAAGTTTGGTACTTCAGTTCCACTAGTGACTGTGTAAACTGGTAACTTTTTACTGACTTCATCCAAAGCTGTGTTTGTAATGGTGTTGCTTCTTTGGCTTTATTTTCTTACAATAAATAACAGATTAGTGATTTTTTTATGTAATTTAAATAGCTCCACAATCAGGTGTTTGAGTGGACACTCTTCATTTTAAAAATTAGGGCTGGTACTGATACCAGAGTGTAAAAAAGTTTAGCTAATACCAGTGCTGATTCTGACTCTTTTGTAGTAACTTTTTTTTGTGTGTAATGCTTCCACAATGCCAATATTTTTCTTATTGTTGACCATGAAGACAGATTGGAGTTTCTGTGAGAGTCCTTTTCTTCTGCCCAATAAGAAACTTCTGAATCAGAATTAGCTGTCCTTGATGCCAGCATTAAATTGATGTGATACAACAAACACAACACCTAAGACTGATATCTGTTTTGTGACCCTTGCAGGCCTCCATCATCAGTCGCAGGAAGGAGTCAAAGGCAGAGGAGCTTAGGGAAGCCAGGGAGGAGCTGGCAGCAGCAGAAAGGAAGCTGATCCAGAGGAAGAGCCTGGCACAGGCTGCAGGCGGTGGAGAGGTCGTCAGCAGTGATGAGGTATGTCCTGTAGGCTTGAGGCATTGGTTTTTCTGACTAATACCCCTTTCAGACTGGCCAAAAAACCCATTTAAACATGGCAACAATCGGCTCCTGTCGGCAGTATGAAAAGCTCTTATCGGCATTTCGACCCGGGTCGACTGACCCTGCAAGCGACACGGGTTTTTATCGGCTCGCCTCCGATCAGCTTCAGTGAGAACATTACACCCGGGTCGACCCGCTAATTTACATCATGACGTCGGCGTAACGTGCCCACGGCATGATATCGCGCCCGTCCCTGTCATCTGTAACTTACGTGACTCTTTGCCATCTCAGCATCAGATTCCATCCGACTTCGTATCATCAGCGCTCGAATGTTTGTACATTTTTAAAGAGGGACAAAAGTACAAAGTACAGAAAACAGCTGACCAACATGTCAACGGCCTCAATGCTCCTTTCTGTTGTTTACATGGACGTGTTTCGGCGCGTATATGATGTCATCAACATGATGACGTCAGCTTGACGTACCAGAGGAAAAAAAAACAGCCACGCTGCTCATCTGCTGCCGAGTCGACCCGGGTCTGCTGGCATTGGGAAAGGAGTCACTTGCCGATTGTTAAGAGAGGGTTATAAGAGAGGGTTCTCTGATTGGTTGGTCAGTGGACCTATCAGAGAGCCAACAAAGGGTCAGTTATTTATATTTAATATATTATTTTAATGATATTCCTTTTTGAATGTGTGAAAGGCATCACATTTAAAATCAGTCTCAGTCAATCATTCAGTCATTATTTGTATGGGCCAATTCATTACAAGTGTTTTCTCAAGACACTTAACAATAGAGCAGGCTGGAGACAAACTCTTCATTTTACTGATACACATATATACAAATATACATATATAAACAACATATATACACATACATACATACATCCAAACCCAACATGAATCCACCATGAGCACAGCACTGGGCCAACCTACAGTGCAGTACATCTGTAGGGGGCTTACAGTAACCAAAATAAGTCAATATTTGCAGAAAAACAAAGTTGTCTTTGTAATGCATTCAATTGAATAAATGGTTGGAAGGGATTGGCAAATCATCATATTCAATCATCATATCCTGTTTTATTGACATGTTACACAGTGTCCCAACTATTTTGGAATTGTTTTTAATTAATTGTTTATTTGTTGTATTTAGTTGCAAACTTATTGGTTGATTACCTTGTGCTTCTATCAGCTAGTCAGAGATGAGTCTTGCTAAAGAGGAGGGTATTTAAAGCTTTTAAGTAATATCCACACAATCTGAACACAAAAGAAGACACAGGGCACTGAAATGTTAGTCCTTTGTTAGCACCCAAATTTATTGTCTAAGTGACTCGTGTGCTCGAGTTGTTTCTTCAAAACTGCCCGAGTGAAGGAGTCTACTGAAGTGTTTTGGTTCTGATCTGAGAGCATCGACCGCCATCTGTGGCTGAAGCACAAGAGACTCCTACCTGACTTTCACCTAACTCACATCAAAGAGGTTTGATGTCCTTACAAAGTCAGAGCTTGAAATATGGATAAGTGATAAAGTCCATCAGGTGTGTCAGGTGATCAAAAAGCAGCTTTGGTCTTAATAGTTAAGGTATTTAAGTCCCCTCTCTGCAGAGGGGGTTATTAGTTTGAGAACTTATAAGATAAAGAGCAATGTGTTGTTGTGAGCATGGTTGACATGACTACAAACTTGCACTGTTTACTGTTTATCAGATGGTTAAAAGTCCCTAGTTAACTTATACTCTTTGTATGTCATTAGTTTGCTCTGATGTCTGTGGGGGTGTAAAAAATATCAGTACACCATTGTATTACAACATTTTGTGGTGCAATATTGTATTGATGTTTTTAATGCAGAATCCTGATATTCTGTTATTCTATATCTATTTAAAAAAAAAAAATTCTGGGAAGAGCTATAATTTGCTGTTTTTAAAATGAATTTCATACGTTATTTTAACTTAGAGGCGCTGTTGTTCTTGTTGTCCAAAGTTTAAACAGATAGTGGGGAAGTTACGCAGCAAGAACAGGGTTTACAAGAAGAAACGTCAGGACCTGTCTGAGCTGAAAGCAGAATATGGAGTCCTGCAACGCACAGAGGAGATTCTGAAGCAGAGACATGAGGCTCTCCAACAGAAACTGGTAAATAAAATATCTACACTTCCATGAATACAGAATGACGAAGACACAATGAATTTAAATTTTGCCATAATGAAATCATTTTTGATTCTAAAGTACAAGCGGCAGAAAAAAATGTTTGATTTTTTTTTTTTTTTAGGGGTGGGGGGTGGGGTGATTACTTTAAGGGTTCCTCTATGACCCCTTGTTCCAGTACTGGACCCCCCACCCCCCCGTAAATCATGCTGCCACACCAAACTACCAGTTTTTATCAAACCATTAATCTTCTTCCATCCATCCTAAAATCAAACATCTACCCTTCCTTGTATAAATCCATCCATCCATCTATCTATTCATCTTCTTCCATATATCAAAAAATCCAGCCATCCATCCACTCTTCCTGTCATCCATCTGTCCATCCATCCCCCAACTGCATTTATTCATCCATATATCCATCATCCAGTCATCCATCCTTTTCCATGAATCCAGCCTTTTCATTGTCTTGTCAAGCAGGCTTAGTGGGTCAACTCAGACATAATCATCCATTAATCCATCCATTTAACTATTTTCCTATTAACTTTTGAAAACTTATGGAATCCTGAAATTGGACATTAAAAGCGGAATTCAATGTAAACATTGAACATCACAGAAATGGCCGACATTTAACTTAAAAGCTTTTTTTCTCGGGAAAATGCTCCGAGGGGTCACTGAGGCTGTGGACAATGCATGCTTCACTTCCCCCTCCTCTTCCCCTCATTAACAATGCAAACATGTCGAAGCGGCCGCCTGAGACACTGGCCAAGTTGGCAAAGAAGCTACGAAACTCCCGGCTAACTCCAAAGTACAGGGCAGAGCAGTTTCCCGACGATTATTATGTGTCAGGCGATCAAATGTTCTGCAAATTTTGTCAACATATTGTTGACTGGACCTGTATACGTGTGAGGACCACCTGAAGAGTGAGTGTCTATATTTAAGTATTTTATACTGTGTGTCATGGTTGAATTTGTGTAAAATACTAAAAAACAAATTCTCAATAAAATAAAACAGAAAAAAACGGAATATGAGAAAAACTAAATTGGAATTTGGGAAAAATAACACAGATTTTATAGCGCCCTACTAACCTATCCATCAGACCGTCTTCTTCCATCCACCAGTCCATTTATCCATCTTTTTTCATATATCCAGCCATGTAACCATCCGGCCTTGTTGTCAGTGGACACAGTAGGTCAACCCAGACATACCATAGTCTAGCCATATTTTCTGTTTTCTCTTGGGGAATTCAGAGCACAGATGGGTTACCTTATGCCTTCAGTGAGATCTGCGTCTGCCTCGAGGTCTCCTTCCAGTTGGACATGCATTTCAGGGAAGCTACCAGGAGGCATCCTGATTAGATCCCTGAACCACCTCAACAGGCTCCTTTTATTGTGAATTATCAGGGACCCTACTGTGGATGTGTGAGCACCCCACTATATCTCTAAAGTTAAGACAGACCTCCATGGTCACTTGTGTTTGCAGTGTCATTTTTTTCAGTCACTAAATTTCATGACCTCATGTGAGGGTTGGAACAATGATAGACCGTTAAATTGAAAGCTTTGCCTTCTTAGCCACAACAATCTGGTGCACCACCGCTGATGTTGCATCAGTCCACCTGCCAGTGTCTCTTTCCACTCTACCCTTACTTGTCAAAAAAACCCCATGATGCTAGAGGTACTTCATTTGAGACAAAGACTCACTCCCCAACAATTAGCATCAGACTTAGGGCTGCTGGCCCCCATCCCAGCTGCTTGGCACTCAGCTATAAACTGCACTAATGCCGTTGAAAGTCCGAGGCTGATAAAGCCAACAGACAGTGTCTTCATAAAGCAGAGACGAAATTCTGAGGTCTCCACATTGGACATCCTCCTATCCTTGGCAGCATCTTGAGATCCCATCCATGACAATCACAAACAGAATCTTTGAAAAGGGGCAAACCAGTGGCCAAGTTGGGAGAGTCAGACATCCATCATTTGGAAGGTTGAGGGTTTGAACCCAGCTTCTGCAGTCATGAGATGATGTGTTTTTGGTCGAGACACTTAACCTCTAATTGCTGCCACTGCTGCATGTAAATAAGTATAAAGAAGTCTGAATATGTGTAGCTAACACTGATAGACAACTAATATGAACCCTCAACCAGCAGTGTGTGAATGTGGTGCATGTGGTATAAAAAGTGGCTTGAGTCAGACAAGATATGAGCTATACAAGCCCAAGTTTATTTTCATTTGACCCAGGCGTAGGTCAACACTAACTAGGAACATGTATGACTTTGTTCTGCAGATGCAAACACAGCTATCACTTCAGTCTTGGGGACCGCAATTACCCTCAGGTGTTACATTTTCTCAGTTGCCCCACAAGATCCACAGAGGGCCGCAAAATAAGGCTTTCCCCAGGTTCACAGGACATGTAGAATAGATGGGCAAACTCCCTCAAGAAGCCCTGCAAGGGTAAAGAGCTGGTCCAATGTCCCACCACCAGGAAGAAATCCACTTTATTCTTCTGAATGTGAGGTTTGACAATCAGCAGGAGCCTCCTTTCCAGTACCTGAGAGAATGCTTTTTCCAGGAGTCTGGGTAGTGTGATACCCCCGTGGGCACACCCTTTGTCTTCTCTTTTAATATTGGGAATGACCCCACCGATATATATCTGAGTTGGCATTGTCTAAGACCTCAATGAGACATTTAAGGAGTGTCAGACCAAAAAGCCCCTTTAGCACCTCAGGGAAAAGGTCATTCATCAAGTGTATTACATTGTCTGGTTGTTGGGGAGCTCCACAGCCTTCACCCCAAACAGAGCCAGGGTTTGGCCTTATTTTGTTTCTATAAAAATCTCAGATAAAGTTTAGAACAGCTTGTTCCTGTAAGAAACAGTGTTCAAGCAGCCTCAGAGCATGTGTGAATAAGGCTGGTACTTGTCATATTTCCTTGATTTACAGTAGGAAACAGTTTTGTAAGTAGAATTGTCTTACTGAAATCCTCAATGGACAAATGAGTAACCATGTGTCATTTTGTTTTTAAAGCAAACTCTTGAAGCTGAGAAGGGCATATCTGGATACAGTAACACTCAAGAGGAGCTAGAGAGAGTGTCAGCCATCAAGAGTGAGCTGGACGAGAAGAATGGCCGCACACTGGAGGACATGTCTGAAATGGTAACTTGTTTTTTTTTATTTCTACAGTACTGTTCGCATGGAACTTTCACTTCCAGTTTAAAAGACTGTGGTATGGCATAGTGGTAAGGATATGCATCACAGATACAAAAATCAGTAAAGTTTTCCTTTAAACATAATCATAAAATAATAAAATGTTAAATTTATACAGTTTAACATTAGAAAATATCAGCTTATTTGTATGAAGCTTGATTTTGACTTACTTATACCTCATTACAGGTTCAATTTTCACCATTTTGGAATCTCTTACAGTATTGTAATGCAAGAGTCGATATGTGGTGTCCAAGTATTTTTGTGATGAAAATCAAACTTGGGCATGATGTCAATAAATAGAAATGTCCATGGCTTAACTTGTTTTAGTTAAAAATTGTATTTTTCACCTTGGTTTATCAAAGTTTTACCATTTTATGTTCACATACAAAATTTGCTTACTTATTTTTTTTACTTAAAATTTGTTAATATTTGAATATGTGTTGTGTAAATTACTTTATTATCCAATTAGTTTAAGGTGTAGTTTTGGAAGTTCAGTGTTTTATCAAGTCAAATGAAAAACTAATTTTCATGTGTTAACAGTAGTTAAGGTTAAGCAGATAAATGCTGTGAAGCATGATCATATTGTGTTTTTTAGGGGGTTATAATAAACAGAAACAAAATTAATCAATAGAAAAATAAAGAAAAAGAAAACTGTGTTAGTTTAAAAATCCCTGGACTCAAACTAGTAAAGAGACCTGCTTCCTGACTTACTGACTGCTCTACATATTCCTCAGTTTTTAAGCTGAATTATTGAGCATATCTTTAGGTTACTCTAGAGCTTCCAATCTTCATTACTGTAAAGAATAATAAGTTAAATTATAAGCTGTTTTATTAATTTGTTCCTGTGTCTTTCCTGTTAACATTGTACTACTTGTAAGCTTTATTTTGTCCCCCAGTCTCTTAACACTGTGTGCTGTTGGCTTGGTTTATAGGTGAAAAAATTAAACTCTATGATCATGGAGAAGAAATCAGCTCTGGCACCGAAAATCAAAGAATTAAGGTCACTGAGGAAGAAGTATCAGGTAAGCATGATTATAAGTAAAACTCTCCATCTAATGAGCTTTTGACGGTAAGAAGATTGGGCTTGGTGTGAAATTTACTGTTTGAGCAAGTTAGAATAATGGCCTCCTCCTCTCACACTTGCACATAAAGAATCACAACTATGTTTCAGAGTATATTGATTAAGTAGGGAAGTGTGCCCCATTTTAACAAAGGTGCAAATTCCAAAAAGCATCATTAAATAGTAAAATGGTTAATGCAGCTTTCCTCATTTGGCCCTTTTCTTTAAGGCCTTTTTACACTGTTGTTCACACTTAACCCTTTACACCATGTTCACACACTTATCATCTTTATATGCTTTTTGTAATAGTAAAAATTATACAGAAGTGCAACAGTGAGTCATGAAAGAGGCAAACATGACTCTGCCATAAACCAGTTCTACCTTAATGCATGTGTACTCGGGTAAAGACTGAAGTCCAGTCTTATTGCCTAATCTAGCTACACTGGACTGCTCCTTCCCAAGTTCAGGACCAACAGACTGAGAAACTCCTTTGTCCTTCAGGCCATCAGACTGTACAACTCCTCACTAGGGGGAGGAGGACTAACAGGAAGACAGATGACAGGAAGGGGCAGTAGCCATATTTTTAATTTTATTTATAATTGCAAATTGTTTTTACATTTTTACTTTTCTGATACCTGTGTTTTTTTACCCTGTGTGCTTGATATGCCACTGGAATCTTTCCCTGAGGGAGTCTTCCCAAGGCATTAATTAACTTCTAATCTAATCTAACTGCATGTGAAAATATACCCGGAGAGCATATGCACTTGATAGAGCCGGACATTATAAAGTTTTTTTCATTGTAAATGCAGTGTGAGCATGTAAAGTAGCCACACTGCAGAATATACAATGTCAGTCACATGGCTCAGGTCCCATTATGCTTCCATTTGTGTGCTTTTTAATGGAAACCCAAGTTTACATTTTTGTTTCCTTGCCTTTCTGCAAAAAGAGTCCACCTGATGTCACCATCAGTGGTCTTACTAAGAGATCAAACCACAGTGCATGCAGAGTTTAACAACACTTTTCACTGATACAGTGGTGTTACAGTTCAAAGAGTGACCATGTTGAGTGGAGGCTTTCTGCTGGTTTCCTTCTTTCTTTGACCTTCTTTCAATCATAGTATAAAGATATTCATTACAAACATGCATTTGCTGAGACACTTTCCACCCTCAAAAATTGTTTTTGCTGGGACCTACCACAGACGCTCAACAGTCAAACACAATTAGTTTTAAAAGTTGAAAAAGGGACTATGGAGGACAAACTCTGAAACATCAGAAATGATTACAAACACATGCTTCAGGTAATGCATGAAGACTTCTGTCACTACACTCCCCCCTCCCCGTGTGTGTATCACAGTCGCTGTCAGAGGGCTGCAGGCTTGTGGAGTAATGGAGTGTGAGATATACCTTGGCACAGTTTGCCCCCCTTAGTACCCATTGAGCATTGTTTAAATGCCACAGTCAACCTGGGTATTGTAGCATGTCCATCCCTTTATGGCCACAGTGCACCCATTGACAGATGGCTCCTCCAGTAGGATAAATCTCCATGTCTCAACGTTTGCATCATCTCAAACTGGTTTCTTTTACATGATAATGAGTTCACAGTACGCCAAGGCCTTCTACAGTGACCAGATCTCAATCCACTAGAGCATCTTTGGGATGTGGTAGGACAGGGGGTTTATGTCATAGATGTGCAGCTGATGGATCTGCTGCCACTGTGTGAGACAATCGTACCAAAATGGCCCAAAAGTAGACAAGACAGTCAAATGTGACTGCAGGAAAAGAGGATCAAATCTATGGACTCAAGCACTGACCCATGGCCACCAAGGAGTAATAGTTCATAAATCTGTTTGACTGTAAGCAGATGTAGAACAAAACTGTCATACCTCTGTGCTCTGTCTGTAAACACACTGTTTTTTTAAAAGACCAGATTCAGTCTTAACACTTTGACTTCCAAACTAAGAAATACAATTTACCAACAAATTATTTGTTGGTAAAATTTTGTTTCTTCTTCATTTAGCAACATTTCAGGTTTTATTTTTCAGATTATCCAACTGGGAAGCAGATATGCAGGTCAACCAGATGGTTGATTTGCCTGTTAAGGGTTACCCTGGGCATGAATGGATTATTTCATTTCTGCAATTTTTTTTTTTTTTTCTTCGTATCAAAACATCACAGAGAGCAAAATTCAGATATTTAACCGTTGACTCAGCTTTCTGAGGAATCATAGATTCATTTTTATCTATTTCCTTCAACTAAATTATGATTGTTAGAGGATCTGGAAATATGTGAAAAGATTTATCCCATGTATGCTCTTGCTGTTATACCCCTTTCCCACTGGCCAAAAAGCCCGTTTAAACACGGTAACAATCGGCTCCTGTCAGCAAAAGGAAAGGCTCTCATCGGCATTTAGACACGGGTCGACGGAGCCTGCAAGTGACACGGGTTTTTATCGGCTCGCCTCCAATCGACTCCAGTGGGAACAGTTATATTAATGTACAGCAGCGCCACCCAGGGGCTATATAATGGTGTTACAAACACTATTCAGAGAGGTGAATAAGGAAAAACAGACAAAGATGGGCTTCCAGAGTTTTAAATACAGTGGTGGCAAAAAGTCAACCACACGGTTACAATGCCAGTCAAAGGGTTAAGATAATAAAGTAAATGGTTTGATCTTTATTATATATCTGCAGTCCACTGAGAGTCAACTTGTTCTGTGTTCTGTGTGATCACACACAGGGTCCATTAAGAGTAATTTACCTTGTCCATAAATAAAATGCACAATGGGTCAGCCCCCCCATATCGCTGAGCTAAAACAGGATTACATTTTCCTACATGTGTTCCCAGAGTCGCTCTTTCATTTTACTGGTTAATGTCTGCTAATGAAGAGCTGCAACAGGAAGACATAAATAGACTGAAAGAGCGGGTGTAAGTTTAACTGCCCTGATGCCAGCTGTGATGCTGACTTGATGTGAAACAGCTCTGAGAGGATGACAAGAGTTTTGAGGATGGTGAATTCAATGCATTTGTCTAAAATTCTTATACTGCCATCAGTATGTTAAAGTGTGTGTCCCTCACTTCCTGTCTACGACTGTTTGGATTCCTATCTTACCAGGAACTAAGCCAAGAGTATGAGGAGAAGAAGGAGCAGTATGAGAGCTGTGCTGCTGGTTTGGAGAGCAACAGAGCGAAGTTGGAGCAGGTATCATAAATATCAAACACCATATATTCAACAATTCAAATGTATTTAAGTGTTTATCCAGTGTTTACAGTATGAGCCCTTAGTCCAGTGACATACAGTTTGTCCTGTCTTATTAACAGGAAGTGAAAGCTCTGAGAGAGGAGACAGCACAGGATGAAGACAAATATCACTACATCAACTCCATGTCAGAGGCAAGTTCCTTAAAATCAATGACTCAGAAATTCAAGCGTTTACTACGTGGGCATCAGCAGGAGAGAATCAAATAAGGGAACTTTTGTATATGATTTGCCCCTCAACACCTACTGTGCCAGTAAACTAGATCACTCTGTGCTTTTTACAGATCATTGAGATGCAATTACAGCGGGCAGCAGAAGAGATGAAGGCTTATGTGTCCTCTGATCCACAAGATAAGAAGAAAGCCATCAGGTGAGCTGAGTCGGGCCTGCAAGCTGTTTGCAAGACAAACAGCCTCCTCTGGACTGGGGGTGTCAAACATGTGGCCTGCAGGTCAAATACAGCCAACCAAAAGGTTTTATTAGGCCCATGTGACCTTTTTGGGATTATTAAAAAAGTATTGATCTGATATTTTTACATATGAAAAATATTTTAATGCATATTTTCACTCAGTTATTGTTCTATACGTTATACAACGCAGTAAACTAAGAAAGAGGTTATTGTGATGATAAATAAATCAGTAATCCCGATGTGCCACTTTGGAGGATCTCCTCAGTGAGGTGTAACATCTTAAATTAAGACGAGCTGCAGAGCACTCAGCGGGCTGCTGCTGTTGTGCCCCAACTCAGTAAACACGCTGTCCAAAAAGAAATGAGGTATTTCCTTGTTTTACTTAAGGAAACAAGCAGCCTGCAGGACGTGATCCTTGGTGCAGATGTTCAGTACGTGCTACAGCCTCTTCCATCTGCACAACTGGCTAACTGTTTGGCAAATTCGGGTTTTAACAAATTTGGGACAAGTTTATCCACTCAAAAGACGTCTCCAAAGCGATGGACTAAGTCTGTGTCTGTGCCGGCGTCAGGCTGATTTAATCATAACAACAGCAAATCCAAATTAATATCAGTTAATTTGTTATCATATTTTTTCATTTCATGGCATCAGGAAGTACAATTCTCATCCTGATTACCTCCTGCTCTTGTTGTTAAGTGAAATATTGTAATGATCAACAGTTTCACTCTAAACTGGACACAGGCCATGTTTTTGCACAGAGGTCCTCTCGTTGGGCCAAAGAGCCACGCTCAAGTGCCTATGAAATTACACAGTTGGAAAGACTAACAGCGCACATTAAGGAAACTCAGTGACAGAGCTGCATGAGGGTGCCGAAAAGGGCGAGCTGTCAGGGGTCAAACATGAATTTAAAAGTCAATGTACTGTTTTCCTTCAGCTGGGGAGGGAGTTGTAATCCTCCAAGAGCTGATCAGACTCCCTTGTAGCACACAGCCGGAGAGAAATCTCAGGGATGAGGCAACAGGTCCAAAAGGCACAGAGTGCTGACGCGTGCATAGAGACACAAACATACATTGACACAGATATAGACTCATGCAGGCACAGAGGCACAGAAACAGGATATTTACGTGGGTGCAGGTCTACAATCAAACTGTTTGTTTGACATTTGCACCATGCTAATGCTTTTCTCTTTGCAAAAAAGTCCAAATTGAGCAACGTGACATAAGCTTGTTCCAAGACAGCTGAACATCTTGGGGATTTAGGGTGCATTCACACTAGGGGCCCTGTCCCAGATCCAAGCGCACTTGAGCCCAAAGTCCGGTTAATTTTGGTAGTGTGAATGCAAACGAACCGCACCCGGGCACCGGGCCCAGGCCCACTTGGGGAGGTGGTCTCTGGCGCGATTGGAGAAGACTCGGGCACGGTTTGGTTGAGATGTGAATGCAAGCGCGCCAGGATACGGGACAGAAAGCTGACGCTGCTGCGTGACGTCACGGTTGTCCCTTCTTTCTATAAACATGGCAGCCAAAGGTTCACTTTGGAGCAGCGAAGAAATGAAAGTCTTACTTGAAATTTGGGCTAACAAGGATATTCAAAAACATCTGAATTCCACACATAAAAAAACGGAAATTTTCGGCATCATATCTCAAAAACTACTGTCACTTGGGTATACCAGGACCACCGATCAACGCCGTGATAATATAAAGAAGCTCTGGCAGCAGTATCACAGAGCACAGGACTCACTACGTAAGTCCGTCAGCTCAACTGATGAAAAGGAAAAGTGTCCTTGGTATGATGCAGTTGATAATATCATCAGCCACAAACCAACAAGTCAGACTAATGTACTGGAGTTGGAACCCCTTTTCCCACCGACAATGTTTACATATCCTCCGCCATTTGATCCAGTGAGCTGAGGAGGCAACTGATAGCCTCTTCTTCGTTCTCCTCCATAGCAGGTTTGGTTACCAGTTACGTGCATATCGCCCCCTGCTGTTTCAAACAGAGTAAATACGCAAGTGGGCCCGGGCAGGACTCAATGTTGCAAGTGTGAATGCAAGCCAGTGGGGGCGGGGGGACGGACGGTCCGAAACAAGTGGGCCTAAAGTGAAAGCACCCTTAGCTACGTTATATATGATAAAAACTTAAAATAAAAAAAACCTCATTGTTTGACCTGGCTGCTTTGTGCCAGCTTGTGAGTCTTGCTGAGTGATGGACTGAGGAGCAGAAAGATGAGCTCTAGTGTGATTCATGAAAAACCTGCTCAATTTCATACACATCCAGGGACTTTGTATAAGCACATTATTCAGCAGCAATCAGCAGTAATATTCAAAATAGGAGTGATTACAAAGTCTTGCATATAGATATTGTTGTTGATAGTTGTGTGAGTTGAATCACACCTACTGTGACACTTTTTCACAGCTATTTGTTTTACTTTTCATATGAATTATTGCATTTTTTTAAGTTTTTTTTTCCAGATTATTTTTGGGGCATTTTTAGGCCTTTATTTTACGAGAGAGAGAGAGACAGTGGATTGGCTTGTGAAGGGGGGCGAAGGAGAGTAGAGGAAGAAACTATAAACATGCCACAGGCTGGATTTGAACCTGGACCAGCAGAGGCATGTACTTGGGTCACGCCTGGTTGCGCACCACTCTGCCAAACCAGCACCTCCATTATTGCATATTCTGATTATTTTCATGTGCGAACAAGCTGAAAGGACAGTATTCCTGTGCTGTGTAGCTCCAGTTTTATGAATTTTTCTTCCAAAGATGTGAAAAAAGAACATCTGAGTTTATTTTTTTGTTGTGTCGTACAATCAAAGCAGAGTGTTTTGATCAGACTCATATTTGCTACTGTGAACTACTCTGTATAACGATGTCATTTTACATATTGTTTTAACATATACTGCTCTCTAATTTATATCCTCGTTATAAAGTGTATTGATGCTGGAACTTCAGCAGTAGGACAAACTAATTAATGGCATTAGACTTCTCTGAAAAGTTAGACACAAACTTGGTTCTGCCCTCATTTTGCCTCTCAGATTTCAGACAAACTGGCGTCACTCTCTGTATGTGGATTTATGATTTTAAGAATGGTTGGTGATTCAGGCCTAATGTGATCAACATGGTAACTCAGAAAGCTTTAATGTTAATCATGCTCTTCTGATTCCTCTGTAGGGAAGTTTTCTTGAAGAACATCTCCGAACAGGAGCTAATTGGCAAGGTGAGAGTGTTCAAGATGTTATTTTGCAAGGAACATTCATCTGTGTTCAGACATTTTAGATGGATCAACATACGAGAAGCTCTTTAACACTGATCTTTTTTTTCTTTGTGGTCTCCAGAAATTACTCAAGGAGCAGAAGATGGTGAGGGAGAGCCACGCAGCCAACATGGAGCAGATGAAGTTGTGGCGCGACTTGGAGAAGCTGATGGAGTGCAAGAAGCAGTGCTTCATCAGAGCTCAAAGCCAAGCCCCTGTTGGTCAGGTCATCCAGGAGGAAGGAGAGGACAGGCTGGTGCTGTAAGGGCGCACTGAGACACAGTCTGCTGCTGGTCAACCACAAACATACACTTCACAGAGTCCAAGGGCTCCATCCTGTTACATGTCCAAATGTCATGTTATTGCAAGTTGAAGGTGTAATTCTGCTTTGTTGTTCTAGGTTAATAAGATACTTGGCTAATGACAGGCTTGAAGTTCTCCACCATTGTGACAGAGTTTCTATTTTTATATAATCTTTTTTAATCTGTTGTAATAGTCACAATCACTAAAATATGTAAAGAAAATTAAAAAGAAATAATACTCAAATGTGTATAGTTGTGTTCTCTTTTGTTTTACCCAGGTATCTTCAGTTCAGTGAAAACTTCTTTAATGCTGTGAGGAGACAAAGTCTTCTGCAGGCCACCAACATTCATACACTTCACAGAGTTCAAGGGTTCCCTCTTGTTACAGGTCTAAATGTGATGATTTTTTCAAATGGTAGGTCCGGCCAATATGGACCAAGAATAGTTTAGGTATACAGTAAATTCTGCAGTGTTAAATATGCTGTGACAAGTTCTTATGACTTTTTAAGTCACTAGTCCAATCCACAGTGCCTTCATACAAAAGCGCCACAACGAGGTTCTGCTATAAATACATCCAGAGACATTCACATTAGTTCTGTGTTGGCCTAATATCTGTGTCAATTCAGACTGCAGTAAGACTTGGACATGGCCTGTGACCCCACATACACACAAAAGCAGGGATGCTCACTCACAGTGCTCCTGTTTCCTGCTGAGGCTGCCCCCCCCCCCCCCCAATATCAGCCTTTTACGGACCTGGTCATAATTTGTGTTGCTGTGTTGGGAGGGTTCTCCTGTGCCCTCGATGTGACAATGGGCTCTAATTTCGTAGACCAGGCGCGGCGCACCTGCCCTGTGCCGCGCCAACGGGGTGTGTCCAGGGCATTTTGCAAGTTTCGTTCACGGCCCAGTCTGGCACAGGGAGGCGCACCAACGCCTCCGTCTCTCCCACCGGCGCAAATGGCAGAGAGAGAGGAGAGTAGGGTTTAACACAGCTGAATGTGATCTTCATCAATCAAATGAACGCCTCTCCTCGCCTTTAAATGCGCCACGGGCGAGGCGCAGTGACAATTTCACCTCGGTGGCGAAGAAGGTCAGAGCCGCTGTCACTTTTGCAGCAGCTGGGAGAGCGCAGGGGCCACCGGGCAGTGCATCAGAGGACACGATGCGCGTCACTGTGTGGACCACCTCGCGGGGCAGATAAAATCTGTTCCTGTGTCATAATAGGAGTACAAAATTAAGTGATAATTACATTTAAACACAGCAGCAGGCTAATCCATTCATCATGCTTGTGATCCACCTGCATTCCTGGTCTGTCCTCGCCAAATAGCAGCGCCTTTGGTGAAATATTCTCTCCCTGTATCTTCTCCTCATCCTCCTTGCAATAATGTACTCCATCTTTTTAGATCACGTTACGAATAAAGATTAAAAGAGGGAAAAATGGGCAATCACAGGTAAATCCTTAAGACACCGAGTGACTTACATTTATTCAGCGAGCGTCTCTCTCTTTTTTCTTTTCTTTTGAATTTCATGAGATGAGAGAAGCCGGATACTCCGTATCGGATGATGTGGCTGTTTGTGGTTGGCTTGAGAGATGTGAACTCGTTAGTTATGACAAACGTCTCTGATCTGACATCAGATGTGATGGACAATTAATATAGATACAAATGTATATGTTGGTTCAGGCAGTTACATTAAGTAGTGGTTGCTGTGATTGTTTATTGCATTGAAATGTGCCTGACACTCTAGATACCTGCCTGTGAGGTTTTGGTGACGTGTGCGCACTGTGCGCCTGTCAGCCAAATTACCACTGCCCGGGGTGCGCCTCTCCTGCGCCGAGAATAGACCAGGTTGGAGCTGGCGAACTTTCAGCGCACCTTCCGCGCAGTTTTTTGGCACGAAATTGTCACTGCGCCAAGCTGAATCTGTCGGCACCTCCCCCTGGTGCACCGTCACACCCATCTCAGCGCAGCCGGTCTACCAAATTGCCAAATTGGCTGCGCACGGCGGTGCGCCGAACGAAATTACCACTGCGCGGGGTGCGCCAGGCTGCGCCACCCTGAGTTGCGCCAGGAAATTAGAGCCCTATGTGTGCATGAGGTGTGCTTGCTTGATTAGATGTGCCTGCCCCTACCTCCTGTTGGACTGAAGTTGTCACGTTACCACCTGCAATAGGCTGTGGA
The DNA here is from genome assembly GCA_037902135.1 of Cetoscarus ocellatus. Lineage (NCBI taxonomy): Eukaryota > Metazoa > Chordata > Actinopteri > Labriformes > Labridae > Cetoscarus > Cetoscarus ocellatus. The sequence continues at coordinate 82,516 of JBAMNC010000440.1, forward strand.
GGTGCTCTTACTGCCGCTGGAGACGGAACAAAGAGCGGGTCAACTCGTCCCCCAATTCCGCTGCCAAGACATCTACAGTGTAGGCAAAACGTCACATTAGATTAGATTAGATAGCACTTTATTTATACCCTTGGAAAAACTCCCTCGGGGGAATTAGGATTCCAGTAGCAGTTAAGTATTACAGATAAAAAGATATATAAAAAAAATAGATCTAAACAAAAATACAAAAAAAATAAAATAAAAATACATGGCCACTGACATGGCTAGTGCCTTGAAATGGTATGAATTTGGTTATTTTAACATCGGGTGGAGTAAGATGCTACTTTGGGTTGGTGAAAAATACTGGAGTTAGGAGACCCAGCGTCAGAAGAACTCTGGAAAGCCCCATCCAACTCAGCCAAGCTTGACGAGAATTTTCTCAGTACCAACCGTGCCTTTTACCTCCGTGGTAAGTGGCTCTAAATTACATATTAAACTTGGCTGTTGGCATTGTAGTAAAAGAAGCCTCGAAAAAATAGTGTTATATTACTTTTCTCTCATCTGATCTCAGCTGATTCGCTTACTTATGATATAAAAAACGGTGGGCTAAATGTGATTAGTCGAAAGCTAGCTTAAATTGACCACAAGCTGCAGCTCGCAAGCCTTAATAGGCTTACAGTCTTGGAAAGTTTTTGGTTTTATGGTAAATGGGAGAACAATAGTTTGGCTTTGTGCGCCTGAACTTTTATGGGCGGGTAGAATAGCTGACTGCATGTTGGAAGTTGGAATATTAAGCTAACTGTTAATTTGTCTGCCTAGCCTTAGCATAACTAGCTTTAATTTTTCTCACATGGGCAGTCCTAGAAGGTTAATGTCAATCAATACAATAAATAAACATTAAATTCTTTTTTACTCTGAAGAAATCAGTTAGATTTATCAAAAGTGGTTGAAACACCAGGAAGTCAAATTAATTATTGTGGCAATAGTGCTTCACTAATCAATTATGTGGAGACTTACAGTTTAGCATGGTTATAAATTATTGTACTTTCTTTCTTAGTACCGCGTATCTGTTGTGTTGAAATTCAAGGTGCCAATTTTTCGTTCAGGCGTTACCATCTGCCTGGTCTGCCTTGAGTAATTCTCTGTACATATTTGCGTCTTCTGAAATCAGCATATTCTCTCTCTTGGCAACTCCAAGTCAACCTGGAAAGGCAGCTCAAGTTCCCAGGACACATCTCAGCCACTTCACTCCACCCATAACCTTGCACAGCAGCTGGACGAGCCTGATTTAATTTCTGTACTCATGCAGATCCATCTTGACAAACTCCAATCTATATGGCTCGTGTTCGGCCCAAGGCAGGACGGCCCAATCAGAGTCTTTTAGAGCAAGAAAAGGTGAGAGAAACGAGCGAGACAACGGCAAGAAGTGACTGCACTTTAGAGATTATCTTAGATGCTAACAGCTTCAGTAGCTGTTAACATTGTTATATCAGATTTTGACAGATTTTCCTTATAAAGTGAAAACGAATAACAGCGCTACAAACTTCTATTTAGTAAGGATATTTTCACTCTACTTCCAACTTGTTTTGACCTGAGTTTGTTTTAAGAAGTGGCTCAATTTCTGGAACCCAGTAAAGCTAAGGTGACCATACGTCCTCTTTTGCCCGGACATGTCCTCCTTTATGGTCGTAAAATTATCTTTTTTAAAATTCCCTAAAATGTCGAGAGGGGTCTGGCTGCAGACCTCAACCGTGGGGCAGGCTCAACTCTCAGGCCACCTCTGCCACAGGGAAGGAAGAAACAACAAAATTTTAAAATAAAATGCATGATTTTCAAAATAATACACATCCTGGAACTGCATCGACGATTAGCCCCTGTCTTGCCGCCTGGATCGCGCTATGAATAACATTAAGCTCGCTGGTCAAACAAGCGCAAGGTCTCTCGTACTCACAAATTGTACTTTTCATTTAATAAAATCCTATAGAAAAAGGTTTATCTTTTCAATACAATCAGCTGATTTTATGCTATAATTAACAATCAGCTGATTTTATGCTATAAATAGCCTAACATTAAGTTTGCTGATCAAACAAGCATAGTCAGTTGTCCTTCCATAAAAACAACATACCTCTCATTCAATATCCCTTAGAAAAAGATTTATCTTTTTAATACAATCAGCTGATTTTAATATGAAAAACATTAATAACTGCTTATGATAGCTGTGTATTTGAATTGTAAACCTTAAAATCCATAGCTGGATGTTATATATTCTTGACTAATTAAGCCATGACAACACACCAGTTATAGTTTAATTTTTTTCAGTAATTTTTCATTTCCGTTTACTTTTTAATGTCACTTTCTAGAGTCAAGTTCTGCTCATTTCAGTTTAGTTTTCATTGTGTTCAATGTCAAATGTTTAAATTTTTAGATTTTAAATACCTTGCAACACAAAGGAAAGTGAAAACCATTAAAACCATATTCACTGCAATAACTAGCCTTGTGTCATGTATCTCCGCACCTTATGCATCATATAGTTTTTGCATTTTAAATTCAAACTTACGCATAGCATCTAATAAAGAATAACTTGACATCTCACTTTTATATGGTACACCACTTTCGGATTCATTTAGCCTGACTTTCATTTTTTTCCCACGTTTTTTTCCCTGTATTGAGCCACATTATTTTCATTCAGCTGTGCTGCGGCTGTCAAACACACTTATCTTTAGTGTTCGTCATGGTATAAACAGGGAATCATTCAATACTTTATTACATAAAATCCAAAACAGTCAAAGACTCTTGTGTCTTTCAGTCCTTTATTTGTCAATTCTGCATTCACAGTAAGTAAGATAGCCATAGCGATCCGCACACTCCTCCAAAAATGTCCACGTCTTTGACTTCACTGAAAAAATACTTGAAAGGCTCCAAGATAGCCTCCCTCTCAAGGTCATCAATAGTTTCCCTGCTGTCCTCGTGCCATAGTTTCTCAAACAGCTCTGCTGCTTGAGCCACTTCATCCTCCCCCATTTTCAAGACAGCAGGCAACTCCACCTTGCCAGAAAAGAGACTCTGGTTTTCCCCTAGCCACTGGGCAGCTTTCTTGCAGTCAACAACAACCTTGTGGTCCTATAGAAAAGTGGGGAAAAAAAGGTTGTAACTTGGGTTCATTATTATGAGCCAGAGAATAAAGCTCAGAGTCGTCAGTGGGTAGAGCCGGGGTCCCCGAGGCCAAAAAAAAGTTCAAGACGCAACCATCTGCTGGCAAGGTGATGGCCACAGTATTTTGGGGCGCATAAGGTGTTATTATGTTGGACTTATTACCCAAGAGAAGTGCAATAACTGGAGTGTACTATGCAAACTTGCTAGACCGGCTAAAAAACCGCCATCCGTGAAAAACGCAGAGGTAAACTCTCTAAAGGTGTTTTGCTGCAACAGGACAACCTGAGGGTCCACACTTGCAAAGTTGCAATGGATGCTGTAGAGCAAAATGGTTATGAATTAATACCACATCCTGCCTATTCGCCTGACCTAGCTCCTAGCGACTTCTTCCTATTCCCAAACTTGAAAAAGGATATCCGTGGACGTCATTTCCGGTCTGACGAAGAAGTCGTGACGGCAGTTGAGGAATGGGTCAGTGGAAAGGACCCAGACTTTTTCAGTTCTGGGCTGATGGCACTTGAACACCGTTGGTCTAAGTGCATCATACTAGAGGGAAATTGCATCGAAAAAGAAGAGGTGGATCTCAACAGGAAATAAGTTAGGCTGGTTACTTATTGACTCGCCCTTGTACCTGTAAGGTGTTTCTCAACAACAAACAGAAGTCAAGGCTCAGGATCGTCATAGCTGTGTAGACCATCCTGCCATTCCTGGTATTGGTATGTCATGTGGCACTGTGGACATCACCGGAAATAGGTAGACACATCTGTTAAAAATAATGGTATATAATTAAAATCTGTTGTATTCAAAAATTAAAATTTTAATATGGTGTGACCATAAACAGCTTACTTTCAATGACACCACTGATGGTGACTATCCTGGCTTTTCTGGAGATTAATACAGACTTCTCCAGCTGTACTGGCCCTGGGCAGACAGTACAAACCCTTTCTGTTGGGTGCAACTCTGTGATGTAGTCATTCAGTGGCTTTGTTTCTACAAGTCAACTTGGAATGCAAGCTGGAACCTTTTTCTGTGCATAGATGTAGTGTACATGTTGTAAAGCTGCACCTGATGGTGGGTAGACTTTGTCCTGGTGTTGAGGTGAGGTGTAGGCAGTCTCTGTTTTGAATGCATCCCGGTTTATTTGAAATAAGTGCCATTTGCTCACATTTTTGTGGACAGATGACATCCTTGGTTTGGCACAAGGACAGTGTCATGTGTTTGTGGATGATTTGTATGTCACCATTACCCTACCAAGGCGACTATAATGGTGCACACTCAACTCATACAGAAAAGCAGAACTGGTTCGAAGTTTTTTGAAACTGAGCTTGGACACAGAGGGGGACATGGGCTCCTTGTGCATTTTTTTGCCTTTTCAGGCAGGTCATCTTCTTTGCCTCTTCAAAGAATTTTAATTCCATCATTTCAGTTAGAACTTCTTCTTGAAGGAATTCCTCTGTAGCCAGCTCTGTGCAGTATTCTAGTGACCTGATATGTTCACAGTGGCTGAATGTAAATTTACTCCAACTTGCCATCAGATGATACTGCTTACATCCTTCAAGTTCACAATGAACCTTGTGCGCATGGCCCCAGGTTTTGTTCTATACATGTACTGGTACAGAAAAGCCATGAGTTCCTTTTTGGACAGGTGATATGCCGTTTGTCTGATCAACACAGACGCTCTTTAAGTGACCCCTTTTTGCTGTATCCTTGAATGCTTGGGAGTGTTTCCTTTGAATGTGTTTTGCAAGGTTTTTTTGTAGCAAGTGAGGTCACATTTTGGACATTTAATTTTTTTGACTGAGATCTTACAGTTTCAGTCTCATGGGAAACTGCTGTTTTACTGTTAGGTTGTAGGGGGTGAGAGGCAGTTATTACTGGAGAGGTGGTTATGACAGGTGCAGGCTGGGGTGCGGGCAATACATTCGAGGGGGTCTCATGGAGGGGGTCTAAACAGGAGAAGGAGGGGTCAGGAGTGTCCCCCACCTCATCTACAGCAATAATACAGATAATACAGTAATACAGATACAGTGAATATTTACTCCCAGCTTTATTGCAGACACGTAATGACAAACACTTGCTAGAATGTTTTGATGTTGCTTTCCCTTAAAAATGGTGCAAAATAATATATTCAAAGAGCATTTTCTAACACATTTACTGACAAAAAAGGAAAATTGATCAGTTGCAAATGAAGGTTATGGAGACTTTGAAAACCACATCACCACCGATTTTTGCAGTATGTCCAAGATGCCGGATAGGGTGTCCTCTTTCGGGGTTTTCAGAATATGGTTACTCTAAGTAATGCTCTTCTACAACATTGTCTGATTGGTCTGCAATAAATGTTGATCAACGGAATGATTGTGGGGCAGACAGATGAACTCTAGTATGATTAATGAAAAACCTGGTTCATTTCGTACACATCTGGCGACTTTCCATGTGCACGTTCTTCAACAGCAATCAGCAGCAATATTCAAAATGTGAGTGATCACAAAGAATTGCATATAGATATTGTTGTTAATTGCCTTTCAGAAGACTCTGGTGTGAGATCATGATAATTTGTCAAGATTGTAATCTAATGCCAAATATTATTGCTTTTCTTTGTTTTACCACATTTACTGGATCGATCGCTGCACCGGGCAGGACCTTTCTGTGTGGAATTTGTTCCTCTCTGCAAGAGTGGGTTCACTTCGGGCACTCCAGCTTCCTCCCACAGGTTGATTGGTGGCTCTAAATTCCTTTTATGTATGAATGTGGAAATAAATGGTTGTCCGGCAAAAACTAGTGGTATAGATAATAGATGGATAAAATCAGAAGTTTTCCAAAAGACATAAATTGGGGAAAAAATTGTTTGATACCAAAAAATATCCGTGGAACCACCTTAATTTAATGAGCAGAACTGAATAGGTCAACTCTTTCACAATATTGGTTGGAGCTCAACTCAAAATTTCTAGTGAAAAAAAAAATCAACTGTTAGGTGAAGATTTTTGATTCATTTTTTCTTCTTGTCCCTCATGTTTGAAGCATAATAGAAAGGATCTGTTGTTGTCGATGCACTTACAGTTTATCCATCCATCCACGATCTATATGGCCTATCCCTATCGCAGCTGACATTGGGCCAAAGGCAGTAAATCCTAAACTTGTGGCCAGGAAACCCCCAAAATCATTCCAACATGCAGCAGGCATCACTCTCTTCTGCCACTGTGGGTCATCAAAAGCCCAGGAATCATGACTGGCCACTCTTCTGGGAAGCTCCATTCACATGCTGGTAAAAGTAATCACATGCTGCCACTGCTCTTGGTAACCAGACACCAGCAACAGAGCTTCCCAACAATGTACACCTCTGCATAGCCACCACGATTAACTCCGCGGGACAGGACTCAGCTGTCCAGTTCTGGCAGGCTGTTGCAGGTCTCTCCTTTAGAGAGATGAACCGGTTGGACAACGGCGCTAAAGATCACTGGCATTCCCCCCGGATCAAACCAAATCAGATGGTTCACAGGCATCCCCCCAGATGGTACCAAATGAAATGGTCCACAGGCATCCCCTCGGATGATTCCAAATGAAATGGTCCACAGAGGCTGGTCTTTCTCGCTCTGGTATAGCCCAGTCTCAGGATTGCAGAAACTCACCAGTTGAGTGGAGTTATCTTTGTGAACCTGAAACAAGTCCACTATGCCATTTTGGATCCTGCCTTGCAACACCACGCCTCGGACTGTTGTGTCCTGTCTGTCCATCCCGTGTCCATTGTACAGCTGACTTCACGAGACATTTACTCACCAGGTGAGAGCAAAGAAGAGTTTCCTGGAGAATGCGGGCATCGATCCCGCTACCTCTCACATGCTAAGCGAGCGCTCTACCATTTGAGCTAATTCCCCTTGCATCTTCAGTTCTAGCACTGCGCAAAAAGGCCTGACAGATCTGATTTTGTCGGATGCCTTTCATGACATTTTGCGCAGTTGTTTCTTAGCCATCTTCCAGCCAAAATTGACGAGGTGGCCGAGTGGTTAAGGCGATGGACTGCTAATCCATTGTGCTCTGCACGCGTGGGTTTGAATCCCATCCTCGTCGCATCTAGCATCACTGTCTTCTGCCACTGTGGGTCATCAAAAGCCCAGCTATCATGGCTGGCTCTTCTTCTGGGAAGCTCCATTCACATGCTGGTAAAACTGATCACATGCTGCCACTGCCCTTGGCCGCCAGAGACCAGCAACAGAGCTTCCCAACAATGTACGCCTCTGCATAGCCACCACGATTAAGTCCGTGGGACAGGACTCAGCTGTCCAGTTCTTGCACGCTGTTGCAGGTCTCTCCTTTAGAGAGATAAACCGGTTGGACAACGTCGCTAAAGATTCACTGGCATTCCCCCCGGATCAAACCAAAAGAGATGGTTCACAGGCATCCCCCAAGATCATACCAAATGAAATGGTCCACAGGCATCCCCTCGGATGATTTCAAATGAAATGGTCCACAGAGGCTGGTTCTTCTCGCTCTGGTATAGCCCAGTCTCAGGATTGCAGAAACTCACCAGTTGAGTGGAGTTGTCTTTGTGAACCTTAAACAAGTCCACTATGCCATTTTGGATCCCGCCTTGCAACACCACGTCTCGGACTGTTGTGTCCTGTCTGTCCACCCCGTGTCCATTGTACAGCTGACTTCACGAGACATTTACTCACCAGGTGAGAGCAAAGATGAGTTTCCTGGAGAATGCGGGCATCGATCCCGCTACCTCTCACATGCTAAGCGTGCGCTCTACCATTTAAGCAAATTCCCCTTGCATCTACAGTACTAGCACTGCGCAAAAAGGCCTGACAGATCTAATTTTGTCTGATGCCTTTCCTGATATTTTGCGCGGTTGTGTCTTAGCCATCTTCCAGCCAAAATTGACGAGGTGGCCGAGTGGTTAAGGCGATGGACTGCTAATCCATTGTGCTCTGCACGCGTGGGTTCGAATCCCATCCTCGTCGCATCTAGCATCACTGTCTTCTGCCACTGTGGGTCATCAAAAGCCCAGCTATCATGGCTGGCTCTTCTTCTGGGAAGCTCCATTCACATGCTGGTAAAACTGATCACATGCTGCCACTGCCCTTGGCCGCCAGAGACCAGCAACAGAGCTTCCAAACAATGTACACCTCTGCATAGCCACCACGATTAAGTCCGTGGGACAGGACTCAGCTGTCCAGTTCTTGCACGCTGTTGCAGGTCTCTCCTTTAGAGAGATAAACCGGTTGGACAACGTCGCTAAAGATTCACTGGCATTCCCCCCGGATCAAACCAAAAGAGATGGTTCACAGGCATCCCCCAAGATCATACCAAATGAAATGGTCCACAGGCATCCCCTCGGATGATTCCAAATGAAATGGTCCACAGAGGCTGGTTTTTCTCGCTCTGGTATAGCCCAGTGTCAGGATTGCAGAAACTCACCAGTTGAGTGGAGTTGTCTTTATGAACCTTAAACAAGTCCACTATGCCATTTTGGATCCCGCCTTGCAACACCACGTCTCGGACTGTTGTGTCCTGTCTGTCCATCCCGTGTCCATTGTACAGCTGACTTCACGAGACATTTACTCACCAGGTGAGAGCAAAGAAGAGTTTCCTGGAGAATGCGGGCATCGATCCCGCTACCTCTCACATGCTAAGCGAGCGCTCTACCATTTGAACTAATTCCCCTCGCATCTTCAGTTCTAGCACTGCGCAAAAAGGCCTGACAGATCTGATTTTGTCGGATGCCTTTCATGATATTTTGCGCGGTTGTTTCTTAGCCATCTTCCAGCCAAAATTGACGAGGTGGCCGAGTGGTTAAGGCGATGGACTGCTAATCCATTGTGCTCTGCACGCGTGGGTTCGAATCCCATCCTCGTCGCATCTAGCATCACTGTCTTCTGCCACTGTGGGTCATCAAAAGCCCAGCTATCATGGCTGGCTCTTCTTCTGGGAAGCTCCATTCACATGCTGGTAAAACTGATCACATGCTGCCACTGCCCTTGGCCGCCAGAGACCAGCAACAGAGCTTCCCAACAATGTACGCCTCTGCATAGCCACCACGATTAAGTCCGTGGGACAGGACTCAGCTGTCCAGTTCTTGCACGCTGTTGCAGGTCTCTCCTTTAGAGAGATAAACCAGTTGGACAACGTCGCTAAAGATTCACTGGCATTCCCCCCGGATCAAACCAAATCAGATGGTTCACAGGCATCCCCCCAGATGGTACCAAATGAAATGGTCCACAGGCATCCCCTCGGATGATTCCAAATGAAATGGTCCACAGAGGCTGGTTTTTCTCGCTCTGGTATAGCCCAGTCTCAGGATTGCAGAAACTCACCAGTTGAGTGGAGTTGTCTTTGTGAACCTTAAACAAGTCCACTATGCCATTTTGGATCCCGCCTTGCAACACCACGCCTCGGACTGTTGTGTCCTGTCTGTCCACCCCGTGTCCATTGTACAGCTGACTTCAGAGACATTTACTCACCAGGTGAGAGCAAAGAAGAGTTTCCTGGAGAATGCGGGCATCGATCCCGCTACCTCTCACATGCTAAGCGAGCGCTCTACCATTTGAGCTAATTCCCCTTGCATCTTCAGTTCTAGCACTGCGCAAAAAGGCCTGACAGATCTGATTTTGTCGGATGCCTTTCCTGATATTTTGCGCGGTTGTTTCTCTGCCATCTTCCAGCCAAAATTGACGAGGTGGCCGAGTGGTTAAGGCGATGGACTGCTAATCCATTGTGCTCTGCACGCGTGGGTTCGAATCCCATCCTCGTCGCATCTAGCATCACTGTCTTCTGCCACTGTGGGTCATCAAAAGCCCAGCTATCATGGCTGGCTCTTCTTCTGGGAAGCTCCATTCACATGCTGGTAAAACTGATCACATGCTGCCACTGCCCTTGGCCGCCGGAGACCAGCAACAGAGCTTCCCAACAATGTACGCCTCTGCATAGCCACCACGATTAAGTCCGTGGGACAGGACTCAGCTGTCCAGTTCTTGCACGCTGTTGCAGGTCTCTCCTTTAGAGAGATAAACCGGTTGGACAACGTCGCTAAAGATTCACTGGCATTCCCCCCGGATCAAACCAAAAGAGATGGTTCACAGGCATCCCCCAAGAACATACCAAATGAAATGGTCCACAGGCATCCCCTCGGATGATTTCAAATGAAATGGTCCACAGAGGCTGGTTTTTGTCGCTCTGGTATAGCCCAGTCTCAGGATTGCAGAAACTCACCAGTTGAGTGGAGTTGTCTTTGTGAACCTTAAACAAGTCCACTATGCCATTTTGGATCCCGCCTTGCAACACCACGTCTCGGACTGTTGTGTCCTGTCTGTCCACCCCGTGTCCATTGTACAGCTGACTTCACGAGACATTTACTCACCAGGTGAGAGCAAAGATGAGTTTCCTGGAGAATGCGGGCATCGATCCCGCTACCTCTCACATGCTAAGCGAGCGCTCTACCATTTGAGCTAATTCCCCTTGCATCTACAGTACTAGCACTGCGCAAAAAGGCCTGACAGATCTAATTTTGTCTGATGCCTTTCCTGATATTTTGCGCGGTTGTGTCTTAGCCATCTTCCAGCCAAAATTGATGAGGTGGCCGAGTGGTTAAGGCGATGGACTGCTAATCCATTGTGCTCTGCACGCGTGGGTTCGAATCCCATCCTCGTCGCATCTAGCATCACTGTCTTCTGCCACTATGGGTCATCAAAAGCCCAGCTATCATGGTTGTCTCTTCTTCTGGGAAGCTCCATTCACATGCTGGTAAAACTGATCACATGCTGCCACTGCTCTTGGCCGCCAGAGACCAGCAACAGAGCTTCGCAACAATGTACGCCTCTGCATAGCCACCACGATTAACTCCGCGGGACAGGACTCAGCTGTCCAGTTCTGGCACGCTGTTGCAGGTCTCTCCTTTAGAGAGATAAACCGGTTGGACAACGTCGCTAAAGATTCACTGGCATTCCCCCCGGATCAAACCAAATCAGATGGCTCACAGGCATCCCCCAAGATCATACCAAATGAAATGGTCCACAGGCATCCCCTCGGATGATTCCAAATGAAATGGTCCACAGAGGCTGGTCTTTCTCGCTCTGGTATAGCCCAGTCTCAGGATTGCAGAAACTCACCAGTTGAGTGGAGTTGTCTTTATGAACCTTAAACAAGTCCACTATGCCATTTTGGATCCCGCCTTGCAACACCACGCCTCGGACTGTTGTGTCCTGTCTGTCCATCCCGTGTCCATTGTACAGCTGACTTCACGAGACATTTACTCACCAGGTGAGAGCAAAGAAGAGTTTCCTGGAGAATGCGGGCATCGATCCTGCTACCTCTCACATGCTAAGCGAGCGCTCTACCATTTGAGCTAATTCCCCTCGCATCTTCAGTTCTAGCACTGCGCAAAAAGGCCTGACAGATCTGATTTTGTCGGATGCCTTTCATGACATTTTGCGCGGTTGTTTCTTAGCCATCTTCCAGCCAAAATTGACGAGGTGGCTGAGTGGTTAAGGCGATGGACTGCTAATCCATTGTGCTCTGCACGCGTGGGTTCGAATCCCATCCTCGTCGCATCTAGCATCACTGTCTTCTGCCACTGTGGGTCATCAAAAGCCCAGCTATCATGGCTGGCTCTTCTTCTGGGAAGCTCCATTCACATGCTGGTAAAACTGATCACATGCTGCCACTGCCCTTGGCCGCCAGAGACCAGCAACAGAGCTTCCCAACAATGTACGCCTCTGCATAGCCACAACGATTAAGTCCGTGGGACAGGACTCAGCTGTCCAGTTCTTGCACGCTGTTGCAGGTCTCTCCTTTAGAGAGATAAACCGGTTGGACAACGTCGCTAAAGATTCACTGGCATTCCCCCCGGATCAAACCAAATCAGATGGTTCACAGGCATCCCCCAAGATCATACCAAATGAAATGGTCCACAGGCATCCCCTCGGATGATTTCAAATGAAATGGTCCACAGAGGCTGGTTTTTCTCGCTCTGGTATAGCCCAGTCTCAGGATTGCAGAAACTCACCAGTTGAGTGGAGTTGTCTTTGTGAACCTTAAACAAGTCCACTATGCCATTTTGGATCCCGCCTTGCAACACCACGTCTCGGACTGTTGTGTCCTGTCTGTCCATCCCGTGTCCATTGTACAGCTGACTTCACGAGACATTTACTCACCAGGTGAGAGCAAAGATGAGTTTCCTGGAGAATGCGGGCATCGATCCCGCTACCTCTCACATGCTAAGCGTGCGCTCTACCATTTAAGCAAATTCCCCTTGCATCTACAGTACTAGCACTGCGCAAAAAGGCCTGACAGATCTAATTTTGTCTGATGCCTTTCCTGATATTTTGCGCGGTTGTGTCTTAGCCATCTTCCAGCCAAAATTGACGAGGTGGCCGAGTGGTTAAGGCGATGGACTGCTAATCCATTGTGCTCTGCACGCGTGGGTTCGAATCCCATCCTCGTCGCATCTAGCATCACTGTCTTCTGCCACTGTGGGTCATCAAAAGCCCAGATATCATGGTTGTCTCTTCTTCTGGGAAGCTCCATTCACATGCTGGTAAAACTGATCACATGCTGCCACTGCCCTTGGCCGCCAGAGACCAGCAACAGAGCTTCCCAACAATGTACACCTCTGCATAGCCACCACGATTAAGTCCGTGGGACAGGACTCAGCTGTCCAGTTCTTGCACGCTGTTGCAGGTCTCTCCTTTAGAGAGATAAACCGGTTGGACAACGTCGCTAAAGATTCACTGGCATTCCCCCCGGATCAAACCAAATCAGATGGCTCACAGGCATCCCCCAAGATCATACCAAATGAAATGGTCCACAGGCATCCCCTCGGATGATTCCAAATGAAATGGTCCACAGAGGCTGGTTTTTCTCGCTCTGGTATAGCCCAGTGTCAGGATTGCAGAAACTCACCAGTTGAGTGGAGTTGTCTTTATGAACCTTAAACAAGTCCACTATGCCATTTTGGATCCCGCCTTGCAACACCACGCCTCGAACTGTTGTGTCCTGTCTGTCCATCCCGTGTCCATTGTACAGCTGACTTCACGAGACATTTACTCACCAGGTAGGAGCAAAGAAGAGTTTCCTGGAGAATGCGGGCATTGATCCCGCTACCTCTCACATGCTAAGCGAGCGCTCTACCATTTGAGCTAATTCCCCTCGCATCTTCAGTTCTAGCACTGCGCAAAAACGCCTGACAGATCTAATTTTGTCTGATGCCTTTCCTGATATTTTGCGCAGTTGTGTCTTAGCCATCTTCCAGCCAAAATTGACGAGGTGGCCGAGTGGTTACGGCGATGGACTGCTAATCCATTGTGCTCTGCACGCGTGGGTTCGAATCCCATCCTCGTCGCATCTAGCATCACTGTCTTCTGCCGCTTGTGGGTCATCAAAAGCCCAGCTATCATGGCTGGCTCTTCTTCTGGGAAGCTCCATTCACATGCTGGTAAAACTGATCACATGCTGCCACTGCTCTTGGCCGCCAGAGACCAGCAACAGAGCTTTGCAACAATGTACGCCTCTGCATAGCCACCACGATTAATTCCGTGGGACAGGACTCAGCTGTCCAGTTCTGGCAGGCTGTTGCAGGTCTCTCCTTTAGAGAGATAAACCGGTTGGACAACGGCGCTAAAGATCACTGGCATTCCCCCCGGATCAAACCAAAAGAGATGGTTCACAGGCATCCCCCAAGATCATACCAAATGAAATGGTCCACAGGCATCCCCTCGGATGATTTCAAATGAAATGGTCCACAGAGGCTGGTTTTTCTCGCTCTGGTATAGCCCAGTCTCAGGATTGCAGAAACTCACCAGTTGAGTGGAGTTGTCTTTATGAACCTTAAACAACTCCACTATGCCATTTTGGATCCCGCCTTGCAACACCACGCCTCGGACTGTTGTGTCCTGTCTGTCCATCCCGTGTCCATTGAACAGCTGACTTCACGAGACATTTACTCACCAGGTGAGAGCAAAGAAGAGTTTCCTGGAGAATGCGGGCATCGATCCCGCTACCTCTCACATGCTAAGCGAGCGCTCTACCATTTGAGCTAATTCCCCTTGCATCTTCAGTTCTAGCACTGCGCAAAAAGGCCTGACAGATCTGATTTTGTCAGATGCCTTTCATGACATTTTGCGCGGTTCTTTCTTAGCCATCTTCCAGCCAAAATTGACGAGGTGGCCGAGTGGTTAAGGCGATGGACTGCTAATCCATTGTGCTCTGCACGCGTGGGTTCGAATCCCATCCTCGTCGCATCTAGCATCACTGACTTCTGACACTGTGGGTCATCAAAAGCCCAGTTATCATGGCTGGCTCTTCTTCTGGGAAGCTCCATTCACATGCTGGTAAAACTGATCACATGCTGCCACTGCCCTTGGCCGCCAGAGACCAGCAACAGAGCTTCCCAACAATGTACACCTCTGCATAGCCACCACGATTAAGTCCGTGGGACAGGACTCAGCTGTCCAGTTCTGGCAGGCTGTGGCAGGTCTCTCCTTTAGAGAGATAAACCGGTTCGACAATGGCGCTAAAGATTCACTGGCATTCCCCCCGGATCAAACCAAATCAGATGGTTCACAGGCATCCCCCCAGATGGTACCAAATGAAATGGTCCACAGGCATCCCCTCGGATGATTCCAAATGAAATGGTCCACAGAGGCTGGTCTTTCTCGCTCTGGTATAGCCCAGTCTCAGGATTGCAGAAACTCACCAGTTGAGTGGAGTTGTCTTTGTGAACCTTAAACAAGTCCACTATGCCATTTTGGATCCCGCCTTGCAACACCACGCCTCGGACTGTTGTGTCCTGTCTGTCCACCCCGTGTCCATTGTACAGCTGACTTCAGAGACATTTACTCACCAGGTGAGAGCAAAGAAGAGTTTCCTGGAGAATGCGGGCATCGATCCCGCTACCTCTCACATGCTAAGCGAGCGCTCTACCATTTGAGCTAATTCCCCTTGCATCTTCAGTTCTAGCACTGCGCAAAAAGGCCTGACAGATCTGATTTTGTCTGATGCCTTTCCTGATATTTTGCACGGTGGTTTCTCTGCCATCATCCAGCCAAAATTGACGAGGTGGCCGAGTGGTTAAGGCGATGGACTGCTAATCCATTGTGCTCTGCACGCGTGGGTTCGAATCCCATCCTCGTCGCATCTAGCATCACTGTCTTCTGACACTGTGGGTCATCAAAAGCCCAGTTATCATGGCTGGCTCTTCTTCTGGGAAGCTCCATTCACATGCTGGTAAAACTGATCACATGCTGCCACTGCCCTTGGCCGCCAGAGACCAGCAACAGAGCTTCCCAACAATGTACACCTCTGCATAGCCACCACGATTAAGTCCGTGGGACAGGACTCAGCTGTCCAGTTCTGGCAGGCTGCGGCAGGTCTCTCCTTTAGAGAGATAAACCGGTTCGACAATGGCGCTAAAGATCACTGGCATTCCCCCCGGATCAAACCAAATCAGATGGTTCACAGGCATCCCCCAAGATCATACCAAATGAAATGGTCCACAGGCATCCCCTCGGATGATTCCAAATGAAATGGTCCACAGAGGCTGGTTTTTCTCGCTCTGGTATAGCCCAGTCTCAGGATTGCAGAAACTCACCAGTTGAGTGGAGTTGTCTTTGTGAACCTTAAACAACTCCACTATGCCATTTTGGATCCCGCCTTGCAACACCACGTCTCGGACTGTTGTGTCCTGTCTGTCCACCCCGTGTCCATTGTACAGCTGACTTCACGAGACATTTACTCACCAGGTGAGAGCAAAGAAGAGTTTCCTGGAGAATGCGGGCATCGATCCCGCTACCTCTCACATGCTAAGCGAGCGCTCTACCATTTGAGCTAATTCCCCTTGCATCTTCAGTTCTAGCACTGCGCAAAAAGGCCTGACAGATCTGATTTTGTCTCATGCCTTTCCTGATATTTTGCACGGTGGTTTCTCTGCCATCATCCAGCCAAAATTGACGAGGTGGCCGAGTGGTTAAGGCGATGGACTGCTAATCCATTGTGCTCTGCACGCGTGGGTTCGAATCCCATCCTTGTCGCATCTAGCATCACTGTCTTCTGACACTGTGGGTCATCAAAAGCCCAGTAATCATGGCTGGCTCTTCTTCTGGGAAGCTCCATTCACATGCTGGTAAAACTGATCACATGCTGCCGCTGCCAGAGACCAGCAACAGAGCTTCCCAACAATGTACACCTCTGCATAGCCACCACGATTAAGTCCGTGGGACAGGACTCAGCTGTCCAGTTCTGGCAGGCTGTTGCAGGTCTCTCCTTTAGAGAGATAAACCAGTTGGACAACGTCGCTAAAGATTCACTGGCATTCCCCCCGGATCAAACCAAATCAGATGGTTCACAGGCATCCCCCCAGATGGTACCAAATGAAATGGTCCACAGGCATCCCCTCGGATGATTCCAAATGAAATGGTCCACAGAGGCTGGTTTTTCTCGCTCTGGTAAAGCCCAGTCTCAGGATTGCAGAAACTCACCAGTTGAGTGGAGTTGTCTTGTGAACCTTAAACAACTCCACTATGCCATTTTGGATCCCGCCTTGCAACACCACGCCTCGGACTGTTGTGTCCTGTCTGTCCACTCCGTGTCCATTGTACAGCTGACTTCATGAGACATTTACTCACCAGGTGAGAGCAAAGAAGAGTTTCCTGGAGAATGCGGGCATCGATCCCGCTACCTCTCACATGCTAAGCGAGCGCTCTACCATTTGAGCTAATTCCCCTCGCATCTTCAGTTCTAGCACTGCGCAAAAAGGCCTGACAGATCTGATTTTGTCTCATGCCTTTCCTGATATTTTGCACGGTGGTTTCTCTGCCATCATCCAGCCAAAATTGACGAGGTGGCCGAGTGGTTAAGGCGATGGACTGCTAATCCATTGTGCTCTGCACGCGTGGGTTCGAATCCCATCCTCGTCGCATCTAGCATCAATGTCTTCTGCCACTGTGGGTCATCAAAAGCCCAGCTCTCATGGCTGGCTCTTCTTCTGGGAAGCTCCATTCACATGCTGGTAAAACTGATCACATGCTGCCACTGCTCTTGGCCGCCAGAGACCAGCAACAGAGCTTCCCAACAATGTACACCTCTGCATAGCCACCACAATTAACTCCGCGGGACAGGACTCAGCTGTCCAGTTCTGGCAGGCTGTTGCAGGTCTCTCCTTTAGAGAGATAAACCGGTTGGACAACGGCGCTAAAGATTCACTGGCATTCCCCTCGGATCAAACCAAATGAGATGGTTCACAGGCATCCCCCAAGATCATACCAAATGAAATGGTCCACAGGCATCCCCTCGGATGATTCCAGATGAAATGGTCCACAGAGGCTGGTTTTTCTCGCTCTGGTACAGCCCAGTCTCAGGATTGCAGAAGGCTCATCATTTGAGTGGAGCTGTCTTTGTGAACCTTAAACAAGTCCATTATGCCATTTTGGATCCCGCCTTGCAACACCACGCCTCGGACTGTTGTCTCCTGTCTGTCCACTCCGTGTCCATTGTACAGCTGACTTCATGAGACATTTACTCACCAGGTGAGAGCAAAGAAGAGTTTCCTGGAGAATGCGGGCATCGATCCCGCTACCTCTCACATGCTAAGCGAGCGCTCTACCATTTGAGCTAATTCCCCTCACATCTTCAGTTCTAGCACTGCGCCAAAAGGCCTGACAGATCTGATTTTGTCTCATGCCTTTCCTGATATTTTGCACGGTGGTTTCTCTGCCATCTTCCAGCCAAAATTGATGAGGTGGCCGAGTGGTTAAGGCGATGGGCTGTTAATCCATTGTGCTCTGCACGCGTGGGTTTGAATCCCATCCTCGTCGCATCTAGCATCACTGTCTTCTGCCACTGTGGGTCATCAAAAGCCCAGCTATCATGGCTGGCTCTTCTTCTGGGAAGCTCCATTCACATGCTGGTAAAACTGATCACATGCTGCCACTGCTCTTGGCCGCCAGAGACCAGCAACAGAGCTTCCCAACAATGTACACCTCTGCATAGCTACCACAATTAACTCCGCGGGACAGGATTCAGCTGTCCAGTTCTGGCAGGCTGATTTTGTCTGATGCCTTTCCTAATATTTTGCGCGGTTGTTTCTAAGCCATCGTCCAGCCAAAATTGACAAGGTGGCCTTACCTTCCTGCGATTAGCCTGCAAACTGAGTCCTAACAAGGTCCTAACAGTTCCTCACAACATCCTAACAAGTCCTAACAATTCCTATCCACGGTCCTACCACATCTTCACAGTCCTTACAACTCCTACCATGAATGCTAACAGGTCCGAACATGGGGGGGAGAAGAGCCAGTCGGCTCTCTGAGGCCGGGGGGGAAGACAGCCAATCAGCTCCCCTGAGGCTCAAATTAAAATTATTAAAAACTTCATTAGTATCGTGCATAATCCACCCTCGTGCATAATCCACCCTCGGAGGATTTTATCGTCGGGACCAAACTATCCTGCAAAGAAAGTGAGAATTGTTCGTTTGTATTGCCGTTGTCTTGAGTGAAAAAAATAACAACATGAAAAGATGTGCATGCTTCGTTTCAAAAGAAAACATGCTATTATGCATATTATCTACAGTGTATTGTTTACGTGATCAGTCAGAAGTCTCAGTTAGTCTCATCTTTGCCCACTGCAATAGTTCTGTCTGTGCACTGTGAGTCTGCTTCTTTGTGTTATTTGATGTTGATTGGGGCCACCAAGAGTTCCGAGTGAAACTTGTCACTTATATTTCACTTTGGTTTGTTACCTGTTGCTTGAGAAAACATTACAGGATTCATTAAAAACAAAAAGAAAACA
Source organism: Cetoscarus ocellatus (assembly GCA_037902135.1). NCBI lineage: Eukaryota > Metazoa > Chordata > Actinopteri > Labriformes > Labridae > Cetoscarus > Cetoscarus ocellatus. Next base: position 101,422 of record JBAMNC010000440.1, read on the forward strand.
CCTCCAGGTTGAGAGAATGTTTGTGTTTCATCCTGATGGTAACAGATCATATTCACCATTGTGTGACATTTACTATGTAAGCTTTCGCCCCTTGATAATCAGATGAATATACATCAATGCCATTAGCATAAAATTGACATGTAACATTTGGTGTAAAAAGGTAGTGATGTTGATATGTGGCTTCAGATTAAGTGAGTGCAATAAGTAGTAGGGCACTTCATTTTTACTACAATTAACACTCTGTAAAATAGTCAATCCAAACATGTTGAGAGCTTGCATATTAACAAATCTCAGTATAGGGGTATCAGTATGTATGGTTAATGTATGTATATCCACTTCAATCTCCTTTATACCTTAATTTCTGCAGTAGGGGAGATTGGGGTGATTTGTGCCAGGGGGGAAGTAGTGCCACCCCTGTTATCTTGAAAACCATAGAAGAAATTTGTCAAGTGACCAGGTATTTTTGAAGAGGCATTCATTTCACTCATCCTGCAAAGAGGGGAGACACGTGACTTGAGAAATAAGCACATTTAAGTTCAAAAAATGTGTTTTTGCCTTCCAAAGTAAATTTTCTTTGATCAAGGTTTTTTTAATTGTTCTGTTTGAACAATTATTGACAAGTTTGAAAACAGTTCACACATGTTTTAGTGCTTTAGTAAGCTCCACTATGAGTCTACATAGTTAGCATAATGCCAGTTTTAAACAGCTGAATGATGCATTTTTTCAAAATGGTGGGCCTGGGGTCGTGCCACTGGCACAACTCACCCTCAATTATGATAATTACTACATGTTGTTTTGTTGTATTATATTGTAACTGTATATTGTATTCTTACATTTGATCACTGAAACTATGTGACATTCTTAATTTTAGAACAAAATCCATCATGTCACACAGTTACATATAAGACAGACAGGGCTTCAACTCCTGTTGAGGACTGAGCAGTGAAAGAGGTGCGAGAGGGCAGACCACACATCAGGTGGAATAGGAGATGGGGTCATCCCTATAGGTGATGTGCTCAATGAACTACCCCCACCACAAAAACTTGTTTGTACAGCCAGAAGGGAGCTTAAGTTCATATTCCCCTGCAGCATTAACGAGTAGGATGTTAAGTTAAAGGCCAGATTTGTGAAACGATCTCCAGCTGATTCTGTGCTCATTTTGAATTTTATTTTGTTCTTGGTAAATATGTCTTGGTGCAGAGAATAGGATGTTGATTTGTAGGCTGGTTTTGAGAACTGCAGCTGATTTTGCTCTAAACATGTGCTCAGTTGGTGCCTCAAGCCTTGTCATAGAAAACTGGGCTTTGATGTTGTAAAGTCTTTAAATCAATGTTAGATATTTAAGTATGTATTGAATTTGTCTTACCTTTATAGACCATTGCCGTTTGTGAGATTAAAATGATTTGTTTTACATCAAAAATCAATGGCACAATTTACCCCAGTGCATTTTCTCCAACGGCACAACTTACCCTACACCGGGGGCAAGTGTTGCCAAAAGACAACTTTTTTTTCTAAAGCTTTCTCTCTCTCTTGTTCTCCTGCTCTCTCTCTCTTTCTCGCTGCCCTCCTCTTGCTCCTCCCCCTCTCACACCTGCAGCGCATTGGGTAATCAGGTGAGAGGGGAGCTGATAAAAAGGGCAGATCATTGAGCTCTTTCACTCCCTCTCGGCGCATCCATTTTTTTATGGTAGATCTGGGTATCAGGTGTTGGTAGTTTAGTTTTCGGGGATTTGTTCTTTGAGTTTTGAATTTGAGTTTGTTTAGTTGGTTTTTGTTAGGTAGCCCTAGTGGCCTCGGAAGTTGGTCCACCAGCCCTTTGTGGGTTGGCCAACTCCACAGCCTTTCTTTTGTTCTTTTTTGCCAACACCTGCCGCCCCTTTGATTTGGTATTTTGTTTCGTTATTTTTGTTCATTCTGGTTGTTTTCTTCCCCCTCGCCAGGTTTTGTCCTGCTGCCTTTTTCTTTGGTATGTGTATTTTTTGTCTTATTTTCTAGAGCTCTTTTAATCACATGTTCAATAAAAACAATTATTTTTAAACCAAACCACAACCTGGTGTCCCCTGTCGTTTCCAGTGAGGGTCGTAACAGTATGGGATTTTGGCTTTGAAGAAATTAATTAATTTGACATTTTACCCTTTTATCTGTAGTGCCTAAGTTGGGACATACGGATGAGGAGTGGAGAGGAATCTTGGAGCGGTACGCCATCAGGGCATTTAAGTTTTCCACGGGACAGCGTCCAAGAAACAAAAAATGGAAGGCAGCATTGAAGCTAATTGAAGACTGTCACTTGACCCCAAAGTTCAAGAATGTGCCTGTCCGCTATACAGACATCTTTGGGAAACCAATCAAGTGCACTTGTGGATATCACAGGGTAAGTAAAATTGACAGTTCCAGTTGTAAAGTATACTGAAAGGTAACTAATGACTCAAGAAAAGGGTCCATATGTAAAGTATGAATGATTTTATGAGTGTGCATGCATGAGGGTAGAGGGAGGAAGGGATGGAGGGGTGAAATCGTGCTACTGTCAGTGCAATGTACAAAATGTTGAGTGCCTGATAGGACTTTATGACAGTGTTAAAAGTTATTTTCCTGGGTTTTTTTATGATATACATGCATTCTGCCCCCAATTTTGTTTAATTCTTTAATTTGTTTCTCATCTTTTTAAAAATGTATAGTTCTTTTGCAGTAAAGGTCTTCATAATGTTTCCATTTTGGTAAATAAGCCCTCACAAAATGCAAGAACAAAGAATTCCTGAACTTTTTCTTCCTGATGTTAAATGTTCTGGAAACAAAATTACACAATCTTAACCCAAACCATAGACATTACCATGCATACCCCAATTAGGCATTTGGGGCATTTTCATAGTGGCTGTTGGGTTGTTGGCATGTACATTGTAATCAAGTTTTGAAAATGTAAAACCTCTTTCCAGTGAGGCCAAAGGTCCAACACCACCAGGCAGCAGCCGTCCACTTCCACCTCCAGCCATGCCAGTCAGCAGCAGCAGCAGCAGCAGCAGTCTGCCACCCCAGGCCAGCAGCAGCACACCTCCACCTCCAGCCATGCCAGTCAGCAGCAGCAGCAGCAGTCCGCCGCCCCAGGCCAGCAGCAGCACACCTCCACCTCCAGTGGCCCGAGCCAGCAGCAGTTCTCCACCGACAGTGCTGCAGGCCAGTGGCAGTCCAGCAACCCCTACAGCATTACTTCCGGTGTGTGTGGCAAAGTGGTGATCGGTGATGAGTTTGAATTACATTTAGGCGACTATCATGTAAAAGAGAGTTGTGATTACTGTGGTGCTGAAGGCAATGGAGCAATAGGGCTTCTGGAACACCTTGAAGACTGCCTGGGGGTTCCTCCACCTTCCACTGCTCCCATACCTCCTACACCAGCAGTGACAACTGCGCCTCAACCTTCTGATAGTTCCGCTACTCCCACACCTCCCACACCAGCACTGCCTCCAACAGCACATCAACCCTCTGATAGTTCTTCTGCTCCTGGTCCGCTGGCCTTACCTCTCCAGCATACCAAGGTGGACTGGGTGAGCTTTTTGCCCCGTCAGTTCAAAAGAGTCATAAAGCCAGCGAACCAGGAATGGATTGCTCAGGTTCTCTATGACCAGGCTGGGAACCTTCGGCAGGACTTTCCAGACCAGAATTGGTTCTATCAACCAAAGCCAGAGAAGAGGACACTATCTCCCCCTGATCCCACCCATTATTTTAGGCAGCGCCCATTCTTCATGAGAATGTGAGGTATTCCGTTAAAATGCACAGTGTGCAATGGGAAGATGAGCCACTCAAGCATTTACAACAAGGCTCGAGAGGTCATTGACTTCCAGTCCTGGTACTTCTTGGTGGGAGGAGACTACCCCCAGTGCCGAAACTGTAGGATTCCTGTCTGCCCATGGCATGTTGACCTGTTAAATCAGCTGGATCCTTCCCACAGAGAACTATTTCCTGCTGTCCTCTCAACCTATCTGGCCTTGGACAGAAGCTGTGTTACACTGATGAAGCCCAGGACTTTGGGAAATAGCTCCAGCTATGCCCAACAAGTGCTGGAGGAAACACACAGCCAGGAGTGGGCAAGGTGGTGCATTGCATACCTTGAGGCCTGTAAAATGCACAAAAAGAGTGGTGTTCTCCTTGGCCATGGCAAAGTTGACTACCTTCCACCACCAGCTTATAGCCCACTTCTCCTGGCCCAGTGGTTTGAAACTGTGCATGGCAACGAGGTGCCGGGACATCTGGATGAAGTCAAAGGTGTGATCACATCAACCTATGGCAGAATCCTCAAACTGGACTCTACTAAGAAGGTACATGTGACGCTAACTTGTTAAACTTATATTCATATTGAATTATGGGTTCATGGATATGTTAGCTTCATACGTTAATATTTATTTTGATTGCTTGGCAACAGTTTATCTGCTTTCTATTTTTATTTAGATCACAAAAGAGCTGGCAGGTGGCATTGGAGAGACCGCCACATGGATGACCAATATTGGTAATGAATTTGGCCAGGTTCTCAATTGTGTCCTGACCACTGGTGAGGGGGCTGGCATTAATGAGCTGTGTCAGGGTGTTGTCCGGCAGTACATGGATGCTGGGGAGCCAGAGCCAGAGGCCATTTATTTGGACAATCACTGCTGCAATGAGACTGGTATGTGATCTTCAGTTATACCAAATTTAGAATAAGATACTCAGTATTTTATTATAAATACTAACCCATGTAGTCAGTCATTATCCTAACCCTACCTAATACATGTTGACTGTGGCTAAAAGAACTATGTTAACATACTTCAAATATACTTGAAAAGCATCATCCTGTGAACAATGACGACCTACCTCAATACTACCTGAATATTTACTGAAACGTACTTGTTTACATCCTGTATAAAATAACTGCAGAAATAAACAGCAACACTATCCCTTATAATATCATTAAAAAATAAACATGAACATTAAATCACTTTTGTACAAGTGAAACTCCAGTTTACGTACAGAGGCGCTTCACCCGTGGCTGCACAACTGAGCACCATCCACTCTATGGCACATTCTGCTCCAGGCTGACCATCAGCATCTTTGAGTGGGACAAGGAGGACTTTGAGCGTCTGCAGGTGGCAAAAAAGGCAGAGCTCCTAAAAAAAACCCCAGCTCATGTTCCCTCAAAGGCTGAGGTTTTGCAAAGCATAACCTCGAGCAAGAAGGCCAAATACTGCCGGCGGAAAACACAAGGTGTCCAACAATGCCATGACCAAATCCAGAAGCTGCTGGACGCCATGTGGGAGCTGACTGACACACAAGCAGTGGCGGCTGGTGCCCAAAAAATTTAAGGGGGGCGCAGCTCTGGAGGAAACAAACCAAAGAAGCTCTCCATACTACAGTGAAAAGAAACTAAAGACAAAACATTATCACAATGCAACCTACTTTGAACAATGCAATATTTGAACAGAAATTTTGCCCTCCTTTCCTTTTGGGCTGCAAATTTCTCAATGACCCTCTGATTGAAGTCCATCGTCTCTGTCTCTCCTCCATTTACAGCATGGCCAGTGCATTCAGCCTGTCCTGGTTCATGGTGTTTCTCAGGAAAGTTTTGATTCTTTTTAAGGTTGAGAAGCACCTCAGCTTCTGCAGTGGTCATGGGTGTGGTGATGAGGATCTTTAGCAAAGTGACAGTCTCTGAAAATACCTCTCCACAATTATTTTCCATCAACAACAGGATAAGGTCCACAGCACCACAGCAGGCCTTGAACTCCTCCTTGCTGTAGATGAAGACTGAGCCATGTCTTTAGCTTTAGTTGAGCACTGGGTCGGCCCTCAAGGTGCTGCTGAGGGAATCTTCAGGAAACATGGCGTGGTACTTTGTGAACCTGTCATTAAAAAATACATAGAAAAACACATTTTATTTCCAAAAGTTAACATCAGTATTTACTGAAAAAAATCAATAAAACAGCCAAACTTTAACCTGCTCCCAGAAAATAAAGCTGTAATTTATGTCATTTTCACCATTTTATGAACATTTCTTGTGTCAGCTGAACAGTGTCTTATCTTATACATGATGTGTCATGGCTCAAGATTGTAAACACAAACAGAATCATATGTACCATTAAACTGATGCTTTAAAACTAAAGGTAAAACTATGTGATACAGTTTTTGGTATAAATTAACTGTAAAAAGTATGAACAAACAAAACAAAACAAAAAACACATAAGAAAAAATAAATCAGATACAAGAGGGCAGACGGTTTACACCAGCTGACCAATTCTCACAACTGAAATGGAGGCTGTCAGTGTATGGATGACATTTATAGTTTTCAGCAAAACTCCTTCAAATTTTAAAAAGTCAAAAAAATAAACTTCACATTACAGGAGTCTGTTTCCATCTGCTGAAGCTTTTGAATACTTTTACTTTGTACTGTTATGTGCAGTATTCAGTCAGCAAAAACCACCAACAGAATGTATAATTTCTGTATTCAAATAGAACATTTTATTATAACAACTAAACATATGGTATACAATTATATAAAATGACAATACTGTATATAATTATATTGATATTTATTATTTTATATCACGTTTAGTTGCCATAATAAAACTACACCATTTAGAAACAAGATGATACATTCTGTTGGTCTGTTTTCATTGATTTTATTCTGTGCACAATGGTACGAGCTGGAAAGGCACAAGGTAAGTGTCAAATCTAAAAGCTCCAGTAGAATAAAAAATAATTCTGTAATGGACATACACCTAAAAGGTAAAGAATTTGTGTTGTTTACACTTTTGGGACTAATAAAACCCCACTGTTTTCACCAGTAAATTGCAAAACATAACTTGTTAGCATTATCATTTCTTCTTTTTGTATTTTTTTAAAGGCTTTCACACAATGTAACAGTAATATTTAATGAGCAGTGCAATAAACCTCTGCAATAATCTGCATGCACTTGTGTATAATATTAATATTACAATTTCTCCTATCTTGTTCCTGCTTTGCCATGATTTTTAAAAATATATTTTTATAGGTCCCTTTAAATAATTTTTTCATCAAAATAATGTATCAAATTTGTCTATTAAATTTGAAACTAACTTCTAGTGGGGTAAAAACAAACTTACCCACCCAATAAAAGCCCCAATTCCTCCTAAAAGTATGTTGTTTTTGTAAAAATATGCAAGAATTAAAAAACTATATAGATTTTTTAGACTTTAAGTCTGCAAAAGGATAATGTTCTACTGAACAAAGAATTTATGTCCTCTTGGCAAACTCATTTTGTGGCTCCTGATCTATGGTTTAGTGCCATGTGTGACATAAAATGGAAAATTTTGCCCCTGAATTATTTTATGTCTACAAGGTAAGATAGACACATCCGAATCTAATCTTCAGTGCAGCATAGCCTCTTACTGATTTTCTCCTCACCTCTTCTGCGATCCTCTGATGGTTCTTTGGACGGAGTACCCGACGCCTCTTTGGTGCATAGGAGTGTTGGTTGGACGCGTGAGCGCACATGAGATGCTTGCGCATGAGTAAATCATATCTGCTGTGGTGACGTGTCCATATGTTTGACACCATCCGCTTCAGCACAAGCTGGGTGTCATCAGAACCCTCAACCACCGGGCTGAGAGTGTTCCTACAAGGAAGGAAGGAAAGGAAAAGGAACAGAAACACATGAGAGAAGCCCTGAAAACCTGTGGATACCCAAAGTGGGCCTTTTTGAAGAACAAGAAAAGAAAGGACACGGAGCATGAAAGGGAAGAGAGACGCAAGAACATTGTGATTCCGTATGTTGCAGGTTTATCTGAAAAACTCAAGAGAATCTTTGGCAAACACCACATTCCTGTTCACTTCAAGCCTGAAAACACATTAAGGCAGAAGTTGGTCCATCCCAAGGACAAAACACCAAGACATAAACAGAGCAATGTGGTGTATGCAGTCCAGTGCAGTGAGGAATGCTCAGACCTGTACATTGGGGAAACTAAACAACCGCTTCACAAGCGTATGGCTCAACACAGGAGAGCCACGTCCTCAGGTCAGGACTCAGCAGTCCACCTTCACTTAAAGGACACGGGACACTCTTTTGAGGACAGCAATGTACAGGTGTTGGCGAGAGAAGATAGATGGTTTGAAAGAGGAGTTAAAGAAGCCATCTTCACCAGACTGGAGAAGCCTTCTCTTAACAGAGGTGGTGGACTCAGACACAATCTCTCACCTACATATAATGCAGTGCTAAGCTCTCTCCCCAGAAAGCTCTCCAAACACTCACACCTGGGCACATGTGACCATAACACCTCACATGACAGGGGGAGTTAATGACCCATTCACGGTAACGACTCTCAGGGGTTACATCACCCTGGGATGAGTTTCTATGAGTCGTTCTCCAACTCCTCCCTTCCTTTGTTGTTGTTTTTCCTCTAGCAAGATAAATATCTGCTTCCAGCACCAGCCATTTGGAACTGAAGAAGCTTCTTGGATGAGAAGTGAAACGTCTTCCCAACAAACTCTACACAGTCCAGTTGCCTTGCTTTTGAATCTTCAGAATGTTTGACAGCGCTCGTTGTCCAGTCACATAAGGAAAAGAAACACCAGAACAATACTGATTCGATGCCAGTCAAAGTGGGAGTGTCCGGGGCGCAATTGCCTGCGCCCCGGAGGCAAAGTTGAAGCAGCCAATTCCAAAGAAGCCTCAGGTCACATGCTGAGCAAAAGTTTCAGGACTTGCATTGACTCCCATTAGGCCCGCGCCCCTCCGTACGTAAACTATGTGTTCACAACACAGTTACTACGTGAAAACATTGTGAAGCCCCTTTTATTGAATGGTGACAGGTGCTGCTGACAGACTATTACTATGTGGTAAAAGTAAATGTTTTTATCCGTTATTTTTTATAATTTAAAGGCAAATTATGTTGTGTTTAAGTAGATTTTCTCTGTCAAATTTTGGAGGGGGTGGCGCCCCAGCGCCCCCTATTGACACACCGCCACTGCACACAAGGTGTTGCTCTGATCAACAAGGAGAGCATGACCAAAGTCTGAAATGCACAGAAGAAACACCTGGGCTGCATCCAGGATCCAGTGGGCATTCCACTTTATACCAAGACTGGAGTCAAGGTCCAGAAGGGAGAGAAGGAGTTGGATGTCCTCAGGTGTGCCCGAGGCTCCTCTTCACTGGAGAGATTTCATTGGCACCAATGTAGTTTTATTCCAGGTACTGAACATGCACATGTTTTTAAAATTTTATTTCTATTTTTTAACTGTGGTTGACGTGTCACAAGATTTAAACTATCTACATAATTTGTCTTCAAGGGTTCCAATGCAATGCTCTGCATACGCAGATGTATGTTCTGTCCTCGTCGCATCTAGCATCACTGTCTTCTGCCACTGTGGGTCATAAAAAGCCCAGCTATCATGACTGGCTCTTCTTCTGGGAAGCTCCATTCACATACTGGTAAAACTAACAACATGCTGCTACTGCTCTTGGCAGCCAGAGATCAGCAACAGAGCTTCCCAACAATGTACACCTCTGCATAGCCATGACATTTAAGTCCGCAGGACAGGACTCAGCTGTCCAGTTCTCGCAGGCTGTCGCAGGTCTCCACTTTAGAGAGATAAACCCGTTCAACAACAGCACTTAAGATTTACTGGCATTCCCCCGGATCACACCAAATGAAATGGTCGACAGGCATCCCCCCAGATGATTCCAACGGAAATGGTCCACAGAGGCTGGTTTTTCTCGCTCTGGTATAGCCCAGTCTCAGGATTGCAAAAGGCTCATCAGTTGAGTGGAGTTGTCTTTGTGAACCTTAAACAAGTCCACTATGCCATTTTGGATCCCGCTTTGCAACACCAGGCCGCGGACTGTTGTGTCCAGTCTGTCCACCCCGTGTCCATTGTACAGCTGACTTCGCGAGATATTTACTCACCAGGTGAGAGCAAAGAAGAGTTTCCTGGAGAAGGCTGGCATCGATCCCACTACCTCTCACATGCTAAGCGAGCACTCTACCATTTGAGCTAATTCCCCTTGCGTCTTCAGTTCTAGCACTGCGCAAAAAGGCCTGACAGATCTGATTTTGTCTCATGCCTTTCCTGATATTTTGCCCGGTCATTTCTTAGCCAGCACCCAGCCAAAATTGACGAGGTGGCCGAGTGGTTAAGGCGATGGACTGCTAATCCATTGTGCTCTGCACGCGTGGGTTCGAATCCCATCCTTGTCGCATCTAGCAAAACTGTTTTCTGCCACTGTTGGTCATCAAAAGCCCAGCTATCATGACTGGCTCTTCTTTTGGGAAGCTCCATTCACATGCTGGTAAAACTAATAACATGCTGCAAGAGCTCTTGGCAGCCAGAGGCCAGCAACAGAGCTTCCCAACAATGTACACCTCTGCATAGCCACGACGATTAAGTCCGCGGGACAGGACTCAGCTGTCCAGTTCTGGCACGCTGTTGCAGGTCTCTCCTTTAGAGAGATGAACCGGTTCAACAATGGCGCTAAAGATTCACTGGCAATCCCCTTGGATCAAACCAAATGAGATTGTTCACAGGCATCCCCCAAGATGATACCAAATGAAATGGTCCACAGGCGTCCCCTCGGATGATTCCAAATGAAATGGTCCACAGAGGCTGTTTTTTCTCGCTCTGGTATAGCCCAGTCTCAGGATTGCAAAAGGCTCATCAGTTGAGTGGAGTTGTCTTTGTGAACCTTAAACAAGTCCACTATGCCATTTTGGATCCAGCTTTGCAACACCAGGCCGCGGACTGTTGTGTCCTGTCTGTCCACCCTGTGTCCATTGTACAGCTGACTTCACGAGATATTTACTCACCAGGTGAGAGCAAAGAAGAGTTTCCTGGAGAATCAGGCATTGATCCCGCTACCTCTCACATGCTAAGCGAGCGCTCTACCATTTGAGCTAATTCCCCTTGCATCTTCAGTTCTAGCACTGCGCAAAAAGGCCTGACAGATCTGATTTTGTCTCATGCCTTTCCTGATATTTTGCCCGGTCATTTCTTAGCCAGCGCCCAGCCAAAATTGACGAGGTGGCCGAGTGGTTAAGGCGATGCTGCCACTGTGGGTCATCAAAAGCCCAGGTATCATGACTCGCTCTTCTTCTGGGAAGCTCCATTCACATACTGGTAAAACTAACAACATGCTGCTAGAGCTCTTGGCAGCCAGAGGCCAGCAACAGAGCTTCCCAACAATGTACACCTCTGCATACCCACGACGATCAAGTCTTTGGGACAGGACTCAGCTGTCCAGTTCTGGCAGGCTGATGCAAGTCTCTCCTTTAGAGAGATAACCCGGTTCAACCGCGGCGCTAAAGATTCACTGGCATTCCCCCGGATCATACCAAATGAAATGGTCCACAGGCATTCCCCCGGATCATACCAAATGAAATGGTCCACAGAGGCTCATTTTTCTAGCTCTGGTATAGCCCAGTCTCAGGGTTGCAGAAGGCTCATCAGTTGAATGGAGTTGTCTTTGTGAACCTTAAACATGTCCACTATGCCATTTTGGATCACGCCTTACAACACCACTCCTCAGACTGTTGTGTCCTGCGTGTCCACCCGTGTCCATTGTACAGCTGTCTTCACGAGCCATTTACTCAACAGGGGAGAGCAAAGAAGAGTTTCCTGGAGAATGCGGGCGTCGACCCTGCTACCGCTCACATGCTTAGCGAGCGCTCTACCATTTGAGCTAATTCCCCTTGCGTCTTCAGTTCTAGCACTGCGCATAAAGGCCTGACAGATCTGATTTTCTCTGATGCCTTTCCTGATATTTTGCCCGGTCGTTTCTTAGCCAGCGCTCCGCCAAAATTGACGAGGTGGCCGAGTGGTTAAGGCAATGGACTGCTAATCCATTGTGCTCTGCACGCGTGGGCTGAATCCCATCCTCGTCGCATGCAGCATCACTGTCTTCTGCCACTGTGGGTCATGAAAAGCTCAGCTATCATGACTGGCTCTTCCTCTGGGAAGCTCCATTCACATGCTGCCACTGCTCTTGGCAGCCAGAGGCCAGCAACAGAGCTTCCCAAAATTGTACACCTCTGCATAGCCACGACGATTAAGTCCGCGGGACAGGACTCAGCTGTCCAGTTCTGGCAGGCTGTTGCAGGTCTCTCCTTTAGAGAGATAAACCGGTTCAACAACGGCGCTAAAGATTCACTGGCATTCCCCCGGATCATACCAAATGAAATGGTTCACAGGCATCCCCCCGGATCATTCCAAATGAGATGGTTCAGAGGCATTCCCCCGGATCATACCAAATGAAATGGTCCACAGAGGCACGTTTTTCTTGCTCTGGTAAAGACCAGTCTCAGGATTGCAGAAGGCTTGCCAGTTGAGTGGAGTTGTCTTTGCGAACCTTAAACAAGTCCACTATGCCATCTTGGATCACGCCTTGCAACACCATGCCTCAGACTGTTGTGTCCTGTCTGTCCAACCTGTGTCCATGTACAGCTGTCTTCACGAGCCATTTACTCACCAGGGGAGAGCAAAGAAGAGTTTCCTGGAGAATGCGGGCATCGATCCCGCTACCTCTCACATGCTAAGCAAGTGCTCTACCATTTGAGCTAATTCCCCTTGCATCTTCAGTTCTAGCACTGCGCAAAAAGGCCTGACAGATGTGATTTTCTCTGATGCCTTTCCTGATATTTTGCCTGATCGTTTCTTAGCCAGCACTTTGCCAAAATTGACGAGGTGGCCGAGTGGTTAAGGCGATGGACTGCTAATCCATTGTGCTCTGCACGCGTGGGCTGAGTCCCATCCTCCTCGCATGCAGTATCACTGTCTTCCACCACTGTGGGTCATGAAAAGCTCAGCTATCATGACTGGCTCTTCCTCTGGGAAGCTCCATTCACATGCTGCCACTGCTCTTGGCAGCCAGACACCAGCAACAGAGCTTCCCAAAATTGTACACCTCTGCATAGCCACGACGATTAAGTCCGCGGGACAGGACTCAGCTGTCCAGTTCTGGCAGGCTCTAATCCATTGTGCTCTGCACGCGTGGGTTCGAATCCCATCCTCTTCGCATCTAGCATCACTGTCTTCTGCCACTGTGGGTCATCAGAAGCCCAGCTATCTGAGCTAATTTCCCTTGCTTTTTAACATCTAGCACTGCAGAACCAGGCCTGACAGATCTGAATATCTCTGATGCTTTCTCTTGTATTTTGCCTGTTCTGTACAATGAGGTGGCTGTACCTGCCAGTGAAAGGCCTGCCTACCTGAATCTTAATAAATGCTTACTTGTCCAAATCTTTTTTCAACAATTTCTTACAGTTCCTAATCTCTGGCCTAGATGACTTGTGCCAAGGCATAGTCAAGCGCTACCAGGATGCTGATGAGCCAGATACAGATGTCATTAATGTTTACAGAGACTGCTGCAGTGAGACAGGTACGTGACCTTCATTTTGTATTGTAATGTTTAATTCTTTGAATGCACAAAAATAAAATCTATCAACATGCTTGACTTTATGAACTTTTAATCTCATCTAACTTAATCTTCCCAATTTCTGGAAAGCAATATCATCTCATTTTATGGAGACTTTGGTGTGCTGTCATTTACAATAGAAGATCATTTAACTAATTATATTTATAAGTCAAGTCCTGTTTTTACCTTCATAGCTCTGCCCCCAGTTCTTGTCTGGTTTCGTCCCTGCAAGACCAAAGTATGACTAGACATTTTCCACTTTATGAGACGATTTACTAACAGCCTCACAATAGAACATCATCCTCTCTATGGCACCTTCTGCTCAAAATTGTCCAGTTATATTTTCGAGTGGGACCAGGATGATTTCTACCATCTCAAGGAAGCCAAGAGGTCAGAGCTGAAGAAGAAGCATGGTGGTCATGCCCCTACAGAGGCACAAATAATGGCCAACATCAGCTCCAGTGAACTGACAAGGCGGGGCAGAAGGAAAACTTGTGGAATTGAGGAACCCACGGCTTGATCAACAGACTACTTTAATCCATGTGGGAGCTGACAGACACCTAAGGTTTGCGCCTTATCAACCCTGACAGCATGACACATGTAAGAGGTGCAACAGAAACATCTACGTTGCATCCAAGACCCACCTGGTCTTGAACTATACACTAAGCTCAGCTCAGGGCTGCGGCTTCAAAAGAGAGACAAGGTTCTCAATGTCCTTAGATGTGGCCGAGGCTCCTCCTCTCTCGAAAGCTTTCATTGCCACCAGTGTTCCTTTATTCCAGGTAAGTAGATAGTACATACTGTAATTTTTGCATGCTTCTTTATATTCATTCATGTGAACATCAGCTTCTACTGAGCCTCATGTTTAGAGAGAATGTTGCACATATAAAATGTCATCTCTCAATAAATGCAGCAAATATTCCAGTAAAGTTGAACGTCATTTTTGTTTTCTGAAGTATGGAGATCTAACGCCCTGCACACTCAGATATATATGCTTGAGGTCAATTCAGGTGGAACATCAACCGTGCTCATGAGGCTGCAGATGTGAGGGATGCATCCCACACCAGGATCTATGATGTGCACCTGATGTTAAACCTCAGCACACTTAGTAAAAGGGTACTCATGCCTGAATTCATTCCACCAGGGAGACCTACAGGTGAGACATTCCAAAAGACACACTGTAACAACTCCATTTCCCTCTCTTTTCACAGCCATGCAAACTTTGTTTTTTTTTCCTGTTTTGATTCATTATTACAAGTGAGTGTATCGCTGTTGAGTACTTAGTAGCTCAGTCTGGCAGAGAAGACCTCCTGGGCCCACAGCCACACAGTGAACTTGGCATCATTCTGCCAAACCTGCAGATCGAACCACTGGAGGAGTTCCCCGATGTCACAATAAGTGCTGCAGCAGACATGCTTAATGTGAGCCCACATTAAGCATGTGTGAAATTGAGCCTGACACTTCACCCTCTCAGAGCTCCTTTACCATTGATGACTCACCTCAAACATCATCTGAGGTAATCCAACAAATGCATTGTTATGTGACTGAAATTATACATCTAATGTGCTACCAATATTTTTTTTAAATGATCATTTCTTAATTGTATTTTCAGAATAGCAGATGTGATTCAAGAGGTTTTCCTGGGTGGGAGATGGTTGATGAGTTGGCAGAGTACCTTGTGAACCTCAACCACACAATAACAACATTGTCAGCAAAGGAGACAGCAGAGATACTGCAGCTGTACTCAAAGCTTCATGCCATAGACAAGTCTTGGGGAAGACAAGTCTTCCCCCAGTAAGCACTGAAATGCAGGAAGAGGACCATGGAGGGCTTCCAGGAAACACAGTGGCTCTCCGCCTGGGCAACAAGCTGCTGAAAGGTGAAGTGGCCTATCGAGGCTGCACACATCATGTTCCTCACATGTTGAATAATCATCTTTAATTACCTGTTACACTTAAGCAATGTCACACGAGTAGTCATGTTGTTGTGTTTTAGACTGTGGTGAAAGATTCAGACAGGCACCAGATGAATAGTCAAATTAGTCAGTGGGGTAAAACTGTTTGTTGTGACTTGTTTTTTTTCACAGACTATTCATGACACATGGCCAAGCTGCTCAGAAACCAGACACAGAGTCTTGGAACGTGTTTGCCTAAAGCTTTTGAAAAGCTACCAGACATCTAGAAATAGGCCAAAGGATTGTAAGGGTAAAAGCCTACCTGTTCAGCAGTCCATTGTTCAACATTACTGTCACATCAAGCAACTGTTGGAGGATAGCCAGGTGATAATGGATCAGACCAACTTAGTCCTTGTCCCCATCAACAATACAGCCATGTGTACTCTGAAGTTTAGATTCCTACTTTCACTTCAACACATGCACATGACAAGTTTGTATAAGGGCTAGGAAATCAAGGTGTTAATTTCCATGAATGGATTAATGAGATAAAAAATCATGTGTCAAAAAAATTAATGCATATTAATTGCACTATGATGCTGCTTGGGCCCATGTGTCACCATACACACGATAGCTTTTGGTAAACATGTGATAAAAGTGCTTGTATGAAATATTAAGTATTTGGTAAGGTCTTTTTTTTAAGGTTGCATGACAGACAAAAAAGAACAGACTGAAAGTCATTGCCGCAAGGTGTGCAACTTCCCCAGAAGGTTTCTGTGGCTCAGGATTCCCTGCCAAAAGAAAGAGTTCTCTCTGCAGCCCCTGTGGAACATGCACACGTAGACTTGGAGTTCCAGGACCCTGAAAATCATCAGTGAGAGGCAATGATATGCCCACGCCACAGCATAAGGACTGGTTTAGCACAGCACTCAGGACATTATGCAAGACCTGTATCATCTGCCTCCCACTGGAAAAGGACTGTCAACATTGATCAACCCCATCACCTACCTGGTCCTCCTCTGTGCACAGTCAGCCATCACCTGCCTGGTCTTTCTCTGGGCCTGGACAGCCATCCCTGTCACCTGCCTGGTCTTTGCATGAGCAGAGCCTGCTTCCTCCAGCCCCATACCCTACCTGGGCTTTGCAGCAGGCTCAAAAAGTTAAGTATCTGTATCGGCCAAAAATTAAATTTGTGTAGATACCAACAGCTGATATATCGGCCATATATATCGCCATATATCGGCTGGAATATCGGCAAATTACACAAATGTACAATATTGATGCACCCTCTCATCACTGCATGGACACATTTAAAAATCAAGGTTTAATTTTTGCAAGAGTTAAATGCTGTTTTTCTTGTATTACATCTGTTCCTCGCAAAAATATACAGTAACACTGAAAAAAAAACAAGTCCACTTTTGTTAAGTACGGAGCATTTGCTCTTGACCAGAAATGTCGGTATCAGCAATAATGACTTAAAAAAACATCAGATATCAGCAAAAATCCAATATCGTGCTTACCTAGAAAAAAAATGATCATTCAAAGCATGTTTGACACCAACAGATGATGAGAATTCATTTGCATGTGGATTTACTGTGTGACAGTAAGGTTTCCTGAGTGGCCTGAGTCAAACTTTGTCATTTTCATGAAACATTTTTTGACTTCAATGTTTTAAATAAGTCAAAAGATTGTGTTTTGTTGAAGGATAACTTGTTTCATTGTTATAGAGGTATGTAAGAAGTCCCCCCCACCCCCTTTTCCTTCTTTCCCCCATGGGAGCAGTCCCTTTTGCCTGTTTTTTGGATGAGTGGTTAAGTGCCCGTTTACACGACAATGACGATGAAAATTGAAAATGGAGAGTTTCCGTTGCATTTCTGCTTTCCGTTTACACAAGAACGGTGCCTGAGGTGCCTGAATCGGAAAACTTTTCAAACCAGGGTCCAGAATGTAAAGATTTGAAAACGTTTTGTTATCCGTGTAAACAGGAATCAGCATTTTCAGGGAAAACGATGACGTGCGGGGCATGCGCAGTACTCTTTCAGAAGGAGGTAGGAACAACCTAAGAACAACAACAACAACAACAGCTTCAGCCGTCTACCGAGCAACATGTGTACTGCTTTCTGTGCTCTGTTTGTTATCCAGACAAAAATATCCAGAAAGACTCCTGCGTCTTTGTGGGTCCACTCGCCATTGTTGTTTGTGAAAAGTTTGTCTTCAAGGTGTATGGGTGTTGTAACACCGCTGTTTCGTTGCATACCTACATCACTAACTTCTGGCCTGGTATGCACACTACATCATTTTCAGTCATTCTTGTGTATCTGTGCGAACGTGCAGCATTTTCACATCCTCCCTGTGTGAACACAGAGCGCTTTTGAAAATGCAAAGGAGAAACCTCCTTTGTCTGGTGACAACACTGTCGTGTAAACGGGGCCTAAGGCAATAAACTGCAAATCCATTGTGCTCTGCACGCATGGGTTCGAATCCAGTCCTCGTCACAGTTGGCAACACTCTCCTCTGCAGATATAACCGCCCGTGCCCAGCTCTCCAGGAGCTGTTGGTTCCCACGAAAGGATAATGCTCGAGGCCCCATCAGAACGGCCCAACATGTTCTTAAGGGCATCTCTTTCAGTCTATATGTTTTCACATTTGTTAAGGCTGAGTACATTAGTTTCACCTAGACAGGACCGCAGAGAACTCACAGACGATGCTGCTGCAGGGCCATCAGCTGTGTGTTTTGTGGTTGGTAGATAAGTGAAAATGAAGCAGTTGGAATAATGTCAGCTTATACATTCTATTATATGGTATGATATGATTGCGGGGAAACTCAAACAGACGTGACATCACTGAGCGACAGTGACCAGAAATGAGCTGTTTGTGGACAGGCGATGCAGTTTCAGTTGCAAAGTCGCGTTCAGTGTGAACGCAGCTTTATGTTCTGTCCGTCCACCCCATGTCCATTGCATAGCTGTCTTCATGAGCCATTTGCTCACCAGGGGAGAGCAAAGAAGAGTTTCCTGGAGAATGCAGGCATCGATCCCACTACCTCTCACATGCTACATGAGCAATCTACCATTTGAGCTAATTCCCCCTGCATCTTCATTTGTAGCACTGCGCAAAAAGCCCTGACAGATTTAACCGAGTGAAATTCAGCTTTCTGGGACTGCTTGAGAGCTACAGACAGCAGTGTAACAACATCCTGACAGACAGACTGTGAGCTCTCTCATTTATTGAAGTACAAATCGGCCTTTTTTTGTATAGAGCCCATACATCTGAATAAATTTTCTAAATTAAACAGTCATGCAGAGTTGTTCCCTACATTCTCCTCAAGTGAGCAAAATAGACTAGCTTTTGTTAAGACCCAAAACCTCATTCCATTCTCATTTTTTTCATCTTTCTGGGGACCTTTCAATGCCTTTTTTGGATAGAAAGTGGGGTGAAAGAGTTGGGGTTACCTATGGGAATGGATACATGCTGGGTATCTGAACATAGGTCACACTGAAAAACTGCTCAGCTATTGGTGCCACATGGGAATCAACTTAAAACTTAAAGGTCCCATGTCCCTGTATGTTTGACTGTCAACATCATGTCCTGGTTGTCTGTTAAGCAAGGATTTGTTTCTAGTTGAATAAAAAATAATGATTTTAATCTCTGTAGAGATTCAGATACAGCTCTTTTCCCCTCCCCTTTGGAAGCACTTGTCTCTAAGAGGGCTGGGAGGCTATGTGGGCTATGATAATATGCTCTGCCCAGATTGGCTGCCCAACTGACGGGAAGGGGAGGGGTTGAAGACTGCAGAGGAGACTTTCAAAATAGTCATGGCGTCTGCCTGTGACGTGCAGAAAAAATACTTGTAGGTGGAGGCTGTTCAGCTATCAGATAATTAAAGCTGCAAGCAGCGTTGGACGGGTCCTCGCTGTGTCGCATGTCTCTCATGTCTGTTTGACCTCCATTTTGAGGGTTTCATCCCTTTCTGAGCCGTTGACCTGCTCAAAGATAGACTGAGGTGTGTAGCTGCAGCTCTCTCAGGAGCCTCAGTCTTTATAATGGGTTTGTATTACATACTCCATTTTGCCGCCTTCAGTGAGTCACATGACCAGCTGCTCTGACCTGTCAATCATTGAGTGAATGACATCATCTGCTGCCCTCATCCAGATTCAAACTGAGCAGCTGAGCAACAAAATCTCTAGAAACATGTCCTCACCAATGCCACAATTTTGACCACATCTCTCCTCAAGTTAAATATGTGAACTGGAAATTTTGTCAGGAATCCATCCATGTCATTTTCAAAGCTGTAGGACTTTTTTGTTTTTTCTGTAGAGGCTTATCTTGCACAGGTTGTCCAGAGCTGTATTTTCATTCCCCATTCATTTGAAGGGGAGGAGCTGAGAGGGCTTCTTTGGGGTTCACCAACTTTGAGGGCTTGTCATTCGGAAACCGTTTGAGAAACAAAAAATTCCTTCAGAACTTTTGATCAGCATTGCCTCCTCTGTCATCTTTCCACTTTTCAAGCTGATATAGGAGGAGATAATTTTTTCTGGACAGTTGTAATTTTATTTTGAAAGGCAACTTGACAGCTTCCTGTTGACGATTTGTGGGTCTTGTTGAGACGAACGTTTTGCCGTTGGTTTGATCTCTCTACGACATTCCTAGCTGCCGTGACGACTATTTTTGTGCACCTTATTGTACGTAGGTGGCATTAGAGATCACATTTTTGCATGTTTTGGGTTAATTTTTTCGTTTTCTGAAATTTGGCACCCCATATGGCATACTTGTCAATTTTGGCATGGCTGTGAGCTTGTAAAGGGTGTCAAATTGTGGTGCAAAGTAGGATTGATCCAGTGAGCTCTTATTTTGAAATCCAAATTGTCGGCTTCCTGTTTGAGATGGATCAGGGGTGTCAACACATGAGCTGTGGGTCTTGATGAGACAATCGTTTAGCCGTTGGTTTGGTCTCTTTATGACATTCCTACTGGCTGTGAGGGCCATTTTAGTGTTTCTAGGGGGCACTAGAGAGCTCATTTTGGCATGTTGGGGTTAATTTTTTTCATTTTATCAAATTTTTCAGCGAATCTGAGGTGCATGCCAATTTGGTGAGTTTTTGAGCATGTTTAGGGGGTGATATTAAGGTTCAAAGAGGCGGCCGGAGAAAAATAATAATAAACAGAAACGATACAAAAACAATAGGGTCCTTGCCCGAAAGCTTCAGCTAGAGGGGTCCTTTCCCTTTAGGCGAGGACCCTAATAAACCTCAGGGAGCAAAAAAATGAGCATTTCAGGGGCATTTTCTTTAAAGAGGCAGTGCATGTGCTTTCTCCGTACACTGAGAGTTCAGTATAAAGTGTCATGTCCTTGTGCTCCTCAAGCCCAATCTGACAACATCAACCTGTAAAGGAATGAGGGTGAAAATAGAAAACTAACTCTTAACTAATAATAAACTTTTTGAGCTACTATCTGGCAAGTCAAAAACAATTTCCAAAATAGCATGGATCTGCTTCGAAAGACATTGCTACTGGTGTGTGATTGTGTTTTGAGGAGTCTTCAGAACTGATTAGAATTTTCTGTAAAACTTCTATGATCAGTGGATGAAAAGGTAAATTAAAAGCAAACACAAGGTATCTGTGCCTCAAATGGGTAAATGCTTTCTGAGGAGACTCTAACCCCATCTAAGCCCTATTGTTGTGTTTGTTTTTCTATGTTCACAAAGTCATAGATGGTCAGTGCTGGATGTCAATGCTCCTACATCACCTGCATGTGTGGTCATGTGTGTGTTTTCAGCTGTTCCAGGCAGAGCAGAGGCTGCAGAGATCCCAGCAGCAGTTGAAGGATTTACATCAGGCTGCAGCAGACGCCAGTCCAGAGAGTGAGTCTGCATATGCTGCTGCTGTTTCTGCAGGACACAGCTGGAGGAGAGGTTCAAGGACACAGAGGGGCATTAGGGGTCTCCCAACTAATAGGCATTCATCTGTTGAGACCCTCTAATTGTTCTGATCTTTGAAGTGCCATGATGGAGCTTATGTGATGTCTAAATTGGCTCCTTTTGTTCTCTTCTGGCATCATGCTCCTCAGGCAGCAGAGAGATTTACACATTTACAGCTTTTAAAATGATCTGTGCAATTCAGACTTGGTAGAGCTGCACAATTAAAGTCACTTATTACAGTTACTCTTTTATGATCATCCCATAAAGTACGCTGATGTTAATCTGGTGCAAAGAAAGTAATAATCTTTTAACAGTTAGGGTTTGAGTACATATTCAGTGAGGTTAATGTAATTATAAGTGTAGTGATTTCTTAATTCATCTAGTCCCTTGTTTTATTTCTAAGTGTTTTCTGCTCTTCCAGAGCGGTGGAAAGCCTGATAGGGTTTTCGACGCATTAGGCCAAAAGTTCTTAATGAAGTTCTCTGTCGTTTTCAGGCTTAATGAAGAGGCTGGAAGAGGAGATCAAAATTAACTCCTACATGGTCTCTGAGAAACTCCCCAAAGAGCTGGAGGGTATGAGGCGTACCGTCCAGACTCTGCAGAAAATAGCATCCGAGCCCGCCATGAGCCAGGCCGATGTGCAGGAGCTGGAGGACAAGGTCAGGAGTCAAATATATTTATTATATGTTTTCGTATATATGTGTATCTATGAAATGAAGAGTATGTCTTCAGCCTGCTCTATAGTAAAGTGCCTTGAGATAACATTTGTTTTGAACTGGCGCTATACAAATAAAAGATTGATTGACTGACTGATTGATAATAAATACTGAACAGTCCATCTGGTGTTAAAAGGTCTTCAAGAGACATACATATGACTTTAAAAAGTGTGTAGGATCTTGACATGATATACCTCATTTCTGACACAACAGTTAGCCATGTGATTTAACATTGTTTTAATATTTTCTCATGTCAACAACCTCTCCAGAATTTGGAGCTCTGAGTGTGCACAAGTTGATTTACAGACGCCAGAAAACATAAGAAGCTATTTCTGCCCTTATCCAAACACAGACAGGCTTACTGTCTAATGTTACTTACTCCTTTTCACTCACTCTCCTCTACATTCCCACACCGAGCCATAAATAGAACACAACAGACAATAACCAGATCAAGAGACTATACTCGACAAAGGGCCCAAGGTTCACCTTTTTACCCAACCTTTGCTGCATTTAATTACCCGATTGAAGTCAGATTGATTAAATTTTGGTCATAAAACCTTTGTCCTAGGATGTAGATGTTTTCTTCCTTTTAAAAACGTGGCATGGGCCACTTTGAGCTGTCACACTGAGGAATAGATTGGAATGTTGGAAAAGGATCGTCAAATATTTATATATCACATTTATATACAATCTTCTTTAGCTTAAAGGGTTGGTTCAGTATTTTTGAAGTGGGGTTGTATCAGATACTTAAGTCAGTGAAGTGGCTGAAAGGGCTCCAGGCAGCGCTGCACCTTCAAGGAGATCAAGAACAGATGAGCAGTAAGGTACGCTGTTGTTAATGGTCACAGTTGTATTTCGTAATTGCATGAGTTTAACATAAAAAACAAGTAACAGATCAGTGCTGGGTAAAATGTATGATTGGGTGAAAAATTTCAGAGCACTTTATCAGGAAGGTCTGTGTGAAAAGGCTTGTAGGTAAAAGGTAAAGCCTGATGATGGTAAGCCCATGCATCAACAGTAAAAGAAGCTTAATCTTCACATATCACTCATATTGACTCATAATGAGAAAAAATAAAGCACTCAAAAAATGTTTCAACCAATCATACATTTGATCCAGCATAGGACTGGGGCCCATTTTTATGTAGAACTCACACATTTACGCAAAATAACCATTGTACCCATTAACAACAGTGTACCTCTCTGGTGGTCTCAGCTTGTTCTCCTTGAAGGTACTGAGTAATGAGTAAAAGACTGATTACATTCAGCCAACTGTTAAACTTCTCTTGACTAATGTAGGAATGTACATACATTAAAGTTTATCCTTCAGACAACTAACGTTAACAAGCAGTTGGACGTGGAGTGATTGGTACACATGTACAGGATTTAGCCGACTGTAGCTGCTCATTCCCTTCAAAAATAAAATTAATCCACTGCCCCCTTTGGTCCTCCGAGGCTGGTAGTTTATTTGTGAAGATATATGTGGCTGTTTACAGCCAACAGCAGAGCAGTGATAGGTTTTGGGTCTAGACATGGTGTACGCAGATCTCTCGCTAACGGTGAAAACAGCAATGGCTGCACTTCACAAAGAGAGTTCTCGAGCCGGATGGTGGGCTACTCAGGTAGACGTAGGCTTATGCAAATGTAAATGCTTGTTATGTAACAGTATATCCACGGACTCAACAGCTCGCCAAATGCCATGAGTTTACATTCATGCAACCTGCTAAATCCAGGTTTTGTTGTCTGCTCTCACATGTTGTGGGCTGGGAGAAAGGCCAAATATCCAAAAATGTGTTCAAAAGCCTTAAAAAGGTGATTTTTGCATAATATGTCCCCTTTAAGATAGACAGCCTGCACAGTCTTCTTAGGCTGTGCATACATTAGGTTTACAGTCAAAGATTTATAGAGAAGCCAATCAGCTGTTTTTGCATTAACAGAGGGGCACTTTTCAGTTTTTGTGTCTTTTGCTCATCATATCTACGGTTATTACAGGGAACAAATAGATCATCCAAAAACGTTTATATTGAATTATTCATCCATCCATCATCAATAGCTTATCCCTTTCAGGGTCGCAGAGGGGCTGGAGCCTATCCCAGCTGTCATTGGGTGAGAGACGGGGTACATCCTGAACCAGTCGCCAGTCGATCGCAGGGCCACATAGAGAGACAGACAACCACTCACGCTTACACTTATACCTAAGGGCAATTTGGAGTCACCAATCAACCTAACGAGCATGTTCTTGATCTGTGGGAGGAAGCCTGAGTGCTCAGAGAGAATCCATACATGCACAGGAAGAAAATGCAAACACCACAGAACCATCCCAGGGACTGAACCATCAACCATCTTACTGTGAGGCATGTGCGCTACCTGCTGTGCCAAGGCGATAGCCCATTTGTAGAGGTACACTAACCATAATTAGCCATAATTTGCAATGGCACTAGCCGGTTCGAATCCTGTGTCCCCCAAGACACTTTTCAATTAAAACTTGAAAACTTCAAGTGGATAGATAGGCCTACTTCACCTTCATAGAAAACATGTATGATGTATAAAGCACACGAATATTATTAAAATACACACTGAAATTGACTCAGGAAGTTAGTTATATTTAAATGTTATTATTGAATGATTCCCCGTTGTTATTAACAGTGATTATATCTATAACTTAAAAGGTAAAAACATAGTTTATTGTCGTATCTATTATATTTATTTTAGTTTATCTTATCATCTTCTTATTGTGTTAGTATTGCCTTCTTATAGCCTTTGCCTTTTAACCCATTTCTACTTTTTATTCTGTTATTTATATATTTTTAACTGTTTTATTTACTTCGGTTTTAGTCTCTTTTACGTGAAATGACTGTTTTATCTTAATGTTGTGTCTATATTTATTCACCATTATTTTTTTTTCATCATTATTTTACTAGTTTACTTTACCTGTTTAACTTAACATTATTATCACTATTCTTTTTTATAACTTTTGGCTTTCACTGTACACTGTGTTTGTCATTCACTTCCACCAGTCACGACTTTTATCTACTTTCATTCATTTTTCTATCTATCTACTTTATTATTTGTTTTGTTTTACCCTTCTTACCGTTTCCATCTCATGCTTTTACTTCCGTGTTATCGAAGGGGCGGGGGCAAGTCGTGGTATCATCCAGCGATTCCTTTGGTCAAATCTTGGAAGGCTAAATGAGTGGTGATTCGTTCTTGCAATTCTTGGTAGAAGTGCCTCCCGTGATTGGTCAAATCTTAGTTGAATCTTGGTAGCAATAAGCCACCTGATTGGTTCTTTGTGACAGGCTTTGCTCGACTTACGAGTGACAGGGAGCGCCACCAAGCAGACGATTTACAGTTAAAATCTTGTGATGAAATACTTATCAGGTAAAATTGCTCATATATTTAACATTATGGAGTTATTTGTTTAAACACAGTGCATCTATTTCAAAGTATGGCACAAAGAGTGTACAAAATATATATCTAATGATCATTGTAATTATTGTAAATAAATTATATCCATCATTAAAGAAACATGACTCTATGGTTTTATAATTTGATCTACTAAGGTCCAAAATAACAAGTGCTAAATTGTGTGTGCAAACAAAAATTGCAATTCTATTTGCGGGCATGTTGCAGGTGCGTGCGCAATTGATAACAGGCGTAAAAGTGGTGTGGACTGCCCCCTTTAAAAGAGGATTTTGCATGTGCTACCGGCTGTCACCATGGAGAGTTTGGGAGAGCAGAGTGGCTGCAAATGAAAAATGAAGTTTGAAGCCATGGAGTTGGAGGCAAATTAACACACTTGCAGTAATCTTTTTTTGTTGTCTGTCAGTTTGACAGACAAGGTCGTCACTTTTCCCTCGTACCATATTTGTATCCATCATTTTTAATTTTCCTTTTCTAAATTCCAATTAAACATGATCTAAATGACAGCATTCACATAGTTAGACAGCTTCATCGCCAAAAACCTCTGATGTGAAGAGCAGTCTTACAGTTATGCACACATAGACTGCGCGGGTACTCTCGCCTTTTTACACACTTGCTGCGTCACACTCTCCAAGCACTGACAGCTCCTAAACTCGCTATCAGTGCTTGGAGAGTGTGATGCAGTCTGCTCTGAGTGACAAACGGAGTGATTCTCCTTCATAGCCAGCTATGGAGATCTTTTTTACATAGGTTAAAAGACCTCCTCCATGATGTAGAGCGCAAAACAGAGAGTGTTTGTGTCTGCATGAGTATGATGGTTCACTGGATCGTCCCTCTTTTTCCAGTCCATCATAATGTCAGACAGCCTCCAAATTTTTCCGTCATTCATCAAAAAATTCAGTCAGTGATGGAAAATATTCAGTTAATGTGACCCCTGTTTCTCGCCACAATGAACGCAGCCCTCTGTGTGTAACACTGTGCCTGTTTTGCACCTGCCTTTCAAACGTGCTAAATATAGACACAAAAACACAGCGCACAATCAGTTGTGGATTTGATAAATCACATTGTGGGTGCTAAATGATTGCATTTGCATCTCCTCCTCCCAGTATTTTGTGCGTTCTGATAATCTGCATGTATTCTGCATATTCATGAAGGCAAACACGCTAAATGGATTGCGCGTGCTATTTTGCTCATTTGAAAGACGCAATCCTCATTGCACCTGGATAGTAGATCAGCTTTGTGCACACCGTCACCAACAGACTGATCAAAAATCAGACTGAAGTTGGTGAAGATGGCTGTAAGCAGTATGATGTCATCACTGCACTGGACATGAAAGCCATGAGTATGATCTATGCATGGTTAGAGAATCCGGTAAAGTTTGAGAAATGTCATGGCGTTAATAACACCCTGGATACTGAGATCGTCCCAAAGTCTGACAATGAGGAGGAGGAGACTCAAATCCTTATCGTTGAGGGCTTCCTGCTTTACACCTACAAACCTTTGATCACATGCTGAACCAATGCTACTTTATTTCCATCCCGTATGGAGAATGCAAAAAGAGGAGGTGGTGTATGTCTACACAGTGCCAGATCCACCTGGCCTGTTTGATGGCCACGTCTGGCCCATGTATCTGAAACACAAGAACATCAGTTTGCACGTTTTTACAAATTCAAGACTTTAGTAGATCAGTCCCTAACTTGGGACTTAAGGGCATGTGACAAATAGCAATACTATACAGGCATAACTTAAAACTCTTTATAAAATCCAAATGAACCAGACACGAAAAAAGGTCATCCTCTGTTGAGTGTGAGGTCGATGTGACTTTTGGTGCCTCTTCAGTCAGCCTCAAATCAGCACTAAAGGCACTGCACTTCTCTTTCACTTTTGCATTGGCTTCACTTTTTTATACTGAAGGCTTTAGCATGCTTTAAAATGTATCAGCCATTGAGCATCAACCAATAACTGTATAATTTTTTACTGTTAAATTAAGACTGAAATGTTTTTAATTCTTAATGAATGAATAAGAGGTAGCAGTGTGTAGAGACTGAGAGGGCCCTTGAGACTCTAAATGAATGAAGTTAATGGAAATGTTTTTTTCAAACAGCTTATCAGAGCGCTCTGTAGTTTTGGGCCATCAGCCACGGTGGAGATGATCACTTTATCAGAGGTATTTTCCATTCTGCTGCTGGTTATGTGTCATCACATGCCACCCACCAACTGCAGAGTCTCTGTGAGAGGGATGACCACCTCTGCACATCTTTGGTGGGCCAGTTACATGAGCACACTGTATCATCCATCCTCATCAGTTAAAAATAGTCTGACCACGGTAAAAAAAAAACATCAGTAATGAAGTTACATGCTCACCTTTTCTGGATTATTTTGGAGTTATTTCTTGTAACAGTCTTTTAGCTGTACTTTCTATAAAAAGGATACTCTGTGTGGGATTCTGCAGGAATGTACTGTATGTCTACGGCGTGTGAGACAAGTGGTGTTTGTCAGAACTGTTGGCCGGTTGAACTGCAGTTGTTTAGGGGACACACTGTCGGGAACACTATGCCGTTTTATTCTGCTGTGCTAATTCCTCTCTCAGCTATGTCTGCCCTTGATGTCCTAAAATATACAAAGAATAAATGTACACACACACACACACACACACACAGCCACCCGCACTCACACACACATGAAGCTCTGTGGATCCCCAAAGGAGATGAGGCACATTCTGTGATTTCTGGGGCTGTTCTCCTGTGTCCCTGTTCATTTATAGCTGCTCTTCATAGTGAAGGAGTTTCATTGTGCCCCAGCAGACAATCAGGGCGGGAGTGACTGAACATCCACGAGAAGCAGTGCTTCTGCCAGATGAAGCTGTTTGCTCTACATAGCTGGCTGTGAGACTGAGGGATTGTTCTGGAGGGACATGTTTTGCCAGTTTGGGGGGCACTAAAAGGGACACATATATGGATTTTGTTGGAAGTTACCCTATCGACATTTATTAGTATCAGTACTCAAAGGGGACATATTATGCAAAAATTTCTTTTTAAAGGCTTTTGAACGCATTTTTGGGTATTTGGCCTTCCTCCCGGCCCACAACATGTGATAGTAGACAACAAAACCAGTATTTAGCAGGCTGCATAAACGTAAACTCATGGTATTCGGCGAGCTGTTGAGTATGTGGATATTCTGTTACATAACAAGCATTTACATCTGCATAAGCCTACGTCTACCTGAGTATCCCCACCCCTCAGTTTGAGAAATTTCTGTGCAAAGTGCTGCCATTGTTGTTTTCACTGTTAGAGAGAGATATCTGCGAACACCACGTCTAGACACAAAACCCATTACTGCTCAGTTGTTGGCTGTAAACAGCCACATATATCTTCACAAATAGGCTACCAGCCTCGGAGGACCAAAGGGTGCAGTGGATTAATTTTATTTTTGAAGGGAATGAGCAGCTACAGTCGGCTAAAACCTGTATGTGAGTGCCAGTCACTTCACATCCGACTGCTTCTCCATCTTCAGTCAGTTCAACACAGGACTGGAGACTAGACTTTTCCTGAATAGTACCAACAATCTGTCGCCAAACCAGACGATGGAAATGTGAGTATGTTAATGCTGTGTAGCATTTTTTTGCTCATTGCTACGAGCTAATGCTAACAGCATGGGGAAGTGAACCAGAGGTAACTGCACAACATGTCTGTCAATGTTCACGTTACTTGTTGAAAATCTGAAGGATAAACTTCAATGTATGAGCATTCTTACATTAGTCAAGAGAATTTTAACAACAATATTATCAGTCCTTTTCCCACCACATTACCCCTTTGTTTCCGCTATCGTTTGCCCGGAAGGTAGGCTAAGTCGCGGCTGTCCCACTACAGTGACTAGGCTGAGGTTAGCATGTTGTGCATTAGCCTGTGATGTTTGGGGGAACGAGCTTCGCTGTTATCACTGTTGTTATGTTGTTGTTACTTGCAGTTCGTGTGTGTTCAGGACTGTAAGTGGCGCTTGGCTGGAATGGCAGTGCGCTCCACTTCGCTCGAGATACGTTGCAGGACTATCGTGAAGTCCCCATATGTTACTGTGTTAGCCGCTGCTCTGCTCTGGCTCATGAGCATATTAAGGCGACCACCCTCAAAACCAGCCGGTCTGAACAGAGGGGTTATGTGAGCATGGAAAGAATGCAGCTGTGTTTTATTCATAGGCTTTTTGGACCAAAGCATGTTACTAACGTTTCATGAAGACATCAAGGATCCATGTGAAACTGCAGAAAAGGAGCAAAATATGGGACCTTTAAATGCAATTAGAAGTACTTGTAGGTCCTGCGTGTCCTGCAAAATCAGTTTTCGTTGCTCTTCCCATTGTAACAAGGGGCTTATGGAGCAGAACAACATGACACCTTAACTAAACGCTCGGTTCACAGAGAAATGCTTTATGCCTCTGTAAAGAAATTCCCCTTCTAAATGATGTGTTTTTTTACTTTCTGTTTTTTTTTTATGTCATAGCTATACAGCCTTCACCTACTACTGTGTTTTCTGCTCATAACAGATAGACACCCTGACTGTTTTAAATGTCCGCTCCATGGCCTCTAACGCCCCTCTCCCGTACATCAGACATCGCTGTGGTAGCCAATCAGCACAGAGCTCACTATAACCTCCCGTAGCCTCCCCAAACTCCCCAAGCGTTTCCAAAGGGAATGGAAAAAGAGCTACACCTGATTCTCCAGAGACGATGAGTTTCATTTTTTTATTCAACTTAAATCAAATAATTGCTTAACATATGCCCAAGACATGAATGAAACAATATATATCAAACACACCAGGACCTGAGACCTTTAATCTAATAAGCTAAACTCAGAATTAAGACAGTTTCTGCAACTTTTTTTAACACAAGTTACAACGTATTTCCAGGTTATGAAAGCATATTTTACTTATTTTGTTATCTCTGTTTTGCCAAATGCATAAAGTAGAGTTTCTCAGAAACAGTTACAGCCCATCAGTTTTTTTTAATAATGTTATTTTTAATGTCATGGCAGATTTTTTCAGATTTTATTCATGAACATGCTGTTTTTTAATACTGGAAACTGACTGGCAGGCAGCATGAAGGGAGTTGGAGGGCCACCACTTTCCCACCCATAGTCTTAAATACTTTTCTTCCTGATCTTGTTAAATAGGATGTCCGTTGAGGTTTATATTAACTTGTTAGCCATCATTGAGGATTGGGCTCTGGATGAAAAGCAAGCTGACAGTTTTTTGGTATTAATTGTGAGACATGAGCTCTTAGACCAGGCTGCTGTGGACTTTTAATGATGAGAAAGCTGCACAAAAACAGATGATACTGCCTCTGCAGATATATGCGAGACTATATCATCTGCATACATCTAAACACCTGCTCCTACACGAGACTGTGGCGTCGTTTGTATGGAATGTAATGTTGTGGTTTGGGGGAACTGAAAAAATCCCCCTCTCCCAATGAGGTGGAGCTAATATTAAAAAAAAAAAACTTTAAAACTTTTAAATAATATCTGTACAATTTGAACTCAGAGGAAGACATAGGACACTTTTCAGAGCATGGTTGACATGACTATAAACCTGCACTGTGTCCCTGTTTATCAGGTGGTTATAAGCTCCGAGCAAACTAAGCCTCTTTCCGTGTCGTAAGTGAACATGATATTCTATTATTGAATAATTAAAAGTTTTGGACTCTTTGTAGTTTTGCCTCTGACCACTAGTTGGCCACAGACGTTGAGCCATTTTACTCTTCCTCTTTCTGTTATGTTTATTGTTATTATTTCTGTCACTGGAAAACACAATAAAATTTAGAATTGTTGCAAAGACTATGCTTTATATATATATATATATATATATAAATATATATATATATATATATATATATATATATATATATATACATCAATGATTAAAAACTGTATTTTTTATGCATACAATAGCCCTTGCAATACGTGTTAAGGCTGTCTGACTAATGGCGATGCAGCTTTTCCAAAATCAGAAATGCTCAGTAAATTCCCAATAAGAGAAAAACAGGCACAACTGAAGCTGTTTTGAACCAGTCTGTAAATATTTGTGTAAAGGCCATAAAAAAAGACATTCTTCCTGTCAAACAATCATAAATGTGTCAGGTTTCTGCAGCCAGCCTCAAGTGGACACTCAAGGTACTACAGCTTTTAACACTACCGCATGGGCCTCCATTTTCAACCCCGGGGGCTGCCGCCTGATTATGTCTAATATTAAAAAATTCTTGCAAATACACACACCTAGAAGTCAGTTTGAGTATTCAGTGTTTTCGGCATGGCAGCTGAAATGGATTAGCCTCTGAGTCTCCCTTCTGTAGCCAAAAGGATGTTGTCACTTTGGCTTCTTGTAAAATTTTTACAAGCCGACGCAACAAACACAAAATATTCAACTGCTGTTTGGAAAGACTCAGGTTTGGGCAGATTTATAATTTCCTGCTTTTAAAATGATTATCATGCATTATTTTAATTTAGAGGTACTGTTTGTCTTTGTTGTCCAAGATTGAAAAGGATGGTGGGGAAGTTGCACAGCAAGAGCACAGCTGATGAGAAGAAACGTCAGGACCTGTCTGAGCTGAGAGCAGAATATGGAGGCCTGTAACTCACAGAGGAGATTCTGAAGAGACAGAGACATGAGGCTGTCAAACAGAAACTGGTAATATAACTACCTATTCATGCATGAACACAGGAAGAGGTAGACACAACAAATTTAAATTTGTCATAATGAAACCCTTTTTGATTCCAAATTACAAGCAGCAGAAAAAGTTTTTGATCTTTTTTTGGTTTGTGATCACTTTAAAGGTTCCACTGTGACCCTTTGTGCCAATACTGACACTCCCCCTCTCTGCAAACTCATGTTGCCATACCAAACTAGCAGTTTTTACTTGATCTCCCCATTCACACCATCTGTGTTCACAGAGAAGTGGTAGAAGCTTCCTGGAAAAGGCAGAGTGTGGTTTCAGCACCTGATCTGTGATAAACTGATGACGTAGGTTGAGCTGCTATTTCTGATGTCTGCATCCCACATGAGGGTTTGCTTAAGCATTGAAAGTTTTGCTGCTGATCACATGTCCAGCTGTCAGTGAATTGATTCTTTCCTTTACATGTGAGCAGGATCAACTGTCCTGCTGTGACCTGTATGTAATAAGACTGAGATATTTATGGGCCCCTTCAGTGTTATTAATGTCATATCATTGCCAAATCATTCTGGTAAACGTCAAGATGTTGGCGACCACATATGGACTTGAACTTTAAAAAGTAGCATCAAGAATAAAAGGGATGTCAGATGTAGCACACCAAACTTTGTAATATCACTCAAGGGTCTTGTCCTCTACAAAAATCATATAAAAGGCGGCCATATTGTCAAATTTTATATTTCCTCTTCTCAATGATATTCCTTTTTTTTCCAAATTTTGGTGATCTTAAAGTCTTTCAGGAAGGTCAAGAGAGCTTGTGGATTTTTCTTTTGTCATTCATTCATCCATTGATCCATCTTTTTCCACCTGTCAACGTACCAATCTGTCATCTTCTATCCGTCCATCTCTCTTTACATAACCAATCATCTCTATTCACTCATTGATCAATATAATTATCCAACCATTCATCGCCTTCCATTTATCCATCCTAAAATCCAACAATCTACACTTCCTTCCATGCATCATATGTTACATCCATCCATCCATATTATTCCATATATCCAACAATCCAATCATCCATCCTCTCTTCCTTGCATCCATCCGTTTATCCATCATCCAGTCATGTAACCACGTACAATCAACCAGAATTAATCCTTTTTCTAACAAGGTTTACTAAGTGTATTATATCATCTAATTGTTAGGGAGCCTTCACCTTAAAAAGAGACAAACTTTGGCCTGGGTTATTTTTTTCTATAACAATTTCAGATTAAGTTTACACAGCTTGTTCCTGTAAAGGTGCGTTCACACTGAACACGACTTTGATGACCTCGGCGACCACTCTCCATGCAGAGTCAATGTACAGCCACGATCAGCCACGACCACGCGTGACCAGGTCTCACGCGATGCTACAGCCACGTTCTGGATGACTTAGTCGCATCTTTGGAGACATGGGGGCGGCGCCCCTGTTGCTGCAGATGGTAACTCTGGGGTCACTTTAGACGCAGAGCAGGTCACGGCGCTCGACAAAGTTGAAAACTTTGAACTCTTCAGGCGATGTCATGCTGCAAGAGCCAATCAGCGTTGTGTTTGTGCGTGATGACACCCGGGACAGACTGTTTTTATTCCGGTTCACAGAGTAACAATCTATGTCCGTGTGGGGAACATTAGTTGTTGAGAACATTAGTTTGGCCTAGACAGACCGCAGAAAACTTACAGATGATGCTGCTGCAGGGCCATCATCTGCAGTGTTTTATGGTTGGTAGGTGAGTGAAAAGGATACAGTTGGAGTAATGTCAGCTAATGCGTCCTATTATATAATATGATATGATCCCAGAGTGAAACTTGAGCGGGCGTGATGTCACTTAGCAATGGCAACGGTGACAAAATGAGCTAAGTACAGGCGACAGGACTTGGGTTTGCGACGTGGTCTTGGTCGCAAAGTCGCATTCGATGTGAACGCACCTTAAGAAAGAGTGTTTAAGCAGCTCCAGAGCGTGTGTGAATAAGGCTGGTGCTTGTCATATTTCTTGGATTTACAGTAGGAAACAGTTTTGTAAGTACAATTATCTTACTGAAATCCTTAATGGACGGATGAGTCATTTTGTTTTTGAAGCAAACTCTTGAAGCTGAGAAGGGCATATCTGGATACAGTAACACCCAGGAAGAGCTGGAGAGAGTGTCAGCCATCAGTGAGCTGGACGAGAAGAAGGGCCGCACACTGGATGTTGGGTTTTTTAACATACAGTTAAGAAGATACAACATTCGAAATTAAAGAGCACCACATTAAAAAACAATACATATTGCTGTTAAAGACGTCACACCTGTGGTTAGATTTTATATCCCTTGGTCATGTGTTTCTGAGTTAAACAACTTTTAACGGAGAAAGCAGATTGTCCTACGTTGTGAATTTATTCACTGTCTCTTTAGTTACTCTTTGTTTGTCCTTAATTTATTCAAAAACTAATTTCAGAAACATAAACACGTAAAACTTTCAAGGCCCAAACTGTCAAACAATATGAAAATGAGAGAAAATTATAGAGTGCATAAACATCTAAACTGCCTCAGCTGGTGCCTAATCAGTTTAAGACGATTAAAGTTGTTCTTTTTTTTTTTTTTTTTTACATGTTCATCAAATTTATGCCGTGGATCTGAAATTGTTCCCAAAACCTTAACCTCCTCTAACTCTCTCTATTCTTCATCTTTATGACAAAACCTTCAGATGAGCTCTGTCTCCCAACAGAGAAACGTGTTGAAACGCTTTATTTGGATTTTAGACAAGGTGATTGTGTTCCAGCCACTGATGGACAGTTAGGATCTCAGCTGCTTAACCACGTGACTCAGCTGGAGCATACATAACTACATTATCTGTATATATTAAGTCCGACCCAGCCTCTATAAGACTTTTGTCTGATAGAAGCTGGTTGTATTAGGAATATAAAATTCTACTTTGTTTTTCCGTGTTACAAGTTCTGACATTATCTGTGATTTTAAAGATACATTTATGTAAAAGAATAAAAATAAAAAGTTATTTTTGTATGAATGATTATCTTAGAATCCCAGTTCAAGTGTTCATAAATATTTCTGAAGCTTCTTGTTAAGCATTATCGTAAAAGTAAACTCTATGATCGTGAAGAAGAAATCAGCTCTAACGTCAACAAACGTCAACAAGGCAGCGTTATCAGGTAAGCTTTAACTAGATTTTAACACCTCTGTCAATGAAAACTCCTTTTGACCCATAAGAAGATTGTGCTTGGTGTAACATTTACTGTTTGACCAAGGAAGAATGAGGGCCTCCTTCACTCACACTTGGACATAAAGAGTCCCGAATATTTACTAAGTAGTTAAGTGAACCATAATTTAACAAATTTGCCAATTCCAAAATGTGTCATTAAACTATATAATGGTTAATGAACCTGTTTCCATTTTGCCCTTTTCTGAAAGGACTTCTTACACTGTAGGTTGCACTCAACCACTCACTCCTAGTTCACACTCTTATTATCTTTACATGCATTTTTTTTTAACTTAGTTTTTATTATAATTTCATCATCAAATACATAATAATACCATTTTCCATTTTTGTCTTTTCTTTCCTTTGGGATGAGAACACAAGATTCATACATGACAGAGACATTGTAAACTACTTTTGAATCTATTGTAAGGTTTTGATGAAATATACATGCATTTTTTTAATTGTAAAAATTATAAAGAGGTGCGGCAATGAGTCTAAATTGTCACTTTCTGCTGATTTCCTTCTTTCTGTAGCCTTCTTTCTATCGTAGTTTAAAAATACTCAGTTCACAAAGATGCAGTCGCTATGACACTTTCTGCCCTCAAAAATAGTCTTTACTGGAACAACCACAGACACTTAACAGTTGAACACAATTTTTTATAAGTTTAAAACAAGGGACTATGGAGAGCAAACTTACAACACAATCAGAAATGCTTCAGGTTATGCACTTGAGAGCCGTAAGTCTATGAAGAAACCTGTCATACATCCCCCCCCGTGTGTGCATGTGTGCTTATCACAGTCGCTGTCAGGGGGCTGCAGGCATTGTTTAAATGCCACAGTCTACCTGAGTATTGTAGCACGTCCATCCCTCTATGATCACAGTGCACCCCCTTTGTCAAATGGCTACTTTAGGCAGGATGACGTACCATGTCTCAGAGTTTGAATCACCTCAGACTGGTTTCTTTTAATGATAAAGACTGATATCCCTGTGTGCAACTGAGCGCATGTTGGTATGCATATGTTGCATCATATGTGGCTGCTATGAGTTACCCTCTGGTGATTCCACGAGAAAGATATGATACTTTATAGATTACATGTCATTTGTTTCTGTTTTGTTCCAGCAGAGCCTTTTCATTTCACCTTTCATTTGATGTATTTTCCTGCACAGTGTCTCTCGCTCTGCTTGTTTGTTTCCACTGAGGGTCCATCCATCCATCATCTTTACGGTTTATCCCTTTTCGAGCTCACGCATCATCTTTACAGCTTATCCCTTTTTGGAGTCGCGGGTGGCTGGAGCCTATCCCAGCTGACTCTAGACTGGAGGCGAGGTACACCTGGATCCGCTTGCTAGCCAATCACAGGGCTAAAGACGACCATTTATATTGTATTGTAATGTAAAGTTACCAATTTACTGAATGAGCATGTTTTTGGTCTGTGGTAGGAAACTGAAATGTCCGCAGGAAACCCATGCAGTCACAGGGAGATCATGCAAACTCCACACCGAAGGACTCTGATCGACCCAGGGAATTGAACCAGCAGTCTTTTTGCTGTGAGGCTGCCCTCCACTGAGGGTGTGTTATTTCAATTTTGACACAGTTACTCCATATCAAACAGTCAAAGCATCACAGCGATATCCCTGTTGATAAAACTTAGTGTAAAACTTAAGACTGAGCCTAATATCTAAACCCCTGAAACATGATGAGCAGTTGCAGTGGACAAGCAAATTCACTTGCTGTTGTAATGTCATTGATAAATGAAAGTCTGAAACAACATTGCAACTTTTGAAAAACTTGCCACAAAATCTGGGATATTTTTGTCAAGATTAAGTATTTTTACTCTGTAAATAACTGGTTGAGCCTTGAGTTCTGATGATTGATATCTGTTGTATAAAATCATAAAATACTTTCTTTCAAGTACATTTAGAATTTGTAGAGTTAGATCAAATATTAGACCTGTTGGTTTAAAAAAATCAAACTCAACTAAATTTATTTAGCACTTTTCTTATATGAGATGCAGGTTCTTAACAATAGATTTATTTTGGAGGTCTGTTTTGTAATTTCATTGTATTACTTTGCTGAAGTATCAAAACAGGCATTGAATATGGCATTTTTTACTGGTGTTGTGTCACAGTTCAAATTCCGGTACTTTGAACATGGCATGGTTGCCAGAATGGCTTGTCTAAGTCTTTCAGCAACAGCTTATCCAAAGACATTTTCACACCCTTCTCGGGGGGGTTTACAGAGAATGGTCTGAAAAACAGAAAATATCCAGTGCAACGCATCTGAGAAACATCCCATACCAAGTGTTTAGGAATGGGTAAAACCTTTCAATAGCATATCTATTAGAAACAATATATATGTATTTTTATAAATTAATTTTTATACAAACAACCGACAGTTTGATGTGACCGACAGATCAGCTGTCTCCTCCATCACAAACTAATGAAGCTTCTAAAACATGTCTGCTCTGTCCTCTCGCCTCTGCCTCATTCCTTTCATACACTACATTACCAAAAATATTCAAGGTGCTTGATTTTACACACCTGTGACTGAAACACCTGACTTTAGTGATTTGGATGGTGAGTGAATACTTTTGGCAATATAGTGTATCTTCATACATCTCTGGTGGGAGGGATTAAGATGCCACTTAGGGAATCATTTGAGAAGGCATGGATGTAATTTAAGTCTAAGATGCAGCTACATGTGACCACTGGAACAGGGGATCAAACCTCTGACCCTCTGGTTGAGTAAAGAAGGACTCAACCACAGACACCCAGCCACCCAGGAGCAGTGTTGGGCAAATTACTTTTAAAAAAGTAATTAGTTATAGTGACTAATTACTTTCCCAAAAAAGTAAATGAATTACTAACGGAATTACTCCTTCATAAATGTAATTAGTTACCAGGGAGAGTAATTGATGCGTTACTTCTTTGAAAAAGCTTCTGCAGCTTGAACTGTGTGGCTCTGTCTCTGTGTCCTTCCTTGTTACCTGTCCTGTTACAGCAGCGCTCACATCATCAGCGGAGTTCTCGGTGTTTTTGGTCACTAGGTTTTAGATTTACTTACAACAGACAAACACTTTGCTTTAGGACAAAATGTACACTTTACATGTGTGTTCTTGCCTGTTACCTCTTGTACTTCCATCCTGAAAACCCCGGTTTTAACTCCACAGACCGCTCCGGACTCGACATCGCTGCAGATAGCCGTGTTGCCAGATTTTGCGATTGAAATAAGCATTTTTAAACAGAGAAAACTACAGGAAGCGTGTTTTAATTTTTATCCACATTACATTTCAATTTCAGAGTGATATTTCCTCTTCTTGTCTCCTAATTTACTCATTCAACATCCTTTTGTTTGGCGGTGGAGAATCCTTTTCTTTATACAGAAGTGAAGGGAGGGGCTACTGTTATTTGTAACTCTGTTATTGCTAAACAGTTTGTCTAACCTTGATTTTTGTAACCAAAAAGACATGTCAGGTTTTGATCTAAGTTTTATGTTAATCCTCTACAGCTT
This sequence comes from Cetoscarus ocellatus, assembly GCA_037902135.1. Lineage (NCBI taxonomy): Eukaryota > Metazoa > Chordata > Actinopteri > Labriformes > Labridae > Cetoscarus > Cetoscarus ocellatus. The sequence goes on from JBAMNC010000440.1 coordinate 140,160, forward strand.
TATTATGGTGAAAACAGTAGTAGCTACATTAGAAATTAATTTAATTCTGGCTATAAGGATTTATTTTAGGTGAAAACATCATTTTTACAGTAAAATTTAAATTTGTGTTAGGGTGGGATAAAATAATTTTAATAACTTATGAATTGGGTTTATATTGATGGGAGATCATGCACCAGATTCATCCTGGGTTTGAGGGCACAACAAGCCCAAATGAGCAACTGCACTTTTGGAAAAAACTGCAACCCATAACTCCCAATATACACATGCAAGTTAGAAAAAGAAGAAGCCGAAAGTCGCTTATAATAAGTGGACCTGGCAACTCTGGCATCTCGTTCGTCTGTGTCTGGCTGAGCGAGCAGGTCGGATAACAGCTGCTTGACATCGGTGCAAAGTAACGGGCCACATTTCGCTGTCGGTAACGGTAACGGCGTTAAAACGTTTGAAATAGTAATTAATTAGATTACCCGTTACTTGGAAAAAGTAACGGCCTTAGTAACGCCGTTACTTTTAACGCCGTTACTCCCAACACTGCCCAGGAGTGATGGTATATAATGGTGATTGATTATAAGCTGATGTAGAACAAAGCTGTCACACCTCAGAAGCCCCTGTGTGCTCCAACGATCAGCTCTGATTCCATCTTTGGATTAAAGATCAATTTTATTTCAGACCGGTGGATCAATTTAATCTAAATATATATATTATTATCATTATTATTATTATTATTGTTGAGGAGTGCATATTGTTCACTGTTTACATTTTGGTCATGAATCATCTAGAAGTCACATTGCTACAAATAATTGACTCAATAAATTAAAAAAAAAAAAAAAAAAAAAGCTAAAAGGAGAATAAGAGATGTAGGAGGGACAGTAAAAAAGAGTGCTATTTTTGGTTCAGTCTGTTGGTAAAGTCTGTAAAGACTTGAAATATGTGAGGGAAGGTTGCCATTTTTAAAAAAAGACATCTCTGAATTTTCCTTCAGCTCCTCCCTTATCTTTTCAAACACAGAAATATTTAACTACAAAACAGTGACAAAGTTGACAAATTAAAGTCCTAAAGTGATGTTTGCACCAGTGTTTCCTGTGACAAGACAAAATACGTGTTTCACTTAAGGATTGAGTCAGTGACATTGTTAGTTCATTTTCTGAGTCAGTTAATCAACATATAAATCTACATTAAATTTTGATTAAAGTATGAATTGTCGGGACATTTTAAGTAACAAGCACTGACATGCACTTGTCCATCTCTGCAGTTTGGGAAAATCCAAAAAGCATCATTGTATGCTTCCTTTAACTTTTCAACTTTAGCTAAACTGTACTGACAGCACATGTCCACACTATAAAAGGGAGTTTAATACACTCTAAAGAGCTTGATTTTAACTTTGTCTGTGCACATTAAAATTGTCTTGCTATAGAAAGCTTGTGCATATAGTTTACAGCACTGACGCTTCATATCATCATCAATGTGCCAGAGATATTTGACTCATGGCCACCACATTAAGAACCATATCTGTGACAAACCAGATAAAAAGATCAGACCAAATGGTTTGATCTTTATTATATATCTGCAGTCCACTGAGAGTCAACTTGTTCTGTGTTCTGTGTGATCACACACGGGGTCCGTTAAGAGTAATTTACCTTGTCCATAAATAAAATGCACAATGGGTCAGCCCCCCCGTATTGCTGAGCTAAAACAGAGGATTACATTTTCCTACATGTGTTCCCAGAGTCGCTCTTTCATTTTACTGGTTAATGTCTGCTAATGAAGAGCTGCAACAGGAAGACATAAATAGACTGAAAGAGCGGGTGTAAGTTTAACTGCCCCGATGCCAGCTGTGATGCTGGCGTGATGTGAAACAGCTCTGAGAGGATGACAAGAGTTTTGAGGATGGTGAATTTAATGCATTTGTCTAAAATTCTTATACTACCATCAGTATGTTAAAGTGTGTCCCTCACTTCCTGTCTACGACTGTTTGGATTCCTGTCTTACCAGGAACTAAGCCAAGAGTATGAGGAGAAGAAGGAGCAGTATGAGAGCTGTGCTGCTGGTTTGGAGAGCAACAGAGCGAAGTTGGAGCAGGTATCATAAATATCAAACACCATATATTCAACAATTCAAATGTATTTAAGTGTTTATCCAGTGTTTACAGTATGAGCCCTTAGTCCAGTGACATACAGTTTGTCCTGTCTTATTAACAGGAAGTGAAAGCTCTGAGAGAGGAGACAGCACAGGATGAAGACAAATATCACTACATCAACTCCATGTCAGAGGCATGTTCCTTAAAATAAATGACTCAGAAATTCAAGCGTTTACTACGTGGACATCAGCAGGAGAGAATCAAATAAGGGAACTTTTGTATATGATTTGCCCCTCAACACCTACTGTGCCAGTAAACTAGATCTCTCTGTGCTTTTTACAGATCATTGAGATGCAAGCAGAAGCAGATGAAGGCTTATGTGTCCTCTGAACCACAAGAGAAGAAGAAAGCCATCAGGTGAGCTGAGCTGGGACTGCAAGCTGTTTGCAAGACAAATACCTCTCAGCCTTTGTACATGCTTCAACACAGTCAGTGCAGCTCCTGTCACATTATTTTATCAAGAAGATCAACACATAACTTATAAATTTAAGAGCTATTGCTCCTTTGTCTTCATCATTTTCATTTTAATTTGTTCTACAGAACAGTTCCTGAGAGGCTGGAATCATTATATGTTCATAAACAGAGTAATAGTTTTAACCCGTGTTGGTCAGTCCTGTTCTTTTGTGATTTGGCCCTTTCCTTAAACGGGGTACACACATAAAGATTATCGGGCTGTTTTTGTTCCGACTTTCCCCCTTCCCTACCAAGGACGGCAAATGCCCAATTCTCTTATTTCTTATAAGATTATCCTATCAGATTTTCCTGTGGTCTGAGGTGTGTTAAGAGTGAATTTGTCCCGATAATCCTCTCTGAAACCAGTCGAGGCCTACAATCGTAAATATTAAACTTGTTCAATATTTACGACCAATAATCTTTATGTGTGTGGGGAAAGCCGACGACTTCCGAGTCATGACTCCCTGAATTGTGATGTGGAACTGAATGTAGCCAATCAAGAAGTGACCTGAATGAGGAACAAGGAAGCAGGCATAAATAAAAACAAGCACAGCCGACCTGAAACATAAACATAAAGTTCTGTGGACCTAAGAAAAGGAGGACCAGCTCACGTGTTCACGCAGTCTCCAGGATTTTTTCCACAGTTTTATGTAGTTTCTGTCAAAAATAGTCCCAAGACTTCCATCATTCCTTCTTCCCGTATGTCCTCTCCCATGTTGTGTGTTGTGTTTTCTGGTTGTTGCCATAGACAGTGTTTATGGTTGTTGCTATGCTGCTTCTTCTTTTTTTTTGTTGGATCACGTTTGATCACGCGAGATTTCTGTCTTTGAGGACTAGATACTAGATCAGTGGTGGGACAGAATGGTTATGTGTGTGGTGTGCTGTGTTGAGATTATCAGAGCACAACACACACAGTATGATCAAAACTGTTCAATGCCTGATTTTTTATCCTCATGTGTGGGGTCTCTAACAGATAAAAAAAATCTCTCCAGATTCAGAAAATCCTTATGTGTCTACCCCGCATTAGGTTCACTTAACTACCTGGCTGGACCTCCACTGGCCTTCAGAAATGCCTTAATCCTTTGTGGCACAGATTCACCAAAGTGCTGGAAACATTCCTCTGAGATTTTGGTCCATATTGATGTGATAAAAGCCTGAAGAGGCTGCAGATTCATGGGCTGCACATCCATGTGAGCCTCTTGCCCCACTACACCCCAAAGGTGCCTCTAATGTGGGAGGAGAGGACAGGCTGGTGCTGCCAAGCACTAGTAAGTATATACTTCAAGATAATCTTTATAATTCAATATATTCAATATATAATAAAAATGTTCCATATATAGTCAGTTTATGTTATAGTTTAATGTCATATCAAAAGTGATAATTCTTGTTAATAAGTTATATGTGACGACTCTTTGGATCATTGTTTTTTGGACCCTTGTGCTCTTGTTTTCTGCGTGTGGCTTTCCCTTCCGCTCCTGTTTCCACAGATTGGGCGTGTCTACCTGGCGTGGAGGCTCACTGGTTGTCACACCTGCTTCTTATATCACTGGAGCTTCTTGAGCACGGCTGTTACTCACCTCCAGGGCCAGATGATTCACTCTACTCTCAGTGGTATTGTCGGCCGCCTCGTGTATCCCTCTGAGCGTTTTTGGATGAACTTGTTTTTTGTGACTCACCCCGTGTATTTTGCTGACTTCTCATTCTGAGCCTCACCGTGCCACACGCCCAATCTCCACGACCACTACAGCACTCTCAAGACTCCCCCGTAATCACAGCCCCCCTCAGACTCAGATCACCAGTCCCCTCTTTGGACCCCTGGATTCCCCCTTCTTTCCCCCCCTTGCATCAATAAAACCCTTTGTTTGTACCTCCATAATCGTGTCTCGTCTGCTTTTGGGGCCAAAACTAAATTCAGGGATTTTTCCTGTAACATTATAACTGATAATAACAAGCTCACTGTTTGTAATTGGTTGTATTAAGGATGGGAACTGAAATGCATTAAGAATTTAAAATAAATAAAACTGAAAATTGGCATTTTTGTCTTTTATTGTTTGACCCATGTATTTTCACTGCAGTGAAAAACTTTCACTGCAGAGGTCATTTTTAGGCTGTAGTTCAGTTATTTGAAATCTGCTTCATTGAAAAGTCCCCAAACCTTTTATATTGTTTCACTTTTTTATCAAACCAACTTTTTCTTTTCTCATAGTTTAATCTCAACGTGTCCCAAAAACCTTTATTTGTGCTTGCCCTTGACTATAATCTTTCTTTGTGGTGTCCCCTGCCCCAGACCTCATCTGCATTTTTTAAGTTGACATATTTATTCTCCTTTAAAACTTGCTTTATTCATGATGGCGACAGCTGCCTGTTTTTTTTAGGTATACTGTTGGATGTCTTTTCAAGTGTTATAACAACAGAAGCTGTGAAAATTACTCATTTGTTGAACAGGAGACTTCAGTTGAGGTTATTCATACCCCTAGTTTGAAAACATGATTAATGATCATAAAAACTTGTAGCGAGCTTGTCTATAACATATATTCACTTAAAAGTTTTCAGTGAAAATATTGTTCAGCTTTAATCGTTGTAATTATCTCAAAATGATAAAAACATATTTTTGAATTCATGGGCGTCAGGTTGGCGCAGAAGGTAGTGCACATGCCTCACAGCAAGAAGGTTGCTGGTTTGAATCCATTGTTGGGCAGGGCCTTTCTGTGTGGAGCTTGCATGTTCTCTCTGTGCACGTGTGGGCACACAGTACAGAGATCGCCATCTTGTTAATTCACATGAACAGAGCCTCTTTGAACACAGAGGTACTTTTAAAGAGGTTTGTGTCAGGTTTTTTTTGCCTGCAGTTTGTTTTCAACTTTTATTAAATAGATGTTCTTGTATGAGACACACAGTGTGTTCTTCTTAAAGACCCGTGAACAGATCCTTTAAAAATCAGTAATGAAGAGCACAGTGCCAGCGTGATGAAAACACAGAATTTGACTTTCACTCACCTCAGGGGACCCCTTTGGCACATCTCTGAGAAAACACGTTCATTCACAATGTTCAGAGATAACAGCAGACAAAGTGGTGCACTTACGCTGTGGCTCCTGTCACCTATTTTTGGCAGCAGCTGCCATGACCTCGGTAACAGAGTGCTGCCTATTTGGAATTCGCTGGGATCCCCTTTGGCATTAGATTGTGTGGATGAAATAATGATTCACAATACATTTATGTATTTATTATAATCTGTTATACGTTACTTTGTTATATGTTGACTTTATTTCTGTCTGTAAGCAGGACAGTTTAACCCTTTGAGGTTCCCACCAAGAAAAATGCAGTCAAAAAATTATTTCTTTGCATTTTTTATTTCCTTTAGGCAACAATAACAATAATCAATTGTTTTTTTAGAACATACCCACCAGTTTTTGAAAAAGAATCCTTTACCAAATGGTAGAGATGTCACTTTACGGTAAAAGTGCATAAAATAAATAGTGACTTAAAATGTGCTTGACCAGTTGGTTGAGAAAAACATTAAAGGGTTAAAGGGATACTGCAACATGTTTTTCTTTTTGTGTCTTGCCTCACTCCCGAGTCCATGACAACTAGATAGACACCATTCTATCGACTGTGTGTCCACTAACAAGGAAGAGACAGGCAGAGCTCACCTGCCGCTAATTAGCTTAGCTCAAACACTGGGAGTCAATGGGTACCATTATCCTGCCTCTGCCTACAGTCATCAGATAAACTCCTCAGCCACTCTAATGGTCCTGTATACCTTGGGACTTGTTTTTTACCACGTATTGTTATGTTATCTTTTTTTAAACTAGGATTAGCACTTTATGTAATTTTCGAAAGCAATACATATGGAATTAAAACACAGGGTGCATGCACAAACCAGCATGGATGTGCTTTGTTTGTTGACCTACTTAAAAGCACATCCACGGTGGTTTGCACATGCCTTGGCAGGCTAACGGTACCCATTGACTCCCAGTGTTTGAGCCAAGCTAATTAGCGGCAGGTGAGCTCTGCCCATCTCTTCCTTGTGACTGTACGCACAGTTGACAGAATGGTGTCTATTTGCTTGTCATGGGCTTGGGAGTGAGGCAAGGCACAAAAACAAAAAAAATGTTGGTATATCCCTTAAAAAGATTCTCAACAGATTTTGGCAAAATTGTCAGGAAGTGTTGCTCATGGCACAATTGATGATAAGCTTTTGGTGGTGATCTGAATCAGAATGCAGATCCAGGATTTTTTGAGATTGCATGCTAAGTCAGTTTTCCACATCCTCCATAACCACCATCATCATTGGGGTTGAACTTCCTGCACAGAATCTGTGTTCCAACAGTTGAGTGAAATCCTCTTTGGTTCTTAGAGCCTGTTGTTTATCCATTTGTAGAAGTTTTTCTAGTTTTCTCTAGCTTCTCCTCCTATCAAAGAGCACTTGCTTTTGGATAGAATCATTGCTCATTCATTCTTTATATTTTAATATTGTGTTTTTTTTTCTTTAAATATTCTGTGCTTGGCCATTTTTTCCTTATTATATTCAAATTTACACACGTGTCCTATGTTGATATAATATTTTAATTTTATTACCTCTTTGTATAAAGCAACCAAAATAACAGAATTTCCCCTTTAGGGTTAATGAAATATTTCTAATTCTTAGCCACTTAAAGAATAAAGTTTAATTTGCCAAACTCTGGCCCTACTTTGATTGTTCCCACTTTCTGTGACTGAGTCTTGAGTGGCCCATTACTGGAACATGCTGAGACCTGCCCACTGTCATGACTGTAATGAGATACCTTGCAATGGCATGACAGAAAAGTAGTGACTGGTTCACACAAATGCTACTCCGATTAGGGCAAGCCCATTGGATGTGTTCTTGTGAGAGAAGCACCATCAAAATTGCATGTTTATGGTGGAATTTGGGCACTACCATTGGCTGGATGTTGGCTGGTAATTGGCTGGAACTTGGCAGGCATTCAGCTGAAAGGGGAAAATTGAAGCAGCTGTATCTGAACATTGTATGATTTTCAGCTGAGCAGTGATTTCTATACAGTTTGATGCTTATTTGTACTTTTAAACAAAATCATTTGGCTGTAATACTTATAAGTAGTCTGTTTTTTTTGTTTGTTTTTTTTTCTTTCTTGCTTGTTTTGTCCTGTTTTGTTTTTTTTATTTTATTTCATCATATTACTCTCTCTATATATTTTTGTTGACTGTCCAGATGCTTGGTTTGAGCCTGTCCAGAGCTGGTTTGGAATGGGGCCCAATGTAATATCTTCTCATGGGACCCCAAATTTCCAGCAGCACCCCTGCAGCAGAGTCACCAGAATCAGTAGTTCATAAAAGATTATTAAAAACAATTAAAAGTGCAGACTGTGCTGTGAAACCCTTCAATATAGGACTGGAAAACCTCAAGAATGCCTGAACTCACCTGCTGTTCTTTCACTGTCTGGCCATTGTATACATCACTAAGACTTATCACTGCCAGTGTGAAATTTCCTTTTGTGTATGTTATAGATTTAATGTTGATTCTAAGCAGGTTTCTTACTTTAACAAGGGTTTCATGAACTCCTGTACTGCCTGTATATTATCTGATGTGACTGATATAGTTTCATGCCCATACATAGTGAGGCAGAACAAATTTAAGATCATGAACTTCACTATAACTTAATTTAGCAACGACTGTGGCACACACTTCTGCCCACAGAGACAATGTCTAAGAGCCTTATATTGTTTCCAGCAAATGTCAGTGTGAATGTTTCAGAATCCCCCTCCCTCCCACAGAAACTTAATCTGCCGTTGACAGACCATCTTGTTGGCTCCTGTGCCAAACAGATCAAATGTGCTTTATATAAGGCTGCTCCGTGTCCAACTGGGCATTGACACCATAGTATTGTTACAGCGACTTTTGCCTCTTGGAGCCGTGTTAAGATGCGTTAACAGATGATGCACGCTGGTCCTCTAAAATATTTGACAGTGAAACCCCCTTAAGATCCTAATAAGGAATGTGGGGTTGACCTTTTGCCCTCACACCTACTTTGTATAGTGGCTTAATTCATTGTCCAATTCAATTGTAATTTAGTAATGAGGCGTATTGAGCTTTGTTTACAATGTCCCACAAATAAGAAACTATTGTTTTCGTGCTGCAGTGGCCGGTTTGAAAGTGCTTCCTGGATTTGTCCAAAGCTCCTGTGAATCCTTTGTAAGACTGTGTTACATGTCTGAGACACTGATCTATGCCTCGTCCTTTTGTTCTCAACTCTACGCTCTAACTTACCCAGCTGAAAAGAAAAAAAGGACACATGACATCCCTGTAAAGTGTAAATGAGGTACTAATACAAAGGGGTTTCTGTTGTGGGACCCTGCCTCTGGTCTTTGAATTGTGAGAAGGTTTCTACAAGTCTATGCAAACATTTGATAATTTACAGCAGAGATGGGCATGCATTATCTACGCCGCTTATCCCTTTTGGGGTCTATCCCAGAAGACATTAGACAAGAGACGGGGCACATCCTGAACCGGTTGCATGCAGATCGTTGGGCCACATGGAGAGACAGACAATCATTCACGCTTACACTCATACCTCAGGGCAATTTGGAGTTGCTAGTCAACCTAATGGGCATGTTTTTGGTCAGGTGAAGGAAGCTGGAGTGCCTGGAGAGAACCAATGCATGCAGGGAGAGAATATGCAAACTCCACATAGAAAGGCCCGACCGACACGGGGATCAAACCAGCAACCCTCTTGCTGTGTGGCACGTGCACTACCTGCAGCGCCACCATCGTGCCCCCAACACAATATCATGCACAGATGAGGATTGGTAACAGGGATATTTCTGCTAACCTTAGATTTTGATTTATAATTGTGTGCCTAAATATCTTTTTTAAAGCATTACAGTATTATATAAAGTATAAGCAAATACTTTATTTTGAAAAAAATGCTCATTATTTTATGGCATTTTACAAGAAGCTAAATTTGGCTTTAATTCTGTGTCATGCTGATTAAATTGTGTGTAAAATGAGTTCCAGTTAGAATATATGAAAATTAGTTTGTTCATTTTTTCACTAAAGCTTTCTATTTGCTATTTTTGTCTATTTAAATGTTTTCTTCCTCATTAAAAGAATCCGACCATGTGCAACTGTGTGGCCCTCAGGCCGTGAAAAGAGTTTTATGTGCATCTTGGTAATCTGAAACCTCATTCACACAAAAAAACTAAAATCATCCAGACTTTACCTGGATGATTTTCTTCTGCCCTCTTATACTTTATCTGTGTAAAGCCTGGGTGAGCCAAAGTGTGAATGCAGCAGCAAATAATCAGGGTAATTCAATAAGGCCAGAGGAAAGGGGTGATATTATCATCGTGTGCAACAGGCGTAAAACTTCAAAAGGGAGACTTGACAGGACGGATAAAAACAACTGCTGTTGTGAGGAGACCTTTATTTGTTTGCATGGAGAGTAACACAAAGTCAAATGTACGTCCAGACATCAGAAGTGTTGTTTCCACTGCACATCATTTGAGGTTTACAGAACATCTGCTCTAAAACGATCACCACCGGGTTTCTCCTGCTTTGTATCTCTCTCTATCTTCTATCTATATATATATATATATATATATATACATACATATCTATATATATACAGATCTATCTATCTATCTATCTATCTATCTATATATATATATATATATATGTATCTATATCTATATCTATCTTTGTGTGTGTGTGTATATATATATATTTATATATATATATATATATACATATGTGTGTGTGTATATATTTATAGATAGATAGATAGATAGATAGATAGATAGATAGATAGAAAGAGATTTACACAAACACACATACATGAAATACACTTATTCCTATAAATACATACAGGATCCACCAAGGGTACAACAATGGGCCACAGCTGGAAGCTTGCAGTTTAAGTGGCAAGGAAAAACCTCTGTTAAACATCAGGGAATCTTGAGCAGAACAAGGCTGATTTTCAACAGCCATCCATCGAAGCCGTGTTGTGGTGTGAGTGGGTGGAGGTAGAGAGGTGGGCAGGGACAAAGAGACTAAAATGAGAACTGATGATAGTGCCATATTCATGGATGCCCAGACCATAAATCCGTCCCCATCATATTTGTCTCTGTTGTATTTGCATACAATGATCTAGTCTTCCTCAAATACTGTGACCCAATGCAAGCACCAATGGATCGATGGTAGAAATGGGGTCTATCCCAGCTGACAACTACAGCACATATCCATGACAGCAGCCCTCGCACTATTAGCATTAATATTGATTCTGTTACATTTATATAACAATAAGATGAATCAAACTCAGTAAATTTACTCTTTTTGCGCCATTACAATGATGGTACATATTTCTTATGTGTGTGTTGAGTGGTGAAAATCAAGAAAATGCAAATAAATCACTTGATAGACTTTTTTAGTCCATCAATGGACAATAATATACTCTAGCCTTTAGCTGAGCATAAAGGAAAAAAGGTTCAGGCAATAAAATACAACCAATAAATATATCAAAAACAATAACTTGGCAATGGAAGAGCAATAATCTTTGAGGACAGTTACAATTAAAAACACAGGCATTTCTCATAGGATTCTCGCTGCCTGGTGAGCAAAATGGAATGAAAAGCTTTGAGTGAAACCAGTTCAGCCATTTTCAGTTCAGTCTGTATAGTGAAGAAAGAAAAAGAAAAAGCTATTTTTCCAAAGTCAGTTCGGACTCTGGGCACATTTAAGTGATAGACTGCACAAGAACGTAAGGCATAGGTGCTCCTCGACTTCTGCAGTAGTGAAAAGATAGGACGATACTAATCCCATAAGAGACTTATAAATCAACAGCATCCAGTGGGTATACCTCCGGGAGCTCAAGGAGGGCCACTCAGCTTTGGCATAAAGGTCACAATGATGAGTGAGACAGTAACAAAACGCAGTGCACAGTGATAAACAGTGTCCAGAGTCCGGAGACATTTGGTTGAGGCACTCATGTACAAAACATCACCATAGTCAATCAGTGACACAAAGGCTGCAGAGACAAGATATTTCCGAGCTCTGAGGGAAAAACAAGATTGTATTTGCAAGCAAAGGACAAACATGGGGGTCTGTGACCTTGAATTTTAATTTTTGACCTCCAATCTAACCAGTTTGTCTAAGGAACAGCTTTTCTGCTCTTACACCACACGCCACATTTACCTTTTCCAACCCGTTCACTCACTGATGGTCTCAAGTTTCTCTGTAAGTTGTCCAACAGTATTAGCTAACACATCCACACCATATCATACCCATTTACAAGCCACTGACGCAGCAGTGGAAGCAATTTGGGGTGAAGTATTTTGGATGCATCTACGCATAACAGCCGGAGCTGGGCATGAACTCTTGACCTCCAAACTGATGGCAGAGAAACCCACTAGACCATGCCACTGATGCCCACCGATGGGTGTAAAGTTTGACAAAAGTCCCTCAAAGCTGTTTTTAGGCATTGTGTTTACAAGCAGAGGATTACCACAAGGCTCCACGACCCTGACCTTTAACCTAAAATATCAGTCAAGTCCAGGAGGACATCTGTTCAGAGTTTTAATAAATTCCTCAAAGACTCAGGAACCTGCCTTCTCACACAGACTGTAGGAATGGACGGACAGCCTGAAAACACAACGCCTCTGGCTTCGGTTGTTACCAGAAATGTCTTATCAGGCATTACTGATGGAGACATGGAGAAGGTAAAAAGACCAGTTTTTGCCACAATGAAGGACGAATAAATCACACGGCCATTAACAAGTAATCAATACTCATGTCCTTTTGGACCTGTGGGGAACAAGCACAGTTTTCTTTTTGATAACTTCCATCAATACCACGAGGCATGTAAGTGATTTTTATATTGATTATTTTTAATTTAAGCTCTGTGTGATATGAAAGACCTTGAGTGCTCTTGGTATTTAAGCAATCACACTGACACCAATGAGCCAAATAATGGCCACATTTAAACACATTAAAGCTACATTTTTAAAACACACAGCCCTGCAGAGTAAACGCCAGTAATGTCTTGTTGTATGCTTATGCTTTAAGTTTGCAGACCAGTTTTCACATTTTTAGTACTTTCCAATATTCAGCAGCTGGCCCCAATTTCTCACTTGAGAACCCCAATTCCCAAAATGACTAAGGGGATTTTTTTTATTGATTTGAGCTGACACAGCAAGAAAGATTGTAATGGACAAAAATCAATCTTGTTTTTGCAATGTTTAGACGCAAAAGCATTTGCTCAAGCATTCTGTAAATATTAATTATTTCCAATATTTATTTTAAATACAAATATCAGAAATATAATGAATAAAAAATGCAATAAAAGGTAAAAAAATTCCTGACAAATATTCTGGAAGTTGGTATTTTTTTGTCAAAGGAGTTCAAGAAGACCTTTTTTAATTATTTGTCATAAATATATTGCACTCTTCAATGAGCCCACTTTTTGTACAAAATTGGCTAATTGCAACTTCTTTCTATAAAGAGCCCAAATCCTGCTTATTTTAGATTTATATGCCCTTTAGTTTGTTCTACAAATCTCCTGCACATGATAGAGCACTTCTATACACAAGATTAAAAGTCTACAATATCAGGACTTCTCCCTCTCATCCTGTTTACAGTACCAGAAGCTACCTGAAACGGCTTGTCCCTCCTCCAAATAGCAGCAAATACATTAGAATGAATGTGGGCTTGTTGACAATATGGTGCCAAGCTGCGCTGAACTGACCATTTACCACAGAATAGATCAGTCAATAAATCAGAGCAGTGAGTTAAGGTGAAATCTGGGCACAAGAAAATAAAAAATAATTGCTGACAATCACTGACATGTTCAAAATTGTGTTAGTTTAGAAGATGATCCTTGTATTTTGTAAGTGAAATATGATTTATTTTAATTTATTGGTATAAATCGAAATATTAGTGATTTAAAACACAGAAGCTAACATATCAAAGGTCCCATGTCCTGGCCTCTAAACTGATGGCAGAGAAACCCACCAGACCATGCCACTGATGCCCACCGATGGGTGTAGAGGATCAGGTGCAGCTCTTTTTCCCTCCCCTTTGGAAATGCTCAGATCTGAGCGGGAGGGGGGCATTGAGGTGCGCCCTGTCCACTTAAGTGAGGTCTCGTCAATAGCTGTTTTTTTTTTTAGCATGAAGAGTCTCTGCTTGGGTCCGGAAAAAGATTCTTATTACCTTCACCTTCAGCATTTGTTAGCTTGTCAGTTCATGGATTTTGATTGCATTTTAAGGGAATGTTGGCCATGGCACAAGAAAGACATGACTACATTTTGGTGTCGATCCAAATCCAGATGTGATTTGGATTTGTTAACATTGTGAGATAGGCAGTTTTCCACTAGCCTCACACACCAGATGGACGGTTCAATATACGAGGTATGTCAGAAAAGTTCCAGGACTGGTGTCACAAAAGATTTATTTAGAATCCAAACTACAAGTTTTCCCCTTCGAAGTAATCCCCCTGAAGTCTAATGCACTTTCCCATCCTTCTCTGCCACGCTTTCGTGCACTCCTGGAAAGATCCTCCGCAGCACCGTCGTCACGGCCTTTTTTGATGTCGTCCACGCCTTCAAAACGGGTCCCCTTGATGACCCCATTGAGCTTGGGGAAGAGGAAAAAAATCATACGGAGCCAGGTTGGGTGAGTAGGGAGGTTGCTCCAGCACAGCGATGTTCTTCTCGGCCGGGAACTGTCGGATGCTCAGGGCATTGTGAGCAGGCGCGTTGTCATGGTGAAGCAGCCATGACTTGTCCTGCCACAACTCTTCTCGCGCACTGAACGAAGCAAACGCCGCAGTATCTCTTTGTAGACATGCTGGGATTACTTTGAAGGGGAAAACTCTTAGTTTGAAGTTTGGGTTTGAAATAAATCTTTTGTGACACCAGTCCTGGAACTTTTCTGACACACCTTGTATTTCACCTTTTTATCTGGGCAACAGCCCACAGAAAGTGTTTGTTTAAAGGCAGAATCTTTCAGTAGCATGTCCGGCAGGTCACTGTATGATCACTCCATCAATCACATTCATTATGGACCAATCAGACCTCAGCACAGACAGATGACGTGGAAATTGGGGTAACTCGCTCAACAGTGTCACAAATGCTTTGATGGGTTCTGTTCTGTCAGAGCACTTCTGGTTTTACTTTACACTTCAGATAAAAAATGTCAGTGATATAAACATGGGCGGCACAGTGGCACAGCTGGTCGTCCACGTGCCTCACAGCAAGAAGATTGCTGGTTTGAACCCTGTGTCAACCAGGGCCTAACTGGGCATTGCATGTCCTCCCTGGGCATGCTTGGGTTCTCTCCAGGCACTCCATCTTCCTCCCACAGACCAAGGAACCTGACTCTAATCTCTTCATGACTCTAAATTGCCCTCAGGAATGTGTGAATGGATGTCTGTCTATGCGGCCCTGCGATTGGCAGAGGACCAGTGCAGGGTGTGTAGGCGGACTTGGTAAATGATAGATGGATAAAACAAAGAAGTTGGCATATTAGGGATTAAAGATTTGAATATGAATAGTTATTAAGACTCATTAGGGGAGCTGTAGTAGAAGTAAACACCAGGGTCAGCTCCTTGTTTGATGTGTGACCTGTCCACTTCTGTGATGTCTCACTAATGATTGCTTTTTAGCACATGGTCAAGGTCATCTATGAGGGAGGGATAAAGGGGAGGGATAAAATGTTTAGGGGCCAGGGTCATGTATGGGCCCCTAAACATTTGTTAAGACATGGTCCAGTTAAATCATGACGTCCTTTTTTCTAACCTAAATATTCTCCTTTTATTATTAAGGCAAAAAATAGCATGTTTAGAAGTGTACACATTCCCCTCCTGAACTGGTATAATTCTTATTTTTTTATGTTAATGTTGTGAATGAAACCACTGAATTTAACAGTCAGCACAGTAACATTTGGTGTGGTCAGCCATGCTATAAACTGAAACTGTTTTTTTTTTTATACCAGCTCCATATCTGCCAGAATGTGTGTTCCCATTACTAACGCTACTTTCAGACATCATAATGTTGATATGGTTGTTGCCTTGTTTTTGCTGTTGTTGTTATTTATATTATTTTTGGACTTTTTCTTACCTTTTTTTGGATGACAGGGCAGTAGAAAAACAAGTAGTTGAAAATTGGGAAAATAGAGAGTAAGGTTTGGCACACAGCCACCTTTAAAGGGATGCACCAATATTTTTTTTGTTTTCATATCTTGCCTTACTCCTGAGTCCATGACAAGCAGATAGACTCTATTCTTTCGACTGTGCGTGCAGCAACAAAAAAGAAATGAGCAAAGCTCGCCCACTGCTAATTAGCTTTGTTCAAACACTGGGAGTCATTGGGTAGTGTTAGCCTGCCTTTGCCCACAGTCATCAGATAAACTCTTCAGCAACTCTTAACAGTTCTGCGTGCTTGTTGTGACTCTTTTTTTTGTTGTCATTTTTTACCGCATTATGTTATGTTATCTATTTTTAGATTAAGATTAGCGCTTTATATAATTTTTGAAAGAAATACATACAAAACTAACTGTTCCACTGCCTCAGCTTCTCTGTTCATGCCAAAAATATGTAAAATTGGACATAATCTTTAGTACCAATCTTTTTCTGCTCATAAACAGAGGCTTTGTTTCATTGACCTACTTAAAAGCACATCTGCGCTGGTTTGTGCATGTGCCCTGTGGTTTAGTTTCATATGTATTTCTTTCAAAAACTGCATAAAGTGCTAATCTTACTCTAAAAATAGATAACATATCATAATGTTGTGAAAAAACAAGTCACAACAAGAACACAGGACTGTTTAGAGTTGCTAAAGAGTTTATCTGATAACTGAAGGCAGAGGCAGGCTAACGCTACCCATTGACTTCCAGTGTTGAGCAAAGCTACCTAGCGGCAAGGCACAAAATAAAAAAAAAATATATAATAAAAAAAAATAAAAAAAGCGTATGATCCCTTTAATCTGGGCCAGCCACTTCCAAGAAGCACAGGTGTGCAAATTAACCATGAGACCAGTGTTAGTTCCTAAACATTGATTTTATTTTATCACATCTGAGGGGGGCCCATTCACAAGTCAGTGGCCCAGCTATTTCTGTGGCTGGGCCTGCATGTGGTGTCTCTGCTGTTTTATTTTCTTGCAATGGGTGCTTTAAGCATATTCCTAATTAAAGTATTGGATATTTTCAGGACATCTGAAGTCAGTTATTTCAGTCTCCAGACATGTGCTGTGAGGTCAACATGGCGGGCGACTCCAAACACTCAAACTCATGTAAATCGTCTGGTCTCTGTGTTTTACATCCAGCCAGGAGCCTCAGGTTGGTCCGGGATGTCCAGCTCGTCTTCCAGCCTGTCATTTCCTGGTTGCTTCCTGTGTTTCTCAGCCTCCCTGGTTTGAACGTCGCTGCCGCTGCTCGTCCAATGATATGAGTCCACATAGAGAGCAGGGGAAGAGAGAGGGGCAGCAGAGAGGCGCTTCCATAAAAGCAGCCTGTCAGCACCGTGTGGACCCACAGAGAGCTGCGCCACGGCAGGAGGCAGGACACGGCCCGGTACGACTGAGCTCTGGACCGGGTGAATGCAGTCTTCAACACAGGACACTGCTGCAGACACTCCTACACCATTTACGGAGACTCGGGGACGCTCAGACTGATCCGCATCCACACGGGGGAAGAGGACTAGGACCCAGCACCACATCCTGAACCGAAATCCGTGGGAAGAGAATCTGAATCCAGGGGCCAGGGGAGCACGTCAGACCGCGGCTGCAGATAGAGTAGATGTTCAGCTCTCAGTCGGCAAAGTCCTGAACCCGACAGTGTTGACATTTACGAGGAGCAGTGTTTGGTGAGAGCTGAAGGAGCCGCCTGTCCGCCATGGAGAACGCTCACACGAAGAGTGTGGAAGAAGTTTACAGTTATTTCTGCGTCAATGAGAGCACAGGACTTTCCCTGGACGAGGTGAAGCGTCAGAAGGAGAAATGGGGCCTAAACGGTACGAGAGCTTTCACTCAGGACCTTAAACGCCTCTGCTGTGTTTAAGGACCGGTTGAAGAAATGTGTTTACAGTGTAACATGTGCCGCGTGAGCTCAGTATTCGGGATATATGGGGTAAAAGTGAACCTGCTGACGTCATCACAGGTCCGCTCGAGGGTTTCCCACCTTTTACCTGAGACCAGTAATCACAGAGGGGGGATCACCGGAGCTCAGTGACGCTGTGTAAAACCGCCTCAGAGCAGCTTGGGGACGTTATTGACTCTGAAAACAGCAGCTTTGTTTACATAAGCTGTGAAATATGGAGGCAGTGCTGGAAGGGGTGAACAATATTATGGGCTCAATATCAGCTCTAAATGTAGATTATCTGTATTGCTAGGGAAAAAAATGTGCCTGATATTTACAGCAAATACATAACCCAGACATATTAGAGACATCAGGGCGCCTGCTGAGGCCGCTGGATTATGGCAAAAATAATATTTTAATACACCAACTGATTTTTGTAAACTTAGCATATTACCATCATATCTACAGCAACCTACTGTAAAAAATACACACAGTAAAATGCTGTAAATGACTGTGAATTGTGGCAAAAAATACTTCTGTAAAATTAACAGCATTTTACCATAAAATATACAGTTACTTACTGTAATATATTTGCGCAGTAAATTACTGAAAAAGGTAATGGCTCATGAGAAAATAACTTTTTTTTTCTCTGGAAAATGAGCTGATAAGTAAGAGTTTTTTTAGTAAACATTTCACAGTTTTGGGTGAAACAAATGTTTCAGTATATGTATTTTATTGGATAAGAATTGATATATGTTTTTTTCATTTATAAAATGATCTATTGCTTATCAATGATCAGAAAAACAGTTAAAGATATAGTAATATAAACTAAAATACAGCAAACTCACTTTAATTTAAACACATTAGAAAAAGTGTAGGCAAAAATAACATAATGGTACTGTTAATAAAAATCAAATGAGGATGCTGTTTTTGAAAATAGAGTAATTATGCTGTAAATTAAAAAAAGGTAATGATACCTTAAATAAAAATACAGTAGTAAAACTATTAGAAAATACAGAATAATTCTGTAATTAAAACATTTACAGTAACTTACTGGCATCTTGTTGCCAGTAAGTTTCTGTAAAATTTACAACAACCTTTTTACAGTGTAGATATTGTGATCAGGATTATGAAACACAAGTACTGACTGATTTTAAAACATTCACCACATGCTTTTGCTGAACTTGGCAATATCATTTTCAACATAAAGAACAGGCAATACAAAGAAATATATCTGTAAAATTAGAATTCTTCAAACAATTCTAATGATAATAATGGAAAAGGAATAAAGTCTGACGTCATGTAGCACAGTAATCTTTCAGTTAGATTTCTCCATTTTCATAATTGTGAAAGGAAGTTATTGTGATCTTGATTAAAACTTGATTAATTTCCCTGCTCAAGCATTTGCCTCACAGCAAAAAGATTGTTCTGGTTCGACTCGCTGTGTCAACCAGGGTCTCTCTGTGCCTGCGTAGGTGGAAACCGATCAGTATCGGATGATTTTTTTTTTAAAGAAGTGATCGCCTGATCGTCTGATCTTTGGTTAAAAAGATCAACCAGCCAATTTTTGTTGATAAACCTGATCAGTTGATTAATCGTGAATAAATAATGTTGAGTAAGGGCTGAAATTTGATGTCTTGGTGATATGAAATCATTACAAGCATTACCTAATGTGACAGAGTTAAAGTACATAAACTTAATGCCATTTGTGGATCAAGTATTTGCACTGCTTTGCCAGTTGGATTGGATTTGTAGTTTTATTCAGTCAGTTAATAGATCTTTTATCTTTGATATTTTACTGCTTTGTTGGGTAAACACTTAACCGGTTGTTAAAAAAAAACATGAAACATGATCGGTGTTTGGCCAAGAAAAGCCTTAGCTGGGTACTCTTAATTATTTGGTTTATTGGTGTCTCTAAATTGTCCTTAGGTGTGAGGGTAAGCGTGAATGTTTGTCTGTCTCTCTATGTGGCCCTGTGATTGTCTGGCATCAAGTCCAAGGTGTATCCTGCCTCGTGCCAAAGTCAGCTGCTATAGGCTCAAGCTCTCCGCAATCCTGAAAGGGCCAAGCAGTTTAGATGATGGATGGATGTAACAGCTACTGCTAAGGTGGAGCATCAAGAACAGGTTTCACTAGAAAACAAGTTCCAACTGAACTCCTCAAAAAAAAAAAAGACTTGGAAATGTCAGTTCGGCCATTTTGTTTCTCTCCTTTTAATAATACCAATTGAAATGATTGGGTATGATACTAACTACCTTTACAGCCTTGTAGAGCGGAGGACCTTCTTTAAAACCAGATGCCACTTCTCAAGGGACTAACCTCTGAATACATTTCAGTTTAACAAAGACAGATGTGATTAGGTCAGAGTTATGGTCCAAGCATCCATAAATGTATCATGAATTCTCATTTTTCTCACTTTGTCTCGGCCCATCCCTCTACCTCCACCTACTCACACCCCCAGCACGGCTCTGGTGGATGGCTGTTCAACATGAGTTTGGCTCTGCTCAAGCTTACCTGCTACTTATCAGAGGGTTATTCTTGACACTGTAACTGTTGGGTTTGGTATAACATGGAAATAAATAGAGCAATCAAAGAAAAGGTCAATAAAAAATCTATAAAATGAAGAGTTGGGCATTTAACTATTCTTTTGTAAAGTGTCTTGAGATAACATTTGTTATGATTTGACACTTTACAAATAAAGATTGGATGATATTGTATTTAAAATTTTTGATTAGTCACCTTTACAACGAGGTAAAAACTTGTAAGGATCGTGCATTTGTGGAATGAGCAACACAGCTAAACGTGTGGGTTGTGCCCCCCAAAAAATGACAAAATCCTCTGCAGCTGCAAGCTGGTGTTCTGTACACAGACTGTCGGCATTATTTGGTGTCAGCCCTGGTACTATTTCCAAACTTAGGACCAAGTTCCATGAGACTGATGAAGACCGACTGCGAAGTGGACGTCCTTCACCCTTGCTTCACTGAGGAACCACAGGCGTCTTCCAGGTGAAAAGGGGATTTTGGTGCTACCCAAACATTTAGCTGTGTTGCTCATTCCACAAATTCACGATTCCTACAAGTTGTTACTTGTTGTAAAAGTGACGAATCAAGCTTTCTACCACATTAAATATGATACAAATAGGTATCGATAAAGGAGAGAAATAATCGACCAAAATAGCATTTCTGAACTTTTTCTGTGGAGAACAGATTGAGAAATTGGTATAATTTGCCTTTGTGTGTACAAATTTCAACCATTTAATTTGGCATGCTTTGTTAAACAGCTGTAGCAAACCTTCCTGAGAGGCAGTCAGCACAATCAACAACTAGAAAAGCACTTGGAGAGCACAGACCTCCGCCAAGATACAATTCTGACTCACCACATGCTCTGACATGACGGCCGAGTCTCTGCTCATGTCTGTCAATGTTGAGAACTCCTCCGCTGGCATTGCAAGGGAAGCTGGGAAATGTAGTGACATAGGCTTGAAAAACATTGACGCGAGTTTGCAAATAAACTACATTTCCCATAATGACGTAAAGGGGGCGGAACCCTCAGAGAAGCTGAGGAGAAATGAATGGGATTTCCCATTATAAACTTCAATGTTTTTTTGTGACATCAATCTGGATCGGATCCCGATGAAATTGATTGTGATGATAGAGTTATATTATATATATTATCCTGCAAAATTTGAAGCAAATCCATCAAGTGATGTTAGAGATATGTTTTTTTTTTAATATGGCTCAACATTAACTTATGGGATTTTTTCGCAAATTTGGGGAATTTTTGGCATCCAGACAAAACATGATCACCACCAAAATATAATGGCTTCTTCCTTGGACCAAACCACACCTCTGGTAACATTTTCATGTAAATCCATCCAGTAGTTTTGCGTTATCTTGCTAACAGACAAACAAACAAACACACAGACAGACCCTGGCGAAAACATAACCTCCTTGGCAGAGGTAATAAAGGAGTCAAGGCAGTAATCATCACAGTCAGGAGACAGAAGCAGCCTACAGAGGCCTTAATTTAACTCGATACACCAACAGCAGAACATGCAGTGTCTCATAAAAGGTTGAAACACCAGTAACATCAGCAACAGCAGTTGATGTCAGAAGTGCCATGTGTTTGAAGTTGACACAGAAAACTTAGAAAAGCTGCAGGAATTGAAATAAAGAATTGAAGCAGCATTAGCATCAATGCAGTCTTACAGATTCGCGTCCCTTTACATTGAATGTATTTGCTTTAGTATTGGCAAAATATACTGATGTACCATAAGGCCCACCTTTTGACAAGTAGCCGTCAAAATCACATTTTTCTTACAGTCACTGAGTAAACTAAAGGGATCATTGACTGAATATATCACTGACTATTAACTGTTAAAAAACAACATTATTTATGTTAGAGTTAAATGTTATTTGTCTGTTTTATGTCTTTTTTCTAAAACAAATGGGCTGAAACAATAAGAGGAAAATGTCAGCTCTGGTTTGGAAGGGACTTGATGCTCTTAACGTGATTCAATACTTGACACATGGTCCACACTGTTGATGATATCGAGATTCAGTGAAACAGTGGTAATCGATAGATTGCAGTAACATCATACAACGATGTATCATGATATCTGACAAACTGGAGAAGGTAAAACAACTTTAAGAGTGTAATTGTTCCAATTATTTATGTTCTGCTTAATTTTAAATTGAGATCATTTTCATCTTTTCATTTTATTAATTAATATAACTGAATTATACAATTTTAAGAATGTTTGAAAACCTGTTAAAATTACACTTACATGTTTTTAAATGAATAAAAAAACCTTTACTGCCATTATGCTCGAACAGCTACATTGTCAGACACTCTAAAAGCTGATAAATCTGTAAACATCACCCATCAAATAATAAGACCTCATCATTAAGCTGTCTGCTTTTGCTCATGTTACCCTCATTTGTGCCATTTATGCGAGCAGTATTGCCATGCAGTCAAATGAATAGATTTAACAGGCAGTAAGTTTTGTAAAATTGAAGTATTGAAACTTGGAACCAGTGTATCTCACAAAAAGTGCAGTAGAACAATGAAACATCCGAACAACATTGTGTCCATCTCCTAATAGGTCATTATGAGTTAAATGAGTTTGGAAATATTGGATATCAACTAAAATCTAATATTATACATCCCTAATGTTGATCACAGTAAGAAGAAAGAAGGGAATTGAATATCTTTATTGTCACTGCACATTATACGATATAATTTGTTGACCTAAAGTAAAAATCAACACAACCTCATTTAGACCCACTCAAACTGGCTTATGAGATTCAGGGAATTTAAAACATTTAAAGGGAGATGCCAACATTTTTTTGTTTTCATGTCTTGCCTCACTCCCGAGTCCATGACAAGCAGATAGACACCATTCTTTCGTCTGTGCGTGCAGTAACAAGGAAGAGACGGGCAGAGCTTGCCCACTGTGAATTAGCGTAGCTCAAACACTGGAGTCAGTGGGTAGTAGATGTGCTTTGTTTTGTTGCCCTACTTAAAAGCAGGTCTGTGGTGGTTTGCACATGTGCCCTGCAGTTTAGTGTCTTATGTATTTCTTTCAAAAATTACATTAAGTGCTAATCTTAGTCTAAAAATAGATAATGTAACATAATGTGGTAAAAAAAAATGAGTCACAACAAGCACCCAGGTGCAGGCAGAGGCAGGCTAACACTACCCATTGACTCCCCGTGTTTGAGCTAAGCTAATTAGCGATGGGTGAGCTCTGCCCATCTCTTTCTTGTTGCTGAACACACAGTGGAAAGAATGGTGTCTATCTGCTTGTCATGGACTCGGGAGTGAGGCAAGACATGAAAACAAAAAAATGTTGGCATATCCCTTTGAAGAAAGCCTCACGGACCCTGGACCTCCTCTCATCAACTATGTTATAGTTAAAATGATGACTAGACAAACAGATATTTTTAAATAAGATATTGCTCATTAAATGTTTTTCAGTACTGTGTTTTGTTTATCAAAGTCATTTCTCCAAAAAATGTCAAATCATTAAATGTTGGCTGCGTGGAGCACAAAACAACAACAAAATGGTAAAACATCAGCACACGTGTTTGGGGATCTGTGCAGGTATTTGACAATGACGCAAGGCCACGGATGTGACCACTGCGGTAATGTTATCCCTCAGAGTTAATCTCCTCTGTCCCCTCTTATAATAGCAGTTATATTTTAGTATCACCTGTCTGTGAGGTCGTGGAGGGTACTTCTCTTTCCCCTCAAACACATTAACTTTTACATCTTTTTCCTGCTCAGTAAGAAAGGACTATGGAGACTTAAGTGCTGCAGCCAGAAGAGGAACATTTATTATTATCTGGGACATCAAACTGTGCTTTTACAATCTTTTTAATGGTTAAGTCTAGGAATGCATGGATTTAACTTTGCTATTGGTAGATTTCTGCCCTTTATCCAAACATCAGCTGTTGGATAATGATATGTTATGAACAGACATCAATGCGGATGTTTCCCGGTCATGTTACGTTAGTTTCATTCTAGCAACAAGTAAGGCTGCCTGATCATGGCAAAAACTATTGTTTGCCATTATTCTGATAGATATTGAGACTACGATTATTAATCATGATTAATCATTGATGTTGAATCTTAAGCACCACATGCTGTCATTCAACGTAAAGCAGCAATTAGGGCTGTCATGATGTTAGGTTTTCAACCTCTATTAGGGCAAACAACATAACTTGGATTATTGTGAAACAGGATTACTCACTGATTTTAAAACCTGCACCACATGCTTTCATTGAACATATATGCTTTTGTCTCTATCTTTTCCAACATTAGAGAACAGGAAATACATAGACATATACCCGTAAAAATAAAAGTATCTAGAATAATGCTAATAATAGAAATGAAAAAAAAATGTTTGACGTGTGATGTGGCACAATATTTTTGGATTTTGATCACTCAATTTTCATAATTTTGGAAGGCAGTAATTGTAATCTTGATTAGAATTTGATTAATTGCTCGGCTCTAACCAAGATTACTGTGGCCAAAAATAGCACTGTAACAATATTATAACATTCATAGAAAACAAGGAGGAAAATAAAGGAAAATTACAAGTCAAATTAATCTATAGCCTTGTTTTTCGCCCCTGCCTCAGCAAACTACCCTGAAAATGTGCATATGCTGGCGATAGACTGTGCCATCATAACTGTTCAGAACAATGTATAAAATAATAGTGATAATAATAATACTAAGAAGATCAACTACTAAGTGATTGTAAAAATCAACCAGATGATAGTTTGGAGTGACATGACTGTGACATAATATCACAGTGTTTGCTTTTTTCAGTTCTTGATTGAGTTTGCTTTTCCTATGTGCAAGATGGTATTACATCACTGTGCATATTTAAAAATGCATTTTCAACCGGAGCTTCCTGTTCTTACCCCTAAAAACAAGCCCATAAATTCATAAAAAACTTTTATCAGTGAATAACTCACAAAAACATGTTTCTTAGTCTCTGATTTTAATTATAGCCTGTTGTATCCTTAACTGATTATGTATTTCAGTCATCTTTTTGTTGAGCTGCTTCCTGTTTTGGATTTTTAAATGCTTTAAAAAAGCATTTGCACATACTTACAGATAAAGAATATTATTGAGAAAGTCTCTTTGACAGTCTCTTGTTCATCACTGATGGAGCTTCAAAGGAGTCAACAGTGTTTTCAGCAGCGTCTTTGGATAATTTTGGTCCTAATCAACTGCGGCAACACTTTAAACCCACATCTAAGAAGTTGTTACAGCAGTTAAAACAAGGATGTATTAGCTGCAACCCTGGACCAAGTAAATCTAAATCAATATATTATAGTACATAGTCAAAGAAATCCCTCTGTTGCGCTGCTTTTATCTGCCCCTTTACCATGACTGGATGTTTGAGCTGTCTCCTAGTTATCAATCAGTCAATCATGACTGATTGATTGATTGATTGACTGGATGTTTGAGCTATCTCCTAGTTATAACTCTTTTATCACTATCATTTTGTTTTCATAACTGATAAAACAAAAGGTCAAATTGAAACTCATTTAATTGCCTACTATTGACCACTGTCTGATCTGTTCTCATTGTCAAACATTCACAGTAATGTTGCCATAGTGGTAGGATTTCAACCAAAGTTAGATTAAAACATCAGCACTGGTACCTGCAATCAGGTAAACACTGATTTTACACATCCCCATCGGTATCCTCCCTAATTTTCGCAATCAGAGCACCACTTGTTTAAAGGACCCGTTGTATTACTGGGTATTACTGGGTGGGTTTGCTCAAAAACTATCCAAAGCTAGGGCTGGGGGATCAGGACCAAAAACCACACCTTGACATTTATTTAATGAAGAAACAAAAACAAAGTTGGCTCCAAGACTGATCCGTGTGAGCTATATAACAAAAATCACCCAAACACTTTTCAAAACAGCCGACTGCACGATGTCAACGCGAATCAGAAAAATGACATTTAGATAATGATGATGATCCTAAATTAGGGATACATGATATTGTGTTTTTGCCACTATCGGAAAACTTATTATAACCGATACAGAAAGCAATATATAGAAATAAGTTAAAGTAGTTTTTTTTTCGATTACACCAATGTTTTATTCAAAATGCATTTTTGACAGAGACCGTAAAGTCCTGCTTTATTTGCCATTTAAAACAAAAAATGCTACAGCAACCGATATACTTGTCTGTTGATATAAAATCATCCCTTTTTTGGGAGCCTATTACTACCTCCGCCAAGGAGGTTATGTTTTTTGCCGGCATATGTTTGTTTGTTTCTTTCTTTCTTAGCAAGATTTCACAAAAACTACAGGATGGATTTTGCTGAAATTTCCAGGAGATGTTGGTAATAGCCCACTTAAAAATGACTAGATTTTGATTCTTTTCCTCAATAACTGTCCAACTAATAATGATTTCAATAAAATCCTGAGTGCTAGGTGTTGGTTTTCCAGGTCAAGGAGTCATATTCTGAGGGTAACTTTATCGTGGATCTATTGCTTATGGATGTAACAGCAATATGTGAGCTACCTTGGCGGAGGTTTGTGCTCTCCAAGTGCTTTCTAGTTTCAGTTTATAATTAACATTAAAAACATTCTCCAAACTTATGCTCATACATAAGACTAAAATATCTGCAGTAAATATGGGCACAAACTGTTGTATCTCCTGTTACAGATACATAGCTTTTCAAGCAATTATCTGCTGATACCGATATCTTACTGATAATGTTGTCATCCCTATCCTAAATAAAATGTATTAGATAAATAATAATTCCCTATTTAACCTTAAACTTTAGAATGGTTTATCTTGTGGTCAAGAGACTCACTGTTTCCAAGCCCTGTCTTTTCCTCTTTTCCTGTGAGCTAAACTTTCATTTTGATGGTTGTTTTGATTATAGTTTTAGATTTCTCCCTTTTATAGTCGGTAAAAATATCCAGAGAGCATACTAATCGCCAATAAATCCATGAGTCGGATTTACAGCTGCAGGGTTCCCATGAATCTTTAGTGTCTTTTTTATTGCTTAAGTGTTTAGAATTTTGAGTAGCACTTTGACCAAAACTATCTTCATCTGGTTATATTTATATGTTCATGGTTGTGTACCTACATATCCATGTGATAGTTAACAATTTCTTCAGTGTATAGTTCATAAAAAATATAAACGATCCCATTTTCTCATTTTTGGTCTGAAAAAGATCTCAAAGTTTGTCATTTTAAATTTTTCTAATGTCAAAAGTTTTAGGAGCCCTTTAAGGACCAGGAACTGTGAGTTATTACGCTACCTGTTAAATAGTATGTATAAAGCACTTCATCTCCTTTTCTCTTCTTTTTCATGTGCTGCTCCTTTGCTTCTGGACCGACCATCGCATCCCTACACACAGAGTTACCAGCAGAAGAAGGTAACAGCCTCCTCACATTTACACTGTTTCTTAAACACTTTGTCACATGTTTCTAGAGTGTGTTTTTGATAGACTTTTCTTTCTGCAGGGAAATCTTTGTGGGAACTTGTCCTTGAACAATTTGAAGACTTGCTTGTTCGAATTCTTCTGCTGGCTGCATGTATATCTTTTGTAAGTATGACTTTCAATTTTTCATGTACTACTTGAGATCTGATGAGTTCAAGGTAGTTTTACTTTTTGTGAAAAACTGTCTGCAATGTGACGTTACTTTCTCAGTGTCACTGCAGCCTGTGATTGGTGGGGCTCACAGTTCCCTGCAACCTTTTGTGGTCCATAACCGGTCCTAACCATTTTGGTGCCTAAGGAAAGATTTCATTTGGAGCCCCTGGTCTTGCTGCCAATGTGACACACACTGAAGCCTCATTTGCACCAAATGGTCTGGTTTGGTTCAGTACAGTTTTGTACAGTTTGGAGCAGTAAACTCTGATCTTGTTTGTGTTTCCACTGCCAGCTGTACCCTCACTTAAGGACAGGGGTGTGAGCCTGGAGGAGGGGGTCGCTCCGGCTATGTAAATATGTGACGTCACAGCAGTGCAACGCAGTAAAGCGGGTTTGAAATAGAGTGCGATTGTGAACAAAGAGCAACAATGAAGGCTTTTTGTTTACATGAGAATGGTACCTCAAGTACCTGAATCCACAAACTTTTGAAACCAGGGTCCAGAGTGAAAAGTTTTGAAAACGTTTTCGTCTCCTTGTAAACATGGATCGCCGTTGTCAGGGAAAACAGTGACTCACGGCAGTACTCTTTCAGATAAATGTTGCACAAGCCCCAAGAAACAACAACAGCTATGGCCGACTACTGAACAACATGTGTGCTGCTTACTGTGCTTGATTTGTTATTGCTGCTCCAACAAAATGAGGATTTGCTGCATCAATACTCTGACCAGCGGAGATGCATTTGTTATATTCGCCAATGACTACATCACGAACTACTGGCCTGGCATGCATGCTACTGCGTTTTCAGTCGTTCTCACAGATCTGTGTAAACGCGCATCATTATCAAACTGTCTTTATGTGAAGAACGAGCGCTTTTGAAAACCCTAAGGAAAAACCTTTTTGTTTCTGGTGACAACGTTGTCCTGTAAACGGGCCCTTAAGCACTCCATAAAGCATTTTCTCTTGTGGACTTTCTTTAGAGCAACAGCAGTAAACAAGTCACTCTAAATCCACAGCTTGTTTGAACATGGCGGGGTATATATTTTTGTTTTAGCCGGTATTGCATGAGAATTGACGATTTTTATGACCAATCCACAGACCGCTGCGCTTTAAGCTCCACCTTTAACCTTTAAGGTTTGGTTTGGTATCCTTTGCACCCCCTCAGAGGGTTGGGACGGCTCGAGTCAGTTATTTGGGTACCCGTACCCCCCACGTACCAAGCCAAAATGATGCAGGTCGCTTGGTGGTAATGCAGCCTAAAGAAAACAATATAACTAGTTGTCTAATGAAATTCTATTTAGGCTGTCTGATGTCAACTTTTGTCAAGTTATGAAATATGGAAGCAACAACCATTGTCCATAACATGTCTACAAACTGCAACAGCTAATTGATTCAGAGCACTCTCTGTCTTTTCCACATTTTTACTTCTTGGCCACCTCCTCGTTAACGAATGTAGGGCTGTCTTCTTTAAAAGATGGTATGGTTTTGTTTGCTTGATTTTTATTTGTAGCTTTATTAAATAAAAGCAATAAAATTGTATTAGATTAACTAATGGGGCTTTTCCACTATCTACTTTCAGCTCGACTTGACTCCGCTTTACTTGGTTGTTTTTGTTTCCCATTAGGGATCAAACCTAGTACCTGGCACAGTTTTTCGTGTCACCTCCAGTGATTTCCAAGCGAGCTGAGCAACTCAGAAATATCTGACATGGAAATGATGCCTCTCGTTGTCTGCTCAGTAACGCTGCATGGCTTCTCAAACGTGATTCTGCTTCACATAATATGTTGTTTTTGCTGCTTGCAACTATCTTTGGAGCAAATTTCATCTCCTAGCAGTGACAAAAAGCCATTTAAGCAGTGGTTGCACTGAGCAGTCTGGTTCAGTTTTGCTCGATACGGTACACAATTACAGGTGTTTCCACTCAAATGAGAAGTGAGAGTACCCAAATACCTGACTCGAACTGTCCCACTCCTCCGAGGGGCTGCCGAGCATTTGCAACCATGGGTAAACTGTGGATTTAGAGCGATTTGTTCACTGCTGTTGCTGTAAAGGATGTATTCTGTGACATCATGCATTTAGGTAGCTGGCACGACCGTCTCATCCCGACTTGCATCTTTGCCCTCAAGTGAAGTTTCCGCTGGGTTTGGAAACACAAACAAGTCCAGGGTTAACTGCTCCAAACTGTACCCAACTGTTCTGAACCAGACCACTCAGTGGAAATGGGGCTATAGTGGCTGGCCCTATTGCTTTTGCTGTTGTCATACAGATGTCTAGCTAGCTTTGCACAGCTACACTATTGACGACCTTGCCTACCTTAAAAAGGCACTGACAGAATTGGAGAAAAGGAAGTTTATTGTATCCAAACCATGCAGGACGGAGCTCAGTTGAGGAGAGTGCACAAATGGAAAATCACCATAATATTTAATTAAATAATAAAAATAAAAAATAACCAATTAACCCTGTTTTAAGTAAAATATGATTTATTCCCATTTTAGGGTATTCACAATCCTTGGGTGTCACAGTGATGTGTCTGACCGGTCAAGCAGTTAGCTTGAGAGCTGTTGCCAGCAAATTTCTGCTGTTGGTTGCTACGTCTAAAGTAACTGTCATGGAAAAATTGAGCGGTAACTGTTAAGCCCCGGTTTGACAAGGGATGGGTACCAACACTTAAGTAGTTGACAATGACGTCCTCACCAGAGTAATGTTTCATTACTCATGCATTGTACATGTGTTGTTTTAGCTTATAGTATTTCTTCTCGGTTAGAGTCTTACACATAACAGATCTGTCTGGGTTAAATTATAAAAAGGTACAAATTAATTTACAGTTCACTGAGTTCAGCTCTGTCTGTATACACACAGAGAGTCTGTCTAGGGTCATAATGTGAGAACAAAGCAACAAAAAACACAACCTAACATTCACATGCATGTCTGGAAATTCTCTGGTAAGAACTTGACGGTGACATTTGTGCTCTTGTCACAATTCTGTTTACCCTGTTTGGTTGGTTAGAAGGAGACAAGAATGAAGATCAACATAAACTGGTGGTATGCTTAAATCAGATTATATGGACGTAGAAGGCAGATAACATAACATTGCATTCACTACTGCAGAAAGCAACACAGATACAGACAAAAATGACCATCTGATGGCACATTTTTGTCAATCTGATTAAACACAGCCCTCCAACGCTGCTATAAATTAAGATTATTTGTTAGCTGGAGTGGTCACTTTAGGTAGTATCTCACCCTAGCAGCTGTATACAGAGAAAAGGAAGGGAAAGGTGTCTCCTAGTTCTCCTGTTGTTTTATTGTAAAGGAGTTATGTCATATGTTAAAAGAGTGAACCGTTGGATCTGTCAGGATCAGAGTTTTTTAAATTTTAAATATAAAATCATCTCACTCTAACACACCTACAAACAAAACACACATATGTAAATATTTCTGAATTCATTATTTCCAACACAGATACCAATATTTTTATCAAGAGCACAAAATCTAACCTTGCAGTTCAGATGGATCAGCCTGATCTCATGTCTGGGATCAGACAGATCCATCTTACCAGGCTCCAATCTACAACGACTGTGAGCGACCCAAAGTGAGTCGACCTTATCATCGTCCTTTAAAACAGAGCTACGAGTGAGACGACAGCAGGAAGTGTCTGCTGGTACAGAGGTTAGCATAGATGCTAACAGCTTCGGTTACAGTTTCATCAAATCTGTACCACATTTCTTTATTAAATGAAAAACAAATAACAACACTACAGACCTCTCTATAGAAAAGATATTTTGCTCCACTTTAAGCATGATTTGCCAAGAGTTTGAACCAATAAAAATGCTGTTCATCACATTGATCATTGTTTCAAATGGCTCAGCTCTGTTCATCCTGTTTATGTCAGTGTTACAGTTTATGTTTGAGTTTAGGAACATAAATTCCAATGTTACTTAAATGGTAAATTTAATCCTAGTTATGATAAATGCCAATGAAAGCTACATATTTGCCCTTTTTGTCTGAGTTTAGTTGTAATTGCTGTCTAATTTAGAGTATGATTTTGCTCACTGAAGGCAAAAACACAATTAAAACAGCCCATTAGGTAGCCAAAGTATCCCATCCCTTCTGCACATGTTTCAGTTACAGTGAGATAATCTGAAGAGCTTAAGGGGGCCTCAGGTTAAGTCGCTACATCCTACAAAAAGCATTTTATTTTCATCTCAGGCTGCAAATTCACATACAAAACTGTTAATAGGTTTATGATTGCACCCTGTGTGTTGAATGGCA
Organism: Cetoscarus ocellatus; assembly: GCA_037902135.1. Taxonomy (NCBI): domain Eukaryota; kingdom Metazoa; phylum Chordata; class Actinopteri; order Labriformes; family Labridae; genus Cetoscarus; species Cetoscarus ocellatus. The sequence goes on from JBAMNC010000440.1 coordinate 172,222, forward strand.
GAGGACGATTTATGCAGAGCATGGTGTTGAAGTGTGAACGTCTTCAGCTTGCATAACCCCTCTGAGGTTACGCTTGTATATTAGCCAGCTAAACAGCTGAGAGGGCTTGTGACCCATCTGGGGAATGGTGACAGCAGCAGTAAGTAGCATTGAGTTGCTATCAACATGCGCTAAGTAAGACGTCTGAGGTATGAGGCATTGCTGCTGTGTAAGGACTTATTCTGGTGTCCCGGGGGCTTCTGACTTTGGAGAGATAAATGTTTAATAATCCACGGCCGTTATGTAATACCATCATTAGCATGCTTCTTAGATGTTTCCAAAGCTTTAATAAAGTGAACGTTTCCACATAGCGTTTGTTCTTTTTTCTGTCTTGATGGGGTTTGGAATAAGCGGCACATCAGAGCAACAAACAAATGTGTTTTTATGTGAATGCTTACCCAACAGGCATGTTTAACTGCAGGGAATCAAAGTCATGGGAGGCTTTGTCATTATGCAAACTACGATTCATTTTATCAAGTTGACTTTGGCCACATTCACTGAATCCACTGCACAGTAGGTGAACAGATGGCTGAAGAACGTCCTGATAAGCGAGGCCCCCGGCGTGTGTGTGTGTTTGTGTGAGTTGGTATCTAGCGTGCAGTGTCCTGTCAGGTGATACAGAGGTGTCAGTGGCTGCTGTCTGACGGAGCAGAGCACCACTCCAGACCAAATTTGGGCCCTCACCCCTCTGTGGGAGGGCTCTCATCGGACAAACACAGATGCCCACCTGAACATAATAGAAATAACCCTGTCATTTTTCTAAGAAGTCTAGCCTTTGGAACTTTTTAGAGCAGAAATCATTGGAAATATTTCCAAACAGTTCGAGAATAAATGAGGTAAAAAGTCTTTAAAGCCAAAATAAAGTTAATTTAGAGACAACAGTTACAATAGGGCTGGGATATATATTGAGTTTTATAAGTGATACTTTTGCTGGATTCAATCTATGAGATTGACTGGTTATATTTTATATTAATTTCACCTTTACAAGTTTGATGACTGCAGGAAGGCAGGGCTGTTTATTACGACAGAGGATTAGGGCAACGAAAAAACAAGTACGTTAAAAAAAAAAGTAAAGTTACGAGAATAATCTCGCAAAAGTTACGAGAATAAAATCATAAATCTATTTAAATTAAGATAGAAACAAACTTTATTCTGAAAGGTTGTACCAGAAGAGCAGCCATCCGCTTACGCAAAGAGGATGAAATGAGAGTGTCTTCTTGATCAAGGTTTGCTTATATTGATGTAACGTTTTGACAAATAGCCTTCTTAATGACTTAATCCTTGGAACTTTATGAGATTATTCTCGTAACTTTTTCACTTTATTCTCGTAACTTTATGAGATTGTTCTCTGAACTTTTCAACTTTATTCTCGTAACTTTTTCACTTTATTCTCGTAACTTTTTCACTTTATTCTCGTAACTTTATGAAATTATTCTCGTAACTTTTGACTTTATTCTCGTAACTTTATGAGATTATTCTCTTAACTTTTCGACTTTTTTCTTGTAGCTTTTTGACTTTTTTCTTGTAACTTTGTGAGATTATTCTCGTAACTTTTCGACTTTTTTCTTGTAGCTTTTTGTCTTTTTTCTTGTAACTTTATGAGATTATTCTCGTAACTTTTCGACTTTTTTCCTGTAGCTTTTTTCTTTTATTCTCGTAACTTTATGAGATTATTCTCGTAACTTTTCGACTTTTTTCTTGTAGCTTTTTTACTTTATTCTCGTAACTTTATGAGATTATTCTTGTAACTTTTCAACTTTATTCTCGTAACTTTTTTACTTTATTCTGGTAACTTTATGAGATTATTCTTGTAACTTTTCGACTTTATTCTTGTAGCTTTTTGACTTTTTTCTTGTAACTTTTTGAGATTATTCTCGTAACTTTTCGACTTTATTTTCGTAACTTTTCGATTTTTTTCTCGTAACTTTATGAGATTATTCTCGTAACTTTACTTTTATTTTTAAACAGACTTTTTTTTTTTTTTTTTACGTAGTCCTAATCCTCCGTGGTAGTCGTTTGATTTAATCTATTCATTTAAATTTTCTCTTGCAGAAGATTTCAAAAATAGGAAATTAGATTTTTTTCCCCATCTTACTCTGCTGCTCATTTTTGCACCCCCAGGGTCCAGCCCTCCCCACATTTTCTTCAACAGATGGACATTTTGTGCACAGGCGTATTTCCACCATGGACCATTCAACAGCTCGTAGGAAGTGTTTAGGAATGGGCAGAGCCTTTCAAAAGCATGTCCTGTGTTGTCCCATCAATCACATTCATAACGAGCCAATCAGATAATGTAGTAGGCGGATACTACTGCGGGTTGTAAAGTATAAAACATAAGCCACTACGTAGAACAAACTCTCACAAAAACATTTCCAAAGTGGAGAGAAAATTCTTTCCATTGAGAAATGTTCTGAGTGGTTTTTTTTTTTTATTTAACAAAAGAAATGTGCTCCAGATCTGATAAAACTGCTCTTAGTATTTATGATCACTTCCTGCTGTTGTCTCCTTTCGTAGTGCCCACTTCTTCCTGATTTAAAGCTTAAGAAAAATCTGTGGGTTTATTTTAAGGACATATCACCCAGCCCTGACTCTCAGAGTATGTTCACAGTTCCAGATGCATATCCTACATCAACCATCAACAGAAAAACGTAATTTTACATGAAGTCTTAATTTCGGACCAGTTAACCTCAATTTAATGGCAGTTTAACTTAGATGCTGCTATATGAATAAACATCAGTCGTCTCCATTTTATTGATTATAGTTGTTAATGTTAATACTAGATTAACCTCTCTATCCGTGGTTATTATTGATTATACCCCCATAATAAGTACCTTTACAACCATGTAGATATGAGCGATTGGCATGTGACCAGTTCAGGATGTACCTGCCCCCCCCCACATCTGGGGCTTGGCTGTTATTGTACCGGAATAGCTTGTTGCAGGCCTCAGCATAAACCGTAACGGCACTGATCTGAAAATTAACTTCAGTAAGTCCTCCAACAATGTAAATATTACAAAAAAAAAAGTCTCACCGTGGATTTTTTGTTGGTAGCTTATTTGATGCTTTATAGGTAATGCTGATGGAAATCAATAGTAGAATCAAAAATGAAGACAGTAGTAATAATAATGATAATGATAATTACATTTGCTTACTTTCAGGATGGACAATGTCATTTCTCATCCTTTCGGACCCCAGAAGTCTTTGCCCTTCATCCCTGCTTATGGGCGGCCTTGGTTTCTGCTGACACACATTTTTGCCTTTAGTAAAGAGGCATTTCTGTTTTACCATTAAATATGTCTCTGCCATTTGCCACAGTAAGACATTCCTTCTTACTGAGGCTGATTGCTTTATTACGTTATGGGACATCAACTAATTGCAGGTTTATTTTGGGCACTGTCCGAGGAACAATGGGACTCCAGGTCAGAACATTTCATACTGGGTAGCAGGAGAGTTTTCTTATTAAGACCTAGCTGTGGTCTTCCTCTGTCTTTTGGTGTCTCTGTGCAAAATCTGAAAATGTGCTTCATTCTGAATCAAACACCTACGAAGACTTTGTATTCCTACACAGTTCAAATGGCCTGCGCTGTGTTAGCACTGGAAAAAAAAGAATTGCAAATCTCACATTTGGCACATTCGATGGAGCTTCATATCCTGCTGGTGTTAGATTTAAATGCAGACTGTGTTCAGATTTAACCTTGTGTTCTGGAAAGTGTTGAGTTATAGAGTTTAGCTGCAGTTGTGTGATTTTATTTCACAGTACATGAAGTTTTATATAAGAAATGTGTGGGATGGTCCTCAGCTATTTACCATCTTTGACTTTGATTTCGAGCTCCCAGCAGTAGATGGATGGATAAATCCTCACATTATTTCTGCTCCCTCCTAAAGCTTTCTCTAAAGAGGGGAATATACTCCATCTACATGATGAATAACACCATTATTTTATACTATAGAGAATCTTTGTGCCTATTTGATTGTTTTTACTCAATTCTACTTAAGTCCTCTGATTAAAAAGTTAATGTGTTTGTATCTGTTAATTAAAGGTCCCTGAAAAATCTATTTTAATTTGATGTTGTTGGAAGGGGCTTGGGGAGCAGAAGATCAAGACTCCTTTTACTAAACTCTCAATACACAAAGAAATGCTGTAGCCCTCTTTAGCGAAAACGCCCTTCAAAATGCTCTGTTTTTTACTTCCTGGGGTTTAAGATGTCATAGCCTTACAACCTCCACCTACATGTGTGTTTTCTGCTCGACACAGGCAGACGCCATGACTGTTTTGAAAGTCTGCACCAACGCCTGTAGCCCCTCCTCCCCCTTCCCATCAGGCATCGCTGGGGCAGCCAATCAGAACAGAGCTTAACATAATAGCCCCCCTTTGCCCTCAGATCTGAGCATTTCCAAAGGGGAGGGGAAAAGAGCTGTGTCAGATCCTCTGCCGAGACAATTTTTATTTTTTCATTCAGCCTAAATCAGATCCTTGTTTCAAAGGTTAGTTTGGGTTTTTTGAAGATGAGTTGCTCAAGGTTGATGGCATTAATAAATATGAAGGATCTTGCGAGGTTTGTCACTGGTTGAAGATACCTAGGGGGCCAACGGTAGCTGGTACACAGCAGTGCATGGTGCCACCGAAAGGCACAGAATTAACCCACTTACAGGTTAAAACTACTCAAAAAGTATGTTCGCTCGACAGTAAGGTTCTTTACATTGTTTAACTTTTCCTCGACAAGCCCCTGTGTTTAGGATTTTAGTATTTTAGGATGTCGGGGTCATGTATCCTTCCTCCATCAGCTGGTCAGGTCATCAGAGGATTACTTTGTACATACTAGAACCATGGACCTCAAGCAACCCCACTTCCAGATACCCGACTAAAGCGGGGTACACACATAAAGATTATCGGGCTGTTGTTGTCTCGACTTTCCCTCTTCCCGACCAAAGACGGCAAATGCCCGATTATCTTGTCTTATAAGATTATCCTATAAAATTATCCTGTGGTCTGAGGCGTGTTAAGAGTGAATTTGTCAAAAAATATTAAACTTGTTCAATATTTACGACCAAAAATCTTCATGTGTGTGGGGAAAGCTGACGACTCCAGAGTCATGACTCCATGAGTTGTGACGTGGAACTGAATGTAGCCAATCAAGAAGCGAGCTGACTGAGGAGCAAGGAAGCAGGCGTAAATAAAAACAAGCACGGCCGACCTGAAACATAAACATAGAGTTTGGTAGACCTAAGAAACAAAGGACCAGCTCACATGTTCACGCTGTCTCTAGGATTTTTCCAGTCTTTTATTTAGTTCCCAATTTTCCGTCAATAATAGTCCAGTGACCACCATCATTCCCTTTTCTCGTATGTCCTCTCCCATGTTGCATGTTGTGTTTTCCGGTTGTTGCCATAGACAAAGTTTATGGTCGTTGCTATGCTTCTTCTTCTTTGTTTTTGTGAGATCACATTTGATCACATGAGATTTCTGTCTTTGAGGACTAGATACTAAATCAGTGGTGGGACAGAATTGGTATGTGTGTGTTGTGCTGTGTTGAGATTATCGGAGCACAACACACACAGTATGATCAAAACTGTTCAATGCCTGATTTTTTATCCTCATGTATGGAGTCTCTAACAGATAAAAAATCTCTTCAGATTTAGAAAATCCTCATGTGTGTACCCCGCTTAACCTGTAATGGATACCCAAGACGTGGTGTAAAAGGTCAAACACACTAGGAGGTGGGACGTTTATTACTTCTGTGAAACGTCTCCTCAAAGTTAGCCCTTTTTTCTCTTGCTGTTTTCAGGTTCTGGCCTGGTTTGAAGAAGGAGAAGAAACTATTACAGCCTTTGTGGAGCCTTTTGTAATTTTACTCATTCTTATAGCCAATGCCATCGTTGGAGTTTGGCAGGTGAGAAACTTTCACATCCTTTCAAATGTACTGCATTTTAATGTACTGTCTTGAATTGTAGCATAAACTTAATTATTGGGATTTAGTTGAAGAATGATGTTTTTTCTTAGCCATCCAGAGTCACATGAATCAAAGCTATCAATAGCTCTGTCTAAACAGAAAAAACTGAAGACTTAAAAGATTTTCCGATTTGATTAAAACTGGTGAACAATGAAGTCTTGATGTTTGTTAAGCTCAAGTTTTACTGTAGATTAATGCTCCTGAACTTCTTTTGGCCTCACACTGATGATGATGTCAAACAAGGCATCCGCAGCAAAGAACAGTCTGCCTGTATAACACACCAGAGAAAGGTTTATTCATTTTTCCTCCAAGTCTGTTGGCAGTCTTCTCTGAGCAATGAGGTTATCTCACTGATGAACTATGAGGATGCTCCTGGAGGGTAAAATTGGAAAATGTCAAGAGGCAGAAAATAATGTGATTAATAGTCCCATTCTAATAGAAGTAACATCTCAATGTCCCCAAAGTGAGACCTGATAAAATAAACACGCAGCTCAGAATATTTCCTGCCTCTTCAAAAGGAAATGCTCTCCCACAGTTTGGTTCAGCAGGGCCAAGAACAGACGAGAATTACTTTATGAGACATAATCAGTTCAAGTATTTGGGGCTAAATGTCATTTATTTCTCCCAGGAGAGAAATGCTGAAGACGCAATTGAGGCACTGAAGGAGTACGAGCCTGAGATGGGGAAAGTGTACCGACAGGACAGGAAGACGGTGCAGAGGATCAAGGCCAGAGACATCGTGCCTGGTGACATCGTGGAGGTTGCTGGTAGGTCGACCATCTCTGCCTGTGCTGGTTTGAATTGGCATGTTGTTATACTGTTATACTGTTGAGTGGGTCATTAGAGCATCTGATAAGTTAAGTGTGAAACACTGACAGTGAGAATGATGCAGTTCTTGAGGGGTAAGGGTGCCCACTGGGGTCATCCCACCTAACTGATTTATACAGGATTGATTATTTATTTATTTACTCACTTACTTGCTTCCTTACGTATTTGTTGGCACATATCTGTTCCTTTCAAATCCTTCGAGAAAGACATAAATCAAGATTCTGTGTTTCCGATCTCTTAACTGAGGAAGGTGAGCTGGGATTGGGGTGATTTATTGTTGAAGAGGTGATGTGTTTCAACTGTCCTCACATGGTTCAGGAAAAAAGGGTGATATTTAAGGCTAGAAAATGTATAGAAATGTTAAAACAGCAAAAAAGGATGCTTCAATTTTTACACAAGATGCCAAACCTCAATTGTTGCATCTACAGCAGTGGTTCTCGAATGGTGTGGCGGTGCACATTGGTGTACCTTGGGAATTTCTACAAATGCTTGTTATTACAAAAGCTAAACAAGAGGTGATGGTTATGTTTTTATGTTTACTTAATCAGTGCTAAAAATGCTTTAGCTTCTGTATGAACATGCAAATTTAGTTCAAATTTTTCACATCAGCAGTGGAGACCAAATTAAACCAAAGTGCCATACCTTTGGACTGTAGGCGTGAGAAAAATAACTCTAATATGTCCGACTCCTATTTGTTAAAAATATTATTACAAAGTTAAAGTCTGAGTTGAAATTTGCTGAGTAAAAGTTGTTTTTTCTAACCTAACAAGCTGGCATATAATTTCATTATGATATAGTTTAGGGATGTCAAATATAATCTTTTAATTGATGCATCATGATGTGGATGTAGATGAAGATGCATCCATGCAGAGACAATCATCTTTTGATGTATAGAAAGATTAGTCTGTGAAACTTATTTATTTATGTCTAAAGTGATAGGATGGCTTGTGCAAGGGGGTGAGAGAGAGTAGGGGAAGACACTCTGCAAACTGGCCACAGGCTGGATCAGAACCCGGGCCAGCAGAAATGTGTATATGGGTCGTGCCTGGTTGCTTACCACTCCACCAAACCAGCAGCCCAATGTTGGTGCTTTAAACCTCCACTTGACTGCTGCACAGAGGCTGCAACCTTGGGATGGCAGCACTATTCAGTTTCTCTATTCTCTGCTGTGGTTTGGCTCTCCCTCAGATGAAGCCCACTATGGATGGATCAATAAGTCCGGTTGTGGTCATGGTTCATATTTAGCTCATGCTTGAATCCTGCCCTCTCCCATCCCCATGTGCCACTGTAGAGGTGACTCACCCCGCAGGAGTGATGTATTTTGAGAAGTTATTAACTCATTGTCTCAAAGGGATGGGCACTAACACTATTAATAACCACTTTACTTTATGTCTTTACGTATTTGTCCACACACATGATGCTTCTGCACACTGGAGTAGCATGCTGCCACACCTGTGTCCTCCATCAGCACACACTTGCCCTGCCAGGACTCCAGGATGTAAAGCTTTAATGTGAAAGAGAGCTGTTTTACCCAGAGGCACACAAATGCAGTCATGCATGAGCAGCTCTGCAGAGCGTAGACGGATGTGTTGAGGAATGCTGAACTCCCTCAAACAGTAGCGTTATCTTGATACTCTGTTTAACCCTGTGCCACTGAGGTGATGCATAGTTTTTTTCTGTGCATGGTATGGTGGTAGGTTTTATTTTTAGCCGTCATAGGCCGGTGAGATTATGGAATGCAGTATTTATAGAGGCAGTGACAGTCGTGAAGATGACAGGTGTCTGGTCCCACCCGTGGCACACTCCTCCCATCCTGCTCCAGGGAGCGCTGCTACTGTGGGGGGAGTGGGATGGTGATCATTAGGACTCCTGAGTAACCTTGACAAGGACAAATGGAGAAGGAGCGCTCAGGGAAACAGAATGAGCGATGTTTATTATGTAAAACAGTGTTCTGAATCATTTGTCTGAGGAACACAGTGCCTATTATGGCAGTTTGCTTCATTTGAGCCAGAGCGAGGAGACGGTGATCATTTGGCTGAAGTTTAAAGAAGAAAGCTCAGAGTCAGATGGGCTCTTCTCTTGCATATCAAAGGTTGCTCTTCAGAAACCTTAATGAAGGTAGCCGGGGCTGTGCTGTCAGCAGCTTGAGTCAAACTGCAGCCCAGGAGGCAGCAGCAGCAGTGAATGTTTGATACTGCAGTGAATTAAAGCCTGTCAGCTCAGTTTAACTCGCATATTCTCAAACCTCTTTCACAAAACTTCCTGACAGGCTTTTTTTCTGAATATGATTTTCCTGGAGCTTCAAAGTGACCCCTGCCATGCAGAGGAGGATTGTGATGACGCAGATGCAGGCTGGCCGGCTGCTGAGCTGAGCCAGAGGACACAGAGACGGGTCCTCTGTGGCTGCCTCAGCCGTGAGAAGAATCGCCCGCAGCCAATCAGAGCTGCTCACTGTCAGGGTGCTGCTGTCGGTTTGAACACTGCCTCCTACTCGCACTTCATCGCTCATCAGCCCCCCAGCCCTGTGCTAACTGAAATTTGTTCTAGTATCATGGAAATAACATTTTATTTTAAGCCTTCTTATGACACTTAGCTGCTGTTGATAATTTCACATTTGGTTTTATCAAGATGCAGAGAGCTAAGCACTTCTCCTACCCGTCGGTGCGTCAGCCCTCTTTACGTGTTATAATAGTCACAGAGGACAATTTGGTTTTGGATGGTACTGATTTGTTTTATTCTGCAAAACATTTAACATGGGCGTGAGATGTTTTCATACAAAAAATTGGAAAAATGAAAAAATGGCTTGATATGAATACGTTTCCATTAAATCCTGAGTAACATACTTTGTGATATTTAGTAACAAAGGAAAAAAACATCGATGCTACACGATATGGAGAGGATATTGACATTTTTTTAAAGTAAACAAAATTGAGTTTTTAGGAGTCGTCATCATGATACCTAAAAACCTGATGATTTTTTTAATACTTTATACTAAAACTTATTTTATTTATTTATTTGAATAGAGGACAGTCCACGTTAATTAACACTGACATGTAAATGTGCCAGATTTTAGTCACAGGCTACTTTCCATCTGTAGTTCCTGGCAGGTTGATATAATGCATTTGTACAAGTGTGTAAATAACTATAGTACATAAAACAACAGTAACAGGCAGCAGCATAAAGTGTGTCAGCGGTATCATGTGCAAAATGCAGTGTTAAAGTGCTGATATATTACACAAACCACTGATGCCATCTGAACTGTAAATCCCACATTAATTCTATAAAAAGGAAAATATCAAAACTATTGCTATATTACTAAGACTGAAGGATTCATTAGATGGTAACATAATGTACATTTTATATTACCTAATGATTGTTTCATATCTGACCTATTTTACTAAAAGTTTTGTTATTGAAATTTTTGTTTTACTAAAAAAGAGCCATTGGAGCCTTCAGTATAAGTCAGTATAGAGATCCATCAAACCTGTTATTTGAAAAGTTAAAGTTTCTAAAATTGATGAATTTGTGGATTTTGGTATTTTACAAATGATGATTGATGCTCTTAAGAAAATCTTACCAACCAACCAGCCATATGTTAAGAAAATATGATGAGAAAATATGATGAAATATGAAAACAAGGTTTAGTCCTGTTTGTGTTGTGGTGTTGCGTGATCTGACACACCAGGTGGACCTGGGGCTGAACAATTTCAGGAAAAGATGTAATTGCGATTTCTGTCAGATATTGAGATTTCAATTCGATTCACAATTTTCTTCAAATCAATCTTCAGTGCAATATTCAGTGTGTAGACAACAGTCAACAATCACATAACACATCATTCATCATCTAATATTTATGATAAACAATCTGTTTTCATTATTTAAGGGATACTCCAACTTCTACTCCTGAACAGAGGCTTTGTGTTGTTGACCTGCTTACCAGCACTTCCGTAAATGCAAATTGCCTGCACGTTTGTAAAATAGTTGTCACAACAGATCCTGAGTCAGTCAGGAACACTGCAAAAAATTGCAGCTTTGACATTCACATGATTTTGTTGTCTGAAATTGTGATTTCGATCTGAAAACGATAAGTCGTTCAGCCCTCGGTGGACCCTTCAATATATTTCACCAGTCCATCTGGACCACAGCCCGTAGGAAGTGTTTGGGGAGGGCAGAACCTTTGCAGAAGCATATTGGCAGGTGATTGGATGATCAGTCCATCAGTCACATTAATTACTGGCCAATCAGATAATGTAGTAGGCGGCACTACTCCAATTTAAAATACAAGCATTTGCGACTTCATAGAACAAACTGTCACCAAAACATGTCAGAAGTTGAGTGAAAATATCTTCTCTATCAAGACATGCTTTCAGTGTTATTATTTGGTTTTCATTTCATAAAGAAATGTGGTCCAGATCTGATGAAACTGCTACTGAAGCCGTTCGCATCAATGAACAGTCACTTCCTGCTCATTGCTTCGACCTCTTCCTGCTTTAAAGGTTTTGAGATGGATCTGCCTGATTACAGACACTGAATGAGGCTGATTCAGCTGCACTGCAAGGTTAGGTGTCTGGTTAATTGTTTTGGGATCCTCTAAATAAATTGAATCCCTGTATCTTAAAGTATGATGTGAGGGCTTCTTTGGCCTCAACTACTTTAATTAAGTGTTTTATTTTGTACCCTTTTCATTAATGTCCTGTAAAAGAGGGGGAAGTTGTATGAGAGAATTATTGTTTCTGCTCCTTTTCATTCAAAATATGAGTTTTTATTTTGGACTATTTGTATTTAATGCCTTCCTTTGCCTTTGGCTTTCAACACCAAAAAGAAGATCATTTCTGTGACAAACCAGCGACATTTTTGTGGAGAATAATTTCTGTTTTGTATATACAGAAGTGTATATGTTGTGATTTAAGGCAACAATAAGATTACCAGGGATACATAATATAGTCGGCTTAATATCTGTATTGGAGCTATTATCTTTAAAGCTGATTAAAGGATCAGCACAAAACCAAAGACAAAAACACGTCTGATATATTGACCATATGTTTTGGCAACAAATACAAATGTTTAATAAGACAGGAATATTAAGTTTACACAGAACCAATAGATTAATGTCAGCTACTTTATTTTGTCATTCATTTGCTTGTTTTTATGCTTGTGTTGTTTTGTTTACATACTAACAACTGCTCCAGAGTGTTTCGTGCTGATCAAACTACTTTTTGGCAACATCTTTAGGTTCTCATAATAGCCGGATGTGTGTATCATATCAGAAAACACATTTACTAACGCAGTATGAATCAGAGTAGAGAGCTTTAGCTGTATGCTCTTTGTGATAGATGACATCCCTCAGATATGATCAGTGACTTTCTTCCTCTCTTGTTTTCCATCAGTGAGAATAAATTAGCTGTTCATTATGAAAACCACAGTTGAATCATCTTATGTGATTAATATATTCATCACTTTTTATCACTTGTTTTTTTTACTCCTGCTGTAGATTAAGGCTTTAATTTCCAATCATCACCTTATCATAATGTTTTGACTTAATTTCCACAGATTCTTGTTACTGTAATTAACAGCAGTTTCCTAAAGTTATTTCCATCCTGCGTCTGTACCGTGACATGAATTGTTATGTTTACCTCAGCATTTGGAGGCAGCACTGTAAAAATGAAAAAATGCTTCTGACTGAGCAGACAAATAGAGTTAAAACGTCGTAAATGCAACATTTTGCTCGGTTTGAGCTAGGGCTGACTGATACTGAGAAATAAATTACTTTGCAATATTTTTACCTCCTGTATATTACGGTGTTTTTCAAGGAAATTTCCAGAAGTGTTGTGCCTTTTTATGTGCAACAATTATACACAATATGAGCCCACTTGATCTTCATGGTACCACTCAGCTGTCTGACAGCTACTGTAATACACACACGCACACACAGATGGTAGAGTTTAGCTGCATGTTTTTTCATAAACTTATCAAATAAACTTATGACTTGAACTGCCTGTTGTTTAGTTCTTGTTATTAACCACTTCTGACAATATTTAAAATTAATTTGCATGAGCAGTCCCCTGTTTTTAACCTCACTAAACATTCACTATATTGTGCTTCTAGGCATCTGTAGTTGTCTTAAGCATAGCACACACTACAAGATAATTGGCCAGAGTTTTGGCTCGGCTTCCCGCTTCTGACCTAAGTCAGCAAATGGTCATTTATCGGGTGGTCCTAATGATCGTGTTACTTGATTGTCCTGAGGTGTGAGGTGTGTTAAGGTCATATTGTTATGTCGGAAGAGGATCAGGGATTTGAAATCGTAAATATTAGACATGATCGATGAATACAATCAGAAATTCTGTCTGTGTTATTATCTCATGGACAGAAACAAAGCCAATCAGGGAGTAAGGTAGCTGAAGCAAAAAGGAAACGTAACCATGGCAACAAGAGTAAAGGTGAATCATAAGATGGATGAATGTCCGAAACAAAAGTCCAAATGATTGATTTGTGGCAAAACATGAGTGTCTGTACAGCATGAGATGTAAATTATATTTAACAAATTGTTAAGGAGACTGGCTGATGTTGTCTACCATGTTTGTTTACACCAGTGTTGTATTTGATCATGTTAGATTACATGCTGCAAACGTAAAAATCTTTTTGTCTGCCAGGCTTAATTCAAGAAAGTGCCCTTTCCTAATCACCAATGACTATATGAGGAGATGATCTCTAATGACACACATGATAATTATTTCTGTAACTACAGTTGGAAAAAGCTAAGGAGAGAAAAGAAAAACACTTGAAAGCCCCCATTTAAAAACATGGAATTTATGGACAATGTGGAAACTGGTGTCCATCAAACAGCACATGAATGACAGCATGATGCTTTTTAGGTCACATGACGGACATTGCATGTCCTGTGATATTATAGACATTTACAAGAAAGCTTTAATTCCCCTTTAATTCAGAATAAAACTTAAATCCTCTAAAAAGATTAAAAATGACATTGTAAACACCTAATTCTGAATGAAAATGACCATTCCTAATTAAACTTAATTCCGATGTAGGTGGCTGGTTTATTCTTATTTTAAATCTGAATTGAATAATTCCTCGATCATGTACACGTTCATTCTGCTTTAAATTAATTCTGGTCGTTCTGCGTATGCTCGTTCCCTTGTCCTGTCCTGATGACGTGCAGGACGCTGACGGGAACAGGATGGCTGCCCGAAGCAAGCGTTGGACTCAAGCCGAGACAATTTATTAAATCAGAGCCTTGGAAGATTTGGAAATAATTAAAAGAGTGGATGCGAACGTTTTTGTAGTTGTAGCATCCAAGTTGGATGAGGTTTCCCTGACAGAGACGCTGGAGATGCTGACCTGGAGTTTGTTTTCTTCCGGTAGACGTAAATACGTCGCATCTGCTCCCTGTCCAGTCAGAACCATTCCCAACCCCCAGACCTTAAGCGGAATTGAATAAAAGTAAATAAACATGTTTTCCATGTAAACCTTAATTCGGAATTACTATTTCCAGGTAAACGTGAATGAGAATACTTTAATTCCGAATTATTTAATTCTGAATACTTGATTCCGAATTAAAAAAACATCATGTAACTGTGGCCATTGTTGCACATTAGCTCATTTTAATCACAAGTGATTTATTGTGCAGCCCAGGTTTGAAAGTTAAACTCTACAGGTTAAGATAAACCTTACGAAAAAGGTGCAACCAACCAGAGACTTAACTAAAATTGAACTTAACTAGTTTCAATGTAGGGTTTAGAGCAGTCTTCAACCCAAAACTTAAGATCGAACTTTTGCATACCTGCTACAACAGGCCGAGGCTGAGTCATAAATCAGACCAGAAAAAACACTTTTTCACTGTAATCTAGATTTGCGGTCATAACCCAGTAAAAGACTTCAGTTCGTTGTCTTTCTTTAGTATTATTATTAATATTAGTAGATTATTCAGCGTTGAGTTCACTCAGTTCTTTGTTTTCAACCCACAGCCCAAACTGAACACTGCAGGTTTACAGTGTGGTGGTGGGGGCTCCTCTCTTTGTATTCTGGCCTTTCCTCTGAGCAGCAGCACACAGTGGGTTTGCTCTGAGCTGCCTGTGAAGTTGTGGAGTCTGGTAGTGACGGGGGCTCATGTGGGGCAGTGTAGGAGGGAGGATCTCGCATCTGCTCTCATTGTGCTGGAGAGAGATGACCTTATAGGGAAGCGCTTTGTGGATCCCACCCCACCATGCTCGATGCACATTGCACAGTGACCCTACCCATCAGGGCCCGCATCCCCCACTAAGATTCCAGACACCATGGATAGTATGTGGCATTTAATGTGGTCTGGCAAGCATCCTTTGTCACTGAGGGACGCTCTTTTGGCAAAGCTTCCCAAGATGTCAGCAAGACAGAGAGAAACGTCTCATCTTGCCGACCGGCTTTTAAAATGAAATAAACTTAATTTGTTGTTAAGCGCTTGAGAAGGGCAGAGAGATGTAATTCAAACCAAAGCGTGCTGGATAAAAGCAGTAACTGTAGGAGTCGTTTGGCAAAGAGCTGAGCGGAGAAAGGTTTGTAAAGTATGTGAGTAACAACTGATTGCGTAAACATGAAGGGCAAAATGTGAGGAGGAATATTAATCTTGATCGCTGCTCATTGCAGCTGCTGTTAGCACTCACAATCGTCTGGTATTATTTCAGCCCCTGCCAGGTCAGATCATTTGACCCTAGGTCACACTGTACGGGCTATGGGCTGGTATTGTTTTGACTTTATCAGTTCAGGTCCTGATCCCCTGTCCTACTACTCAGTTGTGGTTTTTGTGGCTTCTTTATCACAATTTCCCAAATTTTAATTACTAAGATAATTTCAAGAACAAAAATCTGCTTATCATTGTCTTTGATCATTTTATTTATTTATTTGATAGTGGCAACACACATTAATAAACATATATTCAGAAGGCAAGACATGTAAATATGCTGGATTTTAGCAACCATGCTAATTTACATCTGCAGTCCCTAGGCAGGTAACACAAAAACATGATACCACAGACACCACACACACAAAAGCAGGACACAAGAGGACAATAGATCGCAATAAGAACACATTACAAGACAGTACATTTCTAAAAACTCAAGAGTTGATGGTTACAGGACTGGTTTTCTTGTTTTGATTTTAATATCCTGGCAGTGAACTTTCAGCTGTGAGTGACTTTTCTCTTTCCTCTATTTATAAAAAATAAACTCATTGACAAATGTTCTCGCTTGTTTTGTTATCTTGGATGGACGTTATTCTGTTTGTTGTCTCTGATTAATGTATGGAAAACAGGCTTAAATCTATGGATACCAGCTATGTTGGTCCCTCCTACCTTAAAGAGGCTCTGGCGGTCTATACTGTCATGGAAAACAGAGTGAGTAGTATCCAAACCATGTAGAATTGAGGAAGGAGGCTGTTATCGAGGGAAAAAGCACCATGTTGTTGTCTGTGCGCACTGCCTCAGTCGAGGGTTTGATGTCCTTGATTTGTAATGTATGTTGAACAAAGTGGAGGTAATTGATAAAGAGTAGTTGAACATAAATAATAATACAAATACATTTTATTTAAAAGCACCTTTCTGGACACTCAAGGTCACTTTACAGAGTAATTCAAGACACAAATAAAATAAATAAAAACAACAGACAAGAGTGACATAAAGACCCAATTCCCAGGCCCAATGACAGCAGCCAATAAATAAGAGTCTTGAGCACCATATGGCGATCACAAAAGAAGGGTAATGTTATATGGCACCAATATAAATGACACATCTGTTAAAGCAAAGCTGCAGAACTCAAAATCAATTTTACTTTGGTTGATAAAGAGGTAACATAATCATATATCCCATTTTTCACAAGAATTTAAAATGGTTAAATAATTGTCTCATGTTGCTTTGTAGTACGGCCATAATAAGGATTAAAAAAATGTGTTTAAGTTACATAACACGTTCCAGGTCAATCTCCTCAGAGCCAAAGTTTTTCTATATGACCATGGTCACGTTCACATAGGAAGTTCAGGGTCATGTAGCAACATTTTTATGAAGCTTGATTGTTTTCACACTGCACCTTGTCAAGCAGATCAAAGTCTGTCCAATCAAATGTAGTATAACGTTGTGACCCTTTACTAGCCTGGGTGTTGGTGCACTATGACCCAGAGATAATCAACTGGGCATTTAGGTGTGACATTGTCCAGCTTGAAGCAGTTCAGCTGCATTTTGAGCTATGACATAAATGCATTTAGACTAGGGATGCACAATACTGGATTCTTCCCGATGTCCGATATGTTGATATTTCCAGATTTATTTGTGAATGTGGCCTCAGTAGTCCAGGGTTCTAGAAATCTTCTGTGCACGAGATTGAGAGGTGCACAGTGCATGTAGGCAGTGAGGCCTAAATATCCCTGCAGTCAGCATTGTGCTGGGTGCCTGTGATTAAGGAATATTATAGATATTCTCAAGTATACCTGCATGAAATCTGTTGGTTTTAGTCAAGATGTCACAACACTGAACTGTGAAGGACCCAAACAAATGACAAGACAAAGTCCAAGATCTGAAAAACAAAACCTTTAAATCAGACAGGGGTTCAGTACTCAGAGTCAAAAATCAGGCAGAGGTATCAGAATCGGCAGGCAAGAAGGGAGGTAAAAAAAAATATACTTGACAAGATCTTACGAAGGCACACACGAAGTACAACGACAAGCTGACATGGGTGCAGGGAACGACCTATCAAGGAGACACAGAGAGGGTCAGGCAGGCAAAACCTGAAACGAGAAACAAGGGTGAGACTTTCAAAATAAAACAGCAATGACAAGTCATGGCACATGAGGAAGAAACAAGGGGGAACTTAACCTGGAGATGTTACACAAGATTATGCCAGTATTATCTCAAATTACTGCTGGGGCCAACGTTCCCAAGGGAAGTTTCCAGCTTTGGAAATTCCCAGAATTTTGCAAACCCACTCATATGTCCCTCTTTTGTCTTGAGTTTAATTTTCTTTGTAGTTCGACCACCATCCCACAAAGTTTATTCACTGAAGTGTGAATTTACTTGTGTCTTTGGGCTAAATAAAAGAAAAGCTGAAAGCAATGCTAGCCTCTTAGCTCAAGGCTATTTGCCCCATTTAAAGGAATGGAGTATGCATGCTATTAACCAAACATGAAAATGAAGGACAAAACAAGTCTAATGTGGTAGCTGTATAATCTGGATTTTCTTGTTGTCATATGAGGCCGTATTTGAAATGGAGATGTAAACATGATTAATTGCCCAGCTCTCTGATGCACTGCATTCTGCCTCTTGATTGAGCCGAGTCATGGAAACAGCCCTGTCTTGTGCACCTGGCTGACAAAGTGAAAGGAAGCATAAATAGAAATTGTGTTGTATTGTCAAGTTCTCAATTAAAACCTTTTCTCATGCAGATGACATTAGCATCTTTTTATAAACACATGTTAATATGTGTCACCTGAAGGTGAGGCGCTGTGTTAGAAGCTGCAGCATGCTTCACCTGTTGACTGCTCAGAAATGACCCACTCATCATGACAGAAGGTCAGCCTTTTGTTCAGCTGCCATCAGCACATGTAGCCTCCTGGCCAGCCCACAGGAGACCCGGCCTGCTGACCCAACACACACGACAAAGGCAGATGCCAGTCAAAGCTGGCATGCTGCCTTCCTCGCTGTTCAAAGGTCTGTTTGAAATGGCACCTCTGGGTGTCATATCATGTTCGGTTCATCTCCACTTCTGAGCTTTTCTCACTTTAAAAGGTGAGGACTGATAACCTGTCGGCTTGCACCAAGGTGAAAGAGAAGCCATTCCTGAGGAGATGTTTGGACTGTGACCAAGTAGGATGTTAACACAAAGAGACAGATGATATACACAGAGCGTTCATCAGAGCAGGCCTGCTCTGTAACAGGATTATTTCAGCCTTCCACAATGTCACTGAGTCTTAACACTTGGTGCCGTCTCTTTTTGTATGATAGCACAAGGGAGCACCGACCACAGAAGTCCCAAGCTGTTATTTCTGGTTTTCTAAAAAAAGCTGCAGGTTTTTCCTCATAAGTAAAAACTGCAGACTCAGGAAGCATTACACAACCAACAAGGATGTGATTGTTAAGATTTTTGTCTACTAAGAAAAACATGTCATGTTTTGTTCCTGTGCTGCTCGAGGGGAATCCTTTTATCTATTATAAGGACTGAATCATTTCTCTCTGCGGTGTTCAAAATGGAGCTTTGAAGTGCGTCTCTGGTAAATCTGCACCACAATATCGATTCATCAGGTCGTGATAGGCGGTCTGACCGTTATTATTAAAGTGACCCCAGTGTTTCCCGTAGCACTTTATAGTTAAGTTATACCTTAAAGTGATACCCTCTCCCCCTTAACTAGCAATGCAAAAAAAACAATCAAATACATATGCAGTGCTTAACAAATTTGTTAGACCACCTGTAATTAAATCGAGAATGCAAATATTTGAGAAATCTTACAAAATCTTGGTATAAAGCTGAAAATGATATTGATATTATATGTACATTTTGAACAGGAATGAGGAATTTCTAAATTAATTCACCTTTTTATACCCAAATTTGAGTCACTTGCGGGCTTCTCTGAGAAGTCAGAAATTATTAAAGCAGAACTTTCAGCAACCAAAACTACCTTGTTTGCACAGGAGTGCAAGTAAATAAGTATAATTTGACAGCTTAATAAATAAATAATAATGTGCTTTACTATTTTCCGTTTTTTTTTGTAAAACAGTAAATTTTAAAATTCATGGATAACAATGATAATTACATCTTAGCATTAAGAACATCTTTGTGGTTGAAGAGCTTCTACTTACTGGTGTATTAATTACGGGTGGGTAAAAATATCGATTAATTAATGCATTGCAATATTTCCCCTCCCAATTCAATATTGCAAATCCTATGAATCGATTCACCTCCTGGCCAGTGGGGGGCGCTGTGGACTTTTTCATTGTTTATACAAAACTGTCATGGTTTTTACTTTTGTACTCCATGTGCACAAATAATTTATTATTGTGCAAATTTTTATTTTCAGATGTTTTATTGCTCAAAAATGTGATGTGACACACCACGTATGCTCACATGGACATGAAAATAAATATTTATAAATTGTCAACAGGTACTTTAATTATTTGTGTATTTCTACTTCTTACTGGATTGACATCGAAGCATTTAAATCAATATTGAATCGAATCGTAGCCTAAAGAATCAAAAATAAATCGAATCGTGAGGTTCCTAACAATACCCAGCCCTAGAATTAACTATTATAGAAACACAAAAAATGATTATGGTAATTAAAAATGCTGTTAACTTAGTGTAGCTGTGGCAGAGACCTTGCATTGGATGGTGGTCTACTACATTTGTTTAGCACTTTATGAACTAGTATTCTATCTAACATCCATTTATAGCTGCAGGAACATTTTGGTTTCACAGAAACTTCTAATAACTGCCTCATTTTGGTGCCCTGCTTTGTTTCCAAACATGCATGCACAGCACATTATTTAATGCCATGCTGGAACAATTTGGTGTTACCGACGGTCGTCGAAATGGTCTTCCTGCAGTATTTACACTTACCTTCTTTCTGCTTGATGTCCTCTGCACAGAATCCAAAATGTGCCCAAACAATGGAGACGGCATTTTTCTTGGCTACAAGGTCCTCTGATAGATTGGCGCTTGTCTCCTCCATGTTGGCAGCGCGTCCTTCGCTCTTGGCGAAAGTGAACGCAGACTGTATGGAGGAGGTGCAGTCACGTGACTTACACAGGGAAAATAATTGTAATATTCGACATGAGTAAAATTACTTTGATTAGAGGGCCTAACTATCGGTTTGGATTAATTTTTGATTAATTTCCCAGCCCTAGTGCTAGGTTGTCAGGGTCATGAATCATATTATGATGGTAACTTTATCATGGAACTATTGCTTATAGATGTAACAGCAATATGTGAGCTCCTTTGGCAGAGGTTTGTGCTCTCCAAGTGCTTATAGTTATCTACAAAGGTAAGGACTGACTGGATTAATGCGTATTTTTAAAAAAAATTGGTCATATGTAGATGAGGTCATATTTAATTTCATTTTATTTTTCTAAAACATTGTAATTGTAGCTTGATTTATCATCTTTTAACCATTTTATATTTTCTAATATTAAGTTTGCTTTCTTTTTTTAACCTTAAAATGCATATTTCTACATATTTAATGAATCTAACACAAAATAACATTATCTCTTATTCTTTTCCATGATTTTGGGGTATTTAGGGGAGTCTAATATTACATAAATTAAATCAGTAAATCAATAAATCTAAGGATTTGCTGAAATTAAGTCTACCAAACATTTACATATCAAACCTTTGTTTTGGTGGTTTTTGTTGAGAAAAGAACATTTGAAACAGCAAAATTACCCCAAAATTCCTTCTGACTTTTTAAGGTCAATACAAGTCATGACAGGACTGTCTCACATTTCTCTTCATTATCAGGTTAATGTCTGTATTTGTACATATTGCTTTCTTCGAGTGCAGCTTCGTTGTATTGTTTTCTCGTCACTATGAGACGTGACCCTGTGAGTGTCTGCAGTGATCGTCAACATGAAACGTCCCTGAAAGCTCTGCCAGATACTCTGGTCTGCCAGCAGGCATCGAATGATCCGGTAAAAGCTTTTCTAAGAAGGAATTCTGTTGAGGTCAGGAAAACTTTGGACCGCTGTAGCCTGAAAATAAACATGTGCTCTGGAGAGGGGGAATAAAATCAGCTCCTTACATCGAACATATACAGAGGCACTCTGGGTAAAATCTGCTTCACTGACACTTTGGGAAAATGATTGGACTGGGAAATATACTAAGTTAAGTTATTTGTCACTTTTGAAACATTTTAAATCAAATGATAGGAAAATCGTTATTTCCATTGAGGTGATTTATTTTGCATAAAAATAACAACATCACTTCTGACTTCATCTGGCTGTCAGTAAATGGACTTAAAGATCCCACTTCCTGGTGTGTTTGACAGTTCACATCATGTCTTAGATGTCTGTAAAGCAAAGATTAAAATTGCATAA
The DNA here is from genome assembly GCA_037902135.1 of Cetoscarus ocellatus. Lineage (NCBI taxonomy): Eukaryota > Metazoa > Chordata > Actinopteri > Labriformes > Labridae > Cetoscarus > Cetoscarus ocellatus. The sequence goes on from JBAMNC010000440.1 coordinate 194,101, forward strand.
AATAAAGGTAGCTCACATATTGCTGTTACATCTATAAGCAATAGCTCCATGATAAAGTTACCATCATAAAATGATTCATTGACTCTTAAAACCCACACCTAGCACTCAGAATCATGTTGATATCATTATTAATTAGACAGTTATTGAGCAAAAATGATTGTTCGGTAATGGTGGTATGTAGATCACATCCACAATCTAATCATTTTCAAGGTGGTCCATTACCAGCATCTCCTGAAAATATCATCAAATTCTGTCAAGTAGTTTTTGAGTAATCTTGCAAACAAACAACAAACAAAAAACAAACATACATACGCCGGCAAAAACGCCTCCTTGGTGGAGGTAATAAGCAGATAATTAAACCAAAAAAAGGGAAAAACAAATAAATAATAATACGTAGATGAATGAAAAATTAGTGGTAATATAATAACAATGAGTAACCCAACAAAGGGACATATAAATCTACAAAATGTAACTCCAATGCAAGTATCTGCTCACATAAATTGTTGTTCTTTGGTCCAATACCTAACAACACAATTCCTTGTAAACTGTTTGGCTCTTAATCCTCATAAAGTCCATGTGATTCCATAAATAACAATCCACCAACAATTAAAGTAGTTGTAAATAAATAAATGAGAAAACATATATGTGTGTCAGAGGGCACTCTTTACATTAAGCTATGAACACACATACATAAGAACCGTCCAACATGAGCTGTATTTTCAGCCTTAAAGTTAGGCTAATAAGTGAAAACATAACATCCTTTAAGTGGACTGGGTAAATTTTATTTGTAATTTATGTGACAAAAATGTCTATATTTTTCAAATATACTGTTTACAAGGCCTTTTGGCATCGGGCAAAAACTGCCAGTGAGCTTCAGTTTTGAAAGAGCAGAGATTAAAACTCTGTGTGTCTTTATTTTCAAGCTTTCATCAGCGGACAAAAATATCACACTCTGACGTCTGGCCGCTCGCTGAATCTGAAGGGTCAGAGGTGTTTTGGTCCCTTTGTTTGCTCCTGTGCCGTGGCAGCATTAAGAAAACAGCTGCCATTATACTGCCACTTTTAACTCTGAGCGGCTCATTGGGGAATATATTGAAATGCTTTCCCATCTTTGGCTGCATCAGTGTTGGTCCCATTGCTATTTTCCTTTCCGTTCACCCAAGGTCAGGGGGTGGAGATGGGGGGTTATATTACTTTGTCTCCCTATTATAAGAACCTGGACCTGGGTACATTTAATCAAACTTCTCCTCTTCGTTTGTGTGCTGAGTAAACTTCATCTTTTGTTATATATTTATTTCTAGAGATATTTGATTAGCTGAAATGTTTTTACAACTTTATTTTTGTTCTTTTCTGAAATTACAGAGATGAATAATTCTTATAAAGGCACAGATTTAACACCCTAATAATTGAAAAATGTTTTCTTGATATGTTAAATTTAGCTCGAGCCGATCAATGATGCAAAACATTTGTAAAATACAAATCTTTGAAGGGAAATATCCCACTCATGTCAGGTCCTGAAGGAATGATTGTGAAACGAAGGGGATTATTCAACCTTTTATGCATACAGCCATAATTGATGATGTGTATAAAATAATTAATGTATTTACAATAAATGTTTAATCCTCCACCTTTTATACTAAATATGAAATGATCATGAACCTCTTCAACCTGTGAAAATGTGGCATGAGGGGAACCTGACACACAGTTTCTCAACTGAACCTCAAGTTAAAAAAGGTTTTGATTCACCCAGCCCGAGAGAAGCTGAAGGGAGACTGCATTTCCATAATGAAGGAGTTCCCTTTGTGCCAAAACAGTAGAAAACACAACTGCGTCAGGATTGTTTGCATAAATGTCAAGGACACCCATGGGGACCTCACTGATGGCAGTCTAGGGACAAGGTTTTATAGGCACACCAGGAACAAAGCAAACATTTGAAGGCTCACTACATTTTAGTTCATGCAAAATAACCTTTCAGACACATCTGTCCCGTCTGTTCATTCTTTCTTTTATCCTGTGAAGGACAACAACATTTGACGAACAAGTTTTTACTCGTAAAATATAAACAAACTGTTTTATTCATTTACTGTTTATTAACTTGATTAAAATTTAAAAATAAACAGTTAAACTTGGCATGGCACAGTTTGAACAAGTAGTTGGGAAAGACAGCAAAGTAATGATTGACTCATTCTGCTATTTCTGTTAAAGGGATACGTCAACTTTTTTTTTGTTTTCATGTCTTGCCTCACTCCCGAGTCCATGACAAGCAGATAGACACCATTTTTTTTGACTGGGTGTGCAGAAACAAGGAAGAGACAGGCAGAGGCTGCCCACCACTAACTAGCTTAGCTCGAACAGTGGGAGTCAATGGGTAGAGTTAGCCTGTCTCTGCCTACAGTCATCAGATCAACTCTTCAGCAGCTCTAAAAGGTCCTGTGTGCCTGTTGTGACTTGAATTTTATACATTATCTATTTGTACACTAAGATTAACACCTTATGTAATTTTCAAAAGAAATACATGAAACTAAACCGCAGGGTGCAACGCAAGCAACCAGGGACGTGCTTGTAAGTAGGTCAATAAAACAAAGTGTATGGACAATAACGCACATTAAGTTCTGATGAAGAAAATCAGACACTTGCACAATAGTTGTAAAACTGTAACTGAGACTGAGTAATTAAGTGGTTGAAGAAATTCCTGAGGCACACCTAAATTTACCCCATGCCACACCAGACCGTCTGAGAACCACTGCATTAGAAGAAAATGTGTCCAAAAAAAAGTTTGTACTTCAATTTCAGCTTCATCTTTATTATCATCCTGAAAGAAGTTGGGTTTGCGAAAGGCATCAGCACACAAGAACATGAGAGAAACCTAAAACATACAGGCTTAAAGAAAATCCTAATCACATGTGAAAGGCACAGATACTTAACGAAGAGCCAAAGGCTAAGTGATCAGACACAGCTCAGTAAAGTGCATTCAGTCATTAAAGTGCTGTAGATTAAATAAATAGTAATAATGAATAATCGAGGTAACACAAGTAAGAGAAAAAATCCATTTATAAATTGTCAGGGATTACAATCTAACAATTAGTCTAATTAACATAAAATGCACAGATGAAAACAGGTCAGGCTAGTGAATTAGCTTTTTCACTGGGACTAAAGCAGTTCTGGCATGCCTTGTCTTGGTTTGAGGCTTTCTGTGATGTCGGGCAGGATGAAGAAGATCAAACTCAGCAAACAGTCAAAGATAAAACCTGTGATTAAGTTCGGCAGCGCTGTAGCTGCATTGGTCTCAGTCGCTGCTCACAGTTAGTCCTTTTTCTGCTAGTTTGGCTTTGGAATAAGACAGGCCTGCAAACAATTAGAATGATAATTACTGAGTCATGTTTGATTGTTTATATAAGAAAAAATCTCTGTCTTTTTTCATCAGACCAGAAAACAGACCTTCCTGATTGCAGGCATTGTTACAGTAAACAGGCCACACAGAGAGACAGACCTACAGGCTTTTACTGCAGCCTGCCTCACTCACATGCAGATAAAACTGAAGCCCAGGCTGGTTATGAATGAAATACTTGATTGTATGTGGACAGGCTGCTTTCAAGGTCTATTAACAGTACTTAAACATCAACCAGGGGTGGCTCTACGGGTGAGCCTGGAGGTGCACAGGCCCCCTCACATTGACAGGTGGTGCACACAATCAGAAAGATGAAACTAATAACACAGCGGTCATCAGCTGGTGACGCGGGGGCCACATCAGGACCCCCAAGGCTTTCCATCTTCCCCCCTAAGTATTATCAAATCAGAAAATGTGCATGTTAAGAATTTGTTGTGGTTTTAAGGATAGCATATTAGTCGTAATTACGAAGAACCATTGACGCAATCCCAAAACAAGTGTAATGCAAACAGTTTTAAGAGGAATGGCTTCATGTTTGATCTGTTTACAAAAACCCACCTGTCAGCTATTTTTTGGCCAAAACTGAACCTGGAGAACAACCATCTAATCCAGAGATATAAAATATGACACCGTAAAAAGAAGATCTCTTAATTGCCCCACGTGGCCGGCTGCAGAATTTGTGATAGGGACTGATCTCACTCTAAAAGGTTAAGACATAACAAAAACAAGTTAAGAATTAAAAATAATCAATTAATAATATATATAGACCAAAATATTTGTACTGTTAATGTCTTTTCTTTTAATTATTATCTTTTAAGCCAGCACCCAAAGCATTTGTCAAGTAAAACAACAGTCCTGCATAAATATAGCTGGTGATGCCTGTAATAATATATAAATAAATGAAAAATATTTATAAGATTTTAATATCATTTTAGGTAATATCATTTGGAATTTCCCCCTGTGGGACTAATAAAGGATATCTTATCTTATCTTATTGTGAGGTTAGGTTTTTATTTTTGTTTTTCATTTATTTACTTTTTCTTAAGAATGTACAGATTTTGAAAAATGCAGGACAGCTACTCAAAGTGATATATATTTAGAACATCCCCTCAAAATTAAAGAGAGTTTTTGTTATTTTGCATATTTATAAAATATTTAAGCCTGGAAACAAGCTTGTTTAAATATTATTGTGTTACTGCAGATGTGAATGAGTTGAAAGGGTACAAATTTAATTTTACTGCAATAAATTATTCAGGGGGTGGGTAAACTAACTAATTACATTTTAATTAGATTGTTAGTCAAGGCATGTCTAAAGAACAGCATAATGAAAATGTGGTTATTTATTATATGAAAAAATAAATTAATACAAAGAAAACAACTGAGGTCCATCTAGATATTCTCCAGCACACCCATTAATAACATTTTGTTTCCACCACTGATCACAGTTAGATCAGATTTACTGCCTTCCCCAATAATGAGTTGAGTTATGAAATGAGTAATACTAATTAAAAGATTCCTGTGCTGCTTGATGGGCTGAACTTTATTTTTCTTTTCCCATGATTATGATTGGCATTATTTTGAGGTTTTTCTATTTTTACAAGTAAATTTCTATGTGCTGCCCATTCTTGAATGTTAAGAATGATAATGTCAGAGGCATTCATGAAAGCATTTGTTTGTTTTAAAATCATGTTTCATAATTGTGATCTCGGTATTCAAATAATTGTGATCATAAACTTTTGCTATAACAGAGAAGCCCTACTCCTCTCTTGTATGTTGACGGACATATGGGACATACACGTGCCTCACAGCAAGAAGGTCGCTGGTTCGATCCCTGTTTCAGTCAGGGCCTTTTTGTGTGGAGTTTGCATGTTCTCCTTGTACATACCTGGGTTCTCTCCGGGCACCCCGGCGCCCTCCCACAGACCACAAACATGCTCCTGAAGTTTGATTGGTGCCACCAAATTGCCCTTAGCTATGTGTGTGAGTGTGAATGGTTGTCTCTCTCTATGTGGCCCTACAATTGGCTGGTGACTGGTTCAGGCTGTACCCTTCCTCTTGGCCAAAGTCAGCTGGGACCAGAGCCCCCATGACCCCTAAAGCGATAAGCGGTATATTACAACTTGTGCTTTTTCATCCAATAACATCTTGTACTTAAAGATCTGTTTTTAGCTCATTGACATCTATCAGCCATGGACGGCTGGTGATCACCTCATTTTGCTTTTAATCATCAGATTATTATAGCCCCGTTTCCACCAGAGGGTTCAGTTCGGTTCGTCCCGGTACGGCTCGCTTTTTGTGGCGTTTCCATAGCCTAAAACCGGGACAGGACCCCTTATAAGCGAACTGTACCGTCCTACTTTTTGGGACCCTTCTGTTGGCGTGCCAAGCATACCGATCCGACCCCAGAAGGTGGAGCTAGAAACACTGCAGCCCGTTGATTGGTCGAAGGAGACGTCACTTCCCGTGTGGCAGCGGTAATTAAGAACAACACAGCCCCGCCATGTTTAAATCTCCACTTGTCTTCGTGAAGATAACTCTCGCGCTTCGTAACAAAAAGCCACGTGCTGATCACAAAAAAGAAGAATAGCTGGATGTCTTCCATCGTTGCTTTTTGTTTACTGTGTCGCGTTTTCTTCTTTGTTGTATTTAATAGCCGGGTACACTGTGTCGCGCTGCTATGACGTCATGCTATCGGCATCCGGCTTAGACGCCGCCTACCAAGTAGGGTACGGCTGGCTGTGGAAACGCAACCAGGATCAGGCTTTACCGATCCGGCCTGAGCCAAACCGTGCCGATCCATACCGGATCACTTGGTGGAAACGGGGCTTATCATTACTGTAATAGATGTAAAGAAGATTGTTAATTCATCCTAAAAAAAACTTAAGCTACTCATGTGCTGCGTGACGATCTGTGAATAACTTAAACAGCTTCTTAACACGACAAGTGACTCAATAATCACAATGAAAGAATAACAGAATAAGCAATTAACTCCCTTTATTGTTGATTATCTAGTTAGAATAATGCATCCCGTGGAGAAATTTTAATTTTATGAAGCCCAGTTTTGCACATAATCATAGTGGAGCTTTACCCCATCAGTTATCTGGGTTTAATTTTCAGTTCTTTCTCTAAAGCAATTTCAGATTTTGCTGCACATTTGTTGTTAAATGACAGAAGAGGGAGAAATATGTCTGAGAAATAAAGCATTTCTGATTCAGACTCCACCCGAGTAACTCCTCCAAAGGTATTACAGTTTGTTGGACATTATTGAACATGTCCATGCTGGTGTTTGGACTCTAACTCTCCTTCGCTCTGAGTGTGAGTCTTTTGTGATTCTCTGACACAATTAGCATTTTTAACAAAGTAGACCTTAATGAAAAATACGCTCACATAACTGTGCCACAGCCTGAGCCATTTCCCCAGTTTCCACTGCCTTTATGTACCATTAAGGAGCTGAATTGGGTCACTGCAATTCCGATGTACCCAAATTGGCCTTTTCCTTTGAGACGGGCCTTTTATGGCTCACGGGTCCTTCATTTCCTCCTCTTTCTTTGGCTCACCAGCTCTTTCCCTGCAGTGATGGCAGCTCTGCTCTGTTGCTGTGTGGCACAACAACCTCGCTGTAATGAGCTGTTTCATCACTTTAGTTACTGATGCCGAGTTACTGCCGTCAGGAAACATCTTTTGAATCTTGATTCAGTCTGAACACACAAACCGCAGGGGTGCATGTGAAAACAAGAGGACATCAAACTGGAGTGGCCGCAGTGTGGTTAAAAAGCTAAGATAATAAATGATTCATTCTGCTCTTTGTTGTTTGCTTCAGCTTATCACTTGAGGCGGGGTAAAATGAAATCCACATGTTTTTTATCATTACTTTCTCTAAATGTTTTCTACGTTCATGCTCCTAATCCCTGGTTGTTTGTGTATTCCTTCTGTTTGGTTACAGTTGGAGATAAGGTCCCTGCAGACATCCGTATCTGTTCAATCAAGTCAACGACTTTGAGGGTAGACCAGTCCATCCTCACCGGTAAGACATGTCTTCTGTTTACATGACAGCCATCAAATGTTTGTCAGTGCCAGTTAGGGCTGTCACATTATACTCGATATTCAAATATCTGTTCAAGCATGGGGATAAAAGTCTGTACTCAAAGTGTAATTAATATTTGAATGTAAAATATTTAGTGTAGCAGCACATCAGGGCGCCTGGAGCAGTGCACCATTTGATCCAACAGGAGGCGCTCTCAGCACAGCTTGACCCTCAGCCGCGTACACTGCTCTCTTGACCTCAGTAAACAAAGAGTGAGGGACATTTTAATAAAATGGAGGACAGACAATAACAACACCGAATCATCTGAGGGGCCCTGTGTGGAAGGGTTTTGGGTTCTACACATTTATGGCAGCTTAGTTACTCGTCCTCCGTAACAAATTTGCACACTCACCTGTCGGCTTTTCATCTAAGTCATGTAGTCGAGGAGGAGGCACCAAAGTGTAGCGGTGTTTCATCAAGTGTTAAAGCCCGGGTGACTGTGTTTTTTTCAACAGGGTCTTTACCGGAGGCGTGGAAAAAACCATCATGGATAAGACTGTGAGATTCATATGCAAGGATATTCGGTCCATTGCTGTGGTTACAGGAGAGCGTTTTTTGGATTTAATGGTAGAACTGGACCCACGATACACCATTTCAAGCCACACACAATGATTTTGAGCCACATTTTGGGCAAACATTGAGACTATATTAAAAGATGGGGGGCAAATAACCAAATATCTTAGGATGTTTGCATGTTGGATACAAGCATAACAATTTGATGAGCAAGATTGCAAAATACTTGAGATATTATAAAAGAAAAGATCAAGCCGGAGCATTTAAAAAGTCAAGCTCTGGGTTGCACCAGCTGTGCGTAAGTCCAAATGTAGCCTAGTTTTAACAAAGTTCTTTCTTACTATGGAGTTAAGTCTCTACCAGCATTCGAGGTGTTTCATAACCTAAAACAGTTTCAAGTTGTAACTTAAATTTTGCACCTGCCTCATAGTAGTTTTAAAGTCCTCAGTGAAGTACGTTGTTTGTAAGATTTTGTATAATGTATGTCTCAGAATGCACTGAATATGAAACTGAATGGGTCCACAGTATATACAGATACAGCCACGTAACTCTTCCTCACTTTCCCTGATAGGGTCTTGGCTGGTCTGTGGCAGGTCCATGACGGGGCCGGCCCACCCTGAATGTCGTATATTGTAAACTTCAGGCCATGTTTATGTGAGTTTTTTGGTGTCAAAGTTACTCTGTTGTTTTGACAGTTACTCTTATAACCAAGGAAATGGTTGAGGCTATGTAATCGACCCTGCAAATTCACCAATGAGAATGTTCTCAGTGGAATTAAGGCACTTGGCTGGTAACTGGCTGGAAGTTGGCAGGCAGCTGGCTGGGAGGGGAAAATTGAGGCGGCTGAATCTGTAGATAGATTCATATTTAGTCATACATATGGTGAAGTAAAACTTGCGAAACATGAATCTTTATTTTTTTATTCCAAAATATCTGTTAAATAAATCCAAAATGGACGTAACTTTATAACTTTATATGTAACTTCAAGTCACATTAACATAGGGATGCATGATATTGGATTTTTGCCGATATCCAATATGCTGATATTTTTGAATTCATTATTGCAGATACCAATACAGATATTTCTGGTCAAGAGCACACGCTCTGTACTTAACAAAACTGGACTTGTTTCTTTCAGTGTTACAGTATATTTTTGCGAGGAACAGATGCAAAACAAGAAAAACAGCATTTAACTCTTGCAAAAATGAAACCTTGATTTTTAAATGCACCCATGTAGTGATGAGAAGGTGCATCAATATTGTACGTTTGTGTAATTTAAGCCAATATCTGTTGCCAATATATCGGCTGTAAATATCTGCAGAAATTTCAATAGCAGCTGATACCGATACTTAACTTTTTAGGCCGATATCAACCGATACCGATATCAAACCTAAAATATGGTGCATCCCTTCATTACAAGGTTGACAAGGTTGTCAGTTGTAGTTGTACAGTTGTTTTCGTAATTCAGATATAATTTGCAAATCTAACCAATGTTGTAGTTTATATTGATATGGAAACAGGACAGGCAATGCTTAGTGACTTATGGAGAAAGAGTGGATTTAATCCTTGCAAGTCCATTTTCTATTTTTATTTATATATTTATTTATTTTGTCTATCAGGACTTTTCTCTTAATAATGCATGTAAATCCTCAACCCTGTCAAGCACAATGAAGCTAAAGACATCTTTTTAGGGAGAACTGGGGTTGTCAGAATATTTATGCTGTAATGATGTCAGATTCAGGTATTTAAGGTTGTTCAGCCAAAGAGATAAAACTAAGTCATAAAACAGAATCTCACTGAACTTTTTACAAATCACACAGATTTTTCATGAACAAGCCTTTTCACATCTGAATATGGTAATCCCCCAGGCCTTGGCTCTTATTGGGAAAAAAAAAACAGAATTGTGCTAAGAGACACATAGCAAAACATGTTCACATATTTACAATCATCCCTCCAGATGTTTTGTTTTTTGCATCATAGAGGTATCAGTACCTCTTTTGGATGCAATTTCTATCTCAAAAGTTTCAAAGAGCCCCCCTAACATTACTCACACTTCCTTTTTATTTATTTTGAGAAGTGTAAGGGTAATCATCTTTTCTCTAGTTGACCTTTGGCTGGTCCTAATTGGACGTCACAGTCAAAAAACAAAGAGAGGAAGAAAATGGGCACTTTGGATAAGGCTGACAGGAAGTCCTCACTTTCCATTAGGGTCAAAATAGAAGTCTAATTGCTACACTGCTTCTTTGTTTCATCAAGAAAATGTGACAAAAAAAATCACTAATTACAGATTTTTTGCTGTGGATCCACAAATACAACATTTCTGAAATAAAAATCTGCACTTAGAGACTAAATTAAAAACTTTTTGGTAAGAATCTGTTTGATTTAAAGCCATTTTTGACTTGACAAAGGTGTGATCTGCCAAAATCAGTTGTCTGCATAAGGACGCCAGAGATACAAGTAAACAATATAAGTGTTAACACATTGGAGTACCAATGATCCTATATTCTTCAATTATGCACAATATTATGATTATTTGTTTTCTGTTTGTTTTTGCATGTTAAAAATAAAACAATAGGTTGACTTGTGCCTGAAGATGACCAGCACAATAATCTTTGTGTCTCAGACCTTAACATGGAGACAGTAGTGAAGCTGCTTTTAGATGCTGTCATCAGTTTGTCTTCACAGTAAACCCCTGTGATATCACGCTTCAGTTTTCATGGTCCCAGTATTTCAGGTTTTTTCTGTAAGAACTTTTTTTTTTGCATACATTTTCACCATTTTGCAGCTTTCTGCAGCATTATTTAAGAGTTCAAATCTCGAGCATCGCAATATAATGCCAGTACGTACCGATTGAGCCAATCAGAGTGTTGTGCATCACGTGGCTTTGCATCTCGCAGGGAGGAGAGAAGCTTGCTTTGTTCTCTCTGTCCCGCGTCTCTCTCTACAGGGATCAGTGTTCTGCATAACTTTAGTGTTTTGTGCACTGATTTTGTGTTTGTGTTTTATTGATATCCCCAGTGGCATGTAAAAGGATATTATAGGATATTATAAAAACATGCCTAGGGTGTATTTAAATAGGGTATTTCTATTTTGTGGATTTTCACTTGCTGGGTCTGGAACCTAACCCCCACGATGTAGAGGGGACCACAGTGCTTGTGATTTCAGCTGAAGCTTTATTCTGATGTGGGCCATATTTCCTTTATTTTTTGGAACATGCTGCCGGAAAACTAAAGACCACAGGCCATAGTTTATCCCTTGGCTGTAATTTGGGCACCCCTGATCTAGATGAAAAGTGAATGATTATGATGCTGTATGTTAAGTTTATTAGCGATGAAACAATGTCTGAAATTATACTAAATGGCGCTCACTGTGTCTGAGCCTGCAGTCAGGACCTCGCTGGCCCTGCCGTCCCTACACTGTTTAAAGTCTCGTTAAAATGCCCAGCTCTAATCTGTCTCCTTTGCTTTGGCTCATAAAAGCTACTGAACTGGCACACCTTCACTTCAGTATTTTATGTATTCAAGGTTACACCCAGGATTCAATTTACAGTTTTTAGATAAACATCATCTCAGACTTCAGCTGACCTTCAGCCTCCTCACTGATGCTCCTTATATTTAAATAAGCTTTTCCAGGAGTAATGGATCAGTCCTTCTGTGTTTGAAGAACAACAGTAGCTGGGTGGGAATAGATGAATAGGATTGCTTGAACTGCCTGCACAATACCCTCAGAGATGTATCATAACACAGCTTCAAATTAGAGATTTTGCCTCTGAGATGAAACACGTCTGAGCGTGTGAAGATCAGTGAGGCTGTCTCTCTGTATGTATAATTGATTGTTTCTCAGATCATCTGCAGGGACAAATGTAAAATGATGTAACCTGCTGCTCTGATGTCTTCCTAGGTGAATCTGTCTCTGTGATCAAACACACTGACCCCGTTCCCGACCCCCGAGCAGTCAATCAGGACAAGAAGAACATGCTCTTCTCTGTAAGCTCACATTATCACACTCCTGTTGATTTTCTACAGTTTATTTATTTTCTGTCTCTTCCTGAAGAAACTCACTCCCCCTCGTTTTTTAAAAGAACTTATCAGATGTGTATTACGGTCCTCTCAGGGTACTAACATCGCTGCTGGAAAGGCCGTGGGTGTGGTCGTGTCCACCGGTGTCAACACAGAGATCGGGAAGATCCGAGATGAGATGGCGGCTACGGAGCAGGAGAAAACGCCCCTGCAACAGAAGCTGGATGAGTTTGGCGAGCAGCTCTCTAAGGTCATCTCCCTCATCTGCATCGCCGTGTGGATCATCAACATCGGACACTTCAACGACCCCGTCCACGGGGGCTCCTGGATCCGCGGGGCTGTATACTACTTTAAGATTGCGGTGGCGCTCGCCGTGGCAGCCATCCCTGAGGGACTTCCTGCCGTCATCACCACCTGCCTGGCTCTGGGCACTCGCCGCATGGCGAAGAAAAACGCCATCGTCCGCAGCCTGCCGTCCGTGGAGACCCTTGGCTGCACCTCTGTCATCTGCTCGGACAAGACCGGAACGCTGACCACCAACCAGATGTCTGTGTGCAGGGTGAGTCACACACACACACACACACACACACACAGGCTCTTCCTCGTGGTGCATCGCTGGCTCCTTTAGTCCACTGTGCAAACAGTTGAATGCCCTCTGCCTTTCTGAAGTTGGTATACTGCAAAACTTTAAGTAAAAGCCCACCCCAATGTAGGCCTGATCACTTTTACCAGCCTGGCACTGCAACATGTTTTTGACCCCAGAAGGGTTCTCACAAAAACTAACAAACATAATGAACAATAAATTATACTCACCAGGGTCCATGTGTGCCTGAAAAACCACACCAAAACATGAGCAGTGTGTTGGTTAAACAAGTGACTGTGTAATCCTGTGTTTCCATCCTTGCTTGACATCCCACAGACTCTGGATGTTGTGCAGTTAGTGTCATACTGTGCTTCTGTCTCCTGTCTGCCATGATCACTCCTTTGACTTCTTTGTTGTCATTTGTACTGACTGCCTCTGATGAGACTGAGACCTCTTGATTTAGGATACATCTGAAACTTAGTAGAAGGCATTGATGAGGGAATTGTTAGGCAAAAATACTAATGATACTGATTCCTTCAGCCATTTGTTAATTCCCATCAATTGAGTTTTGATTCCCATCCCTAACCTTGAGAAATAGCCACAGAATTGTAAGAAATTATAAAAGTTATTGGGAATTTGCTTATTTTCTTCTACTGTACTTTGTACATAGAAAAGGTTGGAGAGATGTGTGCTAAACTAAATGCTAATTACCTCCACCAAGGAGGTTATGTTTTTGCTGACATATGTCTGTTTGTTTGTCTGTTTGTTTGCAAGATTACACAAAAACTAATGGACAGATTTTGCTGAAATTTTCAGGAGATGTTGTGAATGGCTCTTCTTAAAAATCCTTAGATTTTGGTGGTGATCCAGAAAACCGCCATTAGCGAATGATTGTTTTTGCTCAATAACTGTATAACTAATAATGATGATTCTGAGTGCTAGGTTTGGGTTTTCAGGGTCAAGGAATTATATTATGATGGTAACTGGAACTATGAAGAAAGACTACACAAAGAGACATTCTTGAGGACTGATCCTGAATTAATGGATGAAAACAATGTCAGAGTCAGCTGACAGTCACAAGTGAGTTCAGATTCTCATTCAGCTGTAACTGAAACATTTGGACAATGTTGTACAAACTGCAGACCTTGTGTTTTCTGTTCACTGTGAATCAGCCTGAGCTGATTTGATGCTACTCTGGATTATTTAAGGTCTTTAAGTTAGCTAAGGGTGATGAAGGCATGGTGGTGCAGCAGGTAGTGTGCCTGCCTCACAGCAAGAGGGTTGCTGGTCCGTACCCCGTGTCAGTCTGGGCCTTTCTGTGTTGAGTTTTTAAGGTCTCCCTCTGCATGAGTGGGTTTCCAGGCACCCCTGCTTCCTTCCACAGACCAAAAAACATGCTCACTGGGTTGATGCATCTTGGTACGTTGATGACACCTAAAGGTGTCATCAACGTACCAAGGGTGTGTGGCCCTGCAATCAGCTGGCGAGTGGTTTAGGGTGTACCCCGCCTCTCGTCCAGTGTCAACAGGTATAGGCTCCAGCCCCCCTGTGACCCTTAAAGGGAAAGAGCGGTATAGGTAATGGATGGATGGAAGTTAGCGATGATCTCAAAACTGTCCTAATAGTGGATTGTCAAATATGTTTACAGTTACATTTCATATACAGCTAGACAAATTTCAAGGTCAGAACAGTGCCTCTATCTCAGGCCTTTTTGTAAGCTGTGAAAAAATGCATTATGCAGCAGTGTTGCATAGTTTTAGATCTTGGTTTTCTGGCGGGTAGTAACTATCATACAAGATGCATTACTGCCACCTACTGGGCCAAAGTTTGGATCAGAGCAACTATTTCTACAATAGAAAAACTATATGAAATACATAAATTAAAAAAAAAAAAAAATGATTTAAGTTACGCATATAAAGCTATGTGCTTTCCCTTCCCATTCCAGTAATTTAGCTGATTTCTGCTTCTGGTCATGAAATCAAAAGTAAACGATAGCTTCGCCAACAGCTAAAGACTCATGAGTGGTTTATTTGGATTTCATGATTTTCACCGCTGAACACACACGAGAAATTTGTAACATCAATGTAATGACTCAAAAGATGAAACTTTACCAAGATTTGACTGGCTTTACTGATATATAAATGTGACGTAATTAGTGATAAGTGTAATATTGCTAAGGTTGTTGCCATAGACACTGTGGCTGCTGTCAGTGCTTCACATTGTGGGAAACAGAAACAGGTAGACTGGTCCAATGCGTACTGATAATTTTCCAAAAGTAGTGTGACGTGGGACTTTTTGGCATACTGTAGGTTTACAAATGTTTGTGCACATTCTGCTAGTGTCTTATGTGCTTTTGCAAATGGCCTCTGTCTTTAGATATCTCAGTTTCTCAGCATACTAGCTCTTGAAATGAAAAAGTACGATGTATGCAGTCTAGATTTCTTCGTCAGAGAAAAATACAAGCCTGGGTTGTTAATTGATGTTTATGGTGAGTTAACTACAGTAAAAGAAGCTCTGGCTCTCTCTGTAAGTCTTCCTAAACACATTTGTCAGCTGAAATGCTAATACTGTCAGAGCAAACCCAGACAGAGTGGAGCGTTCCTTGTGATCAGGTATTCAGCTTATTTAACAAGAGAGAAACATGCTGCCGCTTCTCTCATCCACACTGAGCTGTTGGATGACTTGCAGTGCTGCTGTTGCATAACTGACCTTGCGTCACCAAGCTGCAAAGCAGACAGCCTGTAGTCCTCTCTCACTTTCTCTCTCTCTCGCTCCTTTTCTCTCAGTGGCACCCCAGCACAGCTTGGCCCCGCATGAAGAAGAAATTTCAGCATTAACTAAAATCTAATCCTCTTTTGGTGCCATTAGAGTGCTCACTCAGGACTTCGGCACAGACCGTATAAGACGTTTGGTAGCAGGTCATAGTTTTTATTAAACAGTTGTTTGGAGATCCTCAGAGTTTGATTGCATGTTCAGTTTAACTATTTTTACTGAGAAAATCTAATTAAACATCCAATATTACAAATTGTTCTCATTTTAAATGAACAGAACAGAACAGAAAGACACATCAACAAGAAAAACAGCAGAGGATAGACAGGAAAGATGACAACAACAAAGGGGTGCACAACACACTGAACCCACATTAACCCCACCCACCCCAAACCTGGCACTGTTTGGTTCAAATGGGAGCTGCTGTATTGTCACAAGTTATCAGTTTAGTTCAGATTTTTTGAAGTAGGCCTCCTCGAGGCACATGGTGTAGTAAATATGACTGCCAATAAAGGAACTTGCGAGCTTTGTTCCTGGGGGTAGATATCCGGGGTGGATGGTAGCCGGTACATCACAGTACATGGTGCCACAAAACACCTTGGAAATAACCCACTTACAGGTTAAAACTAATCAAAAATCTATGTTGGCTCAGTAATACGCTACAGTGAGATTCTTTACATTGGCACTCATATTTTACAGATGAAGCACAAGTACAAACACTAACATCTGAAACCTGAGACATTTTTACACTAGAAAGCACTCGGAGAGTCAAGGTAGCTCACATATTGCTGTTACATCTATAATCAATAGTTCCATGATAAAGTTACCATCATAATATAATTCATTGACCCTGAAAACCCACACCTAGCACTCAGAATCATGTTGATATCTTTATTAGTTAGACAGTTATTGAGCAAAAATGATCGTTCAGTAATGACAGTTACTGGATCACCACCAAAATCTAAGAATTTTTAAGTTGGTCCATTGCCAACATCTCCTGAAAAATTCAGCAAAATCCGTCCAGTAGTTTTTATGTAATCTTGCTAACAAACAAACGGCGGCAAAAATATCGCCTCCTTGGCAGAGGTAATTAGCATTTAGTTTAGCACTCATCTCTTCAATCTATTCTGTGTTCAAAGTGCAGTATAAGAAAATTAACAATTTCCCAATAACTTTTAGAATTTGTTATAATTGTCTGTCTATTTCACAAGGTTAGGGATGGGAATCAAAAATCAGTTGCAGCTGAGAATCAACAATTGACTGAAGGAATCAGTATCCCTCATCAATGCCTTCTAATAGCTTTAGATGCCTCCTAAATCAAGGAGGTCTCAACCTCATACAGGCAGTCAGCACAAATGACAGCAAAGAAGTCAAAGGAGTGATCATGGCGGACAGGAGACAGAAGCACATCCAGAGTCTGTGTGATGTCAAGCAAGGATGGAAACACAAGCAGCTTACAGAAGCATGTGTCTTTGCAGAACAGCATTAAATATCAGGAGTGCCACGTGTTTGATGATGTTGACCCTGAAAACCTTTAACACAGGAAATCCACAGGAATCATTAAGGGCACTGGTATCAATAAAAACTCAACAATTTGCATCCCTGCTCAAGACAAATGATTCATTTAATCATTTAAAACTCATGCACAGATGTTTTAAAATCAACGAAAATTTGTTCTTAACAATTTTGATCTTATTATTAATCAAAACAGTGGAGATTGTCAATTTTCCTATGATGGGTGACATCTGTCATCTATAACGCTCATCCCTTTTGAGGTCACAAGCATGGTTTTGGTCCCACATATACATGAGGGGAATGTCCAAACCCCACATAGAAACGCCCTGACTGAAAAGGAGAACCAGCAACCGTCCTGCTGTGAGGCTTGAGTACTGATCTGTTATGCCACCAGGCCTCCCCTTCATTTGAAACATCGGCTACTATAACTGTCCAGAATCCAAGGATGCCAGGTAGAGCTGTGACTCAACAATTACTTTCTGACTTTGCTCTAAATATCAGGGACTGGCTGCTTGTCCTCAGCCATGTTCTCCTCTAACCAGTCCAATGACGTGTGTTTATGTGAGAGAATGAAACCACCGTCAGGGTCAGACCAATGCTGCAGCACCTCTGTCTCTCTGATCGTCTCTTCTGTTAGGAAACAAGCTAAACAGAGTTTTCTCACATTAGTCAGCATGACACCCTGTGGTCTCTGAGACACATCCCTGACTGCAGTCTAATCTGCTCTCTCTTTATGTCAGCTGTGAAGCTCAGTGGTGTCTGCTGCCCCCTGCTGTGTCATTAAACACACTGCACAGATGATTAGAAAAGCATCTGCTCTCAAAGCTCATATCTGCTGTGCCCGTCTTCTCTGTTGTTCTCTAGATGTTTGTCATCAACAAAGCTGAGGCTGAAAGCTGCTCACTGTCTGAGTTCACCATCACAGGATCCACCTACGCACCCGAGGGAGAAGTGTGAGTACTTTTCTGCTGGAAGTGACGTGTAAACCATGACGCAGCTGTAGGTGAATGTATTTATGTATGTAATCGCACACACAAACACGTCATGGTTAAAGTGCTCTGAACTTGTCTTCAGGTTCCAGGATGGTAAACCAGTGATATGCTCCCAGTTTGATGCTCTGGTTGAACTGGCCACCATCTGTGCCCTCTGCAACGACTCCTCTCTGGACTTCAATGAGGTCTGCAGCCTTCCTGCCTCTTTCTTCACATGCTAGATGTTTGAATTTTAACTATTTTTCACTGGGACCGTGCAGAGTGTAACAGCACTGAGCCCCAGTGTAACTGTGAAGGAGGACGTTAAAGGATCAACAGGTGTACCAGACAGCAGACTAAAAAACAGAACAGCTTTAATTTAACCAAAATAAGAAAACATATCAATTATGTGTAAAGAACAGAACACTAGATAACCTCTTAATACCAGCAGGAGGATGTGGAAACACTTTGTGTGATAATTGGATGTACTGAAGAGGTTTAAGGCTGCAGATTAAAATTAGATTAACTAACTGAATTATGAACAAAGGGACATTTTTTACACTTGTCACAATTCTGAAAGTTCCAAGAAAAATAGAAATACAACTTCTCCCTCAGGAACTCTGACTTCAGGTTAGAAAAAGTCAGAGTTCTGTCTTAAATTATCAGATTTTTATTTAAATTTCTCAGAATTGTGACTGTAATCTCCAAATTCTAAGGTTAATCTGTTGAAGAAGAAATCTGAAAGAAAACAAGTCAGAATTAAAAAATCCATTCATTTATTTTCTACACCACTTATCCCTTTAGGGGTCATGGGGACCTGGAGCCTATCCCGGTTGACTGGGCGAGAGGTGGGGTACGTCCTGAACTGGTCGCCAGCTGGTTGTGTTTGTTTTAATTTCAGAATTTGACTTTTTCCTTAAATTCTGACAAAGTCTGAATTTAAAATCGAATCTCAGATTTTTTTCTCAGAATTCAAAATTGAATCAAAAAACTGTGAGAATATTGTCAGAGTTCTGATTTTCTCAGATGCTAGACTTTAAACTCAAAATTCTGACTTTAATCTGGAATCTTGATAAAACTTAGAATTTGGACCTATTTCATAATTCTGACTTTTTCACATTCACGGGAACAAACAGGAATTTTAAAAGAAAAATGTCAATTATGAGAAAAACTCAAACTTAAAAGCAAAAGAAAATGTAAGAATTTAAAGACTGTAGTCAGGACACAAACGTTTCCAGAATGTAAGGGGAGAATATCCAGAAATCTGAGAGAAAATGTCAGAATATTGTTATTTAAAAGAGCATTTTGACTGTTTCCTGACTTAATTCTGAATTATGTTATATCTCTCATGATTTGGACATTTTATCCAGAACCCTGACTTTTCCCTGGGTTCTAAATTAAATCTCAGATTTCTATTTTTTTCTTTTCTAGGTAAAAAAGTCAGGATGGTGAAATAAAAGTCAGAGTTCAGAAAAAACATTCAGATTCTGAATATAAAAAAGTCGGAATTTGTAGATTAAAGTCGAAATGCTAACTCTTTTTCAGAACTTTGAGGAGGAAAGACGAGCATCTGATCTTTATTTCAGAATTAAATCTAAACTTTAATCCAAATTCTGATTTAAATCTTAGTTTTTTTTCCCCCAGAATCCTGATTTAAATTTGTAATAAAAAAATATATCAACTTTAAATAACTCCAGGGGTCCTGGAAACCCTCCTGCTTTTGTATCTATCACTAAACCTAAAAGGGGGTAAATGTAGGTGCAGAGAGCTCTGCTGAGAGAGTTGAACTTTCAGAGGAATATTCACTGATGTCATTTTGATGAGTGAAGCCCTGACAGGAAGGAGCTGACCGTCCTCGAGACCCAAACATCCCCTAACATCTCTTCACACCAGCAGAGTTACCGTGCAGGAAGTCCCCTGAACTCTTTTTCTGTTTGAAGCTCCATCAAACACAGTCCTTCAGATCATTTCACTTCCTCTACAAATCAATATTTTCTCCGTAAAGTGAATACTATGAAGGGGCGGTAATGCTGGGCCTGTTATGTTAATTCATCTGCATGGGCAAACACATCCCTCCACTGTTGAGCTTCCTCATTGATTGATTGAATTTCTTATCCTCATGTGCAGGTCAAGGGCGTGTATGAGAAGGTCGGTGAGGCCACAGAGACCGCTCTTACCTGTCTGGTGGAGAAGATGAATGTTTTCGACACTGATGTCAAGAGCCTGTCCAAGATTGACAGAGCCAACGCCTGCAACTCAGTGAGTGACAGCAGCTCTGCGTCCTGCACTCGCTGCACTTTTTCTCTGCTTGCACTCAGCAGCTTTTCCTAACCCTGCGTTTGTCTGATCAGGTGATCAAACAGCTGATGAAGAAGGACTTCACCCTGGAGTTCTCCAGAGACAGGAAGTCCATGTCCGTCTACTGCACCCCGAACAAATCTCGTTCCTCCATCGGGAAAATGTTTGTGAAGGTAAACTGAGAGCAGGGTGTGCTGAGGACCTCATCTCTGCAGAGTTCTCTCATCTTTTAAAGGGATAGTTCAGTATTTTTGAGGTTGGGTTGTATGAGGTACTTTACAACGGTCAGTGAAGCAGCTGAAAGGGCTCCAGCAACTCTGCACCTTTAACCCTTTAACTACCAACACAACTGTTTGGCAGAGGTCCTCGATAAATTCAAGAATATTTAATGTTTCAAAAAACAGAACAAATCATAGAGTGATTGATTCCGTTGACATTTCAGGACACAGAGAAAACTACAGACAAACCAAAAAACAGATAATTTCTTGATGTGGGATTTAAGGGTTTAAAAAACTAACATTTGATTACATGACCGCATAAAGATGCACAAACATCTAAAATAAAATCAAAAAGAAAATGCAGAAATGTTTGTTAATAAAATAGCAATAAAAAATAACTTAAAATAGATGATATTGAGTTTGACAAACACAAAAAACAATGTTTTAATGAACAACATATATATGTATAAATCCTTATATTGGTAAATGGTTACTTTAAGTTTATGTATTAAAAATAATAATAGTAATAATAATAATAATGCTAAAGATTTGCAATAATCAAGCAGCCCTTATATACATTATGAAATATTAGAGCTCTGTTATTCATTAAAACATTCTTTTTTGTTTGTCAAACTCAATATCATCTATTTTAAGTTTTTCTGTACACTTAAACATTGACAGAAGCAAACAATGATATGTTATGTTTTAACACATGAAATATTGCTGAATTTATTGACCTCTGCCAGACAGTTGAGCTGGGAGCTAAAGGGTTAAAGAGATCAAGCTGAGACCACCAGAGATTTACACTGTTGTTAATGGGTACAGTTATTTTGCGTAACTGTGGTGTTAAAGGTGCTTGAACCACTTCAGCCACTTCACTGACTGATGCCAAGTACCTGATACAACCCAATTTCAAAAATACTGACCTGTCCCTTTAAATAACTCATCCCTCTGCTCTGCACCACAGGGGGCCCCAGAGGGAGTCATCGAGAGGTGCACTCATGTCAGAGTGGGAAACAACAAAGTTCCTCTAACCAAAGGCATCAAGGAAAAGGTCATGTCTGTGATTCGGGAGTACGGCACCGGTCATGACACCCTCAGGTGCCTGGCCCTGGCCACACGGGACAGCCCACCCAGAATGGACGATATGATCCTGTCAGACACGGCCAAGTTTGTTGAATATGAGGTGAATGTTCTTTTAAGTTTTGATGCAGTGACTAAGATCCATCAGTCATTTGTTAGTCTTGAGTCCTAATCTTTTCATCCTTTGTCTCTGGACCAGTCTGACCTGACCTTCGTCGGCTGTGTCGGCATGCTTGACCCTCCGAGGCAGGAGGTGGCCGCCTCCATCAAGCTTTGCCGCCAGGCCGGCATCCGCGTCATCATGATCACCGGGGACAACAAGGGCACCGCTGTGGCAATCTGTCACCGCATTGGTATTCTAACCGATGAGGATGACATTGAGCGCATGGCTTTTACTGGACGAGAGTTTGATGAGCTCACGCCATACGACCAGCGTGAGGCCGTCACTCACGCTCGCTGTTTCGCACGTGTTGAGCCGTCCCACAAGTCCAAGATTGTTGAGTTCCTGCAAGGGTTCGATGAGATCACTGCCATGGTATGGAGTCTTAAGATAATAATTTAACATTATTTAATGTTAACTAGTTTAATGTCTCTATTGTTGTTGTTTTTAATGGTTTTAATTAAGTTTGATTTTACTTTATTTTGAGTTTACCAAATCTATAAAAGATCCTTTTCTGCCAATCTGACACTATCATTTTAAGCAGAACCAGAACTACAGTATATAACACATCTAATTAAAATTTTACTCTGTTATATGCCAGACCCATTAAAAACACAAGAAATATTACATATCATGCTATTTGATTATAAAACATATTTAAAAAATCAACAAATAAGCATGTCATGAGTTAAAAAGTGAGAAAAATGTGTTTATTCAAAAAGCAAAAGGTTACAAATGAGATAAATCAAATAAAAAAAGCAAATTTCAACAAAGTACAAGTAAAAACATGGCCTTTTTATTCTAAACTATACCCAAGTCAAAAAATAAAAATATGTACATATGTATGAAATTAAAAAGAAACATATTTCATTGTTCAGTTCCCAGACTGTTAGGGACTTTAGACAGTATAAATTAAATATGTTAAGAGGTTTAAGTAAGTTGAGATCAAACTCAATACAATAAAAGATACAAAAGTATGTCTGGGTGTTTTTTCACCTCTGACACTTCAACTCTGAACAGTATTTTGTGCACACGTGCAAAGAGACGTACATCACAGGCTGAGTGCAAATGATTACCACTGTGTGAATGTATAACACATTAATACCCAAATGTACAAATTAGTGAAAAAATAATTCATATTATCATCGGATGTGTTTTTGTTGTAATTCCTACCACTACCTATACCGCTTATCCCTTTCACATGGAGGCTGGACCCTATCCCAGCTGATATTGGGCAAGAGGTGGGGTACACCCTTAACCAGTCACCGGACAATCACAGGGCCGCATATAGAGACAAACTACCATTCACACTCACACGAACGCGACTTAGGCGACCTCAACAACCACTCTCCATGAAAAGTCGATGTACAGCCGTGATCAATCACGATCAGGTGCGACCAGATCTCACGTGATGAGACGGACGCGTTCTGGGCGACTTGGTCACGTCTTGGGAAACATATCGCGGCGCCCCTGTAGCTGCAGATGGGAACTCTGGGGTTGCTTCGGATGTGCGACCAGATCACGGCGCTCGGTAGGCAAAGTTGAAAATTTGAACATTTCAGGCGATGTCGCATCGCAACAGCCAATCAGTGTTGGGTGTGTGCGTGACGACACCCATGACAGACTATTTTTACTTCGGTTCACAATTCCCGTGAGTGACAATCCATGCCGTGTGAGAAACATTAGTTAGTGAGGACATTAGTTCCGCCTAGACGGGACCACAGAGAACTCACAGACGATGCTGCTGCAGGGCCATCAGCTGCAGTGTTTTGCGGTTGGTAGGTGAGTGAAAAGGATACAGCTGGAATAATGTCAGCTAATACGTCCTACTATATGATATGATATGATCACGGTGAAACTTGAGCAGGCGTGACGCCACTGAGCGACAGAGACAAAATGAGCTATGGACAGGCGACAGGACTTTGGTGGGCAACAAGATCTCGGTCACCAAAGTCGCGTTTGGTGTGAACGCACCGAAATGTTCTTGTGTTTCAGATGCATGGGCCAGACGCGGCCATTGAACAGGCCGGGTGGATCTGGCACTGTGTAGTTCAGAGAGTTCGGTGTGAACGCACCTCAACAAGTATATTTTTGTTCTGTGGGAGGCAGCTGGAGTGTCCAATAAGAACTGATGCATGCACAGGGAGAACATGCAAACTCCACACAGAAAGGCCCTGTCTGACATGGGGTTTGAACCAGCAACCTCCTTGCTGTGTGGCATGCACACTACCTGCTGCCCCACTGTGCTGCCCTGTCTACTGTCATTAAGTTTTCTTAAGTATTAAATTCAAATAACCTCTAATGCCTTTGGGATTTAAAATTAAATTAACAGATAAAAGAGGAAATGTTTCCTTTCTCCAAGTCAGGTTTTTTATCATTATTGATTTGAGGACTAAGAAATGGAATCCATAAAAGTTATTGAAATTAATTCCTGATTCTAGTTCAAATTAGTGATATAGATGAAATAAAAACATAAATTTGTCAGCAACACATGCTGTCTTATTTCTCTAACTGAGGATTTAATGACATTAGGTCACCAAACGTAACCCAGAGCAGCTGAAACTATCAATTTATGTTGTGAAAATGAATTATTCCTATTTATTCAAAGCATTGAGGCAGCAATTTTCATGCATAATTGTAACATTTTTTTGTGGTAATAGTAGAATAAAGTTCCCGCACATGTCCTTATCCAGCATAATAAAAGATATAAAACCTGTTGTTATCATGTTTTGTCATCATGAAAATGTTCTGGTCACTGTAATTGTTTGGTAGATATAAGAATCGATTCTCCTCTCTCTACAGACGGGTGACGGGGTGAACGATGCTCCGGCCTTGAAGAAGGCAGAGATTGGCATCGCCATGGGCTCTGGCACTGCAGTGGCCAAGTCAGCCTCTGAGATGGTTCTCGCTGATGACAACTTCTCTTCCATTGTGGCCGCTGTTGAAGAAGGCAGAGCGATTTACAACAACATGAAACAGTTCATCAGATACCTGATCTCCTCCAACGTGGGAGAAGTCGTCTGGTCAGTCTTAAAAATGATGATGACCTCAAAAATGCTGTTTGAATGTTCATACTGAGCTTCAGCTGCTAACTTCAGTCAATCTTCCTGTTAGCATCTTCCTCACTGCTGCACTGGGCTTCCCTGAGGCTCTGATCCCCGTTCAGCTGCTCTGGGTCAACCTGGTGACTGATGGCCTCCCTGCCACCGCCTTGGGCTTCAACCCTCCAGATCTGGACATCATGGAGAAGCCCCCTCGTAACGCCAAAGAGCCCCTCATCTCTGGATGGCTCTTCTTCAGATACCTGGCCATTGGAGGTTGGTTGATAATTGGAGGTGTTTTGTTTTCTATGAATATTAAAATGATGGGAGAGAAATTATCATTGTGTACAGACATGAAAACCCAGTTGCAATGAAGTTGGGATGTTCAGTGAAACGAATAAAAACAGAACAAAGCGGCTCTCCACCGTCCACCTTAGTTGTGGAAAAAGAGGAAGCATATAATACAACACAAAGTACAATGCAATGCTATGCAATGGATTATAAACCAAATCACCGCTTACCCCAAATCACAGATTGCAAACACGCTGAGCGCTCCAACCAAAGCTATAAATCCTAAAAATGAAAACTCTCTGATGGAAACCCAAAGGCAGCACACCAACCCAGTATGGTTTTTGGGGGGAGCGAGGGAAAGACAGGAAAAATTGTGGAGGTGTAATGCCTTATTTAACAAATACCTGCCAAGATGTGACTGCAGTAGTCTAAATGTAGATGATAAAGAAGAGAAAACCTCATCTACATTCAAGTTCTGACAAGATTTGAAGCCTTTTCTTACGTGATACAGGAGATGGACCCTTCAATATATTTCACCAGTCCATCTGGGCAACAGCCAATCTCCCTAAAGCATATCAGACAGGTGACTGGACAATCAAAACATTCATTACTGGCCTGTGGATAATGTAGCAGGTGGGCTATTTACCCACAATGTAAAATAAAAATGTAAGCCACTTCTTAGAACAATCTTTCACCAAAACATGTTGAGGTGGAGCTAAAATATCCCTTTTTTAGGAATGAAGCTTGGCAAAATAGATCAGATTGATCATAGACATTGAATCAGGTGGATCCAGCTGCACTGCAAAGTTATGCCTTGGCTGCAACACTGAAAGAAAAGCTTAAATTTTTTTTATTTTGTTATATCAGATGAAGATATATGTCACAGTGCAGTATTTTTCTTTATGTCCTTCCTTTAACACCTGAAGATTATGAGTATTGTTTTAGGTTCAGCTGATTTGTTTTGTGTTTTGTTATTTGTCGGAGTGTTAATTGTTATATTTGGGGAGCACTGCACATGCACATGCTTTTGAGAAGTTGTGTTTTTTATGTAGAAATAACTATGTACTGCATTTACTTATCAGTTTTTCTTTGCATATTTGTGCAATAAAAAGAGAGTGTGATGGATCATTTGTTTGTGATTGTCTCTTCAGGGTACGTAGGTGCAGCCACAGTGGGAGCAGCAGCCTGGTGGTTCGTGCTTTCTGACGATGGACCTCAGATCACTCTGTACCAGCTGGTCAGTCTGTCGGGTCTGAGCGCTCACTTCTCACTTCTCCTCTGCTTCTTTAACCATCCTCACTCACTGCCTATCTTCCCCTCAGAGTCACTTTCTACAGTGCGGCCCGGACAACCCAGAGTTCGACGGCCTGGACTGTGAGGTGTTTGAGTCCCCGTTCCCAATGACCATGGCTCTGTCTGTGCTCGTCACCATAGAGATGTGTAACGCTCTTAACAGGTAGACAGAAACCTCCTGGACGGGTCTCCTTTAAGGAGCACTCAGAACATAAATGCTCTCCTGTTTGAGAGTGATAATCTGATTTTTCTTTGACCTCCAGTCTGTCAGAGAACCAGTCTCTGCTGAGGATGCCGCCCTGGGAGAACATTTGGCTGCTGGGAGCCATCTGCCTCTCCATGTCCCTCCACTTCCTCATCCTCTACGTGGAGCCTCTGCCTGTGAGTTAATAAACATGTTGATTGACTTCACGAGACAAACATTTAAAGACATAAGCTATTTTCTGGCTTTATTTCTATTTGTAGTGGAAGTTATTGTGCTGTCTTTCTGAAATGTGTTCGTGTTCAATGAAGTGAAGTCTCACAGGGAGGCCATCTTTGTTTGTGACGTGTTAAACTCCACTTAACTCTCAAAGTAGTCACGTGCTCTACTCAAAAACAAGACGCATGTTGTTGGTGCTGACTCAAAAATGTATAGAACCTAAATGACAAAAGCATCAGCACTCGCAATGAAAGTCTGGGACTTTTATTAAAGTCAATGCAGTAGCAACAAAACAGTATTAAACTCCAGCCAACATTAAATACTCATGAAGCACTTCTTTAACACCTTGGCTTTTTGTGAACACCTTAATTGTAGAATACTCTTTTCATACATGCTAAAGACTTGAGATGATTGAATTCAGTTACAGGAGACCAAATGCGTCTTTACAGGAGTTATATCTAACTTATAGAGTTATGTTCATAATAATAGCAGTGTGTTCAAAAAGGTGATTAAAACTCAAAATTCTTCAAAGAAATTTTATTTTAATGCATACAAAAGCATTGGGGACACTGCACATTCTATTTTAAAGCAAGAAAATTGGAAAAAGTAATTGAATTTGATAATATTTTACAGAAAGTCAAGAAATATAATGTTCAAAAAAATAGGAGTGTTGACATCTTTATTTACAAACTCAAAAATGTAGTGTATAAACTGCTTGATGATGTTTCTGATAACTGCTTCACATCTGTGGTGCATGGAGCCTACCAACTTCTGGCACCGGTCAACAGGTATTGAAGCCCAGGACAATTGTACTACGTTCCACAATTGCTCTGCATTTCTTGGTTTTTCCTCATGAACAGCATTTTTTATGTCAGCCCACAAGTCTTCTATGGGATTAAGGTCTTTGGGATTAAGGATTGTGCTGGCCACTCCATTACTTGAATTTTGTTTGTCTGGAACCATGATTTTGCTCGCCTGCTGGTGTGTTTGGGGTCATTGTCTTGTTGAAACACTCATTTCAAGGGCATTTTCTCTTCAGCATACAGCAACATGACTTCTTCCAGTATTCTGATGTACTCAAACTGATCCATGATCCCTGGTTTGCGATAAATAGGACCAACACTATAGTAGGAGAAACATCCCCATATCATGATGCATGCACCACCATGCTTCACTGTCTTCACTGTGTACTGTGGCTTGAATTCAGTGTTTTCAGGTCATCCGACAAACTGTCTGTGGCCCTTAGACCCAAAAAGAACAATCTTACTCTCATCAGTCCACAAAATATTGTGCCATTTCTTTTTAGGCCATTAAATGTGTTCTTTGGCAAATTGTAACCGCTTCAGCACATGTATTTTTTTTAACAATGGGACTTTCCGGGGGCTTCTTGCTGGTAGCTTGGCTTCACATAGACGTCGTCTGATTGTTACAGTACTCACAGGCAACCTTAGATCTTCTCTGATCCTCCTGGAGCTGATCATTGGCTGAGTCTTTACCATTTTGGTTATTCTCCGATCCATTCGAATAGTTGTTTTCTTTGTCTTCCTCACCTTTCTGGTTTTAGGCTGCCACTTTAAAGCGTTTGATAACATTTTAGCTGAACAGCCTATCATTTTCTGAACTTCTTTATAGGTTTTCCCCTCTTTTATTAACTTCTTAATCAAAGAACGCTCTTCTTCTGAACAATGTCTTGAACGACCCATTTTACTCTGTATTTCGAGGACAAATGCACAGCCAGCATATGCAGCATCAGTTGACTTGATCCTTAAATAAGGGCCACCTGTTTAACACCTATTTTTTCACACAATCAGTTACCTCACTAATTGAACTCAGCACTGCTATTTTTTTGAACACCCCCTTTCAGTTAATGATTCAGTTTCACAGAATCAGCAGCATGCTCGTCATGCCTGTTGGGTCTGTTGGTTTTCTATACCTTTACTAAACCTTCTAGAAATTTACTTGCAGTGTAGAAGTTGAAATTCTAACAAAAACAGTGATTTATCTTGCTAGTGATGTGGGACTGCTATTATTTTGAACACAACTGTAACTATTAAAGGATGCTGGAATTCATCAATAGACCAGGATCAGTATAATGTACTGACCCGCAACGTTCCAACACCTTTGATTTTAATTTGTATTTAATATATTAATACAAAATGACTAGGGTCGTCTGTTCACAACAGCGCTGAAGCTCATTTCTCTGATTTAACAAAAGCAAAAGTGAAACATCGAGAGAAAAAGAGAGAATCAGCTGTTATAGCTGTTTGATTTTTAACATCAGCTGAGGTTTGAAATATATTTCTTTACAAAACTCTTAACTAAAAAAGGGAAAATTTATATATATATACATAGATACATTTCAGATAGGCAAAGTTGAAGTTAACATTTTTTATTTTAATTGTGCATTTGTAAGAGCTGTTTATGTTTAAAGGGATAGTTCAGTTTTTTTGAAGTGGGGCTGTATGAGCTTCATATGGCCACTAAGTACAGTAGATGCAGTAGAAAGTTCTCTCCTCTCCCTCAGTAAGCCACAGTCTGTAAAAGTTTGCGACACAGAACCAGCCACAAACGGGGAAGTATTGTACCAAGTACAAAGGGTATTTTCTCTGCCTACAAGAACTCCCATCAAAAAATAATACCACAGTTTAAGAGTACTCTACGTAGACTTTTTTTTGTGTGCATTAACTTTCCGGAAAATAAAGTAGTAAATTATGACTAAAGCTAAAAGATATTTTAGGCAAAAGACTATAACTAAAACTAAATTATAAAGTGCTTAACACTGGTTCAAATAAACAAAAATTAGAAGTCAGTGAGGTGTTGAGCTGACACCGTTCTGGGGACCACAGGTTCCCCTTCAGGGGAGCTTCTTCTGCTGCTGACAGCATGTTAAGTCTCTCATGTCCCCTCCCTGTAAAACCTCGCTGTACCTCACATGTTGTCACGATGTCTCCTCCAGGTCATCTTCCAGATCACCCCTCTGGATACGACTCAGTGGATGATGGTGCTGAAGATCTCCCTGCCCGTCATCCTGCTGGATGAGCTGCTAAAGTTTGTTGCCAGGAACTACTTGGACTTTGGTAAACAGCTGGAGAAGCCGCCCAGAAAAGGCTGCTCTCTGTCCGCATGTGCAGAGGGCATCTCCTGGCCCTTCGTCGCCATCTCCCTGCCCCTGGTGCTGTGGATCTACAGCACCGACACTAACGTGTCCGCCATGTTGTGGCCCTGACTGACTTTCCTGCAGCACCCTCCCGAGCACCAGTGTGAAGTGGACATTAACACACACATCTAACACGGTTACATTAACTCAGATGCACAAACACCTGACAGTCTTCTGCTGTCAGAAATTTTCTATTCCAACATTTTCAGAGATTCATGTTTTTTTAGAGGGGGGAGGGACGGCCATGTTTTAATGACTCTGACTGACACCGTGTTCATTTGCTTTAGTATCCCATCATGCTTTTCTCTCTCAGTCCCATGTCTTGAGCAGTTAGAGACGCCCGTGGTGTTGGAGCTGTGTTGAGCTGTACAGAGAATTCACACTATTTTATAATAACTCATATTTTGTAATTTCTGCGAGGCTGTGGGGACGAGAGTGCTTGTTGTGAAGAGATAAAACTCTGAGGACCATTTAGTGAAATTTTGGGGCAAAGACTTGTGAATATTTACTGTGGTATGAATCTTTACATGTTTAAGCTCCATGCACAGTCAGTCATGATTTTCTGCAGTAGGCAGAGCACAGCTACCTCAGTGCTGTTTTGTGACCATAACTACATATTTGTCTTAACAACCATTTCATAAGTCATCATTTAAATTATTGAGGTAAGCACCTATAGCTTTAGCAGTAGAATCGAAGCCCTCACACACGTTTTCAACTTATTTTTAATGTATATATATTTAAATTTTCTGTGTTATTGGAGGAAGGAGAGGACGTCGGTTTGTTACTAGTTTGATTCAAAGCAATTTTTGATAGTCTGTTGCTACATGTTTACTTGAAGCGAGATAATTGTTTTGTTTCTCTTTTTTTGAGACCCGATCTTAATTTTCATTTATTTTTTCTATCTGAATTCCAATAATCTTTTTAATATATGTAAAATGTGCACATACTGTACTTGAATATGTAAAAAGGCACCAAGAAGCTGTTAGTCTTATCAACTGAGCACAACACGGACGACCGGTCATTGGAAGAGTCTGTATATCTGTACATAGCACATGAAATACAATCTCTGTATAGGTGTTTTTTTTTACGTTGTTGCTTTTAAAATGCTCCATACTCTCACTTACTCGATTTGATTGTGGTCGTAGCCTCGCTGCATGCCTGCACTTCAATAATCCTGGCCGGTGTGTGCTTTAAGTTGGTTAGATATAAAGCTAACTGTTGTTTCTTCCAATGCCTTCCACTTGTTTACCTACAGAGTGAGTACACTTTGACCTGCATGCCAGCTGGTGCTCGCTCTCTATTTATTTTTATTCTTTTTATTTTTTAAGCAGTTGCTTTTCTCTCTGTTCTCATGTGACAGGGTTCCTGCAGAGCATTTAAACGTCTAAAATAAGATTTTTGAAATTTAAGACCTACAAATGTCTGAAAAAGTGTCACATATACATGGAAGAGATCTTAAATTTTAGATCTTTCTTTTGTGACCTGAGATTGAATGTTTGTAGCCTGACGATATGTTGCCCAGATGATGTAAGTCTGCGTGAACATAAAAATTGACATTTGTGGGGGAGGTACTAGCAATTTTTTAATCAATTGATAAAGCTTCCCCTTTGAAAAACTGCTGCAGTAAAATAGAAAAGGAGGAAAAATAAAGCTCTTGACTGTCAATGTTTAGGAAAGAACCCCTGAAACTCTTTTTTTTTTTTTTTTTTTTTAAGGACAATTTTCATTTCAACAAACTGATTCAGTATCTTTATTTATGTCCAGGATGATCACAAACCAGAAAACACTCTCTTTTCAGGGCAACAGTGTTTGTGTGCATCAAAATGTGACATTTTCTATCACACAAAATCAGAAAAAAACAAAACCTTTTATCAGTCTTAAAGTCTTGAATTCGCTCTGAAACTGTGTAGGAACCCTGTATGAGAACGAATGACAGCTCTGCATATTTTTGACATGATCTGCAGTTTTGAAATAGATTTATGGTACAGTAATAAGAGGAGAAATAATTCAGGTGTTGTAAAGTTTGACTGAAATGCCTTCAATGTCACCAAGTGCCAGAAACACTGAACAGAAAAAGAGCCTTTTGCATTTAAACCCAGCGGTGGTCACGATTAGTTTTGACTGTGTCCTTGCAGAATGTTGGCACAGCTGGCATAGATGCTGACATTTAAGTGCCCAAACACACCTGAGGACGTGGTTATGTATTGATTTTTGTAATAAATCTTTTATAAATGCACATGTCTGTAGATGATCCTCTGCTTGCCAAACGCATGGCCTTGATGCTCCTTGTAGACAGAAGCTGCTGACTGAGGCTGTTTGCTGCTCATGTTGTATCTTGCTGTATCTTTTGTGTTCACTGATTTTCTTCTTCCTCTCTCTCTTGTTTGTCTTCACAGCAAAGCCCGTGTAAGCCCTCCTCTTCTCTAGACTCCTATCAGAAACTTTTGGTTTGTTTTGTGTTGTGCATGTGTGTTTTTGGGGCAGCATTTCTTACAAGAGCTGCATGTCAGTCGAGTAATACGAGAACAGAGGCTCATCCATCATTTTCATAGATTAGCCATAAATAAATGTCTGATTAAAACTAGCCGACCCCAGCGTACCGGTCCCTCTGTCCTCCTGCATGAAGAGCCTTAGATTACAGACAGTTACATGCCATCTTTTCAGACAGATCTTAGTACTGTGTACAGTCCTTTGTACTATATTCTCTGGTGCATGTCCGCTGGATCAGCCCTCTGTTTTACCAGACCTGTGTTATAGACGCTGTATAGTATTGGTAAATAGAGTAGACCTTGTCAGATGATACAAATGTTTAATAAGCTCAAAAACAGTTCATCTTTCCTAAGGAAACACTTTTAAGGGATATTTAAAACCAAACAGCCTTTAGTTTCTTTTACTTTATGTTGTTTTTTGCTTTGCACTGAGACGTGCATCATGAGCAGGAGCAGATTTTGTCGTACCTGGGAAGGCGGACTCGTGGCTGTGCAGAGATGTTTTATCAAAAAGGGCGGTGGGCTGTCCTTCCACTGGCATTTTTTGCCAAACTGCTGTACTGTATTTTCAGAGATGATTGTACAATGTATCACATGAACTTTGGTTTCAGGTAAATAAATCTGTCATATATGAAGAGAATACTCACAAGTGTCCATTTTATTTATATTCATGTCTTGTTTACAAAAAAATGTTGCGTATTAGTGCAGTGCTGCCTGAGGGATCAAAGGTCACGGGCATTCAATGTTGGTTTTTGGCCTTGCTGCTTACATGCAGCGATTTCTCCAGATTCTCTGAATCTCTTGATTAGATTAGATTAGACAGTACTTTATTAATCCCCTTGGAAAAACTTCCTCAGGGAAATTGGGATTCAGCAGCAGTTCAGTGTTACAGATTAAAAAGATATATACTGTATATAAAAAAGGATATGTTTAGATATATCTAAACAAAAATATAACTGGCTACTGGCTGGCAACTGCTCCTTCCCGTCCGCTGCCTTCCTGTTATAGTATGAAGTGTAGATAAAATCCCTAAATTTCAGCAACTGTATGTTGGGAAACGTTCTTAAACTGTTGGACTATTTGCTCACACAGTTAAGTGTTGAACCTCGCCCTGTCCTCGCTTGTGAACGACTGAGCCTTTCAGGGATGTTCCTTTACATTCTATCGTGACACTCACCTGTGTCGTATTAATCTGCTCACCTGTGAAATGTTCCTAACAGGCGGGTGTTTTTAGCATTCCCCCACTTTCCCAGTCTTTTATTGGAACATGTCACAGGCATTGAGTTCAAAATGAGGAATATTTCCAAAAAACATGCTTCAGTTTATTTTGTTTAGCTTCAAGTGAAAGTCATCTGTAGGCAGTTGTTTAAAAAAAAGAAATAGGGGAGGAAAAATGCATTGTTTTTTTGTGTTCAAGCTGCCATAATTCAAATGTAGCATCAACAACAATTCTGTTTATTGTGGAAACATCTTTTGGATGTTAACTTTCAAAAGCAACCAACACTGTGCATTTACTCCAAAGAGTTCAAGAGCAATCATCATCTTACTTTAACTTTGTCTTGGATAGGCGCTTTTTAGAAGATTTGACCGGACTGGTCAGGGGTTAACAACACTCAGTAAGCATTTGGGAACTGAGGACACTATTTGTTGAAGTTCTGTCGATGGATTTATTTCACATTCTTGCTTGATGTATGACTTCAATTGCTTATCGTATTTTGAGCTTGGTATTTTGTTGCATGGTAGAGTTTGCCCTTGACCTTGCAGATGTGGAGATAAACTGTGTTAACTGACAATGGTTTTCTTAAGTGTTCCTGAGTCCACATGGTGATATCCTTTACAGAATGTTGCCTGATTCCCATCCCTAACCTTGAGAAATAGCCATAGAACTGTAACGAATTCTAAAAGTTATTGGGAATTTTAATCTTCTTATACTGTACTTTTTACACAGAAAAGGTTGAACAATGTGTGCTCAACTAAATGCTAATTACCTCCCCCAAAGAGGTTATGTTTTTTGCCGGCGTTTGTTTGTTTGTTAGCAAATTACCCAAAAAACTGCAGGACGGATTTTGATGAAACCGCCATTAGTAAACGATCATTTTTGTTCAATAACTGTCTAACTAATAATGATATCCACATGATTCTGAGTGCTAGGTGTGGGTTTTCAGGGTCAATGAATCATATTATGATGGTAACTTCTTCATGGAACTATTGCTTATATATGTAAAAGCAATATGTGAGCGACCTTGGTGGAGGTTTTCGCTCTCAAAGTGCTTTCTAATTTTTAATGCAGTGCTGCCTGAGGGACCAAAGGGCACAGTAATTCAATATTGTTTTTGGCCTTTCCTCATGTGTGCAGAGATTTCTCCAGATTCTCAGTCTTTTAATACTTTGGACTGTAGATGATGAGATCCCTTAAATTCAGCAACTGTTTGAGTAACATTGTTATTAAACTGTTTTCACACAGTTGTTCACAAAGGGCTGAACCTTAGCCCACTGCCACTGGTGGATGACCGAGCCTTTCAGGGATGCTCCAATCATGACACTCATTAACCTGTTCACCTGTGGAATGATCCAAACAGGTGTTTTTTGAGCATTTTCAATGTTCCCAGTCTTTGTGCCCCCTGTCCCAGCTTTTTTTTGAACATGTTGCAGGCATCAAATTCATGATGAGTGAATATTTGCAAGAAAACAACATTTTATTAGTCTGAACTATGAGTATCTTGTCTTTGTATAATATTAAATTGAATGTTGGTGGAAAAGGATTGACAAATCATTGAATTTAGTTCTGCCCTGGTTTTACAAAATGTCCAGACGTCATTGGATTTGAGGTTGTACGATCTTCACGCTGGTCGTCCCAGGCTTTAAACAAACACAGCCTCTGTCACATCCATGAGAAGTGAGTGTTACGTAATTTTATTTTACACTTTAAAAATATGTACAAAATACTATAAACAATTGTCTTGAAATGGTTAAGTAACACTTTTCACATAAAGTTGTCTTTTCATTCAGTAATGAAGACAAACAGGAAAATAAACTTTTACATTATGACACATGAAATGATAAAGAAAAACAATATGACACATTTGAAAACAGGCGTATGGTACATATTCACTTTTTTACAGACCACCTGTCTGCTGGTCAGAGACACTCACTGGTGGTATCATGATTTTTTTTAACGGGACAGTCAGGCTTAAACAAACTCTGGTATAAACTGATGCAGTTTCTTCTGGTCACACACGGGGAACACTCCAGTGACAATGCAGTGTCCATGTTTTTAACTAGCCGTGGTAAAACCTTCCATGTTGTCATGTGTGTAGTTAATATTTTTACAGCTCTGAGAAGTGATGGATGAATTCATGTAGCCCAGGCTGTCAGAAGATGGAGAAAGAAGTGCAGAGGAAAAGTAACGTCAGAGATACAAAGACATTTTTACAAAGACTTGTTTTGATCGGTAGGATGTTGAACTGGCCTCAGTGAGCTGCACATGAGCGTGGCTCATTCAATGTCAGGATGGATGAAACGAACATCATCTTAGTCCTGAGTGACGGTCCGTCCGGCTGAGAGCTCCACACGGGCTGCAGTCCATCAGAGGGTGGATCAGACCGGGCGTCCCCGAGAGGCCGAGGTCACTGCATCCCAAACCACTGCTCCTGATCGGCCCACTGCGCCGCTTCACTGTCGCTGCCCTCCAGGTCTCCATCCTCTCCGCTGCCCTCCATGTCGTCACCGTCCAGCTCCACCGTGGCGTCTGTGGGACTTTCTTCCTTCTCCATTTTCTGCATGCCCTCCAGCGACTTCTGGTCATTGGGATCCAGGCTTTATGGAGTGAAAAAGGACATTCATGAGCTGCATGTTCATTCATTTTGTTAGTAAAACTCTGAAAATGGCACAAACAAATTAAAATGTTTCCTGTTCATGAATCCTCCAATCAGCCGGCTAACAGTTCAGTGTGTAGAACTGACAATACTCCACAGTTAACATTAAAGCTACGGATGCACGATATTGGATTTTTGCCAATATCCGATATTCCGTTATTATTTAATTCATTATCACCAATACCGATATCTCTGGTCAAGAGCACAAGCTCTGTACTTAACAAAATGGACTTGTTTCTTTCAGTGTTACAGTATATTTTTGTGAGGAACAGATGTAAAACAAGAAAAACAGCATTTAACTCTTGCAAAAATGAAACCCTAATTTTTAAATGTACCCAAGCAGTGATGAGAAGGTGTATCAGTATTGGACATTTGTGTAATTTGCCGTATTCCAGCTGATATGTCAGCTGTAAATATCTGCAAAAATTTCAATATCAGCCGATATAAAACTGATAATACTGTGCATTCCTAATTAAAACTGTTTAGAATTACCAAAGGGACAGAAACGGATTATAAACCAAAATCAACTGAGCCAATATTTATGTATTAAAATTTCAACAAAAACAGGAATATTTGATGTAGTAAATGTAACACTGTATATGAAAATTAAATGTAATTACTTTTTATCATGTGAACATTATTTGCCGGTAATTTTAATATCTTTTACCTCAGTTACAGATTTAACGTTTTACAAATAACTTTGGCGAGGCACCACATATGTTTCATATTTTAGGAGCTGATTATATCTCTAATGGGCTGCACGGTGGTGCAGCAGGTAGTGCATGTGCCTCACAGCAAGAAGATCGCTGGTTCAATCCATGAGTGGGTCACAGGGCTTCCCTGTGTGGAGTTTACATATTCTCCCTATGCATGCCTGGGTTCTCTCCGGGCACTCAAGCTTCCTCCCACAGACCAAAAACATGCCCATTAGGTTAATCAGGGACTCGTACGAGTGTGAGTGTGAATGGTTGTCTGTCTCGCTATGCGGCCATGTGATTGACTAGCAACCAGTTCAGGGTGTACCCCGAAAGGGGTTAGCGGTATAGATAATGGATGGATGGATATGTCTCTAATTTCTTCCCTGGTATCAAACATATTTCAAAAATAAAAGATTCTTATTGAATTCTCTTTTTTTTTTACATTTTCCTGATCTCAGAGATTATAAGTTTTTTTGTTACTCCATGGTAACAATTCATAAATATTTAAAATCAACTAATGACCAACAATGGGTGAAAGGGACGGCCGCAAAGTAGCCCCCACGCCACAAGTTTCCCAAACCATATCAGGCGGATGTGTGTGTGTGTATCTCGTGTGTTTCGTTCCTTTATGAAATGAAATAAGAGGTGTGCTCTTAATGTGCATCATATTTTCTGCATTTGAATATAATGCAGAAAAAGAGTCGTTACAAAGATGAAAGTATTGATTGATAACCTACTCATTTGTGAGAGAATAATGGTATTTAATAAAATACTTTTTAAATTAAGCCTACCTGGACTAAAAACATTAGGGATGAGTGTTTACTGGATTCTCTGTCAACATCCAGTATGCTTATATTTCAAACTTGTTTCAGACTAAACAGATACCAATACAAAGAAATAACATAACTAATAATATATGCAAAAAATATTTTGAAGAGTAACAAACAAGCTTCATCGGCTCTTTTAAAAGCTAAAAACAGTGCTGTAGCAACGTGCTGACAGAACATTGGTCTTGTTTAAGCTCTGTGGTTTGACTGGACCATCTTTGTTATCGGTCCTCTGAATGGTCAGCTGGTCGCACAGACGCTTAACAGTACTGAACGCAGCCTGAACAGATCTTAGATCAACTGTTTTTTGCTGATATGAAAGAATACAGCGGCACATAAACACACACACAGCTTGTGTCTCTGCCCGCTCGACATTCGGAGAGGAAGAAAGCAGAGGAGAGGCAGAGAGAAGCTGCAGTCACACCTGAAGAGCTTAAAACTCAGCATGTGTTTGTGCAAAACTCTTTGGTAACAAACATTTACCCACAATTTGGCACACAACCCTCTAGATTTTACTCACCAAATGAAAATTTTACCAACCATTAGCGCTTAGTGTGTGTTTATTTCATACCGTGATCACACATGTAAAAACTGTGAATTAGTAAATTTGCAACAAAGTGTAGAAATAAACCCAAACAGCAGTCTCTAGTTACCTTAGTGCTATACTGTACTGATCCATGGCTTCTTGGTAATCATTGACAGCCACCAGGAAATCTCCCAGCATTCTGTGCAGGACACAATCACTCTGATTGGCCAGGGCGTTCCGGAGGAGAGCGATCCCTTCTTCATACTTCTGCTCCCGACCTTTAGAAGACAAGACAAATTCAGTTGTGGCTTTTTATTCATTTTATCTGACATGAAGTTTTTGACTTGGTAAATGTGCTGCTGTTGAGTTCATTTGATAGAAGCAGAAAGCACATACTGAGCAGTTCAGCCTTTTTGACCACAGCCTTGGTGTAGTCTGGTCTCTGGGCCAGTGCTTTGTCCAGCAGGGTTTTGGCTTTCTCCTGAGTCACAGGGTCTTCCAGGCACACTGTGGCGAGGATGGTCAGCGTCTGGGCGTTGGCCCCCAGGGTTTTATAGATGTTGTTGGCCATCCCCATAGCCTCTCGAATCCCATTGGATGCCAGGTAACAGTCAATCAGACCTGTAAATGGACAGTTTCATAATATAAAGTCAGGGCAGGCTGAATATCAGTGAACTACATCTATAAAGGCTGACATTAATCAACCAATCAATCAATCAATCTTTATTTGTATAGTTCCAATTCATAACAAGTGTTATCTCAATACACTTTACAATAGAGCAGGCTGTCCAATCCATATAGCCAATCATGAATCCCTCCATCATGGCGGCAAGAAAAAAACTGTTAAGCAGCAGGACATTTTGATTGTGGATCCCAGTCTCATGATGAACAGCAAATCCACATGATGCTGTGTTGGGTGTGTGTGTGTGAAGGAAGGGAGGTAAGCAGAGACAAGTGGACTGAAGTAAGAACTACAGCTAGTAACAGATCCATGGGCCAATCATAGACCTATCTTTGTCATATTTGTCTCTGCTGAGTCGGGAGGAGAGGGTCATGCTGGCTATGTAAATGCGTGACGTCACAGCAGCGTGACACAGTGAAGTGGTCTGATGTAGTTATTGTAAACAAAGAGCAATACTGGAGGATTTTAGCACTCCAGTCCTCTGTGGAGCATTGTTTCAGGACATACAGCA
This sequence comes from Cetoscarus ocellatus, assembly GCA_037902135.1. NCBI lineage: Eukaryota > Metazoa > Chordata > Actinopteri > Labriformes > Labridae > Cetoscarus > Cetoscarus ocellatus. The sequence continues at coordinate 233,513 of JBAMNC010000440.1, forward strand.
GCAGCAGAGAACAAACCACCCTAAATCCACAGCTTATTTGAACATGGCGAGGTGTGTATTTTTGTTTTTGCTGCTGTCACATAAGAACTGTCATTTTAGTGACCAATCAACAGACAGCAGCACTTTTAGCTCCACCCTTTAGTGTAGTTTGGTAAGCAGAAAGTGGGACGGCACGGGTCAATTATTTGGGTACCTTTTCTCTTAATCCGACAGAGGAAATGCCAGTACTTGTGTGCCATACTGAGCTGAACTGAACCAGACCACTTGGTGGAAACTCAGCTTCTGACACTAGGCCCACAGACCCCTACTGGGCATCACAGAGAGATAAACTATACATTTAATCTCTTCATCTTTCTTATTTTGAAAAATAACCAGATTCTCTAACATATTGACTATACAGACTAAAACAATGGCCGCCTGTCTTTGTCACAGCAGTGATGAACAAAAAGGTAAGGCCTGAGGTAAACCCACTGTTTAACCTCTCATTCACATACGCCTTCAACTGCATAATTAACAGTTATAAAACATACATGAGCAACAATGCTACTGAGGGATGTCTGAGGCCTCGACACTACCTGATATGCAGGACAAAAACCTGTGATCACAGTTATCACATCAGTATCATATGAATGATCAATTTTAAGATCAAATCAGCTCAGACTGTTGACAGGAGAACAGAAACATACATATGCTGATTTTCCTGCTTAAGGACATTAAGTTTCTGTGGTATGGAGTTAAGAGTGCCCAAGTTAAGTGGTAACACAGAGCTGACTGTTTTTAAAAGTTATCTTTACACAGAGTCTTTGTGAATGTTTTTTATTTTAGTTTTCACTACAATGTCAAGATAGAAGATATCCTCGTTACATACGTCAAATACTTCACTATCAGACACAGTTGCTGACACACTCAGCTGGAGGACTTCAATTAAGCTGTGCTCATTAAGCCAGTTGTTTCTAATTGTTTTAACCAAAGCTCCGTTCACACGGGCCAAATCGTCAAATGATTCTCCAGCAACAAAAAGCCCTCGCTACAAAAAGGTTTGGGACTACTAACTGAGAGTAAATAATAAACAGCCACACTTGCCTTCATAGCAGTCCAGTCGGCAGGGTGCCAGGCGCATGGCTTCTCTGAAATGTATGATCGCTTCTTGAACCCGGCCCATGTTCCTCAGTGCTGCCCCCTTCAGGAGAAGAGCCTGCACGCTGTTGCTGTTCAGCTGGATGGCCTTGGCTCCCAGGTAGAGGGCTCTGGAGTAACGCTTGCTGTAAAAGCTGTGACAACTGAAAAACCAACATATACAGGGATTACAGAAAGAAGTAGGCAACAATATTTCTGACATCTACAGTACCGTAAAATCCAAATAATACAGTAGGACGCACAGGCGGATGAGCCAGGGTCTCTTTTCAAGTGTCCCCTGATGGAAAAGAGGATTTTACTGTCTCCCTCTGTGTAATTTAACTTACTCAATAAAGTCTGAAACCTGCAGTATCTGTGTGAATATGACACTCTTTAAGTACCATCTGCTTTTGCCATGAGTGAGCATTCCTGCTTGATGTATTACAGTAATTGAGCTTTAAGCCTGCAGGGGCGAGAAATGCCAACAAAGCAGCACATGAGAGTCACGCTGCCCACCTCTGCTCGGTGTCTTAAACTGTGGAGTTTTCTAATAGGAAAAAAAACTTTTCTATAAACCATTTATTTACTTCATGTTATACCTGTGTTTTGTTTGAATATCTCCTGCTGAGAGATTTTTAATCTCCAGGGGGACTTCCTGGTAAATTAAAGGGAAATTTGAAATGAAGGACTCTGACTTGATGAGGGATAAAAACTGAACTTTCAAAGGTGTTGGAGAGAAACAGCAGAGGAACACAGAGAGAGAGAGAGAGAGACTGTTCACATTCATCAGCAAACGAATAATATATTATTACGTATTCAGTCTGATGTCTACACACCGCAGTGTGCTTGTTACCAAGAGCAAATGGGCCGAAACTGACAAGGAAACAACGGTATGAGGTCAAACTGGTCTTTTCAGAGCGCTGGGGGAACAAGACACTTTAGTCAGCTGCTGCAATGAGGGGAATGCCAAGGAATAAAAATAAGTTTTAAGACAAGATTTTAAAGTTTCTAGGGTGGGAGCCGTTTTCACATGGGGGGGTTGCTCATTCCACAAATTCAGCGTTGCCTTGTAACTTTGTCGAATCACTGCAAACTTTCACGCAACTCTGGCCAATGATCTCCGCTCTCGATACTTCAGATTTTCTAGTTTTTTTTATTTCCCATCTTACCCGGAGATAACCCACGGTTCTGCATGCTGGTCTGAGATATTGAATAATCGCCCGCCTAAGACTTCAACATCCTCCAAGTGTCCTTCACGAGCCATCAGATAGCCATAAACATCCATTCCTGCAAGTGAAGAAAAAAACATGAACTTTACTGAAACAGAAAAGCCACATTTAAACTTTCTGTGGGTTCAAAGTCCTGAGCATGGGTACTAATGGTCAGTCAAAGCATGGAGACACTAGAAACAGGGTTCCCACTCTTTTCTAGAAATTATTTTCCAGGACATGTCTGTCACTCAACAGAGGAGACAGAGAGAGGAGATAAAAACCTCTTATTTGATACACAATACAGCAACACTCTTGAACTGAAAGTCACTAGTTTTGGGCTATCTTTGGGAAAAATAAGTCTTTATTGGGGTCTGGAAAGTTGCTAAATCCAGCAACAAAGTCATATGGAAACACTGGGTGGAAGGACTGCTATGGGGGAACAAGCAAATTTGATTTGCTGGTAGCGTCACGTGGGGCGTTGTGCCGGCTAGAGGCAGAGAAACTCTGCAGCTCAATTTTAACAGCTGAGAACAGACATGTAGGCTATGCACACATTTTTTTAACTTGTTTGCATTCACTAACAAGGAAGAGAGAAACAGAGGGAGGGTAAATAATTTTCAAGGACAATACAAGCTTTTCCAGGACATTTAACTTTTTCTCTCATTTTCCATATATTTTCAGTGACTGGAAAATTGGTCAATCATTTTCCAGGTTTTTCCAGGACGCGTGGGAACCCTGAGAAAGCACTCGGAGAGTGCAAACCTCTGCCAAGGTAGCGCACATAATAATATTACATCTATAAGCAATAGTTCCTTGATAAAGTTACCATCATAATATGATTGCTTGACCCTGAAAACCCACACCTAGCACTCAGAATCATGTTGATGTCATTATTAGTTAGACAGAGCAAAAACAATTGTTATTGAGCAAAAACAATTGTTTCCTCATGGCGGTTATGTAGATCACCACCAAAATCTAATCATTTTTAAGTTGGGCCATTACCAACATCTCCTGAAAATTTCAGCAAAATCCGTCCAGTAGTTTTTGCGTAATCTTGCTAACAAAAACACTCAAATGCAGGCAAAAACCTCCTTGGCTGAGGTAAAAATATGTTATACAGATACAGGGGAAATATTTCTCACAGATGCCAAATCTTCAATACGAACTCCACTGACTCTGCAGCTTTACCTTTGATAAGGTATGGGTCCAGCATCTGAGCCTGCTCAAATTTAAGGATGGCGTTCTTGGTGTCACCAGCCCTGAAGTAGACATCAGCCAGGCTGACCAGGAGGTCCACATTATCCCGCAACAGAGACTTCTTTTCAAGAGAGCTGAGACCAGACAAAGGGGAGCAAGGACACTTTCAATAAATTTGATATCAAAAGAAACCGTGACACTTTTACAGCTACTAAAGAGGACTGCTCAGCTCACCAAATAGTGTTGATGGCCCTTTGATTGTCCCCTGCATGTATGAAGGCATAAGCTTTGACCCAGACAGAGAGCCAGTCCAAGTTTGGGATACTCTGGATCACGTCCATCGTCATGGACGCCACCTCAGCCCCTTTGACTGACAACGAAAGAAGACCTGGAGAACAGAAAAAGTCTATGAAACTTGTTCACACAAGGGCTAATTAAATTATAATTAATATGTAGACATGTCTCACATCTCAAACTTTCTTGCCTAAAAGAGGAGCCTGTGTGTGTAAAGATTATACCTATGATTGCATCCAGAGCCAGGGGGCACTGCCTGAGGACCTCTTTGTAGCTGGTTACTGCAGAACGCTCCTGACCAGCTTTTCTGTACAGGTTAGCTAACATCATGTTGATCTGAGGCATGGAAGAGCAAAAACATGGGATAAAAGATGACAGAGTCAAAAAATGACAGAATCAGTAAAGAAACAGTGTTGTTAAATTCTATTTTATTCTGATTATGGATAAATGATTTTAGCCAAAAATCACATCTAAATATAATACATGTACGACAAAATGATAATCTACTCATTTGTGAAAAAATAATCTTATTCAATAAAAATGCCTCTGAAAGAATTAAACCCTGGATTACATATAAAATACAAGGAACAAGCAACCTACCTTTGGAGTCCTCTGTCTGGATGGAATCCCATCAAGCACCGCAATGGCATCTTTATCCAGCTTCAAAATGGTGTAGCATTCAGCTATCTTGTACTTAACTTCAATTTCTGATGGCAAACTCTGGAAAACAACATAAGCTTCGTGGTAGGGTTGTTGTATTTAATAACAACAAAAACCGTGGTCTACATCTTAAGAACAGCGCTATAACATTTATGAGTTGAGATGGACCTGCCAAAAAAAAAGTAACCCACTTAATTGATCCCCATTCAAATAAAAACATGTTTTTTTTCTCTCATGTAAGTACTTTAAAGATGGCGCAAAGAAACTCGTTTCCTTCTACAATTATTTGTATTTTTTCCAGGGATGCACAACACTGGATATTTGAGGGGATGCACGATATTGTCTCTTTGAAATCGGTATCGGCTGATATCAGCCTAAAAAGTTAAGTATCGCATCAGCCAATATTAAAATTCTTGAAGACATTTACAGCCGATATATCGGTCACACATATCGGCCATATAATGGCAAATTACACAAATGTATAATAATGATGCACTTTCTCATCACTGCATGGGTACATTTAAAAATCAAGGGTTTCATTTTTGCAAGAGTTAAATGCTGTTTTTCTTGTTTTACATCTGTTTTTCGCAAAAATATACTGTAACACTGAAAGAAACAAGTCCATTTTGTTAAGTACAGAGCTTTTGGTCTTGACCAGAAATATCAGTATCGGTATCAGCTATAATGAATTAGACATATCGGCATATCGGATATCTGCAAATATCCAATGTTGTGCATCCCGAGATATCTGCTAATATGCCAATATTTCCAAACTCACTGGCGCCGACACAGACACTGACATTTTCGTTAAGGAGCACAAAACCTCCTTTTCACTAAAACTGATCTGTTCCTGTAATGGTGACAGTCTATTTGTGTTACAAACAGTGTGAAGCAAGAAAACATTTTATTCTTTAACAAATTACATGATTAATTTATAAAAGTAGACTTTCAGTAATGATGAGAGAAACATGATGGTACATTTCAATGTCCTGACAATATGAGATTTATACAGCCACATCGTACCTGCGAAACATTGGCTGTAAATATCTACAAAAAAATCACATCTGCCGATACTGATAATCAACAGTTTTTGCAATACTCTGGCAATAGTATTTTGATAATATCGTGCATCCTTACTTTTCCATGCTGTTGGTGGTGTATATTTTGACACGGTTTATTTGTAGAGTTTAGGTAACTAAAGAGATGCCCATCCTGACGTACCTGTGCCTGTATGTTTGAAGCAGCTCCACCAGCAGAAGTACGAACTTTAGACGTTTTGCTGAGCACCTTCTTTTGCTGCAGAGCCATACTGTATTTGCAGGCAGCATTTCGATACTCCTTATCATGAAAGATGGCATCAGCATGGTATACCAACAGCTGGTACTTCTGGGCAGGCGAGAACAGCTCTCTGGAAGATGTGTCATTTAGGGGGAAAACTCAGAAAAAGCGCACTTTACACTTGATAATACGTATAATAGCACAAGACTTCAATGATGAATGAGTAGGTGATGGGCAGAAGAAAGACTAAAGCTTATAAAAACTGACAGCCAATAATGATAATTCAACAGAACAAACAAGAATGATCTTTTATATGAGTCAAAACAGATAGAAAAGGGTCAGCAATAACAATAACCTGATATTATGATCAAGTGTGTAAGGACTTTCACAGCCTAACTGTGAAATAGGTGCTGGTTACAAACTGGTTTGAACTCATAGATTAATTGGGCAAAACTATATATTAGCACAGACAGACTAGCTCCTGCAGAGAGTTAAGTTAAATAATCATTCCTACAAGTAAACAGCTTAAAACAAGTCATGCTATGAAGTGTTTGTATTGGGCTAATTCCTGGATGAGACGTACTCTGTGTCCCAAACAAACCTTAATTGCAACAACAACCATCACTTTCTTATCAACGTCATTACTCGAGTAAGACGTTACGTGTATCCTTATTAACTGTGACAGCAAGGGTGTTAGTGGTTTCATTGCTAATTATGAATTACAACGGACCAGTTAGCGTGAAGCTATATCTGCGACAGGCTATTAACAGACAGCTCCAGGAAGTAGACGGACCCAGGCTGAACGTTACTTACGGATTGTTATTACTCATCGTCAGCAACAAACTGGTCAATATCCGGACATTAGAGTGAAGACCGGCGGCCGCCATATCCCGTACATGATCTACTACATTCATTTTGATTGATTTGAGGGTTTGATTTGGTTCCCAGTCTCAGGTAAAAAGTTTGGGCTTGTAAACAGCTAACGTTAGCTAGCTTCTGATGTATTAAATATGGCGCCGTACACTCTTCCTTCCGCATAATGCTGCGTTTAAGGGTCAGTTTAGAGCTCGATTTTTTACCGTTATACTTCTTAGTAGGTTATAATCTGGAAAATTGCCTCTGCGTAATTCATAAACTCTTTGTTTACTTGATGTTACTTCTCTACAAAGAAAAATCGGTATACAAGAGGGAGGGAAAATCATTTTAAAATGGAACTTAAAGCAAAGTAATAGATACTCGAGAACGCAGCGTTCCCAATGTACAGCGTTACGTATGAATCAGTGACTGTGAATGCCTCACACTTTGGTCTTGAAGTCAGTGATGAACGATAACAGACTATTTAAAATCGATACGATACTTTTTATGTATTTTTTCGATACTGATTCCGATTGTGTCCTTCAATGCACATATATTTTTTTATGAATCTGGCATTTTTCATTGACTAAAAGCACATAAAGAAAACACACAGTCCAAACTCTGGACAATCTAAGTGACTTAAGACAAAATACATTTAGAGGTATTCCACCATTATAGACTTATGTGACACATGTTTTTTGGATACCTTGATAATTATTCCATAAATAAATGAAACAACTTGTAGGCCTAGGTTGCACAAATTTAAAAATCTTTTGGGACTAAACTTAATGATCCATCCATTATCTTTATCACCAATCCCTTTCAGAGCTGCTGGACTGGAGCCTATCCCAGCTGTGACTGGGAGAGAGGCGGGGGCCACCCTGATCTGGTCGCCAGCCGATTGCAGGGCTACATAGAGAGACAGACAGCCATTCATGCTCTAAATACAAAAGGGCAATTAAGAGTCACCAACTGACCTAAGAAGCATGTTTTTGTTCTGTGGGAGGAAGCTGGAGTGCCTGGACAGAACCCACGCATGAACAGGGAGAACATGCAAACTCCACACAGAAAGGTTCTGAATAACTTTGGGATTGAAACCGGCAACCTTCTTGCTGTGAGGCATTCCCACTACCCACTGCACCACTGTGCTGCCCTTAAACTAAATTAATTCTACATTATTTTAAAAGTGACTATAAAATAGACAGACAGACAGATAGATAGATAGACAGCTAGATAGATAGATAGGTAGATAGATAGAGAGAGAGAGAGAGGGAGAGATACAGTAGGACTGGATGATGTGGCCTAAAAATCAATACAACACTTATGTATTTACCAGGAAAAAGTAAAACTGTGTCATTATTGTGACTGAATGTGTCAAACTGTGAGAAGATCTGAGGACAACTGGTGGAACCTGAACACACACAACCACAAACACACACCCACAAAGATAAAAAACACACATAAAAAAGACAACACAAACACACTGACAGAAATCCCCAGAAAAACTCCAACAGGTTTTCAGACAGTTTTTGCCACAGGCACAACTATCATGCCAAAATCTGAAGGCACACCTTATTCACATCCATAAAAAACAGCATCCTTCAGGTGAACTTACAGAATCTTATCAGTATATCCCACATATTCATTTTAGTTTAAAAATGCCCAATAAAATATGACAAAAAAGAGCATTACTGGTCAAAGTCAGCTTTATTGAGCAGGTATATAAGAGTGACATACAACAAATTTGACTCCAATTAACTTTATTCCACAGACTAGAGGATATATACAGTATTTGCTCCCTTCCTGATTTCTGATCTTTTTGCATATTTGTCACACTTACATGTTTCAGATCATCACACAAATTTTAACATTAGACAAAGATAACCGGAGTAAATACAAAATGCAGTTTTTAAATGATGTTTTTATTTAATAAGGCAAAAAAGCTCTCCAAAGCTACATGACCCTATGTGAAAAAGTAATTGCCCCCCTTGTTTAATCATGAGGTAACTGTGATTAACCACATTTTTTGAAAGCTGAGTTTAATTTCACTGACTACACTCAGACCTGGTTACTGCCAGACCTGTTAAATTAAGAAATCACTTAATAGAACCTGTCTGACGAAGTGACATAGGCTGCAAGATCTCGAAAAGAAACACATCATGCCACGATCCAAAGAAATTCAAGAACAAATGAGAAACAAAGTGATTGAAATCTATCAGTCTATTACAAAGCCATTTCTAAGGCTTTAGGACTCCAGCGAACCACGGTCAGAGCCATTATCCACAAATGGAGAAAACTGGGAACAGTGGCAAACCTTCCCAGGAGTGGTCGGCCTACCAAATTTACACCAAGAGCACAACGACGACTCATCCAGGAGGTCAGAAAGAACCCAGAACAACATCTAAAGAACTGCAGGCCCCACCTGCCTCAGTTAAGGTCAGAGTTCATGACTCAACAATAAGAAAGAGACTGAACAAAAATGGCATCCATGGGAGAGCTCCAAGGCGAAAACCACTACTGACCAAAAAGAACACAAAGGCTCGTCTCACATTTGCAAAAAACATCTTGATGATCCCCAAGACTTTAGGAAAAATATTCTGTGGACTGACGAGACAGAAGTTGAACTTTTGGAAGGTGTGTGTCTTACATCTGGCGTAAAAACAACACAGTATTTGATCAAATGTTCAGGTTATCTTTGTGTAATGTTAAAATGTGTGTGATGATCTGAAACGTGTATGTGTGACAAATATGCAAAAAAGTAAGAAATCAGGAAGGGGGCAAATATTTTATTTTTTAATGGCACTGTGCATATATATGTGTGTGTGTATATATATATATATATATATATATATATACAAAGACACATTTTAAAAATAAAGATTAAAATAGGAAAAGTACATGTTAACATTAAGTGAGAAAATGAATTACTTTCAATACTCTATAAGCAAATCAGATTTTTTTTGGATCATCACATCCTGGGATATGTCAGTGTTGTCATGTTGAAGTGTGAGTGCACAGACAAGCCAAAAGCTGAACACAGCATGGAGGTTGAAGGAAAAGAGTGAGCTACTCTTTAAGAGTATTTTCTTTATTATTTTGAGTTTGTGTCTTTAATAGAAGACCATTGTAATCTATTGTAAAACTTGTTTTAATCCTGCAATGTATTGCTTTCGAAGAGACAAAATAATAACTAAGTCAAAGTAATATGATTAGTTACTTTTGCAATAAGTGAAAAGTAAAGGGATATTGCTATTTGAGGAATTATGAAAAATCATTAATTTGTTCAATTCGTAACATAAAGTAAGACATAATAAGCTGCCTGGAAATATTAAGAAAGGTATTATGATTGGGAGGAAGTACATAATTTAAGTGAAAATTAAATTACATTAATAGATTCACAGAGATTTGACTCACATAATAAAAAGTTTTTGTTTCACCATACATGGAGTTAAAGGAATAAATTAAATGTGGAGATGAAACATATTTCAAACATCATTGAGTATAGAGAGAGGTATAATAAATGGTCCTCTTGAAGCACAATGATTAAGTTTGTGGGCTTTAGATGTAAATGAGGATCATAATTAAATATGCATGTATGCTTGATTGCTTTTAATTTGTAAACACATCTAAGTATATGTGAATTAAATTCTCTGTTTCTATTCTAGTTAATAAACTCTGCTGCTAATACTACATCAAAACTTGTGAGAGTTATTGATAAAGATTAATCCAAAAAATGAAGGGGGAGGATTAAATAAGTTTATACTGTACTTTTTCTTCTTAAAGTATCTAAAAACCATTCATATTTGATGTGGAGGATTTGGACTGATGTTAGTTAAAAAGGCAAACCTGAAAATGAAATCAATGTGTAATATATTTTATAGCGACATATGAAAAGTATTTTTTCTGTGCTAAGCAGCATGAGAATGAGTGCTTGACACTGCACAGAAAATAATAATGTATAAAAATAAATGTTGCCGCTATTAATTGACTTATCCTAGGGTATTATGATCTAAAAAGATCAACTTTGCATGTAGTTTATTGACAAAAAAACATTTTCTTCTATTTTTTCTTCTGAAACAATAGTGGCATCAGAGGAAAACCTGGCATTTAAAGGATTAAATATTTAACATTACGAATATCTGTCATGCATGATTTGAACTGGTGTTGGTTAAAACAAAAGCTAAACCGAAATAAGTTGAAAATAATATCAATGTGTAATATATTTCAAGGCTACCTTATGAACATTTTTTGTACCAAACAGTTTGACTGTCAATACTTGACAATGTACAGAAAATAACGCATAAAAATCAATGCTGTTGCCAATCATTGACAAATCCTAGGATATCATAATCCAGAACAGAAAAACTATTTGGCATGTACAGTAGTTTATTGAAAATATTTTTTTCCTATATTTATTCATCTGAAAACACGGTGGCATTATGACAAAAACCTGTCATTCAAAGGATTAAAATATTTTAAAAATGTAGGAATATTTGACATGCATATTTTGAACTGATTTTGGTTTTTGAAAAATCCAGCCTGAAAAAGTCGAGAATAATGTCAATGCGTAGTATTTTGTACGACTACCTTATGAACATTTTTTGTGCCTAGCACTATAAGTGTGAGTGTTTGACACTGTATAAAAAAAATAATGTATGAAAAGATCTGTTTGGCATGCAGTATATTAAAAATAATCCATTTTTTATGTTGTTTTTTTCATCTGAAGACATGGTGGCATCATGACAAAAGCCTGGCATTCAAAGGATTAAAATATTGAAATATTCATGAATATTTGATGTGCAGGATTTTGATTGATGTTAGTTTGGAAAAAACAAGCCTAAAAAAGTTTAAAATAAAATATCAACATATACTATTTTTATAGCTTTCTTATGAAAAGCACATTTTGTACCGAGTGGCATGAGTGTGAGTATTTGAATAATGCATAAAAATCAGTATTATAGCTAACCACTGACATATTCCAGGATGTCCAGAAAAATCTATTTTGCATGTAGTGTATTGATAAATATTTTTTCTGATGTTATTGAATCTGAAAACATGGTGGTATCATGAAAGACACCTGACATTCAAAGGGTAAGTTGTTTAAAAAAATCATGAATATTTGATGTGTATGATTTGGACTAATGCTGGTTTAAAAACAAAATCAAGCCTAAAAAGGTCTTAAATAATGTCTATGTACATTATTTTTATTGCCACCTCATAAAAAGGTCTTTTTTTAGCTTAGCAGTATGAGAGTGATCACTATTAGAACGGGCCCTGAGGATTGACATCATAAGACGCGCTATGCTGGTCCAGTGTGATCGTGTTTTTGTTGATTTGTGTTGATTTCTCATGAAAATGTTGCATTGAACACAAAAACAAATCAACACGGGGACTGCAGCCGCGCATGCGCAGTGGCGGAGCCAGCAGCTGAACCTTGTGTCAAAACACAGAGGGGAATCAGCAGCAGGCAGCGCAGAGCTCACCTCGACTACAGCTCTATTATTGGGAGGCATTCATCGACTCAAAGTGTTTTTCATTAACGTTTGCGTACCATGACCGAACAATCAGCATTACTTCTTCGAAAACAACTGGCAGGTGAGAGAAACAAGACGTTTTTAAGTGAATGAACCCGAAATAGGGGCTACCTACACAGGAGCTAGCGTTAGCCTTTTTAGCAATGCAAAGCTATGTTTACGCCATAGAAGTCAGCTTACAAAGCAAACCACGCAGCAGCGAAGGACCCTGCACCATTGCCTTATGATATGTGAATACGCTGATCTGCTTAGTCTGTAGAAATAATGAAAATATTAATAAAAACATGACTCTAGCATGATTATATCCGAACAAACACCGTATTGCAGTGCTAACCTTGCTAACAGCTAGCAGGTTCGACATTAGCAGACGGAACAAAGGAATAATCAATCCAAGGACTCATCTGCTCTCAGCACTTTAGCTTTGATTATGACTGCTTTGGGACTTCAGAGCATTTATAGGACAGGTTATCCTCTCAATACGACGCTGCTTGATCCTATTTTCGGACTCAGCACCTAGCTTTATAACACAATCTCCTGTTTCTGTTGTCAAATCAGATCCAGACTGTCGCTGGTTAGTTTGCAGGTTTAAGTGGCTGCGCATCCCTCTGATCAAGCCCACGAAGAGGGAAACCTGACCTTACTTCTGTTTTAGCTCCAGATTTGAGATCACTTATTGGAATGTGTTGTGATGATGGTAACAAGGAGGCATTTTATATGACTGTCATTGTTTTGGACATCAAACTTCAGCTCATATGACACGGTTTAAGTCTGCTTCATGTGAAATGGATCCTCATCTGACTGTCGGATCAGTTCTCGGAGGCTTTCTACATTTTCTTCAATGAGAAGGCCTCTCAAGAAACGAAAAGTATATTTTTGTTACAAATAATGATGATTAAAAATAAGAAAAAACAAAACTTGAAAGGCACCTATAACACAAGAATTACAAAGTGTCTTACAAGTAAACAACCAAAATACACGGAGTAAAGGTGAGTAGATGTCACAATCAGAATAGTTTGTTATTGCCAAATACATTTACAAATACAATTAGGGTTGGGAATCAGAAGCCAATTCCAGTTGAGAATCAATCACAACTTCCTCAAGAAATCAATATCATGGCGTTTAAGAGATCCTTATCAATTCCTTTCACTTTGTTCTACGTGTCTTGCAATCAAGGGCACAGTACTCTCATCAGGGGCAGCCTGCATAGAGGGTTACAAAGAAGTCAAAAATCATGACAGACAGAGGGCAAAGGTCAAAACTGTGTCTTACTCCTGGAAACACCAGCTTTTATATATGCAGCACGGCAGCAGATGTCATCAGTCATTGGTTTGACATGGTTGCCACTGAAAACCTGTTTTGTCAATTTTTTTTCCACATAGAAAATCAGCAGGAATTGATAAATTAATGTTAAAGAATTGGAATTGATAAGCAGAATTGTTAATTGCATTGGTGTCAATAAAATCTTATCGATCCCATCTCCACACACAAAGAAGTTGACTTGTTAAATTAGTACAAACAAAATATAGTCAGAAAAAAATGAAAATGTCAAGGGGAATAAATGGAAGTATAAAAATAGCCAGAAAAAAAGTGCAATGGAATTAAATAAAAAGTGTAAAAAAATATACAGAATAAGCACAAGAAACACAGCCCAAAGGTATGCAGAAAAGGGATCAGAATTTATAAGAATTATTGATGCTAATGCCAGAAACAATTATGCTTATTAATCTGATTCTTTAAGGATACCCTTATTGGCAAAAGTTGGCCTACACAGGTGTATTTGTGGCAACAATGTCAAACACATGACGCTCCTGATATTTAGTGCCATGCTGCATGGTTACTGGTTTTCCACCCAATAAATGTTTTGTAGTAAACGTCTTATAGTTGAAAATCAAGGCTCAGTTTTGACCATTTCTGCCCTTGTCTGATGTGATTTTTGACTTCTTTGTCATCTTTTCTGCTGACTGCCTCTAATGATATCGTGGCAGCTTTGGTTTGCAAGGCATGCAGAACAAAGTAGAAGGAACTGATAAGTGAAAAGACCAATGATATCGATTCCATGAGGAAGTTGTCAACTTGAATTGGTTTTCAATTTGCATCCCCAATAAAGAAGATGCAGTCAAGGAGCTGCACAGATGTGCAGTGATTTATTTATAGTGATAACCCAATAAATAAAATGTTATTGATCATTTTTGTTCTTTACTGATATTGAAACCATTACCAATTAGCTCCTAAAATGTGTGTACAGTTTTAATGAGCCTGTAGTTTTTCAATAATTAAAAGCACATAAGAAAACATGAAGGATATACAGTCAAATCAATAAAGTGAGTTAAAGTCTCAGTGAGAAAAACAATACAATGTTGAGAAGTTCACTTCTTAATAATTATTCAATAAAATTAATTATTACATAAAATATGTAGGCATTTGCTGCAATGATAAGATCTTAAACACTTTAAAATTATTGCAAATTAAACAATCACTTAATTATTTCAGTTATTTGACAGTAGGATTCTAATCCTGTACTACTGTTGGACTCATTTTGAGTAATTTTTATATAGGGCAACTAATCACAAGGCTGTTTCACAATTGATTGATGAATCTGACTATATTTTAATGATTGCTTTGAGAAAGTTCTGAAGGATTTTTTTATCAGTGAATAAGTGCAGTTGAATAAGAGTAAAAGGTGATATACAGCATTCCCTCTCGAAATCATGAAGAGCAAACATAGTAAAGCTTAAATAACAAGACATGCGCATCAAAAAGAGACTATTTGACTTTTGGTGTTGATTACCATCATCACCACCTGGAGCTCGCTCTCCATGAAAGGTCTCCTTAATGGAAGAGAAGAAAGGGAAAACCTGAAACACATCAAATCTTGAATATACAATGACATCTTTTCACATTGGGCTGTACGGTGGTGTGGCAGGTTATTGTGTGAGCCTCACAGCAAAGAGGTGGCTAGTTCAACTCCCTGAGTCGACCTCCTTTCTGAGTGGAGTTTGCATGGGTTTTCTCTGGGCACTCTGGTTTCCTCCCAGTGACTAAAACATAGTTGTGAGGTTAATTGGTGACTCTAAGGTGATACAACATTGTCACCAGAAACGGAAAGGTTTTTCCTTTGCGTTTGCATTCACACGGAGACAGTGTGATAACGACGCGCGTTAACGTGGATCTGCGACAACGACTGAAAACGCAGTAGCGTGCATGCCAGGCCAGTGGTTCGCGATGTAGGTTTGTGGAGTCCTTGGCGAATATAACAAATGTGTCTCCGCTGTTCAGAGTATTGACGCAGCAAATCCACATTTTTTTGGAGGAGCGATAACAAACTGAGCAGCAGTTAGTTGTTGTTGTTGTGCCTAGGTGTGTGCGTAACCTTAATCTGTAGGAGTACTGCGCATGCCTCACCCGTTACCATTTTCCCTGACAATGCTGATTCCTGTTTACACAGAGGCGGAAATGTTTTCAAAACTTTTCACTCTGGACCCTGGTTTCAAAAAGTTTGTGGATTCAGGCACTCCAGGCACCGTTCTCGTGTACACGGAAGGCACAAACACAATGAAAACTCTCAGTTTCCAGCTGTTTTCTTTGTTGTGTAAAACGCTCCCTAAATTGTCCAAAGGCTTGATGCCATAGGTGTGAATGGTGAATGGCTGTCTGTCTCTGTGACCCTGAAGGGGATGAGCAGTATAGATGATGGATGGATGGATCTTAAAATTCGAGGTTTGAAATTGTTAGATATTAGAAAAGTTTGTTTTTGCTGTTTTATGGAGAGCAGAAACAGAGGAAACTGTTTCACTCTGTCATTGCACTCTAATTTTCTACAGAGCCGTGGCTTGTGTCTGTATTTTTGCTCCCAGATGATACATCAGTGGATTTTGGCAAGTATGTTATCAGGTCAGAGTTTTCAGACTGCCGGTGTGAGCCACGTCTCGTGTGTCTAGCGCCAAAAATCTTGAGAAAAGGTTACTTGCCTATTTTGTCTTTTTGTGGCATTTCTTACCCTAAAACAGACAGAAATTGAACAGAGAGCCATACTTTTTTCTCTGTGGAGAAGCTCCCCTTGTTCGTGCAGTTTCCAAATCAGTTATTCAACAAAAAAAATCAATTCTTCCCTTACTTTCTACTGAACTTCTTTATTGGTATGATATTCATTTAGAAATAGAGCTGTGACAGCAGCCACACACTCATGCCTGGTAAGAAAGCCATAGTGTCCCGAGTCAGAGCTGGCACGCACGTCAGCTTAACATTTGGTGGAAGAGCACATATATGCATTTTGTTTGAGTTCTTGTTTAGTGTACTTATTAAAGTACCGTTACTTTGGTACTGCTGTGTCGATACTCTCATCCTTCATTTGTGTTGCAAACAGTTGTGAAACAAGGGAAACAACACTTATTCTCTTATAAATGATACTGTATTTTTTTAATGTAGACATTCAGTGATGGTAAGGTAAAGTATCATGGTACATTCTGCTGATTTTACATACAGTATATGTGATATATACTGTATGTCTGATATGTATGCCCAGTGTTGAAATTTACCCACTTAAACAGCAACATTTGTTTGCTGTTTAGTGAGAACCGTTTTTTTTTAGAAAGAATTCTCAATTCAGAACAAGAAGTAAGCAGTGAAGGCAGGCAGAGGGAACAGCGGGTCTGTTCTTGACTGAGAGATGTCCAGTCTGACTTTTCTGTTGGGGGTTCAGGGGATGGAGTTACATGTTGAGAAGGCGGCAGAACAGACAGACGCTTGAGAATAACTCAAGTGCAGCAGGAAGATAAATGAGACACAGAAACAGAACAGCTGAATCGAGAGCAGGTCCCTCTCTATTCTGCAGGAGTCTTTGAAGACCTACAGCATTATTACACGACAATGGTAAAAACACAGACACGGCATGTGACAACAGAAGAAATGAAGAATTTCTCTTTGAAAACTAATGGAAATATTTCAGGTACTATAAATGCTCCACAAGAACGTGTTTGACAGAGAATTAGTCATTGTTGTAATGAATAAAAAAGCAGTTTAAATCATTCTGAAATATCCACATACTGCATCTTTAAACTAGAATAAATTCAATAAGCACAAAAAGCGTATCGCTTTGTCTTAACAAACAGTAAATAATGTATTGAATTATTGTAATTATATTGTCATGCTGTGATATTGCTGCGTTGCACTTATTTCAGCACTGGGACAGGGCAGTAGGAATGACTTTATATCAGAGTTATCGTTAATGTTACAAAGTTGGAAAAAATGCTCGCCGATGTACCCGACTACTGTTAGCCGTTGTTAACACGCCCTGTGTTGTAGTTCACACATACCACATGAAGAATGTAAATAACACTGTAGCAGTATTTCTGTATATAAACACTGAATGATACTATGTATACGGCTGATTTAGTGCAACAAACACTAGTCAGAAGTGCTAATAAACAGAATATTACAGGAGCTTAATAACTGTTTCCACCCAGGGCAGCAATCTTTGATTGTCAACTCGGGGGGTCATGAGGATCCCCTGACTTCCCAGTAGGAAATTCCAACCTCGAATGGCGGTCCAGATGAAATTTCCCACTTGGAACTCAGATATCCCGACTTCCCAGTACAACTGGAATGCAGCATTAGACCACACAGACTCACAGAGACTGCTACTTAACATTGTTTCAAGGTAGAGTCCGAGAACCTGGACCTCTTCTGTGCCGTAATGTGTCAGGATGTTTGACTGGCTCTACTGAAATAGGCATCTTTTCCCCAAACTTTTGCCTTTTTCTTTAGTAAAATATTTAAAATCAAGAATGAGCTAATGTAACAGCAGATATCAGACATGATTTTGTCTTCATGTCAAAAGAAATGTGATCTAATTTAGACATTACATAAGATATGATAGAGTGAAATAAGGCTCAGCCTCCCAGACAGACGCGTCATGCACACGTCATGGCATTGATATTGTTTGATTGTATTTTCCGTTCAAACACCCGGGCTGATGAAGAGTTTTCTGATAGAATATGGCACACTGTGTGTCCTGCAGCTTGCCGTATCAGCTAAATGTGGACGAGATTCAGGTTTCTCTTTTGTGCTGAAACGAGAGCGACGAGCTGCTCAGTATCTACTTATTCAAAAGCACGTCCTCTACAGTTCTTATGACTGATGGAGTGTATTGTAATATTTGATTTGCTAATTTGTTTTGCTTCTGTGTGTGTGTGGGATTGTGAATCACTGTCCTCGCTGTGGTTTATTCAACTCAGGTCTCTAAGTTGGTGACTCAGTTCAGCAGTGATTTGTGTTTGTGGAAACCGCAGTGTGTTTAGATATGATGTGTTGATTATCAGCCCCACTGTATGTTTATTTAATAAGATTTAATGAGAGGGCCTCATTGGCTTAGTCTGGCAGTGCACTGTCCAAACTAACAGAAGGTCGTGGATTTGAGCCCAGCTCCGGCTGTCACATGTTAATGTGTCCTTGAGCAAGACTCTTAATCCCAAGTTGCTTCCACTGCTGCGTCACTGACATGTAAATGGGTATGAGAGCATGTGGGTGTGTTTGTTAATACTGATGCAGAAACTTTAACCATTAGTGAGTGAATGTGAGAGTGACTGGTTTGATTTGGTTTTAAAGTAGATTTATACTACTTATTGAAAACACTTACTAAATAGTTAATACAAAGGTATTTGCTAGGAAAAGCTCACATTCTGTTGGAATTATATCAATAAAAACAATTAAAGGAGTTAATTCTTGACAATGTTTGACAATGCCGGCTCTGGGTGGGTGTCAACCTTTTATTCTATTGAGGGTTCAAGTGAGTAAGAAAGAATAGGAGCCACTGACGTAAATGACCGCAGACTGGGCCTGGATGATATGGACTGAAGATCATATCCATTTTAAAATAAACTGAATAGAGTTTTACAATTCATCTCTCAAAATTTCCTTCTGTAAAGAAACAAAAACAACATGATTCTTGTTAAAAAATGTCTTCTTGAAACCTGTTTTAATACACAGAAACAGAAATATAAGTTCTCATTGCCCCCAAACAAAAAGCTTTTTATGCTTTTAATTTTTGTTTTGTTTTTAAATATTATTGGAATAATATTGGTATTGTTATATTATTGCATAAAAAGTTGATTGTCAGTATTGGCAGAGTTGAAAATTTTAGCTGATGATAACAGTCAATAATTTGGCTGGACAAGTTGGACATAAATATACAATATAGACAGAATGTACAAATGTACCGTAATGGTTTGTTTACCTCATCATCCCTTACTGTCCACTTTATAAATCAAAACAATGACGTTCAAGGTGCTTAGAGAGTAAAAGAGTCTTGGAGAACCAAAAGAGCTCTGGCAACACCTGTAGTTCAGGAAACAACTTTATTAGACCGGCTCGTTTTGTTTCATGGCCTTCATCAGGGTCATCACTTTTATTAATCAAAATGAGGAGTGTGACCGTTCAAGGAAAAGGCTTTGCTGTAGTGAAGTGG
Source organism: Cetoscarus ocellatus (assembly GCA_037902135.1). Taxonomy (NCBI): domain Eukaryota; kingdom Metazoa; phylum Chordata; class Actinopteri; order Labriformes; family Labridae; genus Cetoscarus; species Cetoscarus ocellatus. Next base: position 253,120 of record JBAMNC010000440.1, read on the forward strand.
AGGCTTTGAGCTCTTGACAAAAATATCTGTATTAATATCATTAATAGAGATGTGTTTGGTTGAACTAGTTTACAGTTAAATACCTCAAAAAGGGTCCTACATTTTAAACTGTTGTCTTTTATTCAACATTAAATAAACACATAATTGCCAAATTTGTGAATTTTACAGCATTTTTTGTGTCTCACAATCATCACTAACAAGGTTGCTTTTTGACTAGATTTGGAAATATTGGCAAAAGTCTAATATCATCAGTCCCTAATTTCAACTATTAAAAATTGCAGAAAATCACCTATATACAGTCTGAGCTGGAAAAAGCAAATGTTCAGCACTGAGCACAGAGGCCGTCGGCACTTTCCCTACCCTGTGTTTCAAAGTGATGAAGACGCTATAATGTAATAATCATGTGAAGTCAAATTGTTATTTGAATTGAAACTCCAACAAACACCCAGCACCATCATTCATCGTCAACCTTAACCACAGATCCTCTTTGTTCTGTCCTGCCTGAGAGATTATTCACCACAAAGAATTACCTCTAACTTGATTACTGACTTTTCTTTAGTGACCTCTTGTCAGTTTTTAACAACCCCCTCTTTCTCTCCACAGAGCTCAACAAGAACCCAGTGGAGGGCTTTTCAGCTGGTCTGATAGATGATGATGACATATATAAATGGGAAGTCGTGATCATTGGTCCTCAAGATACTCTTTTGTAAGTGGGAAATGTCCATGTAAAGACATCATTGGCCGAGGAGGATTATTTCATATTTATTTATAAATCATTGCTCCTTGACCCATGTGCTGCTTTGTTTTATTATTTCAGTGAAGGAGGGTTCTTCAAAGCATACCTGACCTTTCCTTATGATTATCCACTACGGCCTCCAAAGATGAAGTTCATCACTGAGATCTGGCATCCAAATGGTAAACACATCAGCAAAACTCTTTGACTCTGTTTTAAAATGCATCAACACAGATTATCACCCTTTTTGACAGATTTTCAGATACCATTGACAAACCTGTAAGTTTAGGGTGAGCATCTTTAAGTGTTAAGTGAAAACAGTGTGATAAGCGTTTCTTCAGACTGAACATGGAGATGGGCTGGGATTCATTCGTCTGGACCGTAGACCTAATGCCTACTGGCACATGTTATATTGAATGGAATAAATTAGCATAATCAGGAGGTGTTAGGTATGAAGCAAAAACTGTGTTTTATTTACTTCTGTCCAGCCGAGCTCGTGCTGATGAGAACTGAGTCTATTTTTGGAGATCCAGATCATTTGGCTCAGATCAGAAATAGGAGCTGGTCTTTGGGCTTTCAGATGGTTCTTCATAGACGTTCTAACGCCTATTGACCATCAGCAGAAGTGAGAAAAAAAGGAAACTGCCTCACATACAGTTAAACTTTCCTGCCGTTTATAAAAAAGTGAATCACAGGGTAGCCCCTGATCCGCTCTGATACGTGCTACACAGTCCACAATATCATGACAAATCAGCACAACAATAATCAATAAACTGCAAGAGTATCACCAATACCACTTTCACACTAAAATTAGCGGGTCCTCACTGAAGATGTTGCGTACTGCACTGCGTGACTACCGTAATTTCCGGACTATAAGCTGCTACTTTTTTTCCCATGCTTTAAACCCTGTGATGGGGCTAATTTAAAGTATTTTTACATCACATCTAGCCTCGTCACATCTAATTTAATTTAGGGTTAAAAAAATTCTGTCTGTGTAACATATATGTGTGTAAATATCTCGTTACAACGTGGACAGTGCCAGAGCATGTGAGCGGAGTGGAGCGATGAAATTTCCAGCCCCTCGTGCACAGAAGTGATTCTTGCGCCCGCTTGTCCTCAGAGGAGCCTCCCCTAAATATCCTTCCACCTTCACTAAAACTTCCACCAGCTTCAGACGCATGGTGTGAGCAGTACCGGAGTGAAAGTGGGGCTGAAAGGAGCAAAAGATAAGGTGACGCTCCATCACTCCATCTCTGCTGCGCTCACCGGACACCTGCAGCCTGCAGAGAAGATATAGAGAAGTGCGGCCTATATAAGTTCTTCTTAAATTTAGTGGGTGCGGCTTATACTCAGGTGCGCTCAATAGCCCGAAATTTACGGTACATAGAGTCAACGTGTAATCCAAATGTCCTGATCTGAGGTTAATGTTCAGTGTAAACAGGGACAGTTTGATGCAAATCCTTTCAAACAAAACATATTTTTAATCGTGTTTCTTGTTATTTTCATTCTTTCTGTGACTCTGCAGAAAAATAAGTTGGGCTTTGAGGATCATTGTTTTTTAAGGCTCCTGTTTAATGTGCATGTTCTTTCTCCTCAGTTGCAAAGAACGGAGACGTTTGCATCTCAATTCTGCACGAGCCAGGAGAAGATAAATTTGGTTATGAAAAGCCAGAGGAGCGCTGGCTTCCAATCCACACAGTAGAGACAATCATGATTAGTGTAATCTCCATGCTAGCAGACCCTAACAGCGATTCACCGGCTAATGTCGATGCTGCGGTAAGATCCCCTCTCTCTGAAAATGCATTCTTTATCGGCCTTATTCTAGAGTCGGGCAAATAATCAAATTTTACTTTCATTAACAGTTTTGGCTTTCCATAATGATGAAAAATACAAAACAATGGTTGAATGTTTACTGTGCAGCATGCAGTGTTCTTATGATTTTGTCCATAGGCTATGACATAAGTGCTATCTGTCTGTCTTTCCATCCATCTGTCTTTCTTTCTTTCTTTCTTTCTAATGATCTATTTATCCATGTATCTCTAAGTACTTGCTTTTGAGCTATTCTAGTACGTAAGTGTATAAAGTGTTAAATCTATACAAATATGTATTTTATTGCTGTTTTAAATTTAGTAAGTTACTGTGTTTTTAATAATTATCTCCCTGTCAATCCTAACAATGAATTAGTGCCACTATTAAAAAGTAACAGGATCTGTTCTTTTTCTTGAAAAAGTCCAAATTTTTGAGATTTTAAAATTTCCAATAACAAGACGCTAAACTCAGAGTTTTCTCGTTCAAAAGGTCATAAATGTACAAGAAAACAGTTTTAAAAGCCTGAATTTTCCACTTTACAAACACAAATTTCTTTCTCATACTTCTGCCTGGAGCACCATCGTTCTTGATGGAAAAATAATATTGCTTCATCCAGATAAGTATTTTTGTCCAAGAACAGCTCCAGTTTACAACGTCTAAAGTGACTATAATTCTTCATTACTCAGTCCACATAAATATGAAAAATAAAAGGGTCATTCAAACAGGCTCTCTAATGCAGTTGGCTGTGTCTTACGTTATCATTTTTAAATGTTGAGTTTGTTATTTTGGAAATTCACACCTTTTTCAAATTTACATGTTTGGTCTCTTGTAAATATATGGCTTTTTCATCTAAAAGAATTTGTGTTTTACCTTGAAAATCAAACAATTATTTCAGTACTTTTATTTTTCTGTGTGGCCCCACTTTGTTGTTGCACCTTCCAAACAATCATTGTTATGAATTCTGCCATAATCAAGCAGCCCTGCGTGATTTAAAAGCTGAAGTAGACTGAGTTTCATCTTGAAAATCTTGTGTTGCTCCTACAGAAAGAGTGGAGGGAGGACCCTAACGGTGAGTTCAAGAGGAAGGTGGCCCGCTGTGTAAGAAAAAGTCAAGAGATGGCGTTTGATTAGGAGTCAATTGTAAATTCCAGGGTAAGTAAATCAACTTTACAGCCAAGTTAAAGATGCATAGTAAACTGTACTCATGATAGTAATCCTGTTTTTATTGTTTTATTGTCCAGTCAAAGGAAATGCCTTCAGAGGGAAAATTTCAACAACAGGCTTTTGCACCCCTTGTTTTGCCAGTCAAAGGAAATGGTTGGCCTCAACCACATTTCTGTGAACGGTTGTCTTTTTCCGCGAGATGAGCCAATTTGAGAACCCTACCAGCGAAATTCACCTGTTTCCTACCTGGAATTGTATATTTAATGTTATTTATTTTGAAAAAATAATGATGTAAGATATGTCACTACTGTAAATTAACTTGCTTTTTTATCTGCTGCTGAACAGTTTCTACTTTATACCAGGTTTCTTATGCAATTTAGTGGTAAAGATTGTGTAAAACGAAACATACAAACCTGTTACCATTAGGTCATCACCTGTCCTCCCTCCTTAATATTTGCCACCAGATTAATGTTGGCTCAGTTTTTGTCGATTGATGTAATTGTTTTCCACACTGTTCTAGGATCACTGTTACCTTGTGTTCACCTCCTCACCGTTTTTGTGGTTCAGAGGATCTGGTTGAGAATCTTCAGAGGGACTGGCTGTAATAAGAGTTTCCTTGAAGTCCTTTTCTCTGAGAAAGTCCTCCTGTTAGCATGTTTGTTATGCTTGTGTATGTTTGTGTAAAACCACAACTCTCAAACCTGCATGACCCCCTCAGCAGCTCCGTCATGTATTGTTTCTAGCTGTAGATGTTAATGGAATGGCTTACTCGCCGATTTGAGAGTTATTGTTTTATTATTTGCCGACAAGCATAACTAAATGCAACAGAAGGTTTCTGGCAACTTCTCAGGAGCACACCTCGTTGGGTTTTAGATCAGCAGTCCGTAAAATATCTTATCTTGGCCCTTTCGCTTAGTTAGTGAAGATATGTGCTTATAGCTAAGACTTATGTCTGTTCACACAGCTCTATAAAAATCAAGGACGACCAAAAATGGTTTGTAAAAAAAGCCTCTGCTGAGCTTCATCAAGCCAAGCTTACCTCAGTTTGAAAGGAGAACAAATTTGACAAAGATTTTGGATATTTTAGTTGTTAATGTACCAACATAGTAGAATTAGGCTAGTCACTCATACTCTCATCTGACTTTTGATCGACGTGTGGGTAAATAATGATGTGTAATTCTTGTTCACTTGTGGGTTTAGCTCCAAAAGATAGTTAAGTAAAGCTCTTAAAAGCCACCATCATGTCGAGTTCTCATTGGTGCATGCTAAAGTTTTATTTATCCCATGTACCTTATCACTGAACAATACAAAGGCTTATTATGGCCACTCTAAGAAATAATAACTATCTGTGATTTTTTGAGAGAAAGCTTCTTTAGGGGGACCCAGACTCAGAATCTTTTAGTTTAAAAAGTTATTAAAACACTTGAAACCAAACTGGGAAAAGATATTCCTCTGTCTGATATTCTTAAGTGTTAAGTAGCCGATTGCTTTGACGACATGAAGCTGTTTGCCTTGTGTCATGCCAGCAGTTAAGAGCCTGATCAAATTATACTTTTTACTTGGACTGGGTACCAATGTGATACTTGTAGTTTTAATCCAGAATGACTGCATTATTATTCTCATAAGGACTTTGAAGAGACATTACTGTAAATTGGGGCATTTATGGACGTGGTGATGTTGTTTCTTCACTAAGAATTTCAGGGAGCCGGGCAGATGCAGGACCACATAATCAACTTTATAAGGTCAAAATAAAAGGCTTTGAAATTTAGAAAATATTAAATTGTATCCCCACAATGTTAAGACTTTTGAGTAATATTTGTAGTTTTCCTTGAATGGACAGAGGAGACAGTGGGTAGACTATTACAGTGGAGCTGGAGAGATTGGGGCACGAAAAAAACCCACAAGGCCACCAGTGCCCCATTTATGACTCTTTAAACTCAGAAATTAAGTTTGGTTCCTCATAAGTTTATCTCTTTATAACCCTGAATTTTTGAGTTTATTTATCTCATAAATTGACAGATCTTTTTTCTCATTATTATAAGAGTGGCCTTAATGCGCCATCATTCTGGTAGAGTGGTGCAGTTATGAGTCCAAGGTGATCCAAACAAACGAAAGAATTTATTTAAACTTAAAAGCAAATTTTAGTTTGCATGTTAGCACTTCCACTTCCTGCTCCTCAAAGCCTACGTGATGTTTAACTCATTTACAGTTAAATACCTGAAATAGAGTGCAACATAATAAACTTTTGTCTTTTTTCAATATAAAATAAACAAATAATTGCCCAATTTGTGAAGTTTAAATTATTTAATGTGTCTCACAAACATCATCAAGAAGTTGTTAAAGAGCCACAGAATTGGTCAAGCACATTAAACATCTAACTTAATCAGGTCACACTAAAATGTAGGAGAGGTAAGAGCTTAAAATAAAAGTTGGAAGCTCTGAAGTGGGGACACCTTAATATGTTTACCATGTTGAACTCTCATAATTGCCTGGCATTTTACTTATGGTGATTATATTATGTCAAATGGACTTCGCTTATGTAGCGCTTTTCTAGTCTTTGACTACTCAAAGCAGCTTCACACCGCAGGTCACATCTACACATTCACACCCACTCACTCACTGATGGTTGGAGCTTCTATGTTAGTCGTCCACCAGTATCAACTAACTCAGTCACGCACATTCATGCCCATTTACACTCCACTGACGCAGCAGTGGGAGCAACTTGGGGGGGTTAAGTGTCTCGACCAAGGACACATGGGCTCCAACCTGCAACCTTCCGATTACTGACCAAGCGCAATATTAGATTGTGCTACCGGCGCATATCAGTGCTTAAAAATATGAAAGTAGTTCTATTTGTTAAGATTATCATGGTGAACTGGACTTAAAAGTTTTTTTTTTCACAGCTTATTTTCAGTAATCATCCACAAACTCTAGAGTAGAAATAGGCTTTTTATTGAGAGAACCAGTGCAATGCTAACTTCTAGGTTTGCCAACAGACTTGGATCCTCCCTGCACCACTCTGGAGTTTAATTCTTGGTCAAATTAATCACTGTTTAGGAGACAAATGTTTTCTGATGGTTATGAGCCCATCCTGTATTTAGTTGTATTAATTTTAAAGTGTCTTGCTTGAATGGAGTCTGGAAAACATTGACTTTTGTTTGCTTTTTCTTGATGGTGTTGCTGAATATAAAGCCATGATGACATCTATTAATGAATAATCTTATACATGACTGATCTGTGACTGACTTTATAAACTAGCTAACCATCTTATGGCGCATGCAATCAGGTTGGATGGGGTTGGGTATGTTAAAAAATAAACCATTGTTAGTACATTCTGGGTGAATGTGAAATGTACAGTTAGTAGATTTCAGTAGACTTGATTATCACATAACTGCTGTCGACGTTACCTTTTTCAGTCAGACTTTTCTAACCTACCATGACCTCCTCTGACCGGTGTTCACTGTTTTTGCACAGATTCGGTGCGTTTGAAAATGTCATTAAGCAATACGCCCTGAAAATGGTGTGTCCAGGTAACCCACCCTAACGCCATTTTTCTGTTTGTTTCTTTGTTTTATTCATTTTGTGTCAATGCAATGTATATTGGACATGCTCAATAAAGTGTGTAAACAGACTGGCGTGTCGTCCTGTTTGTGTTTAACATTTTAGATGGGAACACGCTCTGAGTTCAAAAACATTAGACCTCTGCTCTGTAACTGGAACCAGGGGCATGGGGTCACATTTCAGGGCTGGCTTCATTTCACACCCAAACATTCTGGGCTGCTTTAGCAACACAGTGAGCCGAGAGACCTGTAACAAATCCACTGGAGACAGTTTGATTTTTCACAATAATGCAGAAGCGTGTCACGTTTGTTGAGCAACTGAGAAAAGAAAACTTGTTTAGAAATGGAAATGGGGACATCCTGATGAGGTAAGGCTGGAATATGAATTTGGGGTGTTATGTAGATGCCTATCAGCATGCTAATTGGAAATACACTTGCTGCTTATTAGACATTATTGAAAGCCTATTAGTGTCAAACTCTGCTTGACTTTTTGTACATCTAACAGGTTTAAGTTTAAACCCAGGGTTGTCCAGTCTTTTTCAGTTGAGGTCCACATGCAGAAAATACATAATACTGATACACCAGATACATTTAATAAATTTCACTAGTTCATCTGGGAAAGAGCCCATAGAAAGTGTTTGGGCAGGGCTAAACCTTTCAGAATTATATCGGGCAGGTGATTGGACGATCATTTCATCAATCAACACTTACTATGGGCCAATCAGATAATGTCGTAGGTGGGAGTTGCTGTGATACAGAACATGAGCCACTTCACAAAAACTAGTCAAAACATGTCAGAAGTGGAGCGAAAGTATCCTTATTAAAGAGAGGTTTGTAGTGCTGATATTTGTTTTTATTTTACAAAGAAATGTGGCCACGATCTGACAAAACTGCCACAGAAGCTGTTAGCATCTATGCTGTCATCTCACTCGTAGCTCCCACCATTTACAGCTCTCTGCTGCTTTGGCTGATCCAGCTGTTGTGCAAGGTTAGAAAATACAAGGTTAGCAAGGCCACACTGGTCCACAACCTGAGTTTATGAAAGTTCAGGATTTGGTTTTGCCACTTGAACCCTGGTTGGCCCTTGATCAATGCACCAGAAAACCCAGACGACTAAGCTTCACATCGAACAAAAAAATGAGCTAATGCCCATAGTTGCACAACTTTTTAGTTAATTTTTCAAGTTGATCAGTGTTTACAAATCTTGATATGCAGTAGACAGTGAAAATATGTGAAATTTTTGCGAGTTGCTACCATAATCCATTTGTATTCATTCACCAAACAAGCAAAAGCTTTATACCATAATCCAAAATCTAACTAACAAAATCTAACTTTTGGAGTTTGCTACGGGGAAGTTAGACGGCTTCCCATAGTTTTGACACCCCTGTTTGTAAGTAGGTCAACAAAACAAAGCAGGTCCGTATTGGATTAAGCATGCGTGCTGCGGTTTAGTTTCTTTCAAAAATTACATAAAGTGCTAATCTTAGTCCAAAAGTAGATAACGTAATATAACAGGGTAAAAGAAATGAGTCACAACACGCACACAGGACAGTTTAGAGTTGCTGAAGAGTTTATCTATTGATTGTAGGCAGAGGCAGGCTAACGCTACCCATTGACTCCCAATGTTTGAGCTAAGCTAATTAGTGGTGGGTGAGCTCTGCCTGTCTGTTCTTGTTACTGCACACACAGTCGAAAGAATGGTGTGTATCTGCATGTCGTGGACAGGAGTGAGGCAAGACATGAAACAAAAAAAAAGTGTATGTGTATCCCTTTACATATAGATTATTTGCCAACATTAAATTGTAATTTGTTTAAGGAGTATAGACCAAGTCTTACTGATAGTCATTAAGAAAGAAAAACTATTTATGTAAACCTTATGAGGGTGACACCAAGCAAAGCTTATTAAGATTAAATTTGCAACTTTCTAACTTACAAGTAATGAGCAGTAATTGGGGAGGGGGGGTCATGAAATATATGATACAATAATGTAATAAATGTATTTAACGGCTTTAAAGCTACAGTGATGCAAAGTCAAGCACTACTAAGCTCCTAATAATGGGTAATAATTAGCAGTTACAGTGCCAGTGGGCTTGCAGTCTGTGGTGTGGATTGTGACCTTTAAGTGTTACTTTGAGTTTTACCACTTGGACGATGGGACATGACGCATTTCTGTCTTTCCAAACTGAATTTCTTCATTCGCAGGTCTGCAGACACGAAGAGATACAGAGATGGTGAGTCTAACTATCCTCAGCGTTTACCAGACATGAATTAGTTTTATTTAATATCTAACTGTAAGTGTTTGTGTTTCAGAGGTTGAATAAGAAAACATTTTAGACCTCAGAGTACTAGCATGGTGAAGGGTTTCTGTACAGAAAGATGAACACTAGGATTAATTACCTAAACCAAATCATAAAAATGAAAAAAAATCTCCTTAATGTTTGAGTTTTGGATCTCAAACAATACAAAATATTTACATCTCTGCACAGACAACAGCCAAAAGGTGCAAGAACCATAGAAACCAAGCCATACGAACAATTTAGTTTTTGTAAATTGAATTTTTCTACATTGGAGTGTCATGGTGGTGCAGCAATTAGTGCATGTGCCTCGAAGCAAGATGCTCGCCGGTGCGATCCTGGTCAGGGCCTTTCTGTGTATGTGTGGTTTCTCTCCGGGCACTCTGGCTTCCTCCCACAGACCAAAAACACATTTGGTTGATGGGTGAGTCCAAATTGACTTCAGGTATGAGTGTGAGCATGAATGGTTGTTTGTCTCTCTACGTGACCCTGTGATTGGCTGGCGACCTTTTGCCCAATGTCAGCTGGGATAAACTCCGGCCCCCCCACAACCCAAAAGGGATAGGCTGTACAGATAATGAGTGGATGAATCTACATTTCAGATGTTGATCTATCTTTGGTTGTAAACAAATCAAACAACCTACAACAAAAATATTCAATCATCACCCATACATTTGACAGGTGACATTTTGTTTTTCTCTGTCCATTTTTTGTTGGCTGCCATAAGCTAATTTCATTGCACTTCAACTTTTGATCATTCTGAATTGTGTTGCTAGCAGCACAGAGTCATAAGTTCCAGTATAAATGTGTTTTTTTGTTACATGTTGCTTCTGTCAGGTCTTGAATTTCCTCATCAAGAAAGGGAAACATATAAAGAGACACACATCACCATGTCTGCAAGCAACCGGCATATGAAGACTATTCACATCCCCAGAACTCTGATGTCTGTTCCCTTTTTACAGGTAAGTCATTTAATCTGGGACACCTGCACAGGCAGGGACTCAAAGGGCCGGGACATTCACACAGATTTTGTAAAACCTCTTAATTTAAAACAGAAAATCTACTCTTCAATCACATATTGATGGTTTCATTTTAATTTAGTTGTAGTGAATAAAAGAAAAATGCTAAAAACTGTGTCTTTGGGTGTATATATGTTTTTACTGAGGCCATGGAGGGCAGCACGGTGGTGCAGTGGGTAATGTGTATGTCTCACAGCAAGAAGGTTGTTGGTACAAAACACCTATTGGTCAGGGGCTTTCTGTGTGGAGTCTGCACGTTCTCCCTGTGCATGTTCCTCCCACAGGCCAAAAAAGTTGTTGTTAGGTTAACTGGTGACTCTAAATTGCCCATAGATGTGCCTGAGTTAGTGAACAGTTGCATGTCTCTCTATGTGGCCCTGTGATTGGTTGGTGTACCCTGCCTCTCACAAAATGTCAGCTGGGCTATGCTCCTGCTCCCTGCGACCCCAAAAAGGGATAAGTGGTATAGATGATGGCTGGATGAAGCCATGGATGGTTTGAATAACAGTGTGTTCCTCTCCTGTCGCTGGAGCATCCAGCCCTCACACGTGGACCTCGATGCCACCTCTGCAGCGTAGTCAGTGTTTACAGCACAGAGCACATGAGGCAGCAGATGAAGCAGCACTATCTCAATGTTCTGCACTCATGCATCCAACCAGGTGTGTATCTTATTACCTTAAATTTAGAATTAAACCACAGTGATCCATCTCATGTTATTATTTTTAAAATATCACAGGTCAAAATCTCCCCTGCAGAGGACATGTGGAGAGAGAGAAACGTTGCTTCTCAAAGGAGGCCGAGAAGAACAAGGTGGAGGTGAAGCCAAAGGGGCAAAAGAGAGGCAGCAGGTGCACAGCATATTCTGATTTTGTACTTCCAAAAATTAAACCACTAACATAGGCTTTGTGATGTAAGGTTTGCAGTCGGAGTATTTCTTTGCAGTATAGATGCATCTTGTATAAGGGCTTTTCGTTTTAAACATTTTTGTAAATCTTTTTTTATTCAACTTTATGTCACTTGACTGTCTCTTTGGTGCATAAACATTTTCTAATCTCAAAATACGTTCAGGTTTTGTGACTACTTTTTGTTTTTGTCTATTGAAAATCAACCAGTATATGGGTGCTGGTTTGGTGGAGCAGTGGTAAGCAACCAGGCAAGACCCATATACATGCTTCTGCCAGCCAGCACTTGAATCCAGCCCCTGGCCTGCTTGCAAAGTGCCTCCCTGAAGCCTACCCACTGTCTCTCTCCCTCCTATCAATAAAGGCTCAAAATGCCCCAAAAATACTCTAAAATAAACAAGTGTATAAGTAAAAAAACAACATATTCTTTAATAAACACAAATGATCTGAAGAAGTTTTATGTAAACCAAAATTAAGGATTTATAATCAAATCAAAAAAGTGTATGGTCCTGAGCCCTATGCTGTGTGTGCTCAGCTGAGATGGGGTAAAGTTTTTTCCTCTGGGATTTTGGAGAAGTGGAAAACGAAATGCTCCTTTTGTTTTATGGTCCCTGTATATAGATGTTGGTTGTTCTGAATACTACCCAGACTTGTTAATATGTCTGACACGGATAGAACTAAATGCAAGGTCATTCCCTTTGTTTGATTTATGAATTATGGGTGCTATGAAAGTGCTGAGGTCCTAATTTACAAAAACCAAAATTATGTAAATATTCACTTTATCATCATCTGGTATTTGTCATTATATAAATTTTTTTTTTTTTCTTCTAATTTTGTTAGCCCTCTTAGTCTTTGTGATTTTTCAGTGTCTTATAAGTCCATGTTGGCTGGACACCTCTATTGGATGTCTGACACATTTAATAATAAACTTCTACTGCAGTAATAAGACAATAAGAACTTGCAGTTATATCTAATCTCAGAAGGCCAAATGAGTACATCCATGTGCCACGTTCTAAAAAAACATGCACATAGAGACAACCACAATGAAGTCTAGGCTTTGATTTTTCAATTGTAAAGATAAATCTTCTGAAATTTCCAATTTCACTACAACACAATACAAAATATGATCCATTTAACATTGATTTTGTATTTACAAAGTCAACTTTAAGTACACTTTTTATTTAGGGAAGCCTTACTTCATGTTGTTTTGTTGTTTTGCTTATAATCATTATTTAAGCTCATTATTTTTTTCCTAAAGGATATTCTAAAGTAATTCTGACAATATTGTGCATTTATGCTTTCCTCTCATAATAATTGCTTTAATTATCATATTGTTCTCAATAACAATTTCATTTTAAGTCTTTTAAAATAGTTTCATACTGCTATGTGTAATTAAAAAAAAATCACACTTAGACCACCAAGGCCAAAAAGTGGCCACATTTAAACCTTCGTAACCTTTGCTCCATTTTTTTCTTTTGATCACCTCAGATTAACAACACACAGTCAAACCTGTTTACAAGTCAGAATTCTGAGATTAAATGCATAATTCTGACTTTTTTTCCCCACATAATCTAATTAAGAAAAATATGTAATGGTTCCTTCATGGCCTTAATCTCCCTTTGTACAATTAATTTCTTGGGGCCTCATTCTTAATTTCCTCAGTTTTTCTAAATTAATGACGTCATTGTTTGCAATAACAAGACATGATTTATATGTTTGTTGTTTTTGTCTGTAAAAGTTTTGTGGCTGGTAACATTTCTTGTGTTTGAAACTGTAATAACATTTGTTTGATAAGTTTGATGTACATTTCTATGACTTGATTTTTGTAATCTTTATGTTTGGTTTTCTCTTCCAGATCTGATGGTTTGTGTGAACTTTTTTATTTGATCTTGGCCTCAAATGTACATTTTATGTGCACATAAAAAGGATTTTTACTGCGGATTTTTACTTACTCCTAATTTTTAAAGAAATGAACAAATGTATTGGTGAAGTTCTAAAAAATAAATGTTGTTTACAAATATTAGCAAAAAACCCCCAAAACAGACATTAAAAATATGTAATGAATGTAAATTTAAAAAACTGTATTAACATGACAATTTAAGGCAATTTTTGATGTGTACACTTTATGACTTGATGAGCAATAGTTCTCTTACTTTCAACTGGCACAGAATTAAAAAAACAAAATCAGCATCGGAAACAATATTTGCCAAGTCCCAGACAGTGTAAATTAGAAGAAATGATTTCTCTTTTAGCAGTTGTTTATGAAGAAATAGCGAATTACCTCCACCAAGGTGGTTATGTTTCTATTGGCATTTTATTAATAACTAAATACAGTCTCATCAGATTTTGATTGATCTTCAGGGTATGGTGGTCATGGCACAATGAAGAAGTGATTTGATTTTGGTATTGATCTGAATCCAGATGTGAATCCAGTGTTTTCAAGGATAGTGAGTGAGATCAGGCAGTTTTCCAAATTTTCAAAAGTAACTCACCAAACAATGTTGGAAATGCCTTTTCGGAGGTATGATCTCGGAGCACTGCCAGGATTATGATGGTTTTTTTTAGACAAATATTATAATTGATTTGGAAGAACACAGCCTGGCAGAAAGGGCCAAAGGTCTGCAAAAAACAAACAACAGAAGCTTTCTTTTTCTATTGGTGCATTGGAAATAAATTACATCTGAGTGTATGTGTGTTAATAATGAAGTATTTGGGGGTAAAAATGTTCAAACAGGCAATAAAACAGGTTAAACATATATCACTGAAGTTGGTAAAAAAAAAATACTGAATGCAGAGAGCTAAAAAATATCAATCAATCAATCAGTGTGTCAAATTGCAGCATTTTTTCCTTTCTGAGGCAGCTCTTAGATATATATATTTGTTAAGGATGGTCTTAATCAATGTGTCATCTGAATTTAAAGACCTCTCACAGGTAAAAACAAGACCTTTTATGGCCCTTAATTTCAACAAATAAATTTAAGATATTTGAAGACCTTTCAAAGATCAGTACCCTGGTTTAACAGAGTTAATGTTGAACATAATGTATTTTTTCCCCTTTATACTAGAAAAATAAGAACAGACTATGCCTTTAAGGACTTGATCCTTCCTGCCAACATGTGCTGCAAACCTACAATAGAAATCTGTTGTTTCCTACCATGCTTGCAGAAAAACTGGATCATCACTTTGTCATTGGAGCCAACGGCTATCTGACTTTTTTCCACATTACACTCAATAGAGGTCAAACAGCGGAAGAGAGGCAGAACACACTAAGAAAAAAACATACACTTGGTTAAAGCAATCTTTTAATTTCTGTTCATGAATGCTTATAGATATTCATTTATGAATTATGAAGTTATATATAATTTATGGATGCCCAGACCATACATTTGTCCGTATATTTCCTGTTGAAAATAAAACAAATTAATCAGGATAGCCCTTTGAGATTAGGTATATTGTTTTAAGGGTCTCCTCCTCTTTATGTGGTTATAAAGGTAGTTATTAAGGTGGTATTAGCAATATTAACACTAACAGTTATAATGATTAAGAGGAATGGAGTGATGTTGTTAGTCATGGTTATAGAAATATATCTCTGTGTGATATTTGCAGGATTATCAGTATATTTTAGTTTTCAGGCTCTTCCTGATGTGTCAGCTGTTTGGACTTCATTTGCTGAATGACACTTTCTTTATCGGGACAAACAGAGCCATGGAAGCGAATAAGGACCAGAATTAAAATTAAAATGGATTGACAGAAATGCTTTTTCATTTTCAGAATAAAGCTGCATTTTTTGACTCATAAATAAAACTAATAATAAATGACCCAAACTGCATTTTCATTTTCTTCTTCAAGACTGCTCATTCTCTGTCTTAATTAAAATGAAAAAGCAAAAGACGTTTAAGATTTTATTTTCAAAAGATGACCCAGCAAAAACTTACCAAAATTCAATCTGAATTGTCAAATTTGAAAATTAAAAAGCATTAGCAGTAATGCTTTTTCATTTCAAGGTTATGGCTGCAATTTCTGACTCATAAATAAAATGAATAATAAGTCATCCAAACTGCATTTTCATTTTCTTCTTCAAGACTGCTCATTCTGTGACTTAATTCAAAAGAAAAAGAAAAGGACGTTTGAGATTAAATTTTCAAAAGATGGCCCAGCAAAAACTTACCAAAATTCAATCTGAATCATCAAATTCGAAAATTAAAAAGCATTAGCAAGAATGATTTTTCATTTTCAGAATAAAGGTGCTTTTTTGACTCATAAATAAAATGAATAATAAATCATCCAAACTGCATTTTCATTTTCTTCTTCAAGACTGCTTATTCTGTGACTTAATTAAAATTAAAAAGAAAACGACATTTAAGATTTTATTTTCAAAAGATGGCCCAGCGAATAGTTACCAAAATTCAATCTGAATTGTCAAGCAAATAGTGTGCTCTCAAAGCGCTTTTGCTTTTTCATTTTAATTAGGACAGACAATGAGCAGTCTTGAACAAGAAAATGAAAATGCATTTTGGGTAATTTATTATTAATTTTATTTATGAATCAAAAAATGCAGCTTTATTCTGAAAATGAAAAAGCATTACTGTTAATCCGTTTTAATTTTAATTCTGGTCCTTATTCGCTTCCATACAGAGCAAATACTAAGTGTGAAATGCAGCCTCTCGGACGAACAACAGCGCCGGCTCATCAGCAGGGGTCAGATAAAGGTCACACCGGAAATATTGCGCACGCGCTTGTCGTTGAAAGCGCGAGAGAGAATCACATCATTCATCAGCATCAATATGATGGACTGTCGCCTTGAAGGAAACTGCGTGAAAGGTAAACTAACGCATTTAAAAGAAGCCAAAGTTGTTTTTTTCTGTTGTAATGAAGCAAAAGTCTTGATATTAAACCTTCGTATCAGTGAAAACAGCTCTCACGAGACTCGTAGAAGTTTAATTAAGTGATTAAATTAAGCTAGCTTTCACTCAGTGATATTAGCCAGTGTGAACTAAGCTTATTCAGTTTCTTTTAATGTCTTCATATTTTAGCTTGCCATCAATAATGCCGTGTTTCGTCCTTCTTCCTTCCTTTTAATAATCTTTAACGTGTTTCAGCGTTTGGGAAGGCTCTCCATGCTCTGTCACGGATCGGAGACGAGCTGTGGTTGGACCCCATGGTCAGAGGGGTGAGGAGCACCCACTCCCCAAACCCTGGAGGAGGATGAGCATGATTAAACAAGGACAAATAACGAGCTGTGACATCAACATAAATACCACCTCAGAATACTCAGACCCGTTTAAACAGAAGTTTTCTGAAGTGTGTGAACAGACGGTGAAAAACAGAAACCCAGTCTTATTAGCAAGCCACATTAATATTGTAAGAATTAACATATTACCCACATATTTATTTTTGTTTCAGTGCATTCCTCACATATTCTTGTCTTATTAACAAATCCCTACTCAAGAAGCTGAAATCCTTAATATCAAACTTTATTTAATAGGAAAACTCTGTTTATGGTGTTATAATATTCAATCAGTGTCTTTCTGGTGCCATAAAAGGGAGGCTGATTGGATAAAGATGGAAAATCAGAGCTGTTACCCCTCCTCACTACAAGCCCACTCCTATTTAATCCTATTTATTTAGATCTGGTCACAGATGAGGGAACATTGTGGTTGGAGAAAAGGCTCAACCTCAACCCAGACGATAAACTAGAAAGCACTTTGAGAGCACAAACCTCTGCCAAGGTAGCTCACATAATGCTGTTACATCTCTAAGCGGCAGTTTCATTATAAAGTTACCATCATAATATGATTCCTTGACCCTGAAAACCCACACCTAGCACTCAGAATCATGTTGATATCATAATTAGTTAGACAGTTATTGAGCAAAAACCATTGTTTGCTTATGACGTTTATCTGGATCACCACCAAAATCTAATCATTTTTAAGTTGGGCCATTACCAACATCTCCTGAAAATTTCAGCAAAATCCATCCAGTAGTTTTAACAGAATCTTGCTAACAAACAAACAAACATACACTAGCAAAAACATAACCTCCTTGGTGGCGGTAGTAATAACATTAAGATTTGTACCACAAATTGCTGCTTAGTCCATACTGCCCAGCTCCAGTGGGAAGCCAAGGCTGACATACATCTGTTTTCAAAGAATGAATAATTGAATTATCTGCTGCTCTCTTCTATGAATGAAAATAGATTTCTCTGGCCTTCCACTGTAGCCGGTAAATTCAAGAATCTTTTCCTCTTTTTTTCTTTATCTGCCACTTAGCTCAAATGTCAGGGTTTTGTGAAACTGCTGCTGCTGAAAACATTCATTTCCCTGAAATTGCTGATAATTCATCTTAACTTAGGGAACCATTACACTTAAATGACACTGAGTGAAACCATAGATCTATGAAATGAAGTGAGTCGAGCCCTGTGAACTCCGAACTTTAGAGCAGACAGAATAACAGTATTTAACTTCACTGTTTTCTGTCAGTTTGCTGTTATTTTTATTTACCCCTCCCCCTTGGCTTGAAGGTTGAACATATTTACTGGACACTGAACAAACTCCCCCGCATTTGGCTGGTGGCAGATGCTAATTTCTAACCCTGCTCTTCCTCTCCTTTTTTCTGTTAACTGAATGAATGTTGTTTTATAAGAGGCCCGTTGGGGCAACAGGATTTTAATGCAGCAAGGATCATCATCTTCATTAAATCCCTCTGTTCTTCTCTGTCCTCCAGCTGGCTCTAAGATCAGTCAATTCTGCTCATTCTGCGTACGCCTGCTTCCTCTTCTCTCCACTTTTCTTCAAGAGCTACAACCTGCAAACAGCCACAAAGCAGGGCAGTCACACAATCAAATGCAAACTGAGCATGAAGGTGAGTCACTTATTATGTCGATAATTCATCCATGTTGTGCACTGGACTAATGTTGAATTATTTTAATATACAGGACACATCATTAATGTCTAATACACCAGAATTCAAATGAAACATGACGCACTTACACAGACTATTAAAGACTTTTTGTAATGTTTTAACAGAAATTAAAGGATTGTTTTAATCAAGTTTATGTTTTTTTTAGTGTGTTCTGCCTCTCTTCCGCTGCTTGACCTCTATTGAGCGTAATGTGGAACAATGTCAGATAGTCGTTGGCTCCAGTGACAGAGTGATGATCCAGTTTTCCTGCAGGCACGGTAGGAAACAACAGATTTCTATTATAACTTCAACTTCAACTTTACTGTCCCCTCAGGGAAATTTGCTTTGCAGCCAGGTAAAAAAGACAATAAAACACAGTCACAAGAACAAAAAAAACATTCAAGTATGTATAAATGGAAACACATAAGCAATGAAGTACATTAACTTAGAAAAACATCAGTGGGCAAACCAGGAGTGGGGCCACCACCAACAAAAATAACCAACAGCGGTAATGGCAGCACATGTGGGCAGGGAGGATCGAGGCTTTAAAGGCATAACCTGTTCTTATTTTTCTAGTATTAAGGAAAATGTACATTATGTTTATATACACTGATCCTTAAAAGGTCTTCAAGAGTCTTAAATGTGTGTTGAAATTTAAGGCCATGAAAGGTCTTGTTTTACCTGTGAGAGGTCTTAAAATTCTGATGACATGTTGATTAAGACCGTCCTAAACAAATACATTGGGGCAACCTAAGAGCTGCCTCAGAAAGAAACTATCTGTCACATACAGTGAGCATTAAAACATTTTCTGTCCACTTATTAGGGATGGGAATTGATAAGAGTTTATTGACACAAATACTGTTATCATTTCTGCTAACTGATCAAGCTCTTAAACGATTCCCTCATCGATTCCTGTGGATTTTCTGTGTGGACAAAAGTTGACTAAAAGGGCTATCAGTGGTAACATAGTGATTTTTAATGTTGTGCTGCTTACATGAACGCTTCTGCTAATTACCTCCGCCAAGGAGGTTATGTTTTTGCCGGCGTCTGTCTGTCTGTCTGTCTGTTTGTTTGTTTGTGTTCAAAATAACTTGAAAAGTTTTGAACTGATTTGGATGAAATTTTCAGGAATTGTTGGAAATGGGATATGGAAGAACTGATTAAATTTTGGGACTGATCCGGATCACCTTGGCGGAGGTCTGCGCTCTCTGAGTGCTTTTCTAGTTGCTGCTGTTTCCACCCACTAAACATTGTGTAGTTAGCATCTATTTGCTGAAAATTAAGCCGCAGTTCGGACCACTTCTGCCCCTTGTTTGCCATGAACACATATTTGACCCCTTTCCATCATTTCTGCTGACTGCCGCTGCTCAGGAAGATGAACAAAGTGGAAGGAATTGATATAGATATAAGGGATTAACAAAGATTTAAAGACTACAATTGCATATATTTGGCCTTTCCCTTAGCCTCTGTCCACTATTATTAAAACCCTAATATTAACTTCAGAATGATCAGTCTATTAAAATATATGATAGTTACTGCTATTATCACATGGCTACCAACATCAGTCCTCTCCACTTTATAATCATTATAGCTGTTAATGATAGTTTTAGAACAATCTCTCTATCCATGGTTATTATTAGTAATACCACCATAATAACCAAGAAAATTTGATGAATTTGACAAATTTATGGTCTGGGCATCCATAAATGTATCGCTGTCATTTAGTCCCTTTGTCTCTGCCCACCTCTCTTTCTTTCTACATCTCTCTAGAAGAATCAAAAATAAATCAGAAACTTATTTAGAATAAAATTACATTAAAAAACAGTACATCATTGACCTACTCTTTTGTAAAATCTTGAGAAAGATCTGTCATGATTTGACTAATATAACAAAAATAGACTGATTAACTGAATGGATAAGCATAGAGACTAATGTTATTGATTCCTTGAGAGAGTTGTTATTGATTCTTAACTGAAATTGGTCTTTGATTCATCATAAAAATTTTATTTCTATGTCTTTGAGTGCAAGTGAGTGTATTCTTCTGTTTTAAATCTGTGTATTTGCACTGTAATTGAATGTATGCACTTTCTATGAACAAAAAAGTATTTTTTCTATGCTTTTATGCTCTTTCTGTGCTGTAAATGCACTTTATATTTATACCTTAATTTCTCTTATGCCTGCCACAGAGATGGAAATTAGCTAGAAAGCTGTAATCTGGTGCAGAGCATCTCTACACTGATGAGTTTAATATTTTTTCTGTACATGGTCCCTGACAAATAAAATTAAAAACTAAAATAAGTAAAATTCCCAACCCAAGTCCATGCGTATGCACATGCTCACTTATATCTGCATCTCTTACATTTTAGTAAAGTAACAGTCTTTAACTCATCAGCATTTAAGCACATAATGGGTAATATATTCTGTATATTTAAACCATGTTTGTGTTGATTTATTAAAAAGGTCATATTTTTAGTTTTATATGGCCATTGGTGGGTTAAACATGCCTCCTCCGCATGATAGAGCATCTCTGTGAACAAAACAAAAAGTCTGAATCAGTAAGACCTCTCCCTCCCGTCCTCTTTGTGAAAGAAAAAAAGGACATCCTTTATTCATCTCTCATGGGGAAATTCAATTCTTTACACTCTGTTGTTGAAGCATGCTACACAAACACCGGCTGAAGTGCACATGTGAACAGGTCCTATGATCACCAGGGTTCCCACATGTCCTGGAAAACCTCAAAATTGATTGACCAACTCTCAGTCATGGGAGGACAATAAGTAAAAAAGTAAAATGTCCTGGAAAAGCTTGAATTGTCCTGAAAAATTATTTATCTTCCTTCTACCTTGTTAGTAAAAAATCAAACATAGGAAATGAGGTAAAAATGTACTTGGTAACTAATGCACAATTAGCCATAAAATATGAGTAGATAAAATAATGCAAGTTCGGGAATAAACTGTAGAAACTCAAAACAATGGTAACAAAAAAAAACACTTAAAATGGCAAAATGAAATTTAGGCTACTTAAACAGTTAATTAACAAAATATATTTATAAAAAGCAGAGTAAATAAAGATGAAAAAATATGTATAAAGCAAAAATTTATAATAGTGAGACTCTACATTAATGCCAGACTAAAAAGATAGCAAGCAGACAATGGTAATGTCCGAGAGTTGGAAAAAAATACATTTTATGTTCAGCATGATACAGTGGAGCTAGCTAGAGATATTGATCATCAACCTTTAATCTTGTTTTTTAGAAGTCTAGATTAACCTGAGAATTTCCCACTCCACTATTGTAACTTCAGTTGGTTATGTGACACTGGAATGTGTGGGTGTGATTGCGCTATTCTGTGATAAATTTGCCATAATTTCTAAGAATGTCAGAGAATGTCTGATATTTCATAGATTTGTTACAGCCATATAAACTGCACAGCTTGTAAATCAGACCTCTGGAGCGGAGTAGGTATAAACAAAGCAATCTGGGTAAATGTACAAAATGTAAGATACAACTGTAGAAAAGGACACTGCAAAGTGTGTGTGTGTGTTCGTGGGGGGACGTCCTGGAAAATGATTTCTAGAAAAGAGTAGGAACCCTGGATCATGCCTTAATGAAGAGATGACAGAGTGATGGCTTGCTGCTACTGAAAAGGCGCTACTGAGCAGTTTTGAGATTGAATGCATTGCTCAAGGGCACTTTGGCAGTGTCCAGGAAGTCAGCTGGCACCTCTTTAGCTAACAAACCAACTTCCAAACGTGGTTCGGTCAGGACTTGAACCGGGCACCCTTTTGGTCTCCAACCCAAGTCCTTATGGACTGAGCTACTGACGCCCCAGTTGTGGTGCAAACAGCTGCCTCAAATGTCCTGTTCACCTGGCCCCCCAGAATAGACCTACCAGTGTGATGTCCTACCATTGTTTCATCATCGGTTTAAGTCCATTGGCAAGCCCTTTGCAGAGCATGGAGGCAACAATGAATGCTTTTTGTTGACAATATGGCACCAATTACCACAGGGTTGTAAACCAACCCAAGTGGACTGGGCCCACGTGGGTAAGAGGGCCTTAAGGGTTAGAAGCTCCAACAGAGCATCTCAGACACATAGAGAATACAGCGGGATCAGGGGTACTCTGCATATGAAAACTACACAAACATTAGTGATTGAACACATCCTAGCAGAGATCAAAATCAATATGTGAATGTGATTTAAGGCAAATCTCTTTAACAAGCTGAGTATGTTCATCATGTCAATTCAGGTCTCAAAAAGGTCTAAAAAAGT
Source organism: Cetoscarus ocellatus (assembly GCA_037902135.1). Classification (NCBI taxonomy): domain Eukaryota; kingdom Metazoa; phylum Chordata; class Actinopteri; order Labriformes; family Labridae; genus Cetoscarus; species Cetoscarus ocellatus. Next base: position 275,771 of record JBAMNC010000440.1, read on the forward strand.
CTTGGATTAGTGCCTCAGAGTCTGGAGGAACCCTGCTGACACTGTGCTGCAGCCGCTGCATTCTGTATAGTGAGCACTTGGTGGCAGTGTGCTCCTAATGTCATCTGCTCTTGTGACAGGCATCACAAAAACCCACAACCTGCACTTCCAAGAGACTGAGGCTCTTCAGGCAGTGTTCACCTCACACCTCTGTCCCAATGTGCTGAAAGCCCCGGCCAGGTTAGGACGAAAACCTTATTCTTTTACTGCAAACTCAGCAAACAAAACCTCTTGAGAGCATTTGAATGACTGAGTGAACCCTGTGTTTGCAACTGAGCTGTTGATTTATTAAAGCTTTAAATCACACTTTGACCACCTCATGTACTCACAAGTGGATTTATTGTCAGAGTTATGATACGTTAGTGCTGGATTCACCAAAGTCTGTTTAATGTGTGTGATTCTGCTGACACAACAGTACTGATGTAGGGCGTGAACATTGATTTTCCAACTTTTTATAGACTTATAATGATTTCTGTTAATGAAAAAGACTTTGTTCTGAACACTTACTGTAATTAAACTCTGTCTAAGATGAATTATTTTCTGCTCTACCTCCACAGGCTGCTCGGGGATATGGTGATGCATTTTCCACTGTCCCAGGAGGAAATCACCCTGTCTGTGACCCCTGAGAGAGTCAGTCTGACAAACTACCACAATGCCATCAATGGTGCGCTAATGTAACTCTTGATTTTGTTATTTACCAAGAGAATAACAGAAGTAGTTGTGAGTCAGAATACAATGATCACAAACAGACAGAACATTGCTTTTTTTTAAAGAGTGTTTTTGGGGCATTTTGTGCCTTTGTTGATAGAAGAGTGACAGTGGATAGACTTGTGAAAGGTTGCAAGGGAGAGTAGGAGAAGACACTGTGCAAACTGGCCACAGGCTTCTTTCAAACTCAGGCCGGTGGAAGCATGTTTATGCCTGGTTGCTTACCACACCGTCAAACCAGCATCATGAAAAAATAAAACATTTCTAATAAAGTCAACAGCGTTAACAAAGTAGAGACTAAACAGAAAGGGCAGAAGAAAAATGCTTGTACAGACCTATGCTACATTCATGTCAAATTAGGCTGCAAGCTTGTAGTCTTGCGCAGCAAGATTCAATGTCTGTAATCAGGCAGATCCATCTTGCCAAGCTTCGATCTACAATGATCGTGAACAGCCTAAAGCAGCCCGGCCCAATCAGAGTCCTTTAGAGCAGGAAGAGGAACAAGCTCTGAGTGAGACGACACCAGGAGGTTACTGCACGTACAGGAATTAGCATAGATGCTAACAGCTTCAGTTATATCAGATCTTGACTGCATCTCTTCATTAAGTGAAAAACAAATATCAACACTACAAACTCCTCTATAGTAAGGTTATTTAGGAATAAACTGTAGAAGCAGTAGCAGTAGCTCCCGCCTACTACATTGTCTGATTGGCCTGTTATAGATGTTGATTGACGGAATGATTATCCAATCACCTGCTGGATATGCTTCTGAAGGGTTCTGCCCTCCCCAAATACTTTCTATGGACTCTCTCCCAGATGGAGTTGTGAAATATATTGAACAGTCCATCTGGTGTGCCAGGTTAAATAAAGGATGTCATGCTCTCATCAGAGGCAGTCAGCAGAAATGACAACAAAGAAGTCAAAAATCTAACAAAAAAAGTGCTCAAAATTGTCTTATTTTTTTGCAAAAAGATGATTACTGCTCAAAAGTGTCACATGTTTGATGTTACTGCCCTGAAAACCTGTGTAGGCCGACCCTTTTCCACACAATCATCAGAATCGATGAAGACACGGTTAAAGAATCATATCAATAAGTTGAATCATTATTGGAATTGGCTTCAATAAAGTCTTATCACTTCCCATCCCTACTGATATCTGAGATGCTCCACAGGCAGAGTACCAAGAGTTTGCACACACTGCAGTGTCATGATTACTAAGGTGCTGTTAACATGACAATGAAAACAGCCAAAAATGGAGAGTTCTCGTTGCGTTTGCACCTTCCGTTTACACAAGAACGGTGCCCAGAGTGTCTGAATCCGCAAACCAGGGTCCAGAGTGAAAAGTTTTGAAAACATTTTCGTTGTTGTAAACAGGAATCAGCGTTGTCAGGGGAAACAGTGACGCGCAGCGCATGCGCAGTTCTCTTTCAGATAAAGGTTGCGCGCGCACTTAGGAACAACAGCAACAACAACAGCTATGACTGACAGCTATGTGTGCTGCTTACTGTGCTCGGTTTGTTATCCAGACAAAAATATCCAGATAGATTTGTTGTCCAGACAAAAAGACACCTACGTCTTGGTGCGTCCACTCGTCATTGTTGTTTGTAAAAAGTTTGTATTCACGGGAAAGCATACACGTGTTGTAACACCGCTGTTTCACTACAAACCTACATCGCCAACTACTGGCCTGGCATGCACACTAATAAGTTTTCAGTTGTTCTTGTGGATCCGGATGTAGGCAGGCTTGTGTACATTAAGACATAAATTTGCACTATTTTCACATATCATTAAAATAAACAAATGCAAGCCTAAACTAGAAAAGCACTCAGAGAGCGCAGACCTCTGCCAAGCAGCTTCAGTGCACTTTGGCGAAAATGGTCCTATTTGGCAATGTTAAAGAATCCTTTAAACAATTCCTATATCCGGATGGTGATTCGGATCAGTCCCGAAATCTAATCATTTCTTCCTTATCCCATTCCACACATTTGCTGAAAATTTCATCCAAATCCGTCCATAACTTTTCAAGTTATCTTGAACACAGACAAACAGACAAACAAACTAACCAATGCCGGCAAAAACATAACCTCCTTGGCGGAGGTAAAAATGTGCTTGTGCAAAACCTGAAAATGTCTAACTGTGTTAATTCTCAGTATTCTTTGCATTTTGAAACAGTGCCACAACTTGCAAGTGGAATAAGAGTAAGTCAAAGAAAAAAATCTTGATTTTTAATTTTTAAATCTTCTACAAAAAAGTAATTTGAAGTATTTTTATATATCGCCCAGACCTTATAAAGAAATAGATACTTCATTGCATAGTATAAACTCTTGTAATATTTGAAGTGAACAAAAGTATTTGAGCACAGACTTGAGCATATAGGTAAATAATCACAATAATTCTGTGCATGGGCTTAAATAATGTATAAATAGGCAAAGTAAATGTTCTGGATCAGTGTGGATTCACGCTGTCTCTGTGTGAATGCGGAGCACTTTTGTAACCGCAAAGGAAAACCTTTCTGTTTCTGGTGACAATGTTGTCGTGTAAACGGCTACTACTACTGCCAGAGTCAGGTATCCCAAACTGTTTCTGATTCACTGCAGCGACTCAAAAACTTTGAGGCTGCCTTTTGACAGGCAGGACTGATAAGGCTCACATAAAATGTTTAATTGTTGAACAACAACACTGTAATGCCAAACACGCAATGCAGATAATGTTTGACTTGGATGCACTTCTGTCCCAGATCACATGAAGATGATGTGTACTGAGATGTCCTTACACCCAGACGAGTTTGACTACTTCAGCGTCGGAGTGGACTCAGACATAACTTTCTGTCTAAAGGAGTTAAGGGTGAGGGGGTTATTTTTGCTTTATTCCGTCACATGAGATTATTATGAGTGTATGCAGAGAGTATGTATGCGGCTGGGTCACCAGCAGTATTTCATGTCTGAGGGGTCGTATATCTGCTCTTATAACGTGGATTCTCAGGGACACTGGAAACTCTGAACACAGCATTCTGCATCCTTTCCATGTGAACTCTGCCCTCAGCGCTGTGATTCATCTTCAGCAAAGGATAGTGTAACACAAGTGACGCATATGGAAGCAGGCTTAGGAAAGATTGTGATATTGTGAGGGGCAGTAATGTTAGACCCTGCAGTGTGAGGATCAAGCTGAATGAGGATGAGTTTGTTCTGAAGGGGTGGCTCACCTTTGGCTGATTTTGAGCTGTTTGTTTTTCGAGGGATGACAAAACATGTACATGAGAGAACTGTTATGTCAGAAATGTTTTTCTTGTTAATCTGTTCTTAAACAGACTTAGTCATCAGTGTGTTTGCAAACATGTATGAGCAGCCCTTGTCTAGTGTTTGTGTCATAAGGCCAGTTTAAAGACTTGACCTGCATCACTGCTCACAGCTCTTGTCCTTAATATCTTGAATGTTTCTGAGACCACCTGCTGTGAAGCTCCTCATTAGGCAGCCAAGTCTTCTGGTTCCTGCAGGTTTCAGAAAATCTGTCTTGGATGGATTAGAGGACAGGCTTTAGGTTTTAGTCATCCCCGTTTTAGCTGATAATAGATATATCTCCTTAGTTTCATCAGTGTAAACATGCAGGACTTGATTCTAATAGATAGAGGAAAGATAGATAGAAGACAGACAGACAGACAGACAGATAGATAGATAGATAGATAGATAGATAGATAGACAGATAGATAGATAGATAGATAGATAGATAGATAGATAGATAGATAGAAGACAGACAGACAGATAGATAGACAGATAGATAGATAGAAGACAGACAGATAGATAGATAGATAGATAGATAGATAGATAGATAGATTGATTGATAGAAGACAGACAGACTTGCTGTCCTGCATATCCAGTGTTTCCCCTATAGTTTATTTGGGACGGGCCCCACCACCGCAACGGACTGAATGTTGAATAAAAAAATGAACAAAAAATGATGAATATAGAAAGATAGATAAATGAATGAATAAATGAAAAATGATTAAAAGATGAATTGAATAAACAAAGTGATTAATATAGATGATCCTGAACGACGGACCATGTTTTTCATGTGAATAAAATGTTTTTTTTAGGCATTTTTAAGTATTTGTCATTTTTATCCCCAGGGTATCGAAAATGGTATCGAGTATCTTCTTGGGTATCGATATCGAGTTTGAAATTTTAGTATCGTGACAACCCAAGAAGACAGAAAAACAGATAGATAAATAGATAGATAGATAGAAGACAGACAGACAGACAGACAGACAGATGGATAGATAGATCTATTGATTTTTTTTCCACACATTTGGGTTTATGATTTAAATCCACACAGACAAAAAAAAGTTACCCCGAAACTGCATAAATATTTTGCCTCAAAGTTATCAAAGTTTTTTCCCAAACTAAGTGAAGTAACCTCTTATACTTTAAGTGCATGCTGAAATTTTGCCATCAGATGTTAGTTTTGTAGTGTGGATGTAGGCAGGCTTGTCCACATTAACACAGAAAACTGTGCTATGTTCATAAAACTAAAAAAACAAACACATGCCTAGAAATGTGCTTGTGCAAAACCTGAGAAGGCCTACCATCATTTAAATTGGGTACATTTTCAGTATTTGCATTTCAAACAGTGCCACAGCTTACTAGTGGAATAAGAGTAAGTCAAGGAAAAAAATCTCAGTTTTTAATTTTTAAGTCTTCTACAAAAAAATAATTCAAATTAATTAATATATATCACCCAGTCCTAATAGAGAAATAGATACTTCATTACATAGCATAAACTGTTGTAACATTTGAAGCAAACAAAAGTATTTGAACACAGACTTGAGTAGCATGTTGTAAATAATCACAAGAATTCTGTGCATGGACTTTAATAGTGTATAAACAGACAAAATAAATGTACTTTGTAATCCATGAGGGCCACATTATTGTTATTCTCACTGCTAAAGGACCAAATTGCCCACCGCTAGATTGAAATTTAGTAGGAAATGGATAAACAGAGGAGTAGGACTGTGCATGCATGGACTAAAGTCTAGAGAGACCATGAACAGAAGTTTGTGCTGCTGGGTCAGATTAGTAAAAGACTTAATTGTGCAGGAATCAGTGTGCATTGATCATTTATCTATAAATGAGGAGAAGTGGGTGTACGTGACATTAGGTACAGATTAATAATCAGTTTGGACAAAGATTCTCACAGTTATCATTGAGAAGTTTGTGGTTGTCCTGCTGATCTGTCCTCCAGGGTTTGCTGTCCTTCGCAGAGGCTCACTGCCTCCCAGTGTCAGTCTACAGTGGAGCTGCAGGAAAGTAAGCTTTTTATCTGTTCTTTTTTTTTTTTTTTTTAAGAGTTAAAATAGTTGAAATTATACTTAACAAAGACCAGTGTTGGACTTCTTTGCCACAGGAACAACCTAGGGTTAAAAAAAAGTACAAAAAGATTGTACTGCAGTGAAATCACAGTTCCTCTGATTAAATTGGACCTGAATAAGTAAAAGTAACTCTCTATGAATTTACTCAAGTACAGTTAAAAAGCACTTTGATTCAAATGCACTTCAACTCATTTTTTGGATTATTTTTTGTTGCTGTTTGAGTGTGATAAGTCAACCTGTTTGTCTTAGAGGTTTAGTGTGTAAGAAAATTACAACCACAGAACAGCAATATCCCCTGATATACTTGAATTAGTATTGAAATGATCACTGGTACACTCTGGGAATCTTAGTTTTATTTGCAGTGTTTGACCAAATAAATGTAGAAAAGAAATTGTGTTAATATATGTGAACAATTTTCCCAATTTCCCCATTTATAGAAATGGTCAAATATTTTGAGGTTATGCAAATCTCAATCAGTGACTGAGTGTTCAGGGTACATTTTTACTGATATCTTTAATATATGATGTTACATATATCAAACCACTTTATGGTAATGTTATACTGTTTGGTTCAAATGTTGATAAATAACAGGTTGACTCATTACACTCCAGCTTTAGTTTACTTAACTTGTAATTGATTAAAAAGAGTAGTATGTTCCTCTTTCTCCATCCCTGAGTATCGAATGTCATGATACTAAACTTGGAAACTGTGTCGAACCTGAACTTTTTGTACAGTGACATCAGTTTATAAAGAGCTTAGACTACTTTAGCTTACTACTTAAATTTTACTGTTATCAGATAAAAAAATGAAGCACACTGTAGTGAAGCACGACACTTCCTACATGAATTATTCAAATAAATGTTTAAGTGCTTGTTTTAAAAACTGCTCAAAAGTTTGTGTACAAAGATACTTTATTAGACGAAAAATTTCAGGTAGTTTCTTTCGAGTCCTGCTCCCAATCAGTGGTGAAATTAACACAAGAAAATCTGTTTTTCCCAAAGAAAGTATAAACTCCTGTAACCAGCACTGGTCAAAGTAAAGTACATAAAGGTGTGAAATATAAAGAACAAATCATCTCATGGCCTTTGTGTAACTAACTCATCTTTGTGTGTAACTGGTGTGTTTACTGCAGACCCGTTTGCTTCTCTGTGGAGGACATGGTCCTGGAGGCCACTGTGGTTCTGGCCACTTTATTTGACTCTGAAAGCAGGGACCCCTCACAGCCTACAGCAACCCCGACCCACGCTACACCCAGGTAACCAGCCTCAGGTGTTTTAAATCATCAGTTGTTTACTCGTGTTCGGACACAAATGTGGGTTGTGGAACAATTGTCGGTGGCTCTAAAAATTTGTCAGGCCAGGTCAGGGAGCACATACTGAGTCAGTGCTTCACCATTTATCATTCCTGACAACTCGTCTGCACCACCAGCAACATTAACCATACTTCATTCGTAGGTGCCAAAGTGTGATGAAGTTTAAGAGTACAAGGGTGGCTTCAGAGGCAAGGGACACCAACCCCTTTCAGTTGCGTTACCAAAACTGCCCTAACCGGCAGCAGTGCCCCAGGAAACCAGCTTGCATCCCCCCAGCTACCAAACCAACTTCCAAGTATGTTTCAGTCGAGACTTGAACCGATCACCCTCCTGTCTCCAGCTCAAGCCCTTCAGACTGAGCTTCTTTGTTGCCAAAATGTATGGCTGAAAAAAAATGGCCTTTTAAAAATGAAACATATAGCTGTATATTTTAATTTTTTGCCATCAGAATGAGTATTTCTTTCCTAAAGATTTGTCAATAACAAGGAAGATGTGGGCAGAGCTTGCCCACTGCGAATTAGCTTGGCTCAAACACTGGGAGTCAGTGGGTAGTGTTGGCCTGCCTTTGCCTACAGTCATCAGATAAACTCTTCAGCAACTGTTAATGGACCTGTGTGCTTGTTGTGACTTGTTTTTTTTACTATGTAATGTTACGTTATCTATTTTTGGACTAAGATTAGCACTTTATGTAATTTTCGTAAGAAATACATACGAAACCAAACCGCAGGCGCATGCACAAACCACCGCGGACGTGCTTGTAAGAAGGTCAATAAAACAAAACCTCTGTTTATGCGTAGAAGAAGATTGCTACTAAGGTTTATGGCCGACTTTGTAAGAGAGGATGAGAATGATTTCTTCGAGACTGACAAAAATCCACAACCTTACCTATATGAACCAGAATATACGAAGAGGAACTACATGTTTTGGAAGCTAAGTGTGCACAAAAAGAAGCTTAGGTCGTGAAACAGTTAGTTTCCTATGTATTTATTAAAAAAAATGACATAAAGTGCTAATCTTAGTCAAAAAAACGAGTCACGCCAAGCAGACAGGACTGTTTAGAGTTGTTGAAGACTTATCTGATGACTGTAGGCAGAAGTAGGCTAACACTTCCCACTCCCAGTGTTTGAGCTTAGCTAATTAGTGGTGGGTGAGCTCTGCCCGTCTCTTTCTTGTTACTGCACACACAGATGAAAGAATGGTGTCTATCTGCTTGTCATGGACTCGGGAGTGAGGCAAGACACAAAAAGAGAAACAACTTGGAGTATCCCTTTAATGATATTGGATAATGATCATGATAATAGTTATGATGATTCCTTGAGATCTCAGATCTCAGTAAAGCTTACTCTTTATTGTGCGAATATAGAGTAAATTAAACATTAAGGAGGTGGTAGCTCCTTTACCTACACTAGTTTAGCAGCCCTGCTATCGGAAAAAATGTGCAGGACTTTTCAATAAACAGAAAAAAATAAAATATGTTCAAGCACGAACAGAGCAGAGCCCCTGTGATGTTGGGCCGTTTAGATCTTACTTGTCCTGTCTCTTTGCTTGGTCGTATCTTTTGTCCCAACTGAGGTCAAAACTACAAGGTTTCTCATCAAATTAATTTAAATGTTAGTTAACTATGGCAGCACGGTGGCGCAGCAGGAAGTGGACGTACTGGTTTGAAAGCTGTGTTGCTCAGGGCCTTTCTCTTCTTCCTGTGCATGGGTGGGTTCTCTTCGGGCACTCTGACTTCCTCACACTCACCAATTAACATGCTTTTTAGGTTGGTGACTCCAAATTTCCCTTTAGTGTGGGTGAGTGTGTTAATGGTTGTTTGTCTCTCTTTGTGGCCCTGATATTGGCTTGTGACTGGTTCAGGTCTAATGTCAGCTGGGACATGCTGGATGGTTGAATGTTTGGAGATACGGGCTGTCATTTCTTCATTCTCTTTAGGTTGGCTGTGGGTCCTGAGGCTTGACCAGCTGATAAACTATTTTAAGAGTTTCTGGTGATCATTTTGCTCAGTACCTTTAATGTAGTCTTTATTTTAAGGGGACATTTTGTCCAGATGTCATCTTCAACAGCCTATTTCTCAAATGTCAGTTCACTGCGTCTTAACCTTCCCATGGGACTCTACCTGAACTTTCCTACTGGCACTTCATCAAGGCAGTTTGCCCCCCGTTGGCTTTTTTTAGCTTCCTGAGGGAGCGTCGTGTTACAGCACCAAGCCTTGTGTCTGTGAGAGAAATAACTAGGGCAAGCCCAAAACACATGGGGTAAGGTTAGAAGCCTGTCAGTGTCACAGTCTGTAATCTCCTCAGCTATGCTATGCTAGCCCGCCAGACTGTCCTGCCAGTGACTCTGTCCTGTCACACTCTCTCTCTCCTGTCCCGTGCTTTATTTTCACTCTGGGTGGCTCCTGTCTCACCAGTCAGTGTTGTACTTAACAAGCTCTTAGTTGTTAATGCATGGTTTACTTGGAGATCTTCTGGAGGTCATTGGAGGCATACATCAGTCTTTTGGGATCTAATCTTTGCTGAGCTACCTTCCAGATCAGAATTGTCTGGTTTTCAAACCTCTGCGCCTGCAACAGCGGAGGCCGGAGGCAGTATGTTTTCAGGTTGTCTGTAGGTCCAGTAGGTCCAGTAGTCTATCAGCTTATATGCACAGGTTTATTCTTTTGGACTTGATTTCTCAAAAAGCTGTCAGGGTTTTTCTTTAGACTTTAAACAACTAGAATTTCACATAAATTAATAGATTTGGGGGGTCAAAGGTCAAGATCATGTAGTTTTATCTCCTTTCATCCAGTGTTAATTTTGTTGACTTATTATTTTCATCATAGTTTTCGTCAACCTTATTCCCCTGACGAAAATTAGACAGTAACTAATAAAAACAAGCGCACATGGACAAAAACTAAAAGTAAATTAACTGACATTTTCATTAACAAATAAAAACTAGACGAAAATGTTTGACAGAGACTTAATCCAATCAGACCTAATTTGGTCATGTAGAAAGTAGGGACAAGTTAGGAATAAAAAAAAAAACAAGTTAGGAATATATCCAGTCACAGCTACTTTGGTTGTGTGAAAAGGTTGGATGAGTTAAGAGGGACATCCAATCACAGCTGCCTTAGCTTCGTGGTGGTGGGATAAGTTGGGGAGCGATCCAATCAGAGCTACTGTCTTTATGAATTGATATATTCATGTAGAGCAGGTTCACTGTTTGTTGTCAGTTCTGGTATTGTAACTGAGATGCTCTGCCAGGTAGCCTAAATAAAGGTGAGTGCATTTCACACAAAAGTTCAATTTGTTTCTGTTCATTTATATATTCAAACTTTACTAACATTCAGTAAAGAGTTATTAGATGTTTCATTTTATCCAAGTGTAAAACATGACTTCAGAAATTCAAGGAAACATAAAAAATGCCTTACACTTTACACTTCATATTTTAGTCGACTAAATTTACAGTAGATTTCATCGACTAAAATGTTGTGAAATTTCATCAACTAAAACTAGACTGAAATTAAAACAATTTAGATGACTAAATTATGACTAAAACTAAAATATATTTTAGGCAAAAGACTATAACTAAAACTAAATTAAAAGTGCTGTCAAATTAACACTGCTTTTATCCTCTGCTTTGTAGCACGATAATCTCATAAAAATGCCAAATATGTTTTTCTGTCCCCACTGCGTTGACTGGTGTTGGCAGGCGTAATGAGTAAATATTCCTTCGTTTGGATTTCATTATGAGACAAACAATATTTGATAAGGGTGGCACAGTGGTGCAGCAGGTGACTGAAGGTTGCTGGTTTGATTCCAGCGTCTGTCAGGGCCTTTCTGTGCGGAGCTTGTTATTTCCGGGCACACCGGCCTCCTCCCACAGACCAAAACATGCTCATTAGGTTGATTGGTGAGTCCAAATTGCCCTTAGGTATGAGTGTGAGTGTGAATGGTTGTCTGTCTCTCTATGTGGCCCTGTGATTGGCTGGCGGCCGGTTCAGGGTGTACCCCGCCTCCTGCCCAATGTCAGCTGGGATCCTGCCCCCATGACCCCAAATGGATAAGCTGTATCGATAACAGATAGATGGATGGAAATGTCTGGTAATCTCATGTGAAGTCCTACCTGTAATGTCATATCTCAGAATGCTTTGACGGATCTTCTAACTTTGTGCAAATGTCTGTTTGATGGAGTGCTGGTTTGGTGGCGTGGTAAGCAACAAGGCACATCCCATATAAGCTTGTCTATCCACTGTCTCTCTTTACTATCAAGTAAAAGCAAAGTTCCCAAACAATATACTTAAAAACATGTCTGTTGACTGAAGGAATAAGTACTACGATTTAAGTTAGACAAGACCGTCCTTGGGTTTCATGATCATCCCGTGACTGTGAGGCTGACAGCTCAAGAACTCTTTGAGGGATTCCTGTTTTTTTTTTAGAAATGTCTTCTGTGACTCAACTTTACAGGTACAAGGTCAAAGCCTAATGTTGCTGGGCCTCATCACCCCTTGCCCATAAAATTTCTAAGAATTAGTTTACCTAAAATAAAACCACCCTGGACCTTCTTGACACATTGTGAACTGTCATTGTCAGAGGCATAAAACTGCCCACTGTTCAGCCTTTATATTTAGTTTTGTCAGTTTTCTCTGCCCTGTGGGTCACCCTTCCTTTTCACTTATTTTACATGAGCTTTACATACTTTATATAAACCTCGCCCAGCTCCCTTCCTCAGTCGTGTCAGTACAGCCTCCACTTTTCCTTGTTCATTACCTCTGCCAAGGAGGTTATGTTTGTTTGTTAGCAAGATTACACAAAAACTACTGGACAGATTTTGCTGAAATTTTCAGGAGATGTTGGTAATGGCCCAACTTAAAAATGATTACATTTTGGTGGTGATCCAGATAACCGCCATTAGTAAACAATCGTTTTTGCTCTATTACTGTCTAACTAATAATGATATCAACATGATTCTGAGTGTTAGGTGTGTGTTTTCAGGGTCAATGAATCATATTATGATGGTGACATTATCATGGAACTATTGCTTATAAATGTAACAGCAATATGTGAGCTACCTTAGAGGAGGTTTGTGCTCTCTCTGTGATTTCTAGTTCTTCAAGTACTCAGTTTACTTGTTTTAAGGCAGCACTTGGAGCAAACTTAGTCCAGATTATTACAAAGGGTCATGTCACATTAGTCACACTTCCATTTGGGAACTGACAGGTAACTGTCCCATTTCTTGTTGACCTTTGGTTAACCAAGTTGATCCAGCTGCACTGCAAGGTTATGTAGTTAGTGATGGGAAAGACTTAAGTGGTGCATGACTAAGTGTGATACAGTAGGCTTTATTCACTTCCAGGACCTGCGGGAGTCCATGGTCTCTGAGTTTGGGTCCCCCTGCTTCCCATAAACCAAAAACTGCAGAGTCTCAGGTCTGTACTGAACTGATCATCAGCCCTGGAGTTTGATTTGTGTGTCTGTAGGTGTGCAGAGGCTGCTGTTCCACATGTTGGTTCATGCCAGACAAACACCAGAGAGCTTCAGGATGTTCCTGCTGTGACAGAGATGGTAACATCCAGCCAGGGCAGCCCGATCACCAATAACCCCGCTCCAATAACGGAGCTCCCGCCTCAGACTGACGGACTCTGTGAGCCTGAGGAGAAGTACACCAGTTCCTGCTCAACTCCTGCCTCCTCCATGGTAACAAGAACTTATGACTGAATTTTTATGTCATATCAGGCACTGAGAACGGCCTCTGTTTGTTCTCCAGGGCCTGTAGTCCTGCTGCTATTGTGAGTGACATTATCCAACAGTTTGGGCAGCGGTGCAGTAATGACTCCTGAAATATGGATATGAACTTTAGCTCCTCTGGTCCCTGCTCAAAGTGTACTGGAATTTATTTTTGGCCTTTTTGCCTTTAGTGAAATTGGAGAGAAAGTAGACTTGGAAAGAGAGGGAGAGCAGGGAGGACATACAGGAAACAAACCTCTGGCAGGAACATAAACTCAATACATGGAAGTGCGCAGACATCACCCACAAGGCTGCTGGCACCCCAGTCGATGGAGTTTTTGTCTGAGTTTTTTTGCTTGGTAGCAGTTTATTCGACCAGCATTCATAATTTATCTTCTCAAACAAATGAAATAAAAAGAGAAACTATTTTCAGTACTTGTTACACAATAGAACGAGAATGCGTTTAAAGATGACATCATTTAACATAAATCATATTTTTAGATCAGTTAAACTGAATTTAATGGCAGTTCAGCTAGATGCTGCTTTATTAATCAGTTTATGATCATTATAGATGTTAATGTTAATATTAGAATGGCCTCTCAATTCATAGTTGTTGTTGATTACACCTGCATAATAAATGACTTCACAACCATATAGATATGAGGACCCTTAAAGACGTGATTCCACATCTTAAGAGGCTAATCTCGATTGAATCTATATTCAGCAGAGACAAATATGATGAGGACAGATTTGTGATCTGGACGTCTATGAATTTGTGCTATCAAAAATTCTTAATTTTAGTCCCTTCGTCTCTGCCTGGATGGAAACATCTCTGGCTGGAGATACGAGGGCTGATTGATAAGTTGTGAGTTTTGTATTGAAGAAGATAAGCAGGGATGTACTTTTCAGCTCTACTATTCCCTGACTATTTCAGGCTGTGTACCCGAAGACTGGTCATTTGGTCAGTTTATGTCGAAGAGGTAGCAATCTAAAGTAAACAAGGCAAGTGAAATCGCTAAAAGAGCAGTGATTCAATATTTGCATAAGAAAGGTCTAGCACCTAAGGATATCCATACTGATGTGGTAGCAACACTAAGGAATGATGCTCCTTCATATGCTACAGTGAAAAGGTGGGTGGTGGAATTTAAGCGTGGCAGGCAGAGCCTTGGGGATGACGCCTGTCCTGGAAGGCCTGTCACTGTTGCAACCCCAGAAATGGTCAATAAAGTCCATGATACATACTTTAGAGTGCTACCTCTACATAAACTGACTCTTCGGGTGCACAGTAGTATATATATATATATATATATATATATATTTATTTATTTATTTTTTCAGTATTTATCTATATATATATATGTGTGGGGGTGTGTTTGTGTGTGTATATTAGGGCTGAAAGATTTATTGTTTTCGGATTGAAATCGCAATTCCAGACAACGTAATCATGTGATCATCAAAGCTGCAATTTTTTGCAGCGTTCCTGACTGACAGAGGATCTGTTGTGTCAACTACTTTACATATTTGCAGGCAATTTGCATTTATGGAAGTGCTGGTAAGCAGGTCAACAACAAAAAGCCTCTGTTCAGGAGTAGAAGTTGGAGTATCCCTTAAATATTGAAAACAGATTGTTTATCATATCAATATTAGATGATGAGTAATGTGTTATGTGCTTTTGATCAGTGATTTCTTTACTGTTGTCTATACTGTAAACATATTGAATATTGCACCGAAGCTTGATTTGAAGCAAACCGTGAATCAAATTGAAATTGCAATATCTGCCAAAGAAATCACAATTAGATCTTTTCCTAAAATTGTTCAGCCCTAATATATATTTATGCTGGTGATACTCTAGCACTGACTGTTCTGTCTGTTACTGCTCTTTGTTCTTGCTGCTGATGCTGTGGATGTGGAGGCAGCCGGTGCAGGTGGGTTTGGTGGGCAGTGGATTTCTCAGGGGGCACTTAAAAGTTTTTCCCAGGGTCACTGAGCTGTGTGATTCTGGCCCTGCTACTGGAAAATGTAATTAAGCCACTGACAATTCTCTTTGTACTTATGTTTCTGCCCTTCAGTGCTCCCATGGAAAAACAGTGTTGAACACTTGTTATAACAATGCAGGACAATTTTTCACTTAATCAAATGTAAATTATACTTCAGTATCCGGACAAGTTATCCTCCTGTAAATTTAGAAATACTCTATATTCTTATACATTTAATCTATAGATTGCATTTATACAATTATATTTTTGAATAAAGTTATTTATTAGTTGTTGCTTTCTATTTCCGTACCATGTCTGGATAAACCTTGCATTGAGGTCATCACTCAGTTTGTAACCCCCTGCTTTGTCCCACCTTCACGCCGAATCATCCCACAGTGATTCAGAGTAATCATCACAAACGTTTTAAGACTTTCAGCCAAACTCTCTAAGGATCAGTGCAAACACTATGTGATAAATGTGTTTCTTATGTGATCAGTGAGAAAGTGAAGGTTCGTTGGGGGTCTTATTATGAATGGAGAAGGTCCTGAAAGTTTTCTGTGTTTCAGATATGGACTGACAGTTTTTCTTCGTTTTCTCAACAGATCTGCTCCCTCCTGTTCAGGGCGGTGTCCCCCGATCAGGGTAACAGCGGCTGTGCTGCCAGCCCGCCTGTTCTGGCATGTTACAGTGATGAAGAGGAGAGCGATGAGGAAGAGTACACAAGAAGTCCTGCACTCTGAGAGCTGTGTAACGCCTCTCGTTTATCTCACTGGTTTCTGTGAGCTCACACAAAAATTAATTACAGTTCAAACAGTGTGATACAATTGTGAGTTTTATACTCCATGAACTTTTATTTATTTATAATCTTTTTTAAAGTGTCTTCAGTTCGTTTAAGTTATATTCAGACTTCAAAGTTTAAGTAAAGGTTTACATCCACTGTCATATATTAATGAGAAATGGAATAAGATGTGTATACTATATATAAATAATACCTACATGGAATAAAATGGGATTCATCAAAGTGATATAGATGAATTTGTTTTAGTACTTGTCTAAAATGTGTCTGTCATTACATAATTACTTCAGTCTGTGAAAACATGGCCTCAGCTTCAGGATGCCACACCCTTCATAGAAGGTTACTCATCGTAAACCCACACCTGAGGAATGTGGGAAAACAAAAAAGTCGTACAGGGTGTTCTCTGGCGTTCTCTTCTCTTGGGCGGTTCAGCAGCCGGAGTTTAATTGAGGTAAACACTCTTGATTCTGAGCCAAATGAAAATCTGTCTGGTAGTAAAAAAACAGCCTTTAAGGCATGAATCCTGCCTCAGAGAGGAAAAGGACTGATTGTTCATCTCTGTTGTGCAGTGGTTCCCAAAGGAGGCAACTCAAGGTGCCTTTGGCTACCAAAAAAAAAAGCAAACTGTTTGAAATGATGCATCTAATCAAATTCTGTACAAAATATATCAAAGATCAGGTTAAATTTCAAATAGAAAACATACTAAAGATATAGTTTTAAAAGTTTAACTCTTAAAACTGTTTTTGCTATTTTCAGTCCACCTGGACATCATTCTGTTCAGGACAACCTGGACTGTCAGGATATTTTTGCTTTAATGACATCAGATTGTATCAAAAGTTGCATGACCCCAAAACAAAACTAAAAATCAAAATGAACTTTAAATATCACAAAACAAATCACAGTCTGAACAACGATGAGTCAGCCTTTTATACATCTGAATATGATCTGTCAAACTTTGGCCAGAAGAAAAAACAATACAAGTATTTAAGAAACTTGCAACAAAAACTTTTTACATATTTACATTTATCTCTGCCAAGGAGGTTATGTTTTTGGATCCGTTTGTTTGTCTGTTTGTTTGCAAGATTACGCAAAAACTACTGGACAGATTTTGCTGAAATTTTCTGGAGATGTTGGTAATGGTCCAACTCAAATATGATTAGATTTTGGTGGTGATCCAGATAACTGACATTAGCGAATGATCGTTTTTGCTCAATAACTGTCTAACTCGGTGGTTCCCAACTTTTTTTCGTCTTGTGTACCCTCTGAGTCTTTTTGTCATACCGTGAGCACCCCCTCACTCATACGTGTTGATTCTTTGAAATTAGAGCGTAATCAACCTGGTTTATAGGGATTCACTTCTATGTCTGCAGACCCACCACAGCCTCAGTGCTGCTTTTGCAGTCAAATCCTGGCAAATAACTCAATGAAACCAGCCCATTTACAGCGACGCCAGAGCACCAAACACTTGGAAAGTGTCTGTAACTGACAAAAACCTGTGCCACAGATTATTGTCTCCCCAGGGAAAGTAGTTATAGCGCACACTTACCATTTTATTGACAGGCTGATTTCAGAACTTCCAGATTGAAAATATACTATTAAATTGTCCACGTACCCCCTGCAGTACATGTACCCCTGGTTGGGAATCACTGGTCTAACTAATAATGATATCAACATGATTCTGAGTGCTAGGTGTGGGTTTTCAGGGTCAGTGAATCATATTATGATGGTAACTTTTATCATGGAACTATTGCTTATAGATGTAACAGCAGTATGTGAGCTACCTTGGTGGTTTGCGCTCTATAGCCTCGTTTCCACCAGAGGGTTCAGTTCGGTTCGTCTCGGTACGGCTCGCTTTTTGTGGCGTTTCCATATCCTAAAACTGGGACAGGACCCCTTATAAGGGAACCGTACCATCCTACTTTTTGGGACCCTTCTGTTGGGGTGCCAAGCATACCGATCCGACCCCAGAAGTTGGAGCTAGAAACACTGCAGTCCGTTGATTGGTCGAAGGAGACGTCACTTCCTGTGCAACAGTGGTAACAAAGAACAATGCAGCCCCGCCATGTTTACATCTCCACTTGTCTTCGTGAAGATAACTCTCAAGGCTTTTTTGTTTGGAAAATGGCATCAAGATTGAGCGTCCCATGGTCTACTGTGGAGGTGCAGACCTTCCTCAGTATTCTCGGTGAAGAGAATCGTTGCTCTTTGTTTACTGTGTCGCGTTTTCTTCTTCGTTGTATTTAATAGCCGGGTACACTGTGTCGCGCTGCTATGACGTCATGCTATCGGCATCCGGCTTACACACTGCCTACCAAGTAGGGTACGGCTGGCTGTGGAAACGCAACCAGGATCAGGCTTTACCGATCCGGCCTGAGCCAAACCGTGCCGATCCATACCGGACCACTTGGTTGAAATGGGCTTATGAGTACTTTCTAGTTCCTCAAGGACTCAGTTTAGTTGTTTTTAAGCAACACTTAGAGCAATCTTTGTCCAGAAACTTACAAAGGCCACATCACATTAGTCACACATTAGACCAACAGGTAACTGTCCCGTTTCTTGCTGACCTTTGGTTAACCAGTTGGATCCAGCTACACTGCAAGGTTATGATGTTAGTGATGGGAAAGACTAAGGGTCCATCCCAATTCTACCCCTTAGCCCTTGTCTTAGTCCTTAGTCCTTGGTTTTGTGCGTCCATGTCTAGTAAAGGGGTGTCCCAATTCTCCGTAGGCCTAAGGGGAAGGGCTAAGACGAAGGGCTACACAGCCCTTGAAAAGAAGAAAAATCAGGACCTCAGTTGAAACAAAGGGGTATGAGAATTTCCCATAATACACCGCCCCTGCTGACAAGAAGGCAGAGCAGAAACCGAAGGAAGCACATAATTATAAGTAATTATTAAATCATCAAGTAAATATTTATCATGTTTTGAATTGTTGGTCGTATTTTAAAATTTCTCGTTATAACGAGCTAGCTTTCGCAGCTGTAGCTACGGCTATTGTCGCATCTGCCTACGACACAGCCAGCGACCGGCTCTGGGTGAAGACGTAGCGAGAATCGAGTGGCGTCTTGTTTCTCAGAAGCGTGTTTTCACCCCTTTCCCTTGCCCCTTAAAACAGAGGGCCAAAGGGAAGGGGTAAGACGAAGGAGCGTGTTTTCACCCCTTTCCCTTGCCCCTTAAAACAGAGGGCCAAGGGGAAGGTGTAGGGCCAAAGGGGAAGGGCTAAGGGGTACAACTGGGATTCTCCCATAAGTGGGTGTGTGACTAAGTGTGACACAGTAGGTTTTATTCCCTTCTAGGACCTGCGGGAGTCCATGGTCTCTGAGTTTGGGTCCCCCTGCTTTGCATAAACCAAAAACCGCAGAGTCATCAGTCAATGAAAACAGAAGATTAATAAATACTATAGTCTTTATTTAAATATTTTACAGATTCAAAAAGTTTTTTACAGAGCTTCACATCTGAACTGTACACCCAAAATATATATATATATATGTATACAACACATGCTCTAGCTGTAACAAAGAGTTTGGGGAGGAGAGCAGAGACGCCAGGAGAGCAGTCATGAATCAGAAAGCTCACAGACGACTCTGGTACCATCTGATGAGACGAATTGCTTTTTAAACGTGTTAAGGCTACTTCGATTGTCCTCAGTGCTAAAACACTTCAATGTGACCCTTTGCTGCTCCGCTCTGCTCTGTTCAGCAGCCCTGCCTCAGTGCCAGACGTGATGTCCCCATCTCAGGTGGTGAATAATTGAGAAGAGGAGGAGGAGGAGGGACAGTCTGGGACAGTGCATCGTGTAAACATCCATCTGAGGATCCACGTGGAGGATTTTCTAGGTATGTGATGGCTTAATATCTCCTGACTGAGTCCAGAGAAGCAGATTAAAAAATAGTTGGATATGTTGTGGATGAAAACAGAGGAGGGTGTTAAGCCAGCAGGGCATGATAGGAAAGCTGTTCTTACTAATATGGCTACTGAACAGTTTCAGGCTTTGTGCTCAGAGCCTGGCACAAAGCTGAGGGTTTATTAAGGAGTTATGGACGTTTGCCAGTATCAATGAAACCTGATACAAGGCACATCATTGTGACGTTACACAAAATACAGATTTAAAAAGAGATATTCCAACCGTGGATTAGGAGGCAGAGTGCAAATCTGTGGTAATGAAACAGAGAGACCATTTTCCGCTTGTGACCTGTGGCGACTGGACATGAACGAGTCTTTGGAGCTCTACAGCAGAGAGGGCGCGGGGAACGGAGAGAAAACGTGATTGAGAACAAGTTCTAAAGTTACTCTGATGTGGGGATCAGTCCAAAGAAGTCAATAAGCCCACTGAACAAAGAAGATATAAAAATACATTTGGTCACATGACCAACTTTCAGCCTGTTAGCTTCTTTCAGATGTGCCTCTAAAGCTTTGTGCGCTTAAGGCTGTGAGACTCTTATCAGCCCAGTGGATGTGGAGAAGTCTGAGAGACCATTTCAAAGAGACTTTTTACACAGTTCAGTCCACTGATGACCTTTGAGTGCATCGATAAAACATACACATACACACACTTTCATAGAAACGTGATCACAGGAGGTACAGCAGCTGTGGGATTAAAGGGCAAACTCAGTTTGGAGATGTTTCACTATTGAACAGCAGCAAGTGGCCATTACTGCAGCATGTCTCACTGGAGCTCTACATCTGATCAATGTTTTGGCCCTGTTTGTTTGTCTGTTTGTTTGTTAGCAAGATAACGCAAAAAGTGCTAGACAGATTTCGCTGAAATCTTCAGGAGATGTTGGGGATGGCCCAACTTAAAAATGATTAGATATTCATGGTGATCCAGATATTTGTTTGGATGCAAATTCCCCAAAAAAGATAATCATGTCTAAGTGATAAAGCTGGATAATTAATCAGGATTCAATTACATTTCCAATCACTGCCTTCCTAACCCGGCACTCCAGATGGACTGTTTCATGTTTCACTGGAGTGGGAAGTTGACAGGGGCACACTGCGTTGTGTGGCTCTTAGGCAGTGTTGACTTTTAATGTGGATTTAATGTTTCAAGCTGATTTTTGTCACTGATGATCACTCACACAGTGACAAGTTGGGATACAGCGTGAGCCACACTGCACTCCACAGACCAGTTTACATATTGTTTACCCTTGACTTTGTGATCCAGACAGAAATTAAAGGGTAATTTTTATTTATTTTAAAGATTATGTTTTCTGCATTTTATAACTTTATTGACAGTAGAGAAAGACAGTGGCTAGGCTTGTAAAAGGGGGCCAGAGAGTTGGGGGAAGACACTCTGCATGCTGGATTCAAACCCTGGCCAGCAGAAGGGTTCACGTGAAGTGTCTGGTTGCCTACCAATCCGCCAAACCAGCACCCCACAATAACCACTCCTTTAGGCCAAAACTACACAAAAACAATGTTGGCTTGGCTCGACGCTGCAGTAAGAACCTTTTCAGTGTTTCACTTTTCCTCAACAAAGCCCTCAAGTTTGGAACTATTTTGTGATGCAACACTTCCTCTATCTGCTGAAGTTCCTCCTCGGTTCATAAACATATCCTCTCATACCCACGACTGACAGCATGTCAAGTCAAAATTGCTAATGTTTAGTTCAGTTTTAGTTCAGTTTTTGTATTTTTCTGGAGACAGACAACCTGAACACCTGCTGAGAGGAGAGCAGCAGTTTGCTGGTGAAGGGATACATGTCCGGACTTTGTCGAGGAGAAGTGAAATCCTGTAAAGAATCTTACTGTAGCATCTAGTTGAGCCAATGTTTTTGTGTAGTTTTACCCCAAAATGGTGAAATATTGAGGCTTTCAGTGGCATAATTTACTGCTATGTGAGCTAGCTGTTTGTTACATTTACATGTGCCGTGTGTCTTGAGCAATCCCACTGCGAAAACCTGAACCATCCCTTAAGTGGGCTCAGTTTGGGCTCTTTCTTGGTTTCTTCAACGTCAGCATTGAGGTTAGATTTGGTTTTAACTTGAGTTTTTCTGGATTTAAAATGATCCTCCCGAGGACACCCCTCTGCAGTAATGGCGACCATGCTACACAGCAACCCCCACAAATACATGGGGGTGGTCTTTAAAATCCTTGTCCCAATAACAAGGTTAACAATATTATGTACTATTTGAATTTACTGGCTTTGAGAGGACAGCTGCCACCCCTCTGCACGTCGTCTTATTGGATCACTAACAACAGAAGACATGTCACGTACACTTTAAACATTCAACAACACATCCCAGAGCAGCACACACACCCTGACCTACAATCAAACATATGCTCCCTGCACAAACAGACAAGGTTTCAGGCCCTTTGACTAGTTTTTTAAATCTACCACCATCTTTTAGGAACATCTGTTCACACATGGCAGCCCATTTATTGAGCCCTAATGCTGCCGGTTCCTGTGCATTTCCCTTCTTGACGCCACTTAACGACTGTACCTTTCCCTTCCAGCAGCCCCACGCTGCTGGGGGGGCTTTAACAGCCTTAAACCTAACATCTGGCCACATCCGCCAACGTCCCTGAACCTCAACTTCCTCCCTGCCCAAAGCGCCCATCAGTGAAAGGCGACTTATCCTTGTCAGACGAGATCATAGTCTTATCCCACGCAATAGGATTATCCAGAGTAAGCACTGGAAAACTGCAAAGATGCCAACGCTGCAGCAGGGCCAAAAAGGATGTTTCAGGCCTCCAGTCCTCGTTTTATCCACTCTCTGATGTTCAGGATCAGAGGGCAGAGGGCAGTGGTTTTTAGGGAGAGGGATTGGAGGGATTGATGGTCAGCTGGGGGGCTGAGGCAGAGTTGAGTCAGACATGCAGAAGGAAACATGAGACCTCAGGTCTTCATCCTGGCCGGCAGGAATCACAGCAGTCTGTCACCTGCAGGTGTAGGTGTGTCCTCATCGCAGCTCCACGCCGACGTCAGTCGGTGTATTCTGCCACGATCGAGAGCAGCACTGTGATGTCATCAGGCTTTCCCCCTGGATGGAGAAGACAAGTGTCCCGTTAGAGGGGTGCAGATTTAAATTAAACATTTCAGTACTGAAAACATATCATTCAGGAAGGCACGATAGTATCTGAGTTAAAGCTGCTTGATTAAGGCAAAAATCATGATCTCAATTATTTTGATAAATATCGATAAATATTGATCATGATTATAAAACATTTTAACTACTCAATTTTTCCAAATGCACCACATGCAGTCAATTAACTTTGCTGGTTTTTACACCAACAATGCTAAATCCCTTTCAATGTCTCCATGTTCGGCCGATAATAAACCGATAATATTGTGCAACCTTATTTTTAAGGGCAAGCAAAGGGCATGAAAATACATTTTTTATGGATGCCGTGTGGACAGAGGGCATACAATATAGCATGATGCAATGCAGCATCCAGTGTCATCCTTTTTATGCTGGCAGAGTCTTTTTTTAATGCACTGTGGTGAAATTGTTATCAAAGATTTGTCATTTCAAAATTTTTAAATCCCAAAGAAAACTTACCCACACTCAGCCGTAAGAGAAAACATTTTGATATCAATACTACTTGATATTCTACAAATTTTCAGCAGAAATATTAGAGCATATAGTTGATGTGAAAAGCCAATGATAGATTACATCTGTAAGGACACACTGATTGAGCCGTGTGCCTAAGTAGTGCCAAAATAAAGCGGACAAGTTGGTTGTTGTCAACATCTTAGATATAGTGTGCAATCAACCTACGCTGTTGTTGTGGATTGTTTTTACCTACAACTCTTCAAATTATGAGTTTGTGGCCTCACCTGCAGCGAATGCATAGCTCTAGCTTCTGTGAAGACTCTTTCTGTACAGACGTAGACTTGATCTCCACCACTGTGGCTAATATTCAGGCTTATGCCATGTACCTCATGCAGCTCCACTTCAAAAAAACCCTTACTATCCCTTTATTAGAGCTGAGACCCTTACCTCTTACATTCAGTCCATTGTCACAGGCAAACTGTGCAAAAGGGGACATGTAGTTGGGGTCGTATGCCAGCACGTGGGCCTGCTCTGCGATGCTCCGCGCCGTCTGCTGCACGCTCTCGTAGTTTGCATTCTGAGCAGCAAAAACGAAGCAGACATGGAGATTTTATTTCAAAGATAATTCTGACTCCTGTTCAAACTGAATGTTCATTTTGGTGCCCAAGTATACAACCTACTTTGAGTTTTTTCAGCTCTTGCAGGATCATGTAGTCGGGCATGTTATCGAAGAGCCCGTCTGTAGCGGTGAGGATGATGTCACCGAGCTGAACGTCGAAGGAAGAGCTGTCGGCTGCGTCAGGGCTGCAGACAGAAAGAGTCAGATAGAGGACACAGCAGAATATGAGTAGAGTAATTCAAGAGAGTGAGGATGTAGAAGTAGTTCAGCAGTTCTGTGAAAATTCAAACACTTACTCAAGCGAGGTTATGACCATATTAATTGATCCTGTTTAAGCATTTCTTTAAACCTTCACCCCACTGTAAAGGAAATCGGTCTGTCTGAGATGAGAGTTTAATCTCCACCTCTAACCTCACGTCTCCTCTCCTTAGGAATGACTTGCTGATTACAGGATACTACCATTACCAGTCTGAAAATATACAGACAAAAACTATGAAAGCTAAGGTGCCATAGATACAAACACTTTGAGGGTGAGGATGGAGGTAGTCATCACAGGAGGTCATGAAAAGGGCTTTCATTACATTGTGGGGGGCTTCAGATGAGGAGTGAACATGGTCACACTGCAAGTGTCGATATCATTTCTTAGGAGATGTCCTTTCCCTGCTGCACACTTTCAGCAGCCGTGGATGTTATTCATTACAAACTCTCTGCACTGCGTCCTGACACCGAGCCAGAGCTCCCGGAACAGCCTGTCCTCCCTCTGCTGTGGCTTGGGTGGCACTGAAAGTCAAATTTATGTGCAGTAAGATTTCTAAAAGTAGACAATAAAATGCCTCTGCATGTGCAGATCCCCAACGCTAAACCTTGAAAACGAAGAATTTTGTGCTCTTGTTCATGGTAGAAGTTAGAGCTGGGCGATATATATATGCTTGACCAATTAATTCAAATTTCATGTTGCAGCAGATTTAAAAATATAAATCAAGATTTCTTTTGCTCATCTTGCTCCGCCAGAGCTCCTGTAACCTGTAAGCCCTTCCCAATGTTTCTTTCCAGCCAGTGATGCCAACATGACGACTTGCTTGCTAGATCTAGCGACTTTTCAAACCCTCTTGGCAACCTTTTTGTCAAAAGCGACAAATCTAGCTACTTTTTGGGTGAAACTGGTGACTTTTCTGGTATTTTTGGAGACTCATGAAAGCACGTATCGTTCTGCAGTTACTGTCCTCAACTGTGCTCTGAGATTATGCTGCCCCTCCCCTGTCTCAGAACACTCTCAGGCCCGTTTACACAACAATGTTGTCAACAGAAATGGAAAGGCTTTTTCCTTCACACTGAGACGATGTAAAACTGAACTGCATTCACACAGAACCGCGAGAACGACTGAAAACGCTGTAGCGTGCATGCCAGGCCGTAGTTGGCGATGTAGGTTTGTAGTGAAACAGCTGTGTTTCAACACATGTACGCTTTCCGTTGAGGACAAGCTTTTCACAAACCACAATGGGAAGTGGACGTACAAAGACACAAGAGTTTTTTGTCTGAACAGATGATAAAGTTGGGCTGATCCTCAACATGGCGCTCAACTACAAAACCACCAAATGTCAGGAGAATGTTGACTGGGAGCCGTCTTTTTCTTCTTCTTTGTTGTTTAATGGCGGTTGGAAAACCAACTTATAGGCGCTTAACCGGAGTGCGGAACAAGTTTTGTGGTTGTTCCTTGGTGCGCGCACAACCTTCAACGGAAAGAGTACTATGCATGTGCTGGGTGTGATCGTTTTCCCTGAAAACACTGATTCCTGTTTACACAGGACGGATAGAAAAACATTTTCAAAACTTTTCACTCTGGACACTGGTTTCAAAAGTCTGCAGATTCAGGCACTCCACCATTCTCGTGTAAACAGAAGGCACAAACGCAACAAAAACTCTCAGTTTTCGGCCGTTTTCCTTGTCATGTAAGCGGCCCCTCAGTCTCACAGCAGCCCCAACAGCTGCAGTCAGAGCAGAGAGGAGAGCCACCACTCCGCGCCCACACGTTGCTAATGAATCACACATGCTTATAGTTGCCACTGATCCCGCCCTTTACATTAAAAATGTTAAAGTTAACCTTAAAACTGTTCATGTTTTACTGGGACTTGTTATAGGCTCCTGAGTGGAGCATGAAGTTAGAAGCTTAAGAAAACAATAAGAAAAACAAAACAAACAAAACAAACAAACAGACAGACAAACCAAAAAAAACACAACTTAAAAAGTCACAAAAAAAATTTAAAACAAAACATAGAAAAACATTAAAAAAACGAAAAAACAAGTAACTCTGCCCAAGTGTCTACTTAGGGTCACTTTGCCGGTCCCAAGCCTGGAAAAAAGAGGAGGGTAGTCTTTTATTAATTATGACATTTAAAAATTTAACAATAAAGGAAAAATTTGATTTATGCAATGTGGGTCCATTTATCTTGTGAATGGGATGGACTATTTCAGTGGTAAAATAAAAAAAAAACAATCAAGGATCAACAGAAGTACTTTTATTGTTTTACACATATTAAGATGTTTTTTTACTAACCTTTTGTCTCTTCCATGACAGTAACCTGTCCTACAGCATTTATTTCAACTACATGCAAATTGCATGTTATGCAAATTAGGCATTGACGTCATCTAGCGACTTTCAGAACAGCCAATAGCTGCTTTCCTTACTGAGGAGTTGGCAACACTACTACTTCCAATATTGACACAACAACAGTTTGTAAGCTGTGTCATTGCTTACAGAGAAAATACTAAAATATTTACTGTTTTTAATGCAGCAGAACATTTTAGCCTTGAATTTTGCAGATTTATTCTTAACAGATTTCTGTCATTTTCATACCTGTAATGATATTTTTGGTTATTTTCAAACTTGCATGGAAAAGAAAATCAAGTAGCCGGATTGGAATTTTACACTTATCAAATAATGCAAGTTTAATAATGCATTCTGTGGCATTTCTGTTGCTTTATTGCTTTTTTCCATCACATCAACTTTGGATGTCTAAATATATCCCTCTGCACATGAGAGACTTTACATTTCATCCTTGCTGGTGACAGACAAGGCTGCAGTCATTAAGTTTCAGGTTGTTCTGATTGCAATAATTTATGTGCATCACCTAATCCTGTCCGGACTTGCAGTCAGAAAGCTTTTAAGAACTGTAATTGAACTACTTTAAGGCTGCTTAATTGAAAAATACATTTACCTTTATTAACTGATCTTTCACTTACTTTTCAGAATCAAACCAGAATTTCTTTCCAGCTACTTTATTTAGGTGTGATGCCAGCTGTACATTCTTATGCTACATAACTTGCTTAAAGAAGCCACAGAAATGTCACATTTGTTGAACAGGAGAATTGAATTAAATCTGTCTTATTTCCTAGTTTGAAAACAAGTCAACATGACAATAATAAAAATGTGTAGGGAGCTCTGTTGTGCCTTTTTTTCTATTTGAAACTTTCAGTCAAAATATGTCATACTGCTATAATCCAATTTATTTTTTGACTAAGTATAATAATGATAAGACAGTCCTATGTTAATGTTCTGTGATAATAAAATGTTTCAGTGAAAGTGTAGACAGGTCTGCGTATACCCAAACTACATGACTTGTACATGACTACATGTACTTTTGATAAAAAAAAATTACAGCATACACATAAATTCTGTTTCAATAAGATTAAAGTAAGATTTGTTTTATGTCATTTCTGTCTCAATAGTATTTTCTTTTCCATTGCAAGGGGAAACAAATTGAACTGAAAATCAAGTTTTGGGAAATCTGTGGTTTTATTTTTTAGGCCATATTGCCCAGCCCTAGCAGAAGTTGATATTAACATGAATCATAGCCTTGTCTTGATTGATGATCCGTTGTTTGAGGCTTCTGAGATGGAAAAGGAAACATTTTTTATTGCCCAACTGATCAGAGTCTTCATCCGGTTTCCGTGTCAAACACTTTAGTACTTTAGTCCTGATGATTAACGTCCTGCTGCATCAACATATTTCTGAGTTATTGTGTTTCCTCCCTGGCCTGAAGTCACACAGCCACATTGTGTTAAATAAACTCACAATTAAGTCAGCTTCTGTCTCTTAACCACCAGAATTTCATCCTCTGCTCCTTTTTATTGTTGTGCATTCTGCCTTTCTCAAGAGCACGGTGTCATTGTTTCGTAACACGTGCAGATCTGAGTCGAGGGTTTTGTTTAACAGACAAATTACACCAATGCCTCCTACCAGCAGGAACTGCTTCTTTACTGGACAGGGTTCTTGATTCCCATCTCTTCATTTGTTTAAAGACATTTTACAAGGATATCTAGAGCAGATATCTGCAGTCTGGTGCAGCAGGTTAGTGCTTGTGCTTCACAGAAAAAAGGTTGCTGGTTTGACCCCCTGAGTCAGTCAAGGCCTTTCTGTGTGAAGCTGTTCTCCTCCTGCATGTGTGGTTTCCTCCAGGTACACTGGTGGTTTCCCACTGACCAAAAACATGCTTGTTGGGTTAACTGGTGACTCTAGATCACCCTTAGGTGTCTCTCTTTATGTCAGCCCTGTGACTGGCAGGCAACCATTTCAGGGTGTGCCTTGACCTGGTCCAGGATGTACCCAATGTCATCTGTGATCGGCTCTGAGCCCTCACATCCTCGAAAAGTGATCAACTGTATAGATAATGGACAGATTGATGGACAACTGAGGATCAATCAAGGCCCACACACAGATATATATATATATATATGGATCCACCAGCCATACTTTTTCTCTTGTGAAATTATACTCCAAACTTCTTCTCGTCTGTGTTGTACTTGTGATCTAGGATCTGAGGTTTAATCTCCTGTAGGTGTAACACTGTAAATCATTTTGAGTGAATCCTTTCACTAAATGACCAAAGAGCACAATTTTTTAAAAGATTATTTTTTGGGCATTTTAGTGCCTTTACTGATAGGAGAGAGAGAGAGAGACAGGATAGGTTTGTGAAGGGGGATGAGAGGAGAAGGGGAAGACGCTCTGCAAACTGGCCACAGGGTGGATTCGAACCCTGGCCCACAGAAGCTTGTATATGGGATGTACCTGGTTGCTTACCACTCGGCCAAACCAGCACCCCAAAGAGCACAAATAAAAAAATATGAAAATGCATATATTATTTCTAAAGTCACCATTAGTAAGTAAAAGCAAACCAGCATGTTAACAGTCTGATAAGAGCAATTGAGTTCAGGTTCATCTTCTCTCAGTCCAGCAGAAATGTTTTAAAGAGGCTCACAGTAATCTGCTCGGTTCAGGACTCAGACAGTGAAGTGACGGCTGAGCCTGCTGGAGCGGGATTGGCTGTGGGCTTTTCGGCCCACACAGACTTTGACCCGGGTAAGAGGCAAAGCTTGGCAAATATCCAGGCCCCGCATGTTGACATCTACTGTGCTGCATATTGGCACAGCACCACAACGAGACACGACAGCACGTGGCCCATGAGACACTGCTACGCAACAGCTCCACACAGAGCAGTCACAACATCCACAAAATATGACAGCATGGACACAAACGTGACAAAATGTTCTCACACAGGAAACGTGGAGGGTCAAACCAGGGGTCCAATGTGACACTCAATGTGAGACACCTGCTCTACAGACGAGTTGATTTAATGTCCCTGCAGTGATGTTTGTTATTTTTCTCTCGTCATCATGAAGCTGTTGATTTTACTCTTATCAGCATGTGTATGGAGCTCGTTATCTCATCAGCACCGCATGTCCTATTAAATATTCATGTCATCATCTGTGTAGTGTGGAGGTGCTGCTGAGTGTCTCACCTGTCACTGAGGACAGCTCCTTCAGCCCCGGGGGGGACAATGGACAGCTGGAAGGGCGTGTTGAAGTAGTGCTGCTGCTCATCTGATCGGTGGACCACTTCCCCTCCTCGGACTACCAGGAAGCCAGAGTCTCCAAGGTTGGCTGTGTGCAGCCGGTGGCTCTGCCGGTCTAGGACCACAATACAGGCCGTGCTGCTACCTGTAGAAAAAAGACAGACACATGTCCATTTGATTTGTTTTTTCATTTTCAAGCAGTGAAGTGAGCGCCATGGTGCTGTAGTGAGGAGCTCTGTCGCCTCACAGCAAGATGGTTTCTGGTTTGAATCAAGGTCTGATCTTTGTTGGGTGGAGTTTGCATGTTTTTCGTTTGCATGTGAGCATGCTTGGATGTTCGTTTTTTTTCCTTACATATTTTTAAAATGATAAAATACCATTTAATTTTCTATTCAATAGTCTTGTCAATAGGGCAGAACAGTGGTGCAGCAGGTAGTGCACATGCCTCACAACAAGACAGTTGCTGGCTCGAACTCCCTGTGCCAGTCAGGGTCTTTGTTGGAGTTTGCATATTCTTCAGTGCATGCATGAATTCTCTCCGGCCACTGCAGCTTCCTCCCGCAGACCAAAAAACATGCTCATTAGGTTGATTGCCCTCAGGTATGAATGTGAGCGCGAATGGTTGTCCGTCTCTCTATTTGACTCTGCAATTGGCAATCGGCCAATCTAGAGTGTACCCCTCCTCTTGCCCAGAGTCAGCTGGGATAGGCTCAAGCCCCCGTAACCCCGAAAGGGAAAAGCGGTGTAGAAAATGGATGGATGGATGGTCTAGTGCAGTGGTTCCCAAACTTTTCGCAGTCTGTACCCCTTCAGACACTCGACCTCCAGCCACGTACCCCCTACTCTCACGCACTCATAGCAGCTAGAAAAAGAAATGTGTCTGTAAGCCTAACGCCACCCCCACCTCCCACATTTCACATGCATATTATACAAATAACACCTCTTAAAGTGATTTATTTTTCACAAAATAGATTTATTTACCAGCAATTTCAGTGGGCAACACCAGTTCACTTTCGAAAAAAGAAATGTACATTTCTGGAACATATATAGTTATGAACTTGAAACTGTTACAAACTCACCACAGCTCTAATGAGAAGGGTGTCTGACTGAACATAATGTTACTATGAGAATCTTAGACAATTCAGGACAGATTTCCTTCTCTAAGTTGCCTCACAAATCCAGCCTCCAGCCTCTCTGCCAACACTTCAGGCCTTTATCAAAGCTCACCATACAAACATTTGCCAGTTTGAACTTTAACTACTGAAACAACTGTTTGAAACCTGACAGGTATTCGCGTACCCCCTACGTCACTTCGCGTACCCCTGGGGGTACGAGTACCCCAGTTTGGGAATCACTGGTCTAGTGAATGTTGAGGATTACTAAACAGATCTAGGATCAATTGTTCAGCCTGGGCTGCAAAAAATTGATCCCACATAACAGAAAATAATTACCTAAACAGTGCAAGCAACTGTTTGTCCTCTAGTTTTTAATTCATTATCGTGTTCTTGTAATGTTTTTTCTTTATTTGAACAAAAAATAAACAATAACAAACTAAAAGAGATTTAAGAATAGCATCAATGACAAAGAATGTGTTTAATTCACAAAACAAGGAACGCTTTTAGAAAGTACTGCAAATGTGTTGTCATAAGTCATATGTATATAGAAAACTTTTTTTTCATTGATTAGTTGTTCTTTTTTAATTTTTTGCTGTGGTATTGAAACAGTCATTGAACACTGGATTTCTTGCTAGTGATGTATCAAAATCTATGATGCTGGTATCATGACAATCTAAGTATCTATAAAGGTATCGACTAAAATAATTTTGTAAATATCAGCACATCGAATATTGGCAAACTCTAATGAGTTTAGCACAAATGGTTGAGGGATAAAACAGTGAGTGAAAAGTTAATAAAATTCTTGATGTGAAAAGATCAGCACATCTGTTTGGAGGGAACATTCTTGATTCAAGAGGGACTTGGTTACAAAACAGCACAAAATGCACATCTGTGGACAGTGGAAACCAAATGTGGACTCATATGACACCTTAATAATTCTTTATTGATCACGAGTCAAGCATGTAGTTTTTTCCCCACAGTGTCACTGCACATCATTTCTTCCAGCTCATATCATGCAGTCCTGGTTAAGTTCACAGCGTCTGCATTCTGTTAGTCTGTAAACTATGACGGCGTGACTGTGAGTCACAACACAAAACCAGGACTCTGGATCTAATGGAGTTTATTCATATTTCATTTACAATGAAAATCTTCTACGTGATGTTTAATTTAAGTACTGTGAATAACAAACAACAGGTTTGGGCACTAAAATTCCTTTTCAAGGTGGTACCAGTACCAGCACATCCAATCATTGCTGAGAAACTGCTCTGCCCTGTACTTATGAGTTCGTTAATGAGGGGGGGGGGGGGGGGGGGGGGGAGTGAAGCGTGTATTGTCCCCAGCCTTAGTGACCCCCTCGGAGCATCTTCCCCAGAGATACGATCCTTTTTCATTCCAAAACAAAAAAAAACAACTTTTAAGTAAAATGTTGTCCATTTCCATGATATTCCATGTTTATAGTGAATTAAGCTCGTAGTGTCCAATTCTGCGATTCCGTGATCATAGATTTTATAGGGCCCTACCTATCCCAGCTGACATTAGGCAAGAGGTGGGGTACACCCTGAACCTGTCACCAGTCGATCACAGGGCCACATAGAGAGACAGACAACCATTCATGCTCACGCTCATACCCAAGGGCAATTTGGAGTCACCACTCAACTCAATGAGTGTGTTTTTGGTCTGTGGGAGGAAGCTCGAGTGCCAGGAGAGAACCCATGCATGCATGGGAGAGAACATGCAAACTCCACACATAAAGGCCCTGACTGACTCAGGGATTGAACCAGCAACCTCCTTGCTGTGAGGCACATGCACTACCTGCTGCACCACCGTGCCACCCATGTGCAGACTTTAAGCCCTTTTAGGCACCCTGTCCAAAATTCAGTCATTTCCAGACCTTGAAAAAGCATCATTAAAATTCAAGCCCTTACAAGGAATTTCAAGCACCAGACGAACCCTAAATGAAGCTTGAATCACACACAGCTGGCGACATCAAAAATTGACACATGAAGAAACAACTATGTTTCACTGAAGGTACCAGTCCATGGTGTATTTTGCACGCTAATGAGGTTAGACTGAGCACACAAACCTGGTGTAACCTGATGAACGTACAGGTTTTTTTTTTTTTGTTATTGTTCCTTCCCACCATCTGGGAGATGCTGAGGAGGAAACATGAACCAGTGGAGCAGACAGACAGCGTGCAGCCACACCCTGCTGGTGAATCATCTGGCTCACCAAAATATGCTCTTTGGGACCAACCTTCAAAACCCCTATGCGCTCTGACTCACTCTCTTCCTTCTTGGTTTTTGCACACGCGCTGCCGGTCTCAAGACCATCCCCTTCATGAAGAACATTACAATACAGTGTTGTTTTCCCACTGCACATGTGATGAAGGGATGGAAAAGTACTGGCTCTCACAGAGACAAAGATCTGCTCCTAAAACATTGGTTCACTCTTACATGTTTGTGCACGCTTTGTTGTGGCGGAGCAGAGCAGAAGAGGAAAGGGTTTGTGGAAGTGAGTGGCCAGGGGCAGGTCGGGACTGGGGACATTCCCAGGACTTCTTAATGGGATATGGCTGTTCTGACTCATGTCCCAAAAATCTCAGTGCAGCCTCGACTAAAATGGACCGAAACAAACAGCCAAGCCCATGGTTGTGAGCTAAGATCCAAACCACATGGAGAACATTTAATTGGTAAGCCGAGTTTAGCTCTGCTCATTGTAGGATATGCTCTACAGTTTAATTCAGAGCATGAGACGGACCTTCATTTGCGCAGTACGTTTTAATTTAGGGTAAGAGGCACTGAGGAGGAAAACCATCAATCTGCAGTCCAAATAAAAGCTCCAGACTAGAAATTCTCTAGAATATGATCAATAGGAGTCTTCTCTTACTCATTAGCCTTTAAAAGAATAACTTATCTCTAAATAACGTGAAGATTCTTAGTATTCGCCATCTTCATCAAATCTGTCAATTAACATAGCCTGTATTTAAACAACAGAAATGGCGACTGAGTTTGAGACTCGGACTCCAGTCCCACTTAAGTCACTCAAGACTTGACTTGGACTCACCCTTCCCAAAGACTTCAGATGCACAGTTTGAGACTTGTGCCCAAGCTAGGTCTAGCAGGCTGTAAACAATGACTGTAATTCCCTCACACCGCCCGTAATTCTCCACATCTGGTGCATGAGCAGCCAAACTCAATGGATGAGCACGGCAACCGCAGCTGCCACTGATGGACAGGCTTAAGACAATACCAAACAGGTGACTGGCCGGGATTCTTGCTTGATGTACGACTTCAGTTGATGTACGACTTCAGTTGCCCCAAACTTTCTGCCGTTTCTACTTACCCAGCAGTGGCACTTTGTTCTGCAGCAGCTCGTAGTAGCTGGTGGTGAGGACCCCAACAGGGTTGCTGGGGATGAACCGTCCCTCCTTCACCAGCCTCTCACACGTCTTCATCAGTGTGCCTGAAAACTGAGAGGGGTCCACTCCATAGTCCCGCCAGCCACCAACACCGTCTGCTACACCTGAGACACAGAGGGAAGTTCATTCAGAGGTTAGATGTGATCACTTACACCTCCAGTTTTTTTTTGTTGTGACCGTAAAAAAAACAGGCATCATACACCTAGTTCAAGTTAAAATTCAAGCACTTTTAAAGCCCTTTCAAGATGCATTTAAAACTAGAAAGCACTCAAAGAGCGCAAACCTCCACCAAGGTAGCTCACATATTGCTGTTACATCTGTAAGTAATAGTTCCATCATAAAGTTATCATCACTATATGATTGCTTCACCCTGAAAACTCACATCTAGCACTTGGAATCATGTTAATATCATTATTAGTTAGACAGTTATTGAACAAAAATGATTGTTTGCTAATGGTGGTTATCTGGATCACCAACAAAATCTAATCATTTTTAAGTTGGGCCATTACCAACATCTCCTGAAAATTTCAGCAAAATCCATCCAGTAGTTTTAACAGAATCTTGCTAACAAACAAACGGGACTAAATACATCACCTCCTCGGCGAAGGTAAAAATTTCAAGCGCTCTATAACATTAATATAATATATTATATAAATCCTTTAAAAAATCAGGATGATTCTATCACAATCTGATCTTATTTAAAGACATAACATTATGCTTGACACATAACTATTTTGTTGTGTTTGTAATCACAGTCCATGGAGGAATGGCATATTAGACAAAAAACAAACAAAAATGTTATCCTCAAAGTTTCTCACCTGTATGTAGACTTAACACAATTATGGTTTGGTGAATATGAGATAACTTTCTGAACAAAAACACCTACTTTCTAAAGATTCTTTTCCTCACACAGAAGTAAAAGACTGAATAGAATTAAGGCAGATTTCTGAAGTTACTGCATAATAAACACATATAAAGAAACTAATTTTCCCTATGATTATTCTTCTGATCATTTTATATTTTTTTATTCACTTTTAATATATCAGTCTCTTCATAATAAAATGTAGCTTTATACCTATTTTTACTTCATAAATTCTCTTCATCCTTCTACATGAATGTGCAGCCCGTCTCTGATGACATACAAAACCCCCACAAAACAGAGTTAAACACAAACATGCCACACAAAAAATCCCAAAATTGTGCACTGTTGACTCATATTAACTGTCTCAACATCAATTCACAAAGCACAGGGAAAAGAAA
Source organism: Cetoscarus ocellatus (assembly GCA_037902135.1). Lineage (NCBI taxonomy): Eukaryota > Metazoa > Chordata > Actinopteri > Labriformes > Labridae > Cetoscarus > Cetoscarus ocellatus. Next base: position 311,425 of record JBAMNC010000440.1, read on the forward strand.
TCCTACTGAATAGAGCAGGATAAAACTAAAAAAAAAAGAAATACACTCGTGTCCCCATCGTGTGCAAAAATCTCAGCTCATAAGTAAATAATGTCAAACCAGTGAAAAGATTTTTTATTCATTTTGTGACTAACATTTGCTTTTATTCGAATTCAGTGCTGAGTGCAATCCTGCATTTAAAACACCCTTTTCTATATTTCACAGTCCTCAGTCTGGTTCCCGATGTGACTCAGAAAGAACAATGCCATGCAGCTGCACAATTAAGAAAAACAATGGCCACTTTCACCAAGACTGAAAAAGGAACATGCAGTACAGTACACAAGACAGGCCAAGAAATCAAGAAGGAGTCAGAGAGGGAAAACCCTGAGAATTCAGCTGAGACATGCCTTTGGTTTGAGTTTTGTCTGGCATCATACAAATAAAAATCAACTGTATCTTAGCACATTTCATGCCAACGGACAGGTTACTCTGTCTCCTAGCCACAAATATAAATACAGAACATAATACTGTCTGTGAACCAAGCCTTTACTGATCCGTGCTTTGTTGGTTATTAAGGGAGCTTGTTTCCTCAGAGCATTTCAGTCAGCATCAAGATTTTCCCAGAAAGGAAACTTCTGATTTGAAAGTCCAGAGACTGACCATACAAGGCCCTCAGCGTGTCCTCTGCCTCTGCCAGAACACTGAAACTTTTCTGGGTAGACATGCAAACCTTTAAAGCTGATTAAACCACCCATAAACAGCTCAGCTTGCAGTTTCTTTGAGCCCTGCTGCATTCAGTCTGATCTGCAGTCATTCATTCAAAGCACTGCACAGAAAGGCTGAGCCATATACAACCAAGATATTTGAACATTCAACAGACCTTTCAAAGCACAGTCCTTGAGGCTGTCTGGCCAGTGGCAACATTGTCAAAGGCAAGATGACACAAATAGCTAATCAGCAAGTCACATGGCAGCAACTCAATGCATTTAGGCATGTAAACATGGTCAAGATGATCTGCTGAAGCCGTGGATAAAGTGACTGAGCGTGCCAGAAAGGATGGTCTGAGTCCAACAGAAACTGCTCATCAATTGAGACTGTCACCGACAGTCATCTCTAGGGTTTACAGACAACGGTCCGCAGGAGAGAAAATATCGAATGAGAAGCATTAAATGCCTTGTTGATGAGGAGAATAGCCAGAGTGGTTTAAGATGATACTGGTACCTCAGATTATCACTTGATATAACCAAGGTGTGCAGAAGACCATTTCTGAACACAGAACATCAAATTTTGAGGCAGACGGGTTTCAGCAACCCCACTGGGTGCCACCCCTGTCAGCTAAGAACAGCAATCTGAGGCTACAAGCTCACAAACATTGAGCAACAGAAGACTATTAAAATGTTGCCTGCTCTTGAGTCCCATTTCTTGCTGATGTAAGGGTCAGGCTGCTAAATAGTGCAGGGTTAGGGATGCACAACATTGGATTTTAGCTGATATCCCCCAACTAATCATCGCCGATATCATTACCAATGTTTTTTTTGTGGAGAACACAAAGCCTCTGCTTAACTAAAACTGACTTGTTCTTCTCATAGTTAGAATACAGTCATGTCAGAAACAAATGTGAAGAAGGAAAATTAATTTATTCTTTTATAAATTACACTTTTGATTTCACAAAGTGGTCATTCAGTGATGATGACTTAAACCATTGTGGTACATTTGTGCATTCTGTCAATATTACAGCAAATATATGGAATATTCAGGGCAAATTTGTGCTACGAAAATATTGACTTCACTGTATTGGCCAAAGTTTTTAGATCTGCCAATACAGATAAGTAACTTTTTAATCAATTATCTGTTAATACCGATATTGGTCCAATAATATTGTGCATCCCTATGTGGGATATATCTTCTTGGCAGACTTGGGGGCCCTTCGTACCATATTGAGCATAATTTAATTCCATCAGTGGACCTACTTTGTGGGGATGCACGATATTATTGTTTTGATATCAGTTTTGGCCGATATCAGCCTAAAAAGATGAGCATCAGTATCGTCCGCTATTGAACTTTTTGCAGATATTTACAGCCGATATACTGCCCACACATATCGGCAAATTGCACAAATGTACAATATTAATGCACGTTCTCATCACTGCATGGGTACATTTAAAATTCAAGAGTTTCATTTTTGCAAGGGTTAAATGCTGTTTTTTCTTGTTTTACATCTGTTCCTCACAAAAATATACTGCAACACTGAAAGAAATGTGTCCATTTTTGTTACAGAGCTTGTGCTCTTGACCAGAAATATCGGTATTGGCGATAATGAATTGAAAAGTAACGGAATATCGGGTATCGGCAGAAATCCAACATTGTGCATCCCTACTACTTAGCACTATAACCTATAATTCTGTGTGGCAGTGAAATCTGGGGACCAACATTGAATTGGGACACTGATAAATGAGACAAAACTGTCAGTGAATCACTGCAGGAAAACCAGGCAAGCCTAAGGGTTTGAGTGAGTTTGACAAGAACCAAACTGATGTCTAGACCCCTGGATCAGAGTGTCTCCAAACTGCAGCTCTTGTTGGGTGTTCCCCGTCCCCGTAGTTTGTTGTGTATGGGGCTGTACAGCCACAGACCATCATCGTGTTCTGCTTGACTGGGGACATGAATTGAGAAAATTTTACCAAGACCAGTGCCATTAATGATTGTGTGATTCCTTTATTGATTCCTGATGATTTTCTTCCCCAGGTTTTCAGTGGCACTAACGTCAAAGACATGATCCTCATGATACTTAATGTCATGCCGCACACATAATTGCCTCTGCATGTTGCTCCCGTTTTCACTTACTGAAAGTTGTGCAGTAAGCATCTTTTTTTAATGAAAATCGAGACACAATTTTGACCCTTTCTGCCATGTATTTTACATTTCTGTCATCATGGCTGCTGGTTGCCCCTGATCAGAGTGTGACGGCCTTAATTTGAAAACATGCAGAACAAAGTGAAAGGAATTGATAAGGGATTTGATGAGCAAAAAAGTCTATTGATATTGATTCCTTGAGTGTGTTGTCAATTCTTAAATGAATTTGATTTTCGATTTCCATCCCTATGTCTGATCAGTGTCTATCAATGAGTGTGAGGACCAGTGGAGCCTGAACACACTGAGGCTGTCACGCAGAAATCTAAATTTGGAAACAGTACCAGGAAAGAAATTCAATATCTGATACCTGTTTCAATACCAAAGGAAAGTGTAGATAAATTAGGGAATGGCTTTGGAAAAAAAGATATTGTTTCTTTTGTTAGAGTTTTTTTTATTTACAACCTTTGGTGCAACACATGTAGGTCCAGGAAAAGTAAATGAACGTCTGAACACACATTTGTAAGAAATTCTTGAAGGATATGTTGTTTTCTAAAGTAAGATTTTTTTTTGTGTAAGTGCTTATTTAAAAAAGTATCTTTTTTTTCTTAAATGTTTGAATAATAAACTCAGGACAGTTGTTTCAACCTTTTTTTTATGTTCAAATGAAGCAAAAAATGTACAAGAACATTATAAATAGAATAGAAATAGAATTGTTTTGAAAATGTGGTATTGAAAAAGTAACAAAATATTGTTTTTTGACAACCTTAGAACACACAGGCATAGCACACATATTTTTTTACATTTTAAAATTCTGTTTTTCGCATATCTTTATAATAACAATAACTTTATTTATAAAGCACTTTTATAAACAAAGGTTTACAAAATGCTTTACTTTATATGCATTACTGTATACTTATATAGACAGTGCTTAACAAATTACTGAGACCACCACCCAGTGGTTTATGCCACAGCTGCAGTAAATGAACAGCATTGGTAATGATCAAAATCATTTTTTTAATGTTTCTATCATTAAAGCTAAAATATAAAAATTATTGTTATTTGTGAATTTTCAGGTTTGCTGTTTTACAAAAAAAAAAACAGAATAAAGAGAAAAGTGCATTTTCATTTCTTTATTAGGATGTCAAATTAAAAGTGATTCACTTCATTGCTTAACAAATAAATAAGTTTTAGTGGCTGAATGTTATGTTTTATTATATTCTGACTTCCCAGTTACGCCCAGTGAGGTGGCTCAGATTTAGGATATAAAAGGTGAATTCAGTTTAAATTCCTCATTCAAGATGTATATTCAATTACAAAAACATTTCTAAAATAATACTGTTTTCTCGTATTTATGACAGGTGGTCAAATAAATTTGCTAAGCACTGTTTATTCAAAGACACACATTCTTTTTTCTTTCGGCCATAACTATTACTACAATGATTATTTATATCATTTTTTTTTTTTTTTTTACTGTTTCACATTTATATATTTTTTTATTCTTTTGTTGTTTTAAGAAATGCTTTGGCAAATTTGAATTGTGTCCTGAATCAAACAGTAAAGAAGAGATGGGATGTCAGCGGTGGATAAGCCAATTTGAAATCCCCTAAACAGGAGCTTTAGCAGGTTTTAGCCCTCAGGGCAGTATTACGGCACAGCAGGAAGGAGTGACAGGTTTTCTGGTCAAACCCCCTGTGAAGTTTGCATGTTCTCCGTGCATACGTGGGTTCCCTCGGGACACTCTGGCTTCCTCTCACAGACCAAAACACGAACATTAGGTTGTCTCTACATTGTCTCTAGGTATGAGTGTGACAGGTTGTGTGTCTCTCTGGGTGGCCATGTGATTGGTCCAAGGTGTATCCTGCCTAACGCCAAATGGGATAGGCTCCAGCCCCCGACGACCCCAAACTGATAAGCGATATAGATAATGGATATACTGTTTGTTATTGTAACATCTGATCACCTGTAAGTCTGGCTCTTTGTGTGAAGCAGGCTGAACCACAGCACTGACCTCTTTCCTGTCACAGCTCATAGATGTGTCACTTTGTGCTTGAAGATGTTTCTGAGCCAAACAAAGCAGAAGAGCACTCACCCAAAACATCCGCGGATCTGTGTCGGGCGATGAAGCAGGCGTCGTCCCCATAGCACATCCCTTTCTTCAGAATGCCTTTGCGGAAGTCCTTACCGAAGCCGCAGCTCGCTGTCACCAGGCTGTAGTCGCGGCTGTCTGTCTGAGAAAGTCCGCCGATGACAGCTCTGGCAACCAGTCTACCGTACGACAGCACGGACAACATCCCCTACACACCAGCTCCCACCAAACGAACCAGCCAAGCTAGCAGCCCCGCTAGCCCAGCGTCGATGTGCGCACGTTGTATTGTGACTCGGAGCGGAGCGGAGCGGCCGTTAGCCAGACGCTGCCGACAACAACAGCCGCCACGCACGCATGCACAAAGCCTCCCGCTGATATAACCGCCGCCTCAGAGTCCGTTTGAGAACCAGGCCGTAGAAAGACACACAGGTCAGCCTCCTCTTCCTCTCCAAAGGGCCGCCGAGTGTTGCTTCTTCGTGGCCATGGTGCCAGTTCTGGCTGTTGGTGACTACATAACACAATACGTTACCGAGCAGCCTGGTGGCCTCGCGCACTCCGCTCTGCTAGCGAGGTCTTGTGACTGCTCTGACGTCAGACCGGGTTACGCAATCTACGTTTTCCAAATAAGGAAATGATAACGGCTGTCAGCGCCAACGTCAAAGCAGGAGCGGATGCAGACTGTTATTAATGGGGCTGAGGATATATGGATGGACCCCAGTTATTTTACTCTTTGTTTAACTGCTTTTAATAAATCACGTTTTCATTATGTTTTTCTGTAGACCAGGGGTCGCCAACCTTTCTGGGCCTGAGAGCTACCCAAAGATGAGGACGGTTACAGAAGTCTACCTGTTTGATTTGATGTTTCTGACAGATATAAATTTGCATAATTTACCTCAAAATATTGTTCATATTATTAATTAAGGAGGCTACATGTGACACTGACTGTTAACTTTTTACTTTAAATGACAAGAAATATTCTCATGATTAAGAAATAATATGAGAATATTATATTTGGCTGGTGGCAATGAAGTCAGTTAATCAGTCTTTATTTGTATAGTGCCAGTTCATAACAAGTGTTTTATCAAGAAACTTTACAATACAGCAGGCTGAAGACATACTCTTCATTTTATAGATACACATACAAATCTATTTTAACATGTTTTTTACTGCTTTTTTATTAACTTATTTATGTTAAATGTAATTTTAGCATTTTACGAGGGCTGATTGATAAGTTGTGTGCCTTGTATTGAAGAAGATAAGCAGGGATGTCCTTTTTCAGCTCTACTATTCCCTGACTATTTAAGGCTGTGTCCCTGAAGACTGGTGTCATTTGGTCAGTTAATGTCGAAGAGGTAGCACTCTAAAGTAAACAAGGCAAGTGACTTTTGCAAAATGGACAAAATGCCCCTGTTCACAAGTCTGTCATTGCCACGGCTGCCGTTAAAGATTGTGACTTTGAACTGATTGAACATCCGCCTTATTCGCCTGATCTCGCTCCATCAGACTTTCATCTATTTCCAAAATTGAAAAAGGCCATTTCTGGTACCCACTTTTGGTCAGATGATGACATCATACATGCAGTGGAGGACTTTCTGAACCATCAAGAAAAGGACTTCTTTAGAAGTGGCACTGAGGCCCTTAAACATCGCTGGCAAAGTGTGTAGATACTGAAGGGGATTATGATGAAAAACAATGCAATATGTCTGCCAAAAGTCAAACCCTTAAATATGAAGCTCACAACTTACCAATCAGCCCTCGTAGTTATTTGTCAGATGATTCTTGGTTTTATTGCTTTGCGTTTTCTCTTGTTTCCATCCATTATACTTTATCACTCATCTTAATTTTATCATTTCTTTTACTTTAGCGTTTCTGGTGTGCATTAGTCTCCAAATCCTCTTGACATCCTACCTGCCATCATTATATTTATCATTATTTATCATTATTTATGTATATGTTTCCTTTTGAATGTAAAGCACTTTGAGCTGCAATTAAACTTGTATGAACTGTGCTATATAAATAAAATTTGACTGATTGATATCTGCATTTATACAAATACATATAAATAAATATATTTGTATATACAAATACATACATCCAGAGATGTATCCATCCAGGCAGAGACAAATGGACTAAAATCACATGTGTGTCTGCTGAATATAGACTTAACGGGTTGAAGCCAGCTGGTTGAACTGATAAAACACTTAAATGAAATAATGATTTTTTAAAGGAATTTTACCTCCCATACAATCCTGGGGTCCATATAAGCCAAACACAAAATTGTATCACAACAGATTCAGACAGATGAGTCTTACATTTCAATATTTAAGACCCCTGTCAGGTAAAATAACTCTTGTAAAACTTTTATGACCTCAAACTCTAAAAACCTGATTCAAGACTTCAACTGGAATCCTACGGGGACAGTACTGAATGTAAAGCAGCTTGTTTATCACTGACAGGTGATTTTTCAGAACAAATTAGATTTAGAATTTGATTTTGTCTCCCCCTTGTGGATGCTTTCTACTTACTGCATCCATCTGTCCAAGAGTCTCTGCAACATCATGCATTACAGTGATAAACATTTATCTGCTGACGTTGAGATTTGTGCAGTATTAAGTTTATAAGAAATGACACTTGGGCACCATTTCCCCCTAAAATACACTCAAAGTTTATTAGAAAGGTTTAGACATTACAAGAGTGCTTGTTTATTGATTTAATTTAGCACAAGACTTGTTTTAAAATGTGAAGATGCAGTGTAAGGTCAATATCCTATGACACTGGTTGTAAATAAATGGTAAATAATGCTTTACGTAAGTAAACAGGTGTTTGTGACTTTTTCCCATTGGTTTATAGCCATTATTACTCCTTACCAACAGTGAGGAAAGAAATGAACATGAAATCAAAGAAACTTGGAAAAAAATTGTGCACAGCTTCAACAAGGCATTCCTGTGCAGAAGGAGCCGTATTGTTACATTTTCCTGATTGAACAGTCATATGTGGCAAAGACTAGCTGCAAAATGGAGTGCAAAACACCTGAGGTTTTCATGGTGACATATCAATTTACCCCTGTGGACAAAACAACAAAATACTTTGCTTTCATCGAGTAGGAGTGAATATCTTTTCAATATTGGCAGCATGGAGGATAACCTATCCTTCATATGCAGAAGAGGAAAGCAGAATAGAGGAGAGAGACTCTGCTGTGTGTCCCCGCCTCATTTCTTAGCTTGCTTGGTGACCATGTTGCGAGGGGGGGTGACGGGGCGGCTGCCGTTGGGCTTCTTCTTCTCAGCTGGTTTCAGAATCTTCAGAAGGAAAAGAGAGAGCATTGTTAGCTAAAGAAGAATCAAAGTGTTGTCAAAACTGCATTTTGAAAAAAAATATTTTTGCCGCAACAATTTCAGATTCTATGAAATTATGTTGGATCTTTTTGATCTTCTGTTGTCTCAATATTTTAAACATTTTTCAGAAAAACACACCACGGGTGACAACTTGATTTTAAACTATGACTGCATGCATGCACAATAGTCCCAGTGTATGACACACAATTAGTCACATGACCTTAAACATGTCATGCTGACCAGAGCCCTAGAAAGACAGAGTTGCGCGATTGAGGGGTCAGAACTCGAGGTCACGTGGTTCATGTAACCACCGAATAGTTCCAAACAAAGCCTGGAGGGTCATTTAAATGAACTGCTTAGCCACGATTTTTCCTAACAACTATTTTCCGTTTTTTACATTCATATATTGACAACGTGACACATCTTCTATGCACAAGTGTAGGAACATTATTATTGCGATAATGCTTTTAAAATTGCTGAAATTTCCTCAAAAAGAAAGAATGTGGACATTAAACTAGCTTTACTTTACTTACGATCTTGACTAGCAAATATTGCTTGATAATGTAAAGTTACTAAATTTCCTTGTTTGTAAAAACAGCGTTGGTGATTTTGAAAATTACTGACTTATTTTGTTTTAACATTTCAGATGAAGAAAGAAGAAGTCTGTGTGATCCTCCTGAGTAGGAAAACATGTTCCGATGTTTCAATGACAATGTCTATGTTGTAACTTAGCTTTATGAACTTAAAGCATGTAGGAAACTCTGTCTTGTGAAAGATAAAATATCTAAGTATTAATGAAAGTGACAGCTGGTGACTGAAAAAATTAGGGAGGACAGAAGGAAAACCAACCCACGGCATGTTGTTTTTTTAGTGGTTGACTATGTATCGATATTTTCTTATTTTCAACAAAAATAAAGCAATAAAACAATGGCTTACAAGATTTCTTAAAAACATTTTATTCAGTCATTTTGTTTCCAGATTAAACACACAGGCCTAATGAAACAGTGTATTCATCAAGCATGTGAGATGGAACAAGAAGTGGACCAGGGACCACATTTAAACTAATATATTGTTTAAAATTGATGAGCTATCATGCTTTAAATTACATCAATAATATGATTCAAATGTGCTTGTAAAATGATCATCATTAATAACAACTGGAGCTTCCTACCTGTTGACTGACCTTTGATAAAAATGAGAAACATACCTTCCCCATAGGAATCCTATTGCCTCGGTCACATTGTTTGGAACTATTGAGGGCGCCCGTTGCTGTCAAATAATTGGCCCACTGGCGTCTACGGAGTTGATGTAACTCTCTCTTTCCACAGCTCTGAGGCTGACCCTTTTGCGTTGTTTAGTGGTAACCATAACTGCTAGTTTCCTAGTTTTTTTTCCTAATAATTGGTCAAAGTCTGCTTGATATCAGCATCAGTAAAAACAGAACTGATGACTATGATGTAAGTCTGTGTGTCTGCTGTGTGCAGTGTGTAAAGATCCACCACCAGGGGGCGCTCAACCTAAACAAACAGGGTGAGGAGCTCAGATCAACTTCATCTGTGCAGGGCCACTTTTTCTTAACACTAGTCATAATGGCTGTGAACAAAGGGAAATCATATCAATATTTTGATCTATTTGGTAGAGCTTCTAGCTTTCCTGATCTCATGATATCATTTGATTTTGATTCTGAAGGTGACGATTCAATTCAGAATCAATTTTCAGTTCAGACCATTTCCTAATTCTCAATCACAGCTGTTTTTGTTACAATGAGTGTTTGTATCAAGATCTACTAAAAGCTGTTGAGTGTTTGGCATTGAAAAGACAGCTCATAAAAAAGGTTTTAAAGCCCTTGGGAACACAAATCAACAAAAACTTCCTTCATATGATACAAGGGATCATACTGTAAACACATACCATAGAATATCTAAAAATCTTAGAACTGGTCTTTGCATATTTTTGAAATATTATTTTAGCTGTGAAATAAGCTGCTTTAGAACAAGATTTTTAACACTTAGAGATGATTTCCCTCTCTTAAATTTTCAAGGATGTTTAATGACACAGTGAACTTTGATATTCTAATAAATTCTAAAAAATGTAAGTAACATTACCAGAGGCTGCCAGACTTCAAAGAATAAATTACAAGTACTGTAAGTAAAATAATAGTTGACTTAGAGAGCACTTAGAGAGCACAAACCTTCGCCAAGGTAGCTCACATATTGCTGTTAGATCTATAAGCAATAGTCCCATGATAAAGTTACCATCATGATATGATTTGTTGACCCTGAAAACCCACACCTAGCACTCAGAATCATGTTGATATCATTATTAGTTAGACAGTTATTGAACAAAAATGATGGCTCGTTCATGGTTTGTTTGTTTGTTTGCAAGAGTACTTAAAAACTACTGGACGGATTCTGCTGAAATTTTCAGGAGATGTTGGTAATGGCCCGACTTAAAAGTGATTCGATTTTGGTGGTGATCCAGATAACCACTATTAGTTGAATGATCGTTTTTGCTCAATAACTCTCTAACTAATTCTGAGTGCTAGGTGTGAGTTTTCAGGGTCAAGGAATCATATTATGATGGTAATGTTATCATGGATCTAACAGCAATATGTGAGCTACCTTGGTGGAAGTTTGCACTCTTTGAGTGCTTTCCAGTTTTTAAAGATTTTTGATTGATTGAAAATCTTAGGAAAGATAGTAATTCTATTATTCTGACAGGACACAAGCTCACTCAAAGGTTTTATCTATAAATATCATGCTACTCCATTTTCTCTCTCTTTCCACCTACTCATACGCTGAGCTTGTGTGTGGGGGGCTGTCAAAGCATTACACTCAGTATGAAATAAAGGGTGGGTGTTAGATTTAAATAAGTCCCAATAAGAGTTCACAAAATAAGAAAAGATAACTGTTGGATTGTAAACTTAATGTGTACAAAAACTGAACTACATTGTCCCATGTAGCTCCCTTTTGTAGCTCATGTCTAAAAAGGAGAAAAAACACGGCGTTTCCCACCATATTGTTCAGCCCTTATTAAATAACAATCTAGTGAACCAGAAAAAGAGCAAATGTTGAAGGTACTGACCTGAAAAGAGCACATGAGGGTCTCATCCACACTCATCATGGCACCAGCGTTATCAAACTCCCCACAATAGTTGGGTGCTGAGAACAGAGTGACGAGCTGCCTCTTGGCGAAAAATTCATAACCATCCTCAACGACCTGCATGAGACAGAAATAAAAACAAAGAGTGGGAAACAAAAGTAGAAATAAAGAGTGAGAACAAATGTCAACATGGATGGTGTGAGATGTGGTTTAACAGTGCGATTCTTTGTCTGGGGGGCTGGAACCCTGGAGCGGAGACAAACGTCTTTCACACAGGATCATGTTTTTAAATAAACTGTCAACATCGTTAAAAAGTGGGTTTACATGACATCGGGGTTTTGCCATTGTCCAAAGTGCTTTAATTTCATATTTTATCTTTAGCCAGGACCAAACTCTAACAGTCATCATTTTTTCCATTGCAGAGAACGTTTGCTTAAATTTCTGTTACCTTGATTCACTAACTTTATGCATCAAATTTCTGAGTCACCATGAGAGCAATATTTTCTTCACTGGTGCGAGACAAATACATATTTATTGGGCCTACGCTTATCCCCATCAGGATCGCAATGGCTTGGAGCCTATCCCAGCTGACACTGGGCGAGAGGCAGGATATACCCTGAACCGATCACCAGCCAATCGCAGGGCCACATAGAGAGGCAATCATTCAAACACTCATCCACACCTAAGGGCAATTTGGAGTAAGCAACTAACCCAGTGGACATCTATATTGTTCTATGGAAGTAAGCCAGAGCGCCTGGAGAGAGCCCAAGCATGCGCAGGGAGAACATGCCAACTCCTCTGTGCTTTGTGTTGAGTTTTATGAACACTTTTAACATTCATACTGTGAACTTTGATACCATTGTATATTTCAATTTCTGTTTACCAAATGTTCTATAAATATTTAGTTATTTCTACTGCTACAGTTTGTATAAGACGCCTCTTTTGTTTTGGTGTTTTTAGTATTAAAACTAAAACAGTTTTCCTCAAACTTCATCAACATTGTGTGCAGAACGTTTTTTTTTTTTAAAGTAAAAGTAAAATTAAGCTTCATTTTCCCTTTTTCAGAGCTGAAAGCAGCACGGGGACAGCCTGCTGACAGTCAGTGAGCTCAATTTAAACATAACATATATGTATATATATATATATATATGTATATATATATATATATATATATATATATATATATATATATATATATATATGTGTATATATATATATATGTGTGTATATATATATATATATATGTATATATGTATATATATATATATATATATATATATATATATATATATATATATATATATATATACAAATACACATACATGTATATGTGTGGGGGGTGGGGGTTGGGGGTTGGTACCTGATGAGCACGACAGATCAGATCCAGATCATGCTTGTGCAGGAACTTGGCCACCACCTCTGAGCCAAAGGTAAATGAAACACCCCTGTCGTTCTCGCCCCATCCCAAAACATCCTTGTCTGGATCAGACCAGAGCAAATCACACAGCAGACCCTGGTCAGGGACATCAGTGGGGCGCATGATGCGTCTGATCTGCTCCATGGACTGGAGGTCAGGTGACAGTCCTGAAAAGAACAGAGGGAGCGTACAAATGAACTGGCTGATATTGAGGTCAAAAGCTCTTGCATCAGTAAACAAAGTGAGCACAGCCTGTTACTCTGGTTCAGACAGGAGCTGACGAACAAGGTAGACAGCTCACAACTCAAACTGCTGAAAGTTTTTACAAGTGTGTGTAAAACATTGACTTTTGTTGTGAAATACTGATGAGACTGTAAATTTACAAAAACAAAACCCACCTCCATGGCAGCAAAAGATCTTCTCATCAACGATGGCAGCAATAGGAAGACAGTTAAAGCAATCTGTGAAGGTCTTCCAGAGCTTGATGTTGTACCTTCGTTTACCTACACAGCCCAACAAAAGAAAATCTTAGTGAGCTCCACAGGTCTTGTATGGAACACAGCTTTCTATAATTATGTTTATGTCAAAGACTCAGACACCATTTCTACTTTTAAGGACAAAACTTCTGCTTTTTAGTTCAAAACTTCCTCTTTTGATCAAGCACTCAGCTAAGAGTCAAGAGAACAATCTAGTTAAAACTCTTAATTACCTCTGACAAGGAGGTTATGTTTTTGTTTGTTTGTTTGTTTGTTAGCAAGATTTCGCAAAAAGTACTGGAGGGATCTTGGAAAAGTTTTCAGGAGATGTTGGTAATGGCCCAACTTAAAAATCATTAGATTTGGTGGTGATCCAGATAACCGCCATTAGCTAAAGATCATTTTTGCTCAGTAACTGTCTAACTAATAATGATATCAACATGATTCTGAGTGCTCGGTGTGGGTCTTCAGGGTCATGAATCATATTATGATGGTAACTTTATCATGGATCTATTGCTTAAAAATGTAACAGCAATATGTGAGCTACCTTGGCGGAGGTTTTTGCTCTCCGACCACTTTCTAGTTGCTTAATTTGATGATTTGATACCGTAACAGCCTTGTTAGGTGGGATGATGTATTTTTGTAGGCTAACACAGAAGTTAGCATTGTGCTGGTTCTTTTACCTAATAGCCTACAGGATTTTTCACTGTGTTTTTGGATCATTGCACATTATGAGGTCTGTGGGAACAAAAAAATTGATTAAACTTGCAAAGCATTTAGAATATTTCTAATGATATAACATCACACCGTATGCTTTTGTTTGAGAATTTCCACATAATGGAGTGATCTGGACAGACTCATCCTCAAGGTTGTGGCAAAAAGTGTGTGAATTATCAGCTATTAAAAATGATCAGAAATATTTTCTTATTAAAGTTTTTATTAAAGCTGTCCTTCTGAAAACACAGTGCTTTAGAATTGGGCAATATCAGGTGCATTTTATTTGTTCAGAATAACATTAAATTGTGTGTGCATGTGTTCATCCCAGCTCTTATCTCAGGCATTTACTCATGAAGCTTCTTTGAAACCACATGTTCTTTCAGCCTTGAGAACCAGGAAGTCCTAAATGCTAACTTACGACAACGTTTTTGGACTCATTCCTGCACTGATCTGTTAACGGTATTTTAATTTCCACTGTCAAGTTCTTTTTGATGGGGTACCAAGACCACCTATTCAGCACTTAAGATTAGGCAGTATTATGTAATGACATATATTAAACATTAATGGTGTTCCTTTGATTACCATCATGAGTGCTCTGCTCTGTACAGTGAGTACGTTTATTATGCTGTGAGAGTGTGCGTCAGTTTCAGGAAGCTACAGCACTGCCTGTGGTTAGAGGTGATATAAAAGTGACAGTACAGCTCTTGTAAATGATATAAATGAAGCACTGATTGTTAAATAAGAGTGGATTATAAAACCTGTGTTTAAAACTGAATTTAGGGCCTGAGCAAATACCGTTTCACTTCTATCAGTTATTTCTGTTGGTGTAATATTTCCACACTTGTCTGATCACAAAAGCAGGTCAGAGCTTGTCCTGAATAACTGAATTCTTCTCTGAATCAGCAGTCAGGTGTGAGAGATGCCAACATTAAATCAATGTGACACAACAGACAAACATCTGCTCCTGACGTCTGTTCATGCAGCATTATTTGCAGATTGGCTGAAATCTGTAAAAAGGACTGATAACGCTGATACCAATGTTATTCTGACGCATCTGTGCATCCCCACATGAGAGAGGTCTAAACTGTCGTAATCAATGACCTGAATTAAAGACATCAATATTTTAGGGTTATCATATTCTCACATCATGGGGTGGTATCCCTGAAGTTACACAGCTACCCACACGTCCTGAAATCTACAGTTTTTAAGGAATTCTTTATCCTGTGAGAAGAACTAATAAAGTTAAGTGAGGTGATATGAGGTGTTTCTGTTATTAAACCAGGAGTGTCAGGGTTTCTGCAGTTGGTGAAAAGAGAGCAAGTTAGGGCAGGGCAGCTCCAGTGACCTCACGTTACAGGAGACCATGATACAATATGTATTGTGTTACATGCAAATTGTGAACACTGACTAAGCCTTTCACAGCATTCATGACAACTTTTGCTCGTCTTTGTACAAACAAAAAGAGCAAAGTTTAAAGGGTCCTTCAACTTGACACTATTTAATTTCAGCAGCCTGTTGGATCAGCTATGTGCAAATTCTACCCAATATTTTGATGTAAAGTCCACATTAAAACCTGCATTGAAACTAGTTCAGCTGTAACTTGGGTTGTCTTTATTTAGTAGCACCACAGAGTCGAGAGATTCATCTTCACTAGAAAAGTGTAATGTTCAAACTGGTCATTTGTCCAATCAGTTAAAATCATCCGGACCAAACTCAGCACAAACATGAATGTTTTTAACAAGTATGCATATAACAAGTTTTGGGAACATTACTTAATATTTTGATCTTATATGTATTATTGAATGTCATCAATGGGATTTCCCATTATAAAGTTCAATGTGTTTTTGTCACTTAAATCTAGATTGTATCCAGATGAAATTTACCTTGATGACAGAGACATGGACCCATATTATCCTCTAAAATTGGAAGCAAATACGTTGAAAAATGGCAGTGATATGACTTTTTTAAAATTCTGCCCAATATTGACTTCTTTGATTTTTTGAAATTTTGGGAATTTTTTGCATTGACGTATCACCACCAAAAACTAACAATTTCTAAGTTGGACCACTACCAACATCTCCTGAAAATTTTGGCAAAATCTATCCAGTAGTTTTTGCATAATCTTGCCAACAAACGAACAGACAAACAAACATACACCGGCAAAAACATAACCTCCTTGGCAGAGGGAAAAAACAAAAACACTGGAGCCAACAATTTCAAGACAAACGGATCCCATGCATGGTCCAGACCAACAGCTGGAAATAACTCTGGGTAACTTCTGTAAATCAATATATCGCAATAAACGTGTGCGTTAATTATTTTAAAATATCACAATAAGGAGTTCACTGAAGCTCACAGCCAGAGAAATATAAAAACAGTGACAAAGCGAAAAAATCTAACTTTGCTTTTTTGCTGGATGTCTGAAATGATCTCTGCTGACAGGAAACAATACTGAGAGCAGGAGAGTCCTCATACTTTTCAGAGGGATGTTTTCTATCACTGAGACACACTTCTGACAGCAGAGAGCCTCTGAGACCCTCTGCTTCTCCTCAGCCGTCCCAGTTTATAAACACTACTCTATGGCAACCGTGACTCACAGAGGACTTTACACCTACTAGCAGGCAGGTGTGAGATTTAAGTTACAACTTAAGCCTACGTTGAAACTACCTCAGCTGGTGCAACAACCCCAGTGTCTTAAGTATGAACTTATGTCTAAACTGGGCCAAGTTTGAACTTATGAATGATTGGTGTAACCCAGAGCGGGTCTTCAGAGATCTCAGATGTGATTTAAAATATGTGCTGTATCATGTAGTTTGGCCTCCACTGGCACATTTTTAATTTTTTGTGAACTGCACCATGGGTGAAATTTCCAGAGGTGTATTTTACTGCTGCCGTCACAGCATTTGAAGTCGTATCAGTTCTGTAAAATACTAATAGATAAATGCATCGGTCTGCAGTATGTGGTGCAAGACCTATGTTTTGTAGCACAGGCCAATAGAACGTGCATCACTGTAGGAAAAGAGGAAAAAGAGATAAAGCTGTTATGATGATCTTTCCAAAGTCTAAGTTCACCAATTAAGTGAAAAACAAAGCAACAATAAAACCCCTTAAGTACTCCTGCATTAAATGCTACATGTATAGGGATGGCAATTGGTAAGATAATATTGATACCACTGCTGTTAACGGTTCTGCTAATCGATCCAGTTCCATGACAATTTCTTAATCGATTCCCACTGACTTCTGCAGTCCGCCTACAAAGGTTTGTAGTGGCTACAATGGCAGACACATAACACCTCAAAGTTTACTGCTGTGCTGCATGTTGCTGGTGATTCAGGCACTCCAGACACCATTCTTGTGTAAACAGAAGGCGCACACGCAACAAAAACTCTCCGTTTTCAGCTGTTTTTCGTTGTCATGTATCAGCCCCAAAATCTGCCTGTCTCTTAAATCTAGAGGAAGCTAACAGCCGAAGCACTAAACCGATGCAAGGGTCTGATGGCAGCCATCATGCATTCATGTTATTAACCGAGTACTGTCCCCTGATTTTTGTGCTCTCTTGTATTGATGGTGGCCCACCTCCCCAAAACACCCTACCATCAGTCCAAAAGAACTGCTGGTGGGCTGATTTGATTGGTTGTCAGAGACTTCTGTACTCACACTCATCATAGAAACCATATATTCTGTTGATTGAAGCACACTCGTGGTTTCCCCTCAACAGGAAGAAGTTCTCTGGGTATTTGATTTTGTAGGCCAACAGAAGACAGATGGTTTCCAGAGACTGCTTCCCTCTGTCCACGTAGTCTCCCAGAAACAGGTAGTTGCTTTCTGGAGGGAAGCCCCCATACTCAAACAGCCTCAGAAGGTCATAGTATTGCCCATGGATGTCACCTGTAGGAAAAAGAAAAATCAGTCATCCCACGGCTATGAATAAAATACACGATAACTATGATTTGAGGAAAAACAAACAAACAGACTTAGAATCTCTCTTTGTGCAAATCTGAAAAACAAAGAAATAAATACTGTTTATGTATTGATAAAATAAACTTTGAATTTAAACCCCGGCTTTCACAAACTTCAGTTTATCATCACACTAACTTTTATTTATCATGATGGGGTCAACACGAGCAGAAACTTTAGTTATTTTTAATCAAACTCATGCATGTCATCATTGGGATAGACTCTTAAATTGTAAATCTATAAAGGGTCTAGAAAGGTCTTAGAGGGTATGCACTGACATCACAATCTGTGTGCCGGACTGGCCGTGCCGCCTGCTGAGCGGCAGAGAACAACTTTTAGACACTGAAGAAGTGCCATGTTTTTAGTATGTACATTTCTGATGATGCTCATCATGGTAAATTCAGATTCTGGTCTGATTTATGCATGAAAATGACCAAATAACATTCTGGAGCCATAAATTCAGGTTTACAAAGCAGCATTTATCAGCCTAAGCCACAGGATGGAGCCCTGTGGTGACTGTAACTGTATCTGTGTGATTTTTCATATATCCACTCTGAGACTGATTTACCCAGGCATTCTCTGAGCATTTGTTTAACTGTTGTTGCCCCTCGTTATTATTATTACGTTATATTTTTCTTGTATATTTTTTGTATCAGATTTGGCATATTTGGCAACTTCGCGGTCACAAGAATGTTAATTTTTCTAACAAAAACAAACTTTTCCATTATATTTGGAAAATACAGAACACATCAGGGAGGTTTTCTTGTTTTTTTTCCCTCAAACCCTTGTACAGCCTTCCATCATCATGCATGGTCTGAGGCGTCCATTCCTCGTCATCCTCCTCACCTTCCTCTAACTGCTCCATGTCACTAGTTTTGCCATCCATTATCACGTTGACATTTTCAATGTGCTTTTTTTCTCTGATCTTTTTGACATGATCACTAATAACACATCCGTCAAAATAGAAAACAGCATTATTATTTCTGGTGAATTGTGATTTTAAAAACACAAAAAATGTATTTTAAGGTGGCATTTTAGGCATTTATTAAATTAATAAAATAAAAAAACAGTGTGTGTTTGTATTCTGGTAGATTAAATTGCAAAAATGTGACATGACTGTTCAGGGCTGAACTACCTTTAACCTGCAGTATCAAATTTGATACAGACATTTTTAACAATTTAACCGTAATACAAAGAAGAAATTATCTAGTAATTATGCTTTGTTTCAGTAAAGAATATACATTTTTAATGAATAACAATATGCATGTTATTCTTACCCTAACTTCTTGAAAATTTGCAAAGATTTTCCTGCTAAAAATGTCTGGATGCTTAAAGGACGGCAGCCATTTTTAAAAGCCCAGTAAAAGCCCTCCACTGTCTGCAGTGGATGATAATCCACTAGGGGGCAGAATACAAGTATTACATGATATACAACTGGTTTTTAAGGAAAGTACTGATCATGTGGATGAGACAGAGGTCTCAGGCACTGGCGTAGCAAATATGATACTTGGTCATATCGGGTTAGAAAGCCTTATGAGGACATGTATGCAGGGATTTTATTTCACTTTTTCTTGTGATAACAGAAATTTTAGTCATTTTTCCAGAAATCTCAAAAAATTAACACATCTTGTAAAATCCTTTTTTGTTGTATCAGCTTTAGACAAATCAGTCAAGATACAGATATATCTATATATATGTCCAGATTTATGCTGATCTGAGCCTATAAGGGCTTCAAAAGAAGGCAATGTGCCCTCTCTTTTGGTCAAAACTGAAGATTTTTTAGTTTCTGTACTCAAAGAGTTCCTCACAAGGCCTCAAGCTGAGATATTAGGATATTGTTAGCATTCTACGCTGCCTTCAATGTTAAAGGGCCGTTGATTAGTCTTTGCCTGGGGCCGCAGAATAACTCGACAGCCCCTGCATGTAAATCATAGACTCTTGGCTACAGTTTTTTTTCTCCATGCACATTTTTCCATCCAACTGAAAAACAGCTTTGCCACCTACTTCTGTGTTGTGACCCACCAGTTCAGAACAAATGTTTTGAAGCATGTGTTGCAGTTTTTAAATTTCTCCTGAGATTAAGAAGAAAATTCACTTTTACTGTGTGTAAATTCATTTTTATCTCTAAAGTTGTTTCCTGTGGGGCTGGGTGGGAGGAACCAAAATTTATATAGTAATATTTCTGTTACTTTTTTAACAGCCAGCTGCACAATGTCATCATGAGTATGAAAAATTTCATGAAAGGAGTCATATATGGTTGTTTTGTCTCTATACATCATGTCTTGGATGTCTACTGAGCAAGGATTTGGTTTCAGTTACAAAAATAAAAACTTAGACCCTGTTCACGTGGAGACTAAATACTAAAGAATTCTTATTTTATTTTTATTGAACATTTTAACGTAACTTCTGCATACAACTGGTACACAATGACAGCCTGGAATACCAGTGTAGCAAAAATAGTAAGAAACAGAACATTACAACTTCTGTAGCTGTGAGCTAGGGTTCTTTTCTTCCAATGATGGACGTCTCAGACAAAGTCTGAACTGACTGATTTTATGTACTCTATCAAATTTTCCCAATTCTTTAAAATCTGTCCTCCTCCAGTCTCACAGAGAAAGTAACTTTTCCATCACATATGTACATATATTATGTGTAACCTCAACCTTAGGTACATCATTATTCATCTATTTTCTGGTAATTGCTTTTTTGCTTGTGATCAACATTCTATAAATCCGTTTGTCCCCTAATCTTGTAAAATCTATGTCTAGTTTCCCCAAATATAATACCTCAAATGCAAGTGGAAGTCTACAGTCAGTGTTTATCCATACACCTCTTAAGCTCCGGCCAGTAGTTGCAAATGGAGGAACATCTCCTGAAATGTGGAAGTGGTCATCTTTATCAGCTCCGCATAATCGGCAACACTTTGTGTCATGATGCTTTGTCTGTGCTGGTGTCTAAAGAATTGAATAATGTTCCTTCACCCGTGTTCTCTCAAAGATAAGGAGCAAGTTGTTCTCCACTGCTGTTCATTTATCTCTTCCCATTCATCCACTGATATAACAATATTTGCCTCCCTCTCTCACCTCTCTTTTCTACACACCCTGTCATTTCCACACAAGTCTTCCAATCCCTTATATAATTTTGAAATTAGCTTTTTCCCCAGTTTTGACTTATATATGCTGAAGTGAACATCTATTGTTCCCCTTGGTATTTACCTTAATTACAAATACCTGTACTAATCCCGATTATTCAGACTAAATTGGTCTTTTATCTCTTGAAAACTTTAAATTTTCTTCTTCCTGAAAAGTTCCCAGAATATCGTAGGTCCCCTTTACCAGTTTTTAAACTCTTACCTGTCCCATTTGGTATGAATTCAGAATCACACCCAATCCATCTTAATAATCTACTTTGCATTCTCAAATCATTTTTGGTGATTAATTCAAACCAAAGCTTCAGTGATATATCCAACCAAGGGTTTGTCTCTCTTCAACGTGTTTTCTCAAATTGTTCTCCCCTATTATAGCCTGTATAGGCACCTGTTGTGCTGGCCTCAAATTCTTTCCACCTCGCTGAGTATGAAGGATTGTATACAATTAGCAATATTATGATTTGTGGAGACCATGTGGACAAAACACCTCTACGATTATAAACTTAACTTAGTCTGCGTGTGGACAGCCCCTCAGCCTCTGAAGGTGATCTAGGGCCCTATAAGATCTGTGTTATTTTTTCCTAAATTCTGTTCTAATTTTTCTAATACTCTGTTTTTTCTGTTTTGATTTTTTTGAGAATTTGTGTTTTAGTGTTTTATGCAAATTTAACTCAGAGACACAGTATAAAGCAATGAAATATAATCTCTTCAGGTGGTCCTCACATGGGAATTTACAGGTCCAGACAACAGTATGTTCATCACCTGACACATAATAATCACTGGGAAACTGCTCTGCCCTGTACTTTTCAGTTAGCCTGGAGTTTTGTAGTTCTTTGCCATCTTAGCCGCTGTCTCAGGCGGCCGCTCTAACATGTTTGCATCGTTGATTTGGGGGTGGGGGGCGTGCATTGTCCCCGCCTTAGTGACCCCCTCAGAGCACTTTCCTGAGAGATACGTTCCTTTTTATGCTGGAAAAAAAAAAAACTTTTACGCAAAATGTCGGTCATTTCTGTGATATTCCACGTTTATATTGAATTCCGCTTTTAATGTCCTATTCCGTGATTCTGTCTGCGAGTCCGTGATTGTGGATTTTATAGTACCTTAATGATCTATAGCAGCCCTTCTGGGCCTTCAGGAGAACACTTGGCTCTGAGGGGCGAGGGGGGCATATGGTTATGAGGTCAGTCCTAATTGGCTTCATACAACCCCACCTCAAAAATCCAGAACCACCCCTTTAAGACCAAACAGTTAAAAAGACTGCCTTGTGGTCTACAAGATACTACAAACAGAGTCTTGTATCAGGCCTACCCTTCATCCCTTTTGATAAAGTATCTTCAAACTTCTCATATTTTCAAGCTCTACTGTCTTTCTGTTTTTCTTCCTTGTTTTTAATCCAAAGTCTAAGTCAACATCAAAAACATGGACCTTTATTTGAGACCCGCCTTGATTTATCAAAAACAGCGGCAGCAGAGGGCTGGTGGACGAGAACAACCTTAAAGATAAGATAAACTTTATTGTCCTTGGCTGGAAATTTATTTTGGACTCTGCCCTGCAGACATTTTTATTTTGTTGACGAGGGATGGACTTTTAACTGAAGTGTTATGGAAGATTTTTAACAACACAAGTGTAATTATAAAGGTTATACGAGCTTTACTTACCACAAATCTTGAGTGGTGCTTCCAGCTCCAGAAGAATGGGTTGACTGAGAAAGATCTCCCTGGATTTGAGGCACAATCCACGAATCTCATTCTCCTGCAGCTGTACATTTTTACCAGGCTTTGCTCCTCTGACTGCACGAGAAAAACATCAACTTAGAGTCAGAAAAAGAAAAGCTGAGCTCAGTTACACATAAACTTAAAGTTCCTTGTATTAAGCTGTGAAATGACAGATCACAAATAGATCATAGTGGTGATCAGTCAATGAATTAATATTTATTTCAATAGCATCTTATGACTAAATCAGGTTGGTTTAGAGTGCTTTACCAAGACAGCAGAAAAGTGATTCACAGAAAGCTGATATGTAGTTAAGTATCTAGAGACCAGCGCATACTAATTTATAAAACTTTAGTTGAGGTTTGTTGATTCAGTTTTGAATTACACAAACTTATGTTTATATGTTCACAGTTAAAGATGAGATTATGGACAATTTTTTATACCTGCAGGGACCAGTAATCAACTTATTTAGCTATAGTTTTCCAGAAGTGATAATGTGCCAACAATATTGTGCAGTCCTTCTTATTATATGTAACATCCAAATTTATTTCATTATTACTTAATCTGTTTACAGCCCTCGGGTTTCAGAGGATTTTATCTATGCCTTATGGGCTTTTATCTGAAGTGCTGTGGGAGATCTTGTACTACACGCGGTTCGGTTGAGACAATTTATATTAATATTACCATGGTAGCTCATAACAAAAACAGACCTCTTGTTATTTTGGGTGCAGCAGTTCTTCCAGTGTGTGCACTGGTTTTGTAGCTCTCAAAAAGGCACATGAACTTTGTTCTTACTAAAGACAAGGAGTGTATATACTAATGTAATTACTGGTATTTGCTTAAGTGAGTTTGGAAATATCACCATATCAAACATCCACAAAAATTCTATGTACAACTTAAGGCTATCATTTATTATTAGAGGCCTAATCAAACATTGACAAACCAATATATTACACATTATGTGGCGTGAGACTGTAACAAAACTTAATGGGGCAACAATTATATTTCATCAGTTCAGAATTTGAAATTATGAGCTGATGGTTAGCAGCAAAAATTCAGCCATTTGACTCCATTGCTTTGTTAATTTTTTGTTATTTATTCTATCCCAGAACAGACAATAATGTTTAACTATGCTTCAGGGACAATGTTTTTAAGAAGTAATGTGGGGGCTCTTAATACTATAAATATTTATGGAAAATCAATTTCCTTGTAATTCCTTCCACAGACAGGGTCAGAATCGTTGCTTGCCAAACAGGCCCTACCGCACAACCTGTAGTAAGTGGAAACACCAACACCTTGCAGAGGCATTTATCTACAAAGCGCAGTGTTAAATCTGAAGTGTCATGTGTTTGATATTGTTGTCACTGATAATCTACAGGCCAACTTTCACCCACACAAAACATCAGCAGGTAATCATTAAAGAACTGGATAAATAAGCTGGATTGTTAAAGGCATAGGTGTCAATTAAATCTTATCAATTCCCATCCCTACACACCTATATTGTGACGCCAGATTTTAGCCATTACAAACTCCTTTTGATCAGAATCAAATGTTTTTCTCATTCCCCGTCTGTTCCAATAACAGTCTATCACAATGAGAAAACGGCTAATTACACAACTAATTATCTGATGACTGTGGGCAGAGGCAGGCTAACACTACCCTGTGACTTCCAGTGTTTGAGCTCAGCTAACTAGCAGTAGGTGAGCTTTGCCCATCTCTTCTTTGGTACTGCACACACAGTCAAAAGAATGGTGTCTATCTGCTTGTCATGGACTCGTGAGTGAGGCAAGACACGAAAAGAAAAAAATGTTGGCGTATCCCTTTAAGCTGCACTTTCATCCCTTAACCTTAAGCCTTGTCTGCCCTCAGTGAACTTTTTATACTGTGCACACGGTTCTATCACTGCATTAGCATATTAATATCCCCCCTAGTTGCGAAAACATGTTTGCACTAGTTTTTAATATTTTCTAAGGGATAACGTCTCTGCTGCACGACATGCTCACATCTGCCTCCCATTAAAGTACAGTATAGCATATTCATACACAGGTTACTCTGACTTTGTTGATATATTGTTTTCCTTTTAATGGATTTCATTTGTCTTTGTTTATTGTAGGGATGCATGATATTGCATTTTTTTGCTGATATCAAATATGCCGATTTTTTAGATCTAATTCTCAATGATACCACCACTTTGTGTGATGAGCTCCAAGTCTTTACTTTACAATAATTGACTTGCTGCTCTAATTGTGATGGTCTGTTTGTGTTAGGGGCAGTCACAGAACAAGAAAAAAATTAAACTCTTGGTTTTTAAAAAGGACACATGTAGTGCTAAAATGAAGCAATATGGTGTGTGTTTTTGGATATTATGATCGATATACAAGGTGTGTCAAAAAAGTTCCAGGACTGGTGTCACAAAAGATTTCTTTAGAATACAAACTACAAGTTTTGCACTTCGAAGTAATCCCCCTGGAGTCTAATGCACTCTCCCATCCTTCTCTGCCACCCTTTCATGCACTCCTGGAAGGATTTCCTTCCAGGATCCTCAGCAGCTCCATCATCACGGCCTTTTTGATGTCGTCCGCGTCTTCAAAACGGGTCCCCTTGATGACCCCCTTGAGCTTGGGGAAGAGGAAAAAATCACACGGAGCCAGGTTGGGTGAGTAGGGAGGTTGCTCCAGCATGGCGATGTTCTTCTCGGCCAGGAACTGTCGGATGCTCAGGGCATCGTGAGCAGGCGCGCTGTCATGGTGAAGCAGCCACGACTTGTCCTGCCACAACTCTTGCCTCTTCTCACGCACTGAACAAAGCAAACGCTGCAGTATCTCTCTGTAGACTTGCTGGGATTACTTTGAAGGGGAAAACTCTTAGTTTGAAGTTTGGGTTCGAAATAAATCTCTTGTGACACCAGTCCTGGAACTTTTCTGACACACCTCGTATTAACAGTAAATATCTGGAATATTTGGACATCAGCCTACACATTTAAAATTTAAGACAATAATGGCTGCTACTGATATAGTACAAATACAACAGGGCAACCCTAGTTTATTGATTATATGTATACTGATTGATTGAATGTATATTCAGCAGATGAAGTGATGAGGACAGATTTATGAGCTGGGCGTCCATGGGTTTGTCGCTATCATAAATTCTTATTTTTAGTCCCTTTGTCTCTTCCTGGATGGACACATCTCTGGATGTTTGTATGTTTATCTACTAACATATATATTAGTTCTTTCTTTCTTTCTTTCTTTATCTCAAACGTAAAAAGCCCCCAACAAAGTCAATGCAAAATAATACAGTGTGTACACCAAACAACTGTACATGTCCATCAAATACATGTAAACATGTGAGTACATGCATATTTTTGTATGTGTGTGTGTGTCTGTATCGATAACATGGAAAGTTTGTCTTCAGCCTGCTCTATTGTAAAGTGCCTTGAGATAACACTTGTTATAAACGGGCGCTATAAATAAAGATTGACAGATTGATATATTCCTTTTTGATTATTTTGATATAAAAAAATCAATGTTATTTTTATAGCACCTTAAAAAAATCAAGTTTAGCAAAGTGCTGCACATTAATTACCAAGTAAGGACAGAATTAATTGAAAACACAAAAATAAAACTAAGAATAAAACCAAATGTGTATACTTCAGTGCTTATTCAGTGTGTGTTCGTCATGTTTCTTTCCTATCGTCCTCTGTGACACCACAATTTCACTCAAGTGCATCTAAAAATCTATTTAAATTCTACAAACCATAAGTTCATCGCCTAATAAAATGCTAGTGTAAGGTAGTTAAACATAACATGGTGATAATAGTAAATATTCTGATAAATACTGAAGTTACGGTGAATAAATGAGTTCATTAATATCCGTCATTATCACAGCTCACTCGTCTGTGTAACAGCTGAGATCATCAGTGTTTCTCTGACTAACACCGTATTTATAGATCACGTTGTTTCATGGCCTTACACTTTTGTTTTTCTCCCCAGAGCCTCAGTTTGATGTTAGATGTTAGAAACAGGCTCATCTGAGGGCTCTTCTGTCTTCAGGTATGTGGAGCATGTAAACACGGTCTGTCATAACGTCACACTGACAAACCGAGACTCTTAAAGGACGTATTTCAGGGTTTCCTTACCTTCTAAGAGACGCTGGATGATACTGTCTATGTTGAGCTTGTCAACATCAGCCATCGTGATGTGTAAATGTAAAAAACTACTTCAGTTAAATCTGGGTCTCGGCGTTGACACACTTGTGAAAGCTAGCCCGCTAGCTGTCCTGGCAGTGGCTATCCGACGTTAGCTTCGCTGAATTCCGGCTTCGGGTGAAGACGACCCCGCTTCTGCTGAGCTGCTACTTTGGGTTTACGGGTATCTACTAAACTACTTGGGCATCCCTGTTAAAAAAAAAAAAAAGGGGTTCATCCAAAGTTGAAATTTGCGAAGTAACGGGGACTAAAAATAAATGTTAAGCGCACTAGCCTTCAGCTAGCGCCGACGGTCTGCCGTTTGTGTTTTCCTCTGCCGCACCTTCTGCGCTGAGCCAGCTGCTTGAAGGAGTCCGCTGCAGGCCGCTCTGCCGCCCCCTGCCGGCCCGGAAGGACAGCGCGCCCCGCAGCCTGGACCACACGGACCTGTGCTGAGGGCGAAAAAGCTCAACGACTGGGGATGGTGCATCAGGTAATTATTTACTTAGTCATAAGGGTAAAGAGCACAATCACTTTATGAACTCAGGGGTGAAGCTAGTGCATCACAAATCAGGTAAAAACACTCTGATTAAACTTTTCTTACCCTGAGCAAAAGTAGTTTATTCAAGTGTAGCTACAAGTCTAATTATTTCATACCAAAACTAAGGTAGTTTACTTGAAGTTTACTTCTTATACTATATTTTATAAACTTAAGAGTAGTATAATGAAGTATGCTTGACTTATACTGAAAATTATAAAGAAAAGTCCAAGACTAAGTACATTACAGTTTTTCTCAATCTCTTAGGCACATTTCTCAGATCAGAATTGAAACTCTCAAAACTACTTG
This sequence comes from Cetoscarus ocellatus, assembly GCA_037902135.1. NCBI lineage: Eukaryota > Metazoa > Chordata > Actinopteri > Labriformes > Labridae > Cetoscarus > Cetoscarus ocellatus. Next base: position 339,240 of record JBAMNC010000440.1, read on the forward strand.
TTCAATCTTCACATCTTTATGTCACTTGTGCACATCAAAAGAGCAGTTTCTCATTTCTTTGAAAAAGTTGCAAGTGCTTTGGTGTATCCATGCAAATGATTATGTGCAATTCTCTGCTGTTTCCTACATTATCAATTGCTTATGTCATGTTGATCAAAATGTATTATAATGGGTCTCTGTTGAGTAGTCCCCACCAACATTTAGGCATTAGTTCATCACATAAGTCTTTACATGTAAAATGTTCAAACAAGTTGTCATAATATGTCAAACATATTTCTATACATTTCCATTAGCCTTTTTTTTCTAAATCTGTCCTGAATTAATAAATTGCTCCCATGTGAATCTTGACTTTCTCTAACGAAGGGAAATGCGTGAAGTATTAGATCAACCAATGATCACCCAGTTTTCTGAAATAGCTCAAAGCTGCATTTCTACTTTTGTCTTTTTCTTTGTGCTATGCAGTGCTGTCTTTTCCTTTCTGTATTGCGATGACATGTCAACAACTTAGAGTAAAAACAATAAAAGTGAATTTTGTCCAGTGTCATGCAATCAATCCCCCACATATCCAAGGGTGTAACTTAAATTTTACAATAATTGTCATAAAACCTTTAGCAATAGTTTACATCAGAACATCCCTGCAGAGTACACTGTTATGTTGACAACATGACTAAGAAATTTGACAGTCTTATCTGTACACAATGACACAAGGACTTGTCATTCTGATGACACAGACATGTTCATTGACACAGATATTTACTTTTGAGAGATCAGGTAAGGATTTTGAGCAAGAGACTGGCTTTTGCAGATAATCCATGGTGTCTTGCTATTTGTACAAACTGTTCTGAGAAATGCACTTTTACTCCAATACAAGTGAAAGTTGTTCTGTCAAATTTTTACTTACTTGTAAAAATGTTACTTACCTGAGTACCTGCTTTTGAAAATACTAAAGTATTAAAAGTACATTTTCATTTCAATGTCAATACATTATTGTATTGTTGCCACAATGAATTTACAGAACCTAATGACAGAAACATCCCTCTGAATGCATTGACCATTGACCCCTTACCCGGGGTGCAGTCTTGGGCCTGAATGGGATACGGGGAGATGTTTAAAGGTATCTAGTTTGGCATTTATCATTTCTTGAGCTTATTTTTTCATTTTTTCAGGGTTGCTCTTTTTTTCACAATCATGACACTCACCTGTTTCAGTTAACCTACTCACCTGTGGAATATTCCAAAAAGGTGTTTTTGAGCATTTTTCAACTTTCTCAGTGTTTCGTTGGTCCTGTCCCAGCTTTTTGGAATGTGTTGCAGGCATCAAGTACAAAATAAGTGAATAAAATAATAATAAAATCCTTGTCTTTGTAGTGGTTTCAGTTGAATATAAGTCAAGAAGGATTTGCAAATCTTTGTTTATATCTATGACATGACAGATCAAGGATGGGGAACTTTGGAAACTAGGCAGGGAGGGAGAAGGAAGGCGGCATTTGAATGGATCGTTTTTGAGCATACACGCTAATAACCAAAGAAAATCAACTCCCAGCCCTAAAAAAACTGACAATGGTTTTCTGAAGTGTTCCTGAGACCATGTGGTAATGTCTGTTAAAGAATAATGTGAGTTTTTAATGCAGTGCCGCCTGAGGGATTTTGAAGGCCTGAGGGCAGGCTGTTATTATGTAGGGAGTGTCGCTTTGCCCTAAATTACAAGAAATGGACAAAGAAAGTCTGCACCCTGAGTCAGGGAGTCATCCCAAAAATACATATTTAATTCAAGGGGAGCTGAGAGCCAGTGGGTGTGGCCAGCAATGGGAAGCAGCTCAACTAAAAAATCATTTTTTTAAATTTTGAATTCATATCTGTATGTAATTTTATCTGCAAAATGATGAGTATTTCTTCAAAAAAAAAAAAAAAAAAAAATCTAAAGTTTACATCATCTGCTTTGTAAACTTGCTCCTCATCGTCAGATGATTTCAGAGCAGGTGTGTCCTTGCAGTGCCGCCCCTCTCTAAACTCAACTGACTGTAGGTATCAACCCAGGCGGAGAGACGGAGGAAGTGGGGCACGCTGGCTGGATTGTTATTTCGTTTCAGTGACTAAAATCTCACGGCTGGGCCTCCACCTGATCACAGTTTGAGCTTGACATCACCAGATGCTTTCAGATCAAGTGTGCTAACGGCAGCGCCACACCTCTTTGATCACAACTGCCCACAGACATTGGCACATGCAGGGACAGAGACAGGGTGGAGGTGCTGGCTATGGTTTAAGAAATACATCAGGTGGAGTCTCCAGCAGATCAGCAACTCCATTTTGACTCAGGGTTGCACCTTGTTTTGATTTCCAGTCTGTCCGGCTTTGTGAACACTTTGCTCAGGCCGTTATAGAACTAGTCTGTCTATGCAGAAGAAAGCTGGAGACATTTTCAGATTGGTTCAGTTGAATAGCAGAGCAGTGCATCTTAACTTAAATTTACAATGTGACACAAAATCTGTAAAACTGATGATCGCAAGCAAGGCCAACCACGAGTCAGAGGTGGGTCACTCTCTGCTAGAGACTCCACCTCAGAGACCACCCAAATAGAAATGTTGAAAATGATATTTTATATGATGTGACATGAAGCAGATGTAGATCAAGATGCATTGATGTAAAGAATGTCAGTAGCTGTTCATACAAAGGCTTCTGCTAGACAGTCTAGTTTCTGAGGAAGAAGATAAAGCATATCAACATGAGACTTGTGATACAGGTCCTGAGGGGTTTTTCACCAAAGTGGAATTAAGACATCCAGGATAACTAACTTAAGCCAGGTTTGACCAAGTCCCTTCTAAGCACGCTGGCTTAATGTGTTTCACGAAGGCCAATCCAGGAGGAGAAGGAGCAGCTTGGTCAAGCCGGATTAAACTATTTCGGATAACTGCTCGTTCACGCCTTTCTTCAAAAGACCCCGAGGTAGATCACAGATATACTGATCAAAACAGGGAAGACGCATGTGCATACTTCGCTCCTAATGAAAAAAAACAGCTTCAGATGGAAACTTATCAGGAAGTCAAACACATCAAATTTCTATAAAAAAGAAATACAGCAGGATAAGGAGCGAGAAAGGGTGGCAGATAAATCAGACCTGCTGAGCAGACTAAAACATACATCCACTAACCAAAGTGTATTGACAGCGTAAATCCATATTAATCTTTGAAAAGAACCAATGAAAGATGAAAGAACTTACATTAGTATAACAATTAAATACAGCCTATAGTGAGAGGAAGACAGGAAGTGTCCTAATTATTACATATGAGGAGTTTCATGACGTTCGCAAATGTGTACATTTATACACATAAGCTTATAATTTATTACTCTCTTTCTCTTTCTCTCTACATATATTTATATACACACACACACACACACAAAAGTATATAGCCTACTGATAATATACAGGGGCGGTCTTAGAACTTTGGGGCCAAATGAATAGTTATCAGATTGAGCCCTTTTCACGGCCCAGTTTTTCAGCACAAGCATCTTAGGAGCAAATTTTTTAATAGATACAACAGTACTTTTTTTGAATACATGACTTATAATTATTGTCGTCCATTTGTGTTGTTTGAAGACATAAATAAGTTCCAAACGTTGGAAAAAACACTCTTAAATTAAAATTACAGGATAAATGATGAATGAAACTATATCTTAAAAGAACTCTCTGGCATTTTGACCATTTTAAGCATTTAAACTATATTTGTTTTATCATATAATCATTCTTTAAAAGATGTATTTTAGAGATCATACATTTGTCTTACTGTATAACCTGTGTTCTTCTAAATTGCAGACTATTTTCACATGCTGTTTGTTTGGTGAAGCTAAAACATGGATTAAATTAATATCTTCTAATAATTCTACAGAAGGACATTTTTTTAAGATAATGGTTATTTTATGAGTGTTAACAGAAGCAAAAGATGCCTGAATTTTACTTTTTTTTCAATTACAAACAATGATGCCTGTTCTTTTTATTATTGTATGTGAGAGAATAGACCCAAAGCTTTGGCAGAAAATTAAAGATTTAAGTAATAAATAATGATAATATAATATGAACTGAAAACCATCACGTTAAGTAGATCTGATGAAATATGAACACAGTGTTTTGTTTTGTTTTGTGTAGTGGTGTCAGGTTCATTTTTATGTAAAGTGTAAATTAATTCTAATTTTCAAATAGAGGGAAGTGAGGACATTTTATAATGTACTTTGTTAATTATTGTAAAAAAAATTCCTATTCTAATAAAAGTATGATTCAAAGTCTTCAGAATATTTATCCTTGTTGTTAAAAATGGAAACAAAACTAATTTGTATTAATTAGAAAAAAAACTTAACAAAATAGGCTACACAAAATATGGGATATTTTAATGATTTGCTAAAGTTACTCATGTGATTTGTGTTTGCTTTTGGTTTAAATCCTATTTTTCTCTTTTATCCTTATTTTAAATTGTCTTTGAGTTCTTTGAAAAACATTTTGAATAAAATGTAGGCCTATTATTAACATCATTCCTATCCCTCTTAAAGTCATTATCATTATGATAACAGTCAGAAACATGCTAATTTCAGATATGAGCGCTGCTGACTGAACAGCAGGATTAGTTAATCCTGCCTCTTAGCCTGGTCGGGAGCAGGCTAGCTGCTCAGAATAAATCTCCATGGTAGCTTATGTGCTTCGCTTTTGTGAAACCAAATCACAGCTAAATTCATCCAGGGTAACTAGAAAATCCCAGCTTAATCCCCTATCTAGGTTTTGTGAAATACCCCTCTGAACACCAGTGTGGATGACTCTGTAGGACTTCAGTTGTTTACTTACTTTTTATTTCCATTGTGTGTCTGTGAGTGCCATTTTTGGGGGCCGCACATCAATGAAATGTTGTGGACTTTTGCAAGTAGAGCAGTTTTGTATGAAAATAATTATTTTCAGAATGCGCTGCGTAAACTTTTGAGAACTTTTGCATAATAGCACCACTTTTTGGTTTTTGGAGATACTGCCCCCTCTAGAGATTTTGGGTGAAGAATCTGAAACTTTATACACGTCTGGTTCATAAAGTTGTGGTGAAATGTCAACATGGAAGCCGCCATTTTGGGTCAATGGTCAAATTTTGTTTTTTTGACCATTTTCAGAAGTCTCTTTAGGGCTTGCTTAATAAAGAGTGTTTGTCCAATCAACTTGAAATTTGGCATACAGCTAAAGGAGACCTGTATAATCATTAGATATGCAGGGTTGGACATTATCCGTGAATAATGGCAAATTTCCATAGTTTCAGCAAACCAGGAAGTAGATGCTCTTCTCAGCCGTGCATGGACATACTGTATGTGTCTCAAACATTTGGTGCATGATAATCATTCAGGCCTGCAGTTACCTATAAAAACAAAAAAGGATTAAACAAAGTGCCTCCTAGTGGTGAAAGGGTGAAAGTTCACAAACAGGCTCATCGCCAAGAGGTCCTGCAATAAGCCAAATGAATGTATTAGAAATTCAGTCTGTAGTTTTATACATTTCAGAAGTGCCTCTGTATACTAAAGAAATCCCATGAGGCTGACATGGCTCTTTATTTCAGAGTTTTTTTAACTGCCTAAGATGTTCACTCAATCTTAACTTAGCCCTCTATCGCTAGAACCCCCCCCAAATTTCTGGAGCATATGAAAGGGATCAGCCTTAACAAATGTGAAAACACATAGACTGAAAGAGATGCCCTTAAGAACATGCTAGGGTGTCTTGGTGGGGCCTCGTGTGTTATCCTTTCATGGGACCCACAGCTCCTGGAGATGCCCCTAGGCAAGGGCAGTAATATCTCCCAGCAAGAGTAGAACTGCCATCTTTACACTTTCATGGATGTAAACCATGCCCTTAAATCAGGGCACCAATTTAACAGTTAGTTTTGGGAACAGACGTGCAGTTTCATGTCATAATTGGTGGGAGTGTTTTTCACAGTTTTGTCTTAATCAAAGTCAAAATGGTATGTTCACATTTATGCATTGTCATGTTCTAGGCTATAAACCAAGTCCTTAGTGTAAAAAATAAGAATGGTGAAATGTTATCAGTTTCATGATTATTTATTCTCAGTAGTGAATTCATTAGAAAATAAACAGTTTTAATAATTATCTTAAGGCTCCTCCCCTTAAATTTAGATTTAAATTGTGTTCATAGATGCATTTTGTTCATAGAGTGTGTGTTTTTACATTTTCTGAGGAGCTGATCGTCACTTACACTCTGTTTGTGAATGAGGCCCATTGTGTCCTCAAAGCCTGGAAGACTGACAGTCCCAAAGTAGATGAAACCTCGAGTCAGGGGGAGGTTTCTTCCTTCAAGTGGCTGCTAATCTACTGATTCCAAAAGCCAAGTTGAGATGAAACCCTGACAGAGGGTATGTCTGCGGCACTGAAAGGGAGGGTGGGCACCATGTTCAGAGAAATCTACTTCCGCTGTGTCATCTTTGTCGTTCTTTTCCCTGGAAAATTCCTCTTGGGTTGTTCTTGGCATGCTCTGTCTCTGTGGTAGGTTGTCCCAGCACTACAGTTTGTCTGAATTATCACAACATCTTTGCTCTCATTGTCCAGCAGGAGGAGCAGTGCCAGTGAGGCATATTCAGACCAGCTGGAAAACAGAATTTTGTGAAAACAATTCATGTTGAGGTTCTCCTGAATCAATTTTATATCACATGAAAGTTTAAAAAAGCTAAACAATTGAGTCCCAAAAATAAGGTATTTTTTTTTTATTATTATTTATGCAGAACTTAAATAGAAGCAGAATAAAAGGAAATTTAATTTATTAAAAGAAATCCAGTTTACAAAAATAAGTTCTAACAACAAGGCATCTGAAGGAGTTTTTACAGTGAAGGCATCACATTAAGTTAGTTAAGTTAATAGTTCTACTTAAAAACATGAGAAATGTTTGGCTATAAGTTTTAGCTTGAAAGAGCATGGTCAAATGTTGGAGGTAAATAATGTAAATGTAAATGTTCTTTATTTATACAGCCCTTTAAAACAACTCTTTCAGTGAACCAAAATGCTTTACGATAGTAGAGTGTTTGTATTTTGACCTGGGCACTTCCAGCAGAAGTTGGTTAGACAACCTCAGAGCTCTACCAGGCTCCCGAACTGTTAAAAGCTCGGATACATACAATTGGGCCATTAAGAGCCTTAAAAACAAACATTAAAAGTTTAAAATCAATCCTGAAATTGACGGGGCGCCAATGAAGGGATTTGAGGACAGGAGTGATGTGCTCTCGTCTGTTGGTGCTGGTTAAGAGACTGGCAGCAGCATTTTGCACAAGTTGAAGGCGACCAAGAGAAGACTGGGAGACGCCAACATGAAGTGCATTGCAGTAGTCCAATCTTGAACTGATTAAAGCATGGATGGCTTTCTCAAGGTCGTGACGGCTTAAAAACATTTTAACTTCGGCCAGGAGACGTAACTGGAAAAAACTAGTCCTGACAACGCTGTCGATTTGTTTGTTGAACTTCAGATGTGTGTCAAAAACTGCTCCCAGATTTCTGACGGTTTGACTGAGCTTTGTAAACAAGGTGCCAAAGCCAGCCGTCACAGTGTCCCCAAACACAACACACTCCGTCTTGTCATCATTTAAATGAAGAAAATTTTGGGCCAACCACTGCTTAATATCAGCAATGCAAACAAACAAAGAATTTTGTGCACTGTCACTGTTGGGCTTCACTGGCAGATAGATTCGTAGATCATCTGCATAACAGTGAAAACAAAGGTTGTGCCTAGCTATAATTGACCCAAAATAATAATCAGAAGAACAATAATAATTCATATTATTATGTTACTTGATATAATATACTAACATCACAAAGCAACCGTAAGACCCATTAGGTAATTGTTGGGGCAAAAAAAGCACCTGATTGCTAATTAACCCAGTTTTAGTTTTAAAACATGATCAGTGCATATAGATGGTTTATGACTTATTTGAATCCTTTATAATCCTTTATAAACTATCATACAAAAGGCCTGCACAGCCAGCAAAAACCTCACTCTGAGCTGAGATCAAAACTTGAGAGCCCCGTGAAATAAATCATTTGGCTCTGACCTTTTGTAACCTCTGGATCTGGGTCTGTTTGAAAGTAGAGAACTTGTCTCCCTCAGTTCTCTCTTCTCCTTCTCGGATCTATGCTGAGTTTGACACTTTAATCAGATCCAGTACTAATGGCACAATCATCACCTGGCTGTGCTTCTGCTTCACTCATTATCGGTTTTACTGTGACACATTCGTGAATGATAACGAGCCAGTGATCAGCAAACTTAGCGAGCACCGGCGCATTAATTGCACAACAGACGAGGTTTACACCAGGGCATGCATTTCATTAGAGGGGATTACAAACACTGACAGTTTGTTGTGGAAATATTTACTCAAGCCTTCAATTTTGTGAGAATGCAGACTAAGCCTGAGGAGGGTGTGGTCTGCTGCCCCCACTCTCACAGTCCCAGGATCACATGAAGGATTACTCTATCGGGCCCGGGTGATGACAGGCTGGTACACTGAGCCCCGTTTGATCAAAAGTCCCCTGGAGACAAGGATTAAGTCGAGCTATTTACATGACTGCCAAGGAAGTGTGAAAATCAGTGTAAGGGGATGCAGGGCAATGACATCACAGCGTTTAGATTCACGGGCCGCTCGACAGCTGCCGTCTAACCCTTGTTGTGGATTAGCTCTGGAGCACTTGTATATCTCATGGACGCCACCTCTGGCTCTCAGCTTCAGTATTTCTTTATGCTGTTTGAGGAGGATTCATGCAGTCATGGAGTGTGAGGCAAGTTTGTTGTTTGTTGAAGATGCCAAGTGTAGTGAAGAGCATTCTGAGAGGCAGGGGCGGTTTTGAGGCCCTTCCTGATCAAGGGTCTAGGGACAGATATGGGGGGCCATAAGGGGGTAAAGTTAGGATGATTCTAAGGGCCCATGACTGCAAATATAAGAATGTTAGCATCATTTCTCATAGATGGTTTACATTTTTTTTATTCTGCCCTTACAAAGTTTGCTTACTTTTCTTGTTTGTCATTGCAAAAGAAAGAATATTCAGGCATCTTTTGCATTGATTAACTCCCATAAAATGACTTTTATACACGCTCTTTGTAATATTTGGGCCTTGAAAGAACAGGTTATGGACTAAGAGAAATGCATTATATGCACAAATGTTAAATCTTGGTCAGGGTTCAAAGATCAGACATTGATCAGTACTGATTACACCTTAAACGTTTATGATAAATTAAAACATGCTGAATGATTAAAATGGGTGGCACATGCCTCACAGCAAGAAGGTTGCTGGTTTGATCCCCGGGTCAGTCAGGACTTTCTGTGTGGAGTCTGCATGTTCTTCCCGTGCATGCAGGGGTTCTCTCCAGGCTCTCCAGCTTCCTCCCACAGACCAAAAACATCCTCATTAGTGACTCCAAATTGCCCTAAGGTATGAGTATGAGTGTGAATGGTTGTTTGTCTCTCTGTGTGGCCCTGCAGTTGGCTGGTGACTGGTTTAAGGTGTACATGCTTCTGGCTCAGTGTCAGCTGGGATAGGCTACAGCTGCCGCAACCGCATGGTATAGTTAATGGATGGATGGATAAATGTTTAAATTGGTCCATATGCAAGAAAGTTACGTATATTGCATTCATCCATCATCTGCACAGCTTTTTACGGGGTTGCAGGGGGGCTGGAGCCAATCACAGCTGACATTGGGCGAGAGGCGGGGTACATCCTGAACCAGTCACAAGCTGATAGCAGACCCAAATCGGGTGACAGACAACCATTCACACTCACACTCACACCTAAGGGCAATTTAGAGTCACCAATCAACTTAATAAGCATGTTTTTGGTCTGTGGGAGGAAGCTGGAGAGCCCACAGCAAACCCACGCATGCTGTGAGGCACGGGCACAGTCTGTTGTGCCACTGTGTCACCTTTACTTTTAGTCTGCAGTAGGGCTGAAAGATTTATTGTTTTTGAATTGAAATTGCAGTTTCGGACAACACAATCATGTGATCGCCTGACTGACCCAGGATCTGTTGTGTCAAGTATTTCACACATAATAATTTACACATTTGATTGCAATTTGCATTTAAGAATGGCTCACAAATGAACGGCTCGCTCACAGTCGTGAATCGGTTCTCATCATTCACTTAAAAGAGGAGTTAAAAAGAGTCGACTCATTTGCGAACGTCTCATCTCCACCGCGGGAGTGCTGGTAAGCAGGTCAACAACACGAAGCCTCTGTTTAGGAGTAGAAGTTGGAGGATCCCTTAAAATAATGAAAACTGATTATTTATCATCAATATTAGATGATGAATAATGTGTTATGTGCTTTTGATCACTGATTTCCTCACTGTTGTCTATACTGTAAACATGGTGAATATTACACTGAAGCTTGATTTGAAGAAAATCATGACTCCAATTGAAATTGTAATATCTGCCAGAAAAATTGCAGTTAGAGCTTTTCCTAAAATTGTTCAGCCCTACCCTGCATAGTTCAATTAACTATCTATTCCCTGTTTTAAGCCAAGAGTTTTTCCTCCCACATTTGAAGCTCATTTGTGTCTTTCAACAGAAGAACTCGGCCATAATCATGATAAGTGGTCCATTTTCTAAATTTCACTTCATCGTATTTATTTCTTTATTTGCTTGACAGATGTGAGGTTTTAAAAGCTGTGCTCAGCTGGTTTGGGATGGGGCCCAATTTGAAGTCTTTTCATGGCACCCAAAATTTCTGGCATCACCCCTGGACATATATGATGCTTTACTACCAAGTGGTCTGGTTCAGTCTGGTCTGGTATGGCAGTCGATTATTGGTGTTTCCACTCATGAATGTTCCTCCTGTTGGGATACCAAGGGTGCGATTTGCCGGGGGAATGGAAGAGGGGTTGCCACTCCGTCTACTTCAGGTTTCCCTGTCTTATCTCTGGTTATAAATATTCAGTCTCTGTGGGGGGAAGCGTCCCCCTTTGCCCTGACTCAATGCATTTCCTGTGTCTGACAGCAGATGGTAGCATTTGCAAAGAGTGGCTAATTCAATGGGGCGTTCAGGGAGCAGAACAAATTATTATGCAGTACTGATGCATCAATACACTTAGCCCACAGTAGATAGGTGTCTTGATTTCTTGTTTAGGGTTTTGGGGTCAATTTGGTCTTCACAACTTCGCCATTAATGTCCCTATTTTTCTTTTTTAAATTCTTCTCTATTTTGAGGCATTTTTTTCCAGAACAGCAAGGAGTTATCGAGGAGGAAAAGCTATTTTTTAATTCCTAAACTATTTCTTTATTTTACCTTAAGGCAAAAAAAAGACATTTTCTTAAACACCGTCTTTAACATCCTTGATGCAGTTTATGATAAAAATTAAGAAAATAAATGAATAAATGGGAAAAAGTGACTTTTAGGGCTTATTAACCCTTGGGAACATCTGTTATATCTTTTTTATAATGCCAGAGAGACAAACATATCTGGCTTTCAAACAACTGTAATTATTAAACTTTTTCAGACTAAAACTACATTTTCTTTTCTTGATATCATATTCTGAAATATCATAAAAGTTGACATGTTTGTTTGTTTGATTGTAATTTTTCAGAGCTGTCTTTGAATGCATCATAATAACAGCTGTCATCCACTTGTTAAGGCCCATTAAAGCTAGCCTTGAGTTTGTTTCCAGGGGTCATCATCCCTTCTGCAAGGGCTTAAAATTAGATTATATCAACCAGTGAGGCCTCTGACAAAGTTTGAATGTGCTTTAAATGTCTGATTTAAGCAGAGAAAGATGATTATTCTTCAGGTCACTACGTTATGAGCCTGTTGTGGAGTTATCAGCACTGCGGTAAAATGGTTAGACATCCATCCATCATCTATAACACTTATCCCCTTAAGGTTGCTGGGGGCTGGAATATCCCAGCTGACATTGGACAAGAGGCAAGGTACACCCTTAGCCTGTCACCAGCCAATCTCAGGGCCACATTAAGAGACAGACAACCATTCACACTCACACCTAAGAGCAATTTGGAGTCACCAATCAATCGAATGAGCTTGTTTTGGGTATGTAGGAGGAAGAAGGAGTGCCTGGAGATAACCCACGCATGCGCAGGAATAACATGCAAACTCCACACAGAAGGGCCCTGCCTGACCGGGGATTGAACCAGCAACTTTCTTGCTGTGAGGCATGTGCACTACCTGCTGCGCTACCATGCCACCCCCTGTGTATTTCAAGCTTTTTTTGTTGTCAGTCCATATCAACATGTGATTATGTCTTGACTTGTGTGGTGAGGACTGTGGAATAATTCCACTTGCCAAAGGGCTGAAAATGTTCGGCAGCCACTGCTTGAACCTAACATTAACGTGATGATAGACTTCCAGCTCCTAAATGAGATGATGTTAACCACGAGGCTTGTACCAACACTACTGGACCGACACATGTCCTGATATTAATAAAGTGGTAAGCAACCATGCTTCTGCTACTCTCTACTCTCTCTCACCCCCCCTTCACAAACCTACCCACTATCAATCTGTCTCCTATCAACAAAGGCACAAAAATGCCCCAAAATAATCTAAAAAAAATAGAAATAACAATAAAGACATCGATGGAGAGTCTTTTCTCTGGGCTGTTCAGAGACAGGTGTGAGATGGTTGGTCACAGACTCTATGAACCGTCTGTTGCTTTCACCTTTGACCTCAAGGACTGATCATGAATAAGATTCATCAGTTTAACTCTGTTTCATTAGAAGGGCTTTCAGAGTTAGTTCAATACAAAAATGGTTAATGGATTGATTGATTATGAGCAGGCCTACACACAAAAATGGCTGAGCCCCTGAGAGGACTCGTGAATGGGCCCCTCAGATGTGATATAATAATATCAATATCTAGGAAATGCCAGCGGTCTCACAGTGAATTTGCACCCCCGCATGTACAGGCTGTAGTCCTTGGAAGTGCCTGGCCCTGTTTAAAGGTGGCTTGTGTGTCATATCACACTCTCTTAATTCCCACCTTTCAACTCAATCCACTGCCCTGTCACTCAAATTAAGGAGGAAAAAGTCCAAAAATAACATAAATGCAACAGCAGCAACAACAGACTATGACTAGAAATCACTCAGAGAGTGCAAACCTCCATCAAGGTAGCTCAGATTTTGCTGCTACATCTATAAGCAATAGTTCCATGATAAAGTTACCATCATAATATGATTCATGACCCTGAAAACCCACATCTAGTACCCAGGATCATTTTGATATCATTATTAGTGAGACAGTTATTGAGCATAAATGATCGTTCGCTAATAGCAGTTATCTGGATCACCACAAAAATCTAATCATTTTGAAGTTGGGCCATTACCAACATCTCCTGAAAATTTCAGCAAAATCTGTTCAGTAGTGTTTGTGTAATCTTGCTAACAAAACAGACAAGCTAACATAGGCCAACCAAAACATAACCTCCTTGGTGGAGGTAATAATATCAACATATATCACCGTGCAGACTGCGAATAGCCTCTCCACTTTGAAATCTCTGCTTAAGACGCACTTGTTCACTTTGGCCTTTGGCAGAGTATAGCCCCCTTTAATTTGATCTTTTATTTGGTACGTTTTTCTCTGTAGTACTCTGTTTTTTTAATTGTTTTTTATTGTTTTTACTGATTTTATTGTTTGTTTTTATTGGTTTTTATTGGTTTTTCTGTCTATTTTACTGTAAAGCACTTTGGTAGACCAATGGCTGTCTTAAATGTACCATATAAATAAAGCTGACATTGAAACTGACAACATAGCAAAACAAAAAAAGTTGCAGGTTATAGCATGTCTGACCAAAACAAACATAAGTGCTCTAACTATTAAATTCAATGGATCCATTCACAACAGCCTGGATAATAAATGGTGAGCATTTAGGCTCAAAGTAACAGAAAATCCTGGTTTAATCCATCATGGACCATGTCTTTAAAAATGTTGAAGGGCCCCTACATGACTCTGGGCCCTTAACATTTGTAAAGACAGACAGTGTTCCCCTCTATTCGACCTTGATTATGAAGCACACTGGGTTTCCCTTTGTATGAAATATTTAGTCTGAGTAAAGTTTGACTTGATTATCTCACGTTTCCCCTCTTTTATTCCCTGTCTCTTTTTTCAGTGCTACATTATCAATACATGAGGCATTTTTATTATTTCAGCTCCACAAGTAGACAAAAAATAATCAATAAGTCATCAGTCAGACTCTGAAGTGCTGTCCTATTGATCAAGTTTTTGTTTATTTGTATTCAATACTCACACACATATTGATAGTGATGATATTGATTCATTTTTATCGGTGGGAGCTGAGCCACATGTTTAATTCATCAAAACAAGCCATGACAGTATGTGCTATAATTAATTAATAATCTTTATAAACACATTAACCATGCAGCAGAGGCACCTTTAAAGTCCAGTCACAGTGAAATCTGTGAACGCTCTCTGGTCCTCATTCATCAGTCTGGGGTGGAAACTGCTCAGACTTCATCACGGGAGTCTTACAGCAGCCCCCGCGTGTGATTCACACTTAATTAATGCCCTTATTTTAAGCTGCTACTGATTTGATATCTCTAAAGATAAAATGTGGATTCTGCTGGAACACACTGTAAAAATACAGGCAGTTAGTAAAAGACATCACAATAAAAAATATACAAGAACAAATATGGTAAACCGTTTTTATTGTTGTTAACTGTCAAAAAACTACTATAATGTCAACTTGAAAAAAAGAATTAAAAGCTCTGATGTAAAATAATTAAGAAACTGCTAAATACTGCACAAAACACAGAAATCCTCCTTTAAGTTGGGATGTCTGCTGTTTGTGTCCATTGCCTTTCGGTTTTTTCTTTTTTTCTCTGTTAAATTGTTTTAAACACTTAAATATCCTTCTTTTTTTGCCATATTTTGTGAAAGTGACCTTTTTCCACCAATAAAGCATAGAAAAAGTTTTTAAAAAATGGTGCAAAAAACAAAAACAAAAACGAAAAAACAGCGCAATTTTGTAGCATCTGTAAATTTTACAGTTGTACTAACAGGGTGTCTTTTTATAAGATGCATTGTAAGCATATTCAAAGTCTAAATCAGAGATAAACAGGTTCAACTGTACAATATTGTACCTTCTGTGTTATAAGGATTTATGTTTGCTTAAAGTTTGCATAATTGTTACTTTCAATGAACACAACAGGCATAAAATAATTTCGATTTGTGATTAATTACATGTTTTTGGTAGTTCCCTTATTTTAGTTTTTTTAATTGCACAATGAAATGTAATTTTTTTTTTTATATAAATGATGACTGCAAAATGAAACTTTTGTTCCTTTTCATTTTACAGTTATTTAATGTATTTTTTATATATACATTTTTACAGCATTTTACTGTATTTTTTTTACAGACTTTTTTTCTTTTACAGTGGACTTCTCCAGTGTTTTTAGTTCCATCTCTGTATTCTCCTCTTTACCACGAGGACGTCACAAATGTCTTCAAGCTTCATAGCAGAAATACATTTATGTCCTTTTTGTTTTTTAGATTCATGTTTAAGATATTTATATTACAAACGCTGACAGATATAACAGCTGTAATAACACATGTGACACAAACATTTAAAGAACATCATGGTCCATAGGTACAGATTACTTCATCAGTCTTTGCATTTACCTCTCTTGTTCAGTAGGTAGCGCTATCATCACACATCATCCGGCATTTGAATCAGCACAGAAATCTGTTCAACTCGTATTTCACAGGTAGACACAACTCACTAACATTTTTGCATTTGTCATTCATTTTGATTTTAAGCAAATACTGAGTTTAAATATGTGCCACAAGCCTTTAAGTACAATCCAATGAAATAATTAAACTGCACGTTCATCTAAATTAGTCTTTTAATTATGTTGATATCATTGTAATCATTAAATATGCAAGACATTATCACATTTCCTAATGAATATTTGAATTAAATTTCACTGGTCCACTTATCACCACCCCAGTAGCATCTCACACACATTATACAGTCAAAGGAGCAGAGGACAGCTGTGACTCAACTTAAAGCTGTGATGGGATTCACTGCATTTTGGAGCTTTTTCTTTTTTTCTTTTTTTTAAATACAATGACTGGGGCAGAAATTTTAAAGCCTTTTCTGAGAGATATACAGGCCCCAGATTATCACAGTAGTTCTAAACTGCAGTGAGGAAATGAATTGGCCAACAGCTGCTGTGGGCTCAAACCTTAGAGCAGCAGGAGAACATAAAACGAAGGCAAAATCTCAAGGCAGACATATCTTAATGAAATAACTCTGACTTGTGTTTTAATATCTTATTATGACATATGCTGCTGACCTCTTGGGCAGGTCACCGCTGTGAAAGAGACCTTGATCTCAATGAGCTTTTACCTGGTTGAATAAAGGTTAAATAAATAAAAATAAATTAGTCTCACATGTTTTTTGTGTATAACTGATGACAGGTAAAATTTCACCAACAGTATAACCTTTGAAATAGTTTTTTTTTTTGCCAATATGCCAGTATTTTAAACTTATTTGTGCCCATTGATACTAATGTATCTATTTTTTTTTACCACACCTCCATCAAATGCAAATGTGTTTATTCTCTCTAACAGTAAACTCAAGCTCAGTCTGCACTTTTAACAGCAAGAAGAACAAATCATCTCTTTACCAATCTGGTGTCTTTTTGTGGTTTGACTGTCAAATTGAAATCAATATTCAAAATTTTAAACATATAAGGCTAAAATATTGGCAATAAATATTGACAGAACTTTTCATGTTTACCGCTAATGATATTTAGGTTTTGAAGCAATTACCTACAATTAGCAGTACAAATATAATCAATATAAATAATATTGTGCTTCTCTAAAATAATAATAATAATAATTATAATAATGATGATAATAATAATAATAATGATAATTTTGTAAAATTTCTCAAATTCAGAAAACTTTAAAACTGCTCGGGTCACAGTTTTATAATCAGATGAACCATCAATAATGTTGTGAAATGCAGAAGACAATGTTTTCTTGATTTTTTTTATTAGTTTTTTAAAGTTATAGTTATGTTTCAGTTGTTTGTGGGAAAAAAAAACACACATAGTCAACTTAATTCAAAACTCACCCAGCTGTTGTTGTGTAGTTGTGATAGTAAAAAACAGAAAATTCAAAATTTATACTCTAAATGGACAATATATCTCTCTCTATATATTGATATATATATCAATATACAGAGTTTAAAATTGAAAATAAATTCAATATTTTGAAAAAAAATAATGGAGGTGTGTTATTATAGCCTAGATACATTAGAAATTAATTAATTTTTCAAAATATGTAAATGTGCTTGACCATTTAAGGGTTAAGATCACTGCCTGAAAGTGAAGAGCAGAGATCTTTTGAATTCTAGAAACTCAGAAATCTTCAGATGTATTTTTAACCAGCAGGAAGCAACGTAGTACTTGCACAACTCCGACAGCATCAGACCTTTCCTGGCTGTTTAAGTTGTTTTTAGTTAAAATAAAAAATGCTTTCCAAAACTGATTTGTTATAATTGTGTGAATAAGCCGACAAGAGCAGAAAAAATCAATGTACTGATGCCCGTGCCATCAACTTATCCAAGTGTTGCCAACTTATCTGTGCAACTCAGTTTGTAGAAATTTCCCTGCAACATATTTAACCGAGAGAGAGAGAGAGAGAGCACTGTTTAACATGCACACATACTCACACTGGCCACTTTATTAGGTACACATTGCTGACTCCAGGTTGGACCTGCTTTAATTCTTTGTGGCTTCAATTCAACAAGGTGCTGAAACACTCAATATGGACATGATGGCATCACACAGTTTCTGCAGATTTGTCAGCTGCACATCCGTGATGTGAACCTCCTGTTCCACCACATTCTAAAGGTGCTCTATGATATTGAGATCTGGTGACTGTGGAGGCCAGTAGAGCACTACAGTGACATTGTCACGTTCAAGAAACCAGTTTGAGATGATTTGAGCTTTGTGACATGGTGTAATATCCTGCTGGAAGAAGCCATCAGAAGATGGGAACGCCTTAGCCTCTGTGGTGTTGTGTGTTAAGAAATGGTCTTCTGCATACCTTGGTTGTAAGGAGTGGTTATCGAGGTTGTTGTATTTCTGTAACGTCGAACCACACTGGCATTTCTCTTCTGACCTCTGACATCAACAAGGAATTCTTGCCCAGAGAACTGCTGCTGAATCTTATTTCTTTATTGGACCATTCTGTAAACTGTAGACATGGTTGTGCAAAAAAAATAAAAAATAAATAAAATATCAACATTTAACAATAATGGAGGTTATTATTATTTTTTTTTAGAAAAGAATATTATTTTGATTTGATAATTTAATATCAACAACTTGCTAAAACTCCCAACCAGCTCTTTTCTTTTTTATTTTAACTTTTATTTTACCAGGAATGTTCCCATTGAGATACAAAAATCTCTTCTGCAAGGGAGTCCTGGCCAGGACAGCAGCTAAAAAGTCCCACATAAAAAACAAACAGTGGATTAAAACACACAAACATTCATCACGAATCAGCATTCAGGCATGAAATAAGTGCAAACACTGGTCAGATGATCATTTAGTCTGTTTTTAATTAACACAACACTCTAGTTTAAGGAGACTGCAAGTCAGACTAAGATGAAGGAGAAAAAAGACAAAAAGCCCTTTTCCAAAAACAGAGAGAGCTCCAGGAACAACATACATGACGAATCAACGAGACCAAAGGCCGCAGACAATGACGGTCTCTGGTGTTGGGAGAGACTGTCAGTAAGACGTTAAAGTTTAGACATGATGGTGACGCAGAGAGCTTTTTTATAGCTGTTTGTTAATTTCCAACTTTTGTCCCTGGCTGGGCTTTTGTGGGCTTTATGTGTGTTTGTACAAATTTTACAGAGATGTTTTTGTGAGTGAGTGACTTTTGTTTTAAGACTATCCCTGCTCCTGCTGCCCCCTCACTCCTGCTGAGGGGGCGTGTCCCCCTGCTACTGCAGCACACCTGTTCCTGATCTCCTCATCACCTGCTCCTTAAAGCCTCCTGAAGACTCTCACAGTGCCAGATGAGTCCTGCACCAACATGTGGTATTGTTGGCTGTCTCCTGAGCTCTAGTGTTTTCATGTTGCCTTGGATGTTTTTGTATGGACATTGTAATCTGCCTGACTGAAACTTACCTGTGATTCTCCTCTTCTTTTCCAGCGTCTCCACGTGCCCAGCAGCTCTCAGCCACACTCTGGATCTCAAGCTCCCTCAGCTCTCACAGATCCCTCCACACAATACCCTGAACAGTTTCCTCAATAAAAATATCTTTGTTGCAGCTTAGCTTGGTCTCAGGCTGGGTCCTCTAAAAACCTCGGAAACTCGTTCCCTAACAGTTTTTCTTGCATGTATAGATATATTTCCAATGTTATTATTCCAAACTGATGGGCTCTAAATAATAAAAGTTTGCTGGCTGAAGTTGAAAAGAAGTGTTTGAACTAACTGGAGTAACTCAGCCAAGCCCACCAACTTTTCTTAACTATATACCCAAACACATTTTACACTACCTATTTTTATACTAGATTTTATACCTCCTGACCCTTATTTTTATTTTTATTCTAATTATATGTCGATTGTTTTTGCACCAATCTATCAAGACAAATTCCTTGTATGTGCAAATGTACTTGGCACTAAATACAGTTCTGATTCCGATTCTGACAAGATGTAGACAATTCTTCAGTAATAAAATTGTATTTTTTTATAAATGCATTTGCTTTATTTAGTTGGAAAATGGCATGAATAAGTTGGCAGCAGCAGAGAAAGTGTGTGTGACCTTGCCAGCATTATCATTTTTCCAGCTTTTTTATGCAACTCCGATAAAGTAGGAGTGTAAGAAAATATCAATACTCCACTATAACGTGATGCTTTGTGGAGCAGTGCTGTATTGATATTTCAGCTACAAAGTTGCAGTAACTTATAATCTAATATTGCTTATATATTCGGGACACTTGTTTTCTGTTGTAGGTCAGCCTTTGCCTTCATTGGCAGCAGTTGACATTCGGCTGTTTGACTCTTTCTTTTGCTTTTTTATATTTATTATGTGTTATTGTGAGCCTTCCAGCAAGAACGATTCTGATTTGATCCCCGTGTCAGTCAGGGCCTTTCTGTGAGGAGTTTATACGTTCTCTTTGTGCGTGGGTGGGTTCCCTCTGGGCACTCCCAGACCAAAAACATGCTCATTAGGTTGGTTGGTTGGTGACTCTAAATTGTCCTTTGGTATGAGTGTGAGCGTGTATGGTTGTCTGTCTCTCTATGTGGCCCTGCAGTTGGCTGGCGACCAGTTCAGGATGTACCCTCACCCAGTGTCAGCTGGAATAGGCTGCAGCCCCCCCCCGACCCCAAAAGGGATAAATGGTTATAGATAATGGATGGATGGTGTGGGACACACAGTAAAGGCGATAAATGTTGCAGGGACCATGCTTTATGAATTATAAACACTGACTGGAAACTATATTCTTTATGCATATTATTTGATGGCTTCTAATGTTATCTAAAATCTAAAATAAAGAAAGACTTCAGGGGAAAAATATGATGTATTGCCCTGTTTATAGCACAAGGCGTCGTCTCATGTACAAGATGTGTTCACACTGAACGGCACGTGGGCGACTTGGGTGACCTGGGCTACACCTCTCCATGCAAAGTCAAACCCAAAACGTAATAACTTTATTACATCATGGGGCATAATGTAATAACTGACCCAAAATGTAACAAGTTATTACATTTTGGGCAAAAACTAATTACGTTATGGGCTCAGCATCTTGTTACATAATCTACCAGTTATTACATTTCAGGTTTTATTGCATTTTTTTTTATTTATAACATTATGGGTCATTGTTACATTTTGGGTCATTGCTACGTATCGGGCTCTATCAAGCCCTCAATCTGGCAACTGGGTTGCGCTACCGGGTCGCTTTGGATGTGTGACCAGGTCGTGTCGCTCGGTCGCCAAAGTTGAAAAATTTGAACTTTTCAGGTGGCATCTCATGTGGCTGTGCTGCAACAGCCAATCAGTGTTGTGTGGGCGTGAAACGACACCCGTAACAGACTGTTTATATTCTCACAGAGTGACAATCCATGTCCGTGTGGGAACATTAGTTATTGAGTACATTAATTCTGCCTAAAAGTGGGTTCACTCAGAAAGCGACTTCGATGACCGAGATCGCGTCCCCTGTCCATAAATAGCTAATTTCGTCACTGTTGCGTCTCTCATGCCCGCTGGAGTTTCACTGCGATCATATATCATATATATATATATATATATATATATATATATATATATATATATATATATATATAAATAAATAAATAAATATATATATATATATATACGTGGCAGTTCTCTGCGATCCTGTCCTTCCTCATCTGCATCAGCTGCCGTGTTTTACGGTTCGTAAGTGAGTGAAAAGGATACAGTTGGAATAATGTCACTTAAAGGCAGGGTTGGTAATCAGAACTAGATGCAATTTTTGTTATACTGGTTAAAATGATCGTTATGCCCCAATGGCAATCAACGCATGATGTGTTCTTAAAAGAGACAGAAAAATCACTGCTGTCTACAGCAGGAGTAAAGCAGGAAAACACCAACCAATCACAGACATTTGGACCAATTTATTAAACCAATCAAATCCTGTACTGCCGTTCTGCCCACCTTCTGTGAGTACATTTTGCCGACATGCAAAGACCCTGATTCAATGCATAGCCGAGCTAAGAGGGATACAAGTACACTGGAGAATGGCAGAGAAATGACCTATACCCCGATTACTGGTAACCACTCCTCCTGCTGAACAGAGCAAGAAAAGAAAGACGGAGGCAGAGAAGGCCGAAACAAAAAAGAATCTGGACAAAGCCAGGGCAAAAACGAGAGTCAACATCGGGTTGTGAGTACTAACTAACTTGCCATGTTTGTTTGTTTTTTTAACTTTACTATGATAATGTTTTGTTGTTTTCTTACCTCTGAGTGAGACATGACTTGGTGTAGTGCAAAACAAAAATGATGTGCTGAGGACCGGTTTTGAGTTGAATCAGTAATATGGTCGTGAATCAGCAACGCTCGTGCATGTGAGCGGGGCCGTGGTTTTGGAGGAGCTCCAGGGAAGAGGGGGAGGGGCTAGGTGGAGTCCTGAGGAGATGCTACATTCAAATTCATGCTAGTTTTTCCGTGATTACCAACCTTGCCTTTAATACATACAAATGATGCATTTGATATGATATGATATGATGGCGGTGAAACTCGAGCGACGCAACAGTGACAAAATAAACTATTTATGGACAGGCGACGCAACTTGGGTGGGCGATGTGATATCGGTCGCCCAAGACCCATTTGGTGTGAATGCACCTTTATATCGCAGAAACCTTGCAATACACATCCCTACTGTTGTAAGTTCTTGTACAGTAAATATCAAAATCCTTCAAAGTAACCTGAGATGTTCATGTCATACTGATGCCCACCTATGACTGTACCTTGAGGCCTCTGGAGGATGAGGCCCCCAGCAGTTGTGTACCTTCCTCTCATGGCGAAACAGCTCATGTTCAAGAGACTGTCACATTTAAAGGCCTTCATTCTGTTATTATTTGTCCACTTTTTGGTTGTGTTGATAATTACTTGGATGTTATTGAAAGGGATAAACACTGAGAAAGACTATTATCACACCAACCATGCCAGATTTAGATTGTTTTGGTCTTTTTAATGTTTAATATCTTATTAGATTCCTGAGACATTAATCTCCTACTGATGATTGCTGGAGTAAGTCAGAGACAGATTTTTTTTCAGCCACTTTTGGATTTAAAGACAAGCAGAGGGACAGGTAACAGTCCTCAAACCCTCTAGCTGTAAAAAGATGAGTGGTATGACATCTGGTTGTAGTCCTGATTTCTTTTTTTTTTTGTGGTCGTCCTTGAACCGACTTCTCTTGTCTGAGTTAAAAAAAACTGATATGCTTTTTCATTCAAATACTTAGTCAGCATGTTGAAAGAATCACAGCCATTAGAAACCATTCATTCTGTGACCTCATCAAAACAATGATTTTAACAGTCTTGGATAATTTCCCCAATGTGCCCACAGTCCTCACTTTAAATAACCATGCATTACTTCTTAGGTTAATCTTTCTTAGAATAATATTTTAATTAGAACAGGGTCAAAGGGGCGCTCAAAGAGGCCCACTGTGCTGCGTTGATGAGAGTGAATGTAGGGTCAAAATTAATTCGGAAGCACAAAACTGACTGAGTCTCTTTTTCCAGAACCTGAACATTCAGAGGCCTAATTGACTGAATATGAGCCTCTGGAATCTGAAAATGTGAGTTAAGGTCCCGCCTGGTTTATCGCAAAGTATCAGCGCTCTGTTCTCAATGTGCCTGAATAGTGTTCCTACCTGATGTGTGAACATGTTTGTGACTGTAAACATTGTACTTGAAAAGCCCGTCATAAAGGAGTGTTTCTGGAGTGAAAAGGATGTGATACTGAAGACCTGAAGAAAGTCAGGCTCAGACATTCAACTGAGCTCACCCTTGCTTGCTGAAGTGTTCAGTATCTATTGAGATGGTATCCTTAATCTTGAGGCTGTACTTGCACTAATCTCCACCCTGTTTATCCAATATTTATTTATCTGCCATTATCAATTCACTCCACTTCTGCCATTTCATGATATTTCTGGCTTGTATACATGTATATGTGTAGAGTATGCAATTAGTGTTTGGTAGATTATTTCTTTGTTGTAACACGGCTTCTTGGCAATAATCTTACACTGTTGGAAAGCCTGTTTAATTCCCATTGAAATGGTGCCACTATAGGAGCCAAATATGTTGCTGTAATAATTTAAAATCAATTATGGCTCACTTGGTGTGTGTTGGGTGTTGCTGTTACCAGGGGTTAAGGTATAAAGGTAGCTACGTGACTGTTGACATCAGGGGGTTTGGCCTGGAAGGGCAAAAGGTTTTTGACCACTGCGGCGTTGAATGCCGGTGTTTTCTTTGTTGTTCAGTTGTTGATGAAAATGACAGAAAATGGACTGTAAGGATATTCATCTACGCACTAAGAATAAATGTTCATTATGCTACATCAGAGGAACAGTGTCCAGACTCTTTCTGATCGTCAAGAAACACGCGGTAGCCTGAGGAAACAGTAGCGTGGCTCGTCAACCAGGTTACTCTGGGTCAAATAGCGCAGTAGGTAAAAGTATAGACTTAGCTCCTACAGCCACATTTATAACTAGAAAGCACTTGGAGAGCACAAACTTCCACCAAGGTAGCTCACATATTGCTGTTACATCTGTAAGCAATAGTTCCACGATAAAGTTACCATCATAATATGATTCCTTGACCCTGAAAACCCACACCTAGAACTTAGAATCATGTTGATATCACTATTACTGAGCAAAAACTATTGTTTGCTAATGGTGGTTATCTGGATCACCACCAAAATCTTCTCATTTATAAGATGGGCCAATACCAACATCTCCTGAAAATTTCAGCAAATTCCATCCAGTAGTTTTTGCGTAATCTTGCTAACAAACAAACAAACAAACAAACATACCCCAGCAAAACCAAAACCTCCTTGGCGGAGGTCATAAACATGTATTTGTGGGATTAGCAGCAGAGCTGAGTATGTGCACTAACAAAAAAATCAACCAAATTCTTTCTGCCAGTCTAACTGCTTTTTGCTGTTGCCACTGACTCTTGTTTTAGCTTTAGGTTCACCCTGGGTGCCGACAGTCAGACTGTCAGTGAGCATAGGCACTGCTACAGTCATCAGTTGGTGTCTGGATGCCACCTATGACTGATCTGGAAATGGCCCTTGTGATAGGGCAACTTCAAGGTGGTGTTCTGCAAAACCATGTTGCAGCATTATTTGGGGTGAGCCTGAGTACCATCTCCAAACTGAAGGCCAAGTTCCATATAACAGGGGATTTAGAGACAGACCACAAAGTGGGCCTCCCAAGAAGGCGTTCCCTCACCCTGTCTGCACTTAGAAACCATGGGCAGTCTTCTACAGATTTGCTGTTAAGGTTTGCAGGACAATGTGGCCAACAGCTCTCTGCCCAGACAATCCAGAACAGACTGCACACAGCCAGTCTCTGGTCTCACAGGGCTGCTGCAGGCCTGCCATGACTGCCCTTCACCGTCAGGCCTGTCTGCACTGGTGTCTGCAACATGTGCACCTGAGCCTGAACATGTGGAGGAGCGTACTGTTCAGCAACGAGTCCAGATTCTTCTTATAGCAGTTGGATCATAGAGTTTAAGTGTGGAGAAGACACGGGGAATGGTATACTGATTGCTCCACTTTGGAGGATGCAGCATGATGATGGGGGGTGGCAACTCCTTTACTGGAAAAACAAGGCTTTTCATTATTGGAGGCAATCTCAAGGCAGAGAGATGTCAAGATGAGATTCTTCAACCAGTGACAGCCCCATACCTCCACAGTCTGGGACCAAACTCTGTCCTCAAAGTGACAACGCTCGCCCCCAAAGAGCAGGTTTATCAGAGACCACCTCCAGAATTTGAATAGAGGAATGAATGGAGGAATTGACCTACCAGCAGTCATGACTTCAGCTTCATTGAACACTTTTGAGATCAGCTTGGATGCGCTGTTTGTGCCAGAGTGACCAACACAACCGTCGACTGACTTTTGACAAATGCTGGTTGAAGAATGGGTGCCATCCCGCAGCAGCGTGTGACCAGGCTGGTGACCAGCGTGAGGAGGAGGTGCCAGGCTGTTGTGGCTGTGAATGGTTCTCCCACGCGTTACTGCGGCTCCTGTTTGTTCAATGATTATAGTGTTTCATTGCCAATATGTTTTCTTTTGACTACAATCGTTCAATCCACCAAACTACACTTAACTAGTCCATAGCAGAATAAGCTATTTGGCTTTGGCAGAGAGGATTTGGGATTTTTTTCATGGGCACGACTCACATCCTCAGAACACATGTGCCATAAAAATTTGGCACCATTTAAAAAAGAAATAAAAACAACAATATAAGATTTACTTCAAGGGGTATTGCAACAAATAAATATTCTACCAAACTCTAATTTTGTCACTTTTTATGCTTAGTTTATATATATAAATACATTTAATATACATATCCTCATGTTACTGTGATTAAATAACTTCTTGACTTTTTAGTATTTGTGCTTTTTGGGTAGTTTTTAAAATCAGTAAAGACACAAAGTGTCTTTATATTTTATTACATAACAATACTTGAAAGTAACATACTACTGGTTTGTAACTCAATAGCCATATCAGAAACATGATTACAGCTAATGGTCATATTTTGGATTTATCTTTCCATTTACGCTTAAGTTTCATTAATTTGATACTGATCAGGTCAAATCATCAACCTATACAAAATCCAATCTTACCAAGATCTATATTTATTAATTACATTTGTCTACTGGTTTGTCTCATTTGGGTCAAATGATATACATGGTACTATAACATACTGAAATAAATAACTGGTTGATCTAACACTCCTGCTGTTGTGTACTATAATACTCAGTACTCTGAGTACATATTAAGCGCAGTACTTTTGACTTTTACCCGAATAGATTCATAATGTGCAACATTTACTTATAATTGTGAAAACTGCATCTAAGTAACTGTACCTTTACTAAAGTGCAAGAAGTTTGTCATTTTCTTTGGTAATAAAAACATTTTAAACGATCATATAGTTTCTGGAGAGAATTAAGTATTCATTTGGACACAGAGACAACACCCATTCACAAGATTCAGCAGAGAAATTATGTCAATGGCACATGCTGCTTAAATGTTCAATATGGCTTTGTACTCTTATTTTTCAGGCTGCACTTGCTCTCATTTTCCTCTATTTATTCTTTATTGATTAATTTATCATATTCCTTCCATATTCAGAATATTTATGACATGCATATTTGTAATTTTTTGTGTGTCTCTTTCTATCTATATCTATCTCTTTATCTAAATAAACAAAATAAAACTAAATCAGTTGAAGCTTTTCATCATCTAGGTTTGTCATTAAACCACAACTGTTGCTTTGTAACATAGAATTTTCACACATATACATAAGCATAAATTGCTACTATTGTTCACTGCATAAATAACTGATTTACATTTTTTTTTGCTTTATGGTCATGTTATATTGTCATAATTGTATAAATTCCTTACCTTTAACACACCTTTTACACATCTATCTATATGTCTGTCTATCTATCTATCTATCTATCTATCTATCTATACACCTTTATTTTTTATAATATTAGGCCATATATGACAAAGCACTATAGCCTGTTCTGATCAGATCCTCCTGTCAATATTAACCAACATTAATATGTTCATTTGGATTATGGATGTTTGAAAAAATATCATATATTCTTCATTGAAATCACTAATCAGGCCCTTTTCTCTTTCCTTGTAATCACCCTTACAGGTAGCTAAAAATGTAAAATAATGAGCGGTCTTTATTAGTGTAATGGTAGATTTTAATTTCTGATATGTCAATATTTAAAACCATCTTTAATGAATCATGAATTTCAGTTTAACCCTGGAGCCACACATAAAATGCAATAAGAAAAACTTTTAATAATCTTCCTTTACTCCCTCAGCAGGTACTTGTAGCAGGGGAATATATCATTGTCCCTGAAGGAGCTAAAAATATGATCCCTGAAAATATAATATATATATTTATTTACCCGGGATTCATTTTTCATATGCAGTCATATCTGCTGCATATTCTGAGACCTGCTTCCAGAGATCATTGTTTTTTAATAGCTTCAGTCAGTATTAAAGACAATAATAATAATAAAAAATCATACATTTCTCATCTGTGGGGACGTTACTATACTATACTGTTCTTTAACAGTTTGATGTCAGCAGGGGGAGCACCTGGCCCCAGTGTTAACACACTCTGCAGCCTGTGCTCCAGACCACAGGAATCACTTATTCTAATAGACACACGAACATTTCAGGATTTATTAAGTTAACTGGACAAAGTGGGATGTGCTGAAGTTCAAAGTTGCTACAAATTCATTATATCTTTGCTGAATTATTTTTGCCATCCCTTGGGGTGAAACTTGAGTAATGTTCTTGTTCTTATTTTTCATTCAAAACACTTCAACTTTGATTTAATTGTTATTATTATTATTATTATTAAAAATGAATGTATAATTGAGTTGTGATCGTCTATCTCTCTGACCATTTTTATAGAGAGTGGTTTTGGAAAATTTAAATTGTAGATAAACCTTATAATAGAATAAATGTAAAAAATGTATAGAACTACAATATTGGCGCTTTTTAATTAGTTAAAATGTCTGGTGTTTTGGTTTAAAACTACACAAATATAGTTAAAAATAAAGTAAAGCAGAAGCTACGTTTTGATTTAGTTAAGTACATGCTTGAGAAGATAAAGTATTTGGTCATAATTAATATAAAAGCTCCATATTACATTTAAAGATGAAGGTTATAAATTAGTATATTTATATATTGAGGTCTCTGCATAAGGGGAAACAGTTGCAGGCACGGACTGACATGTATACTGATGGCAGGACAGAATAATGTCGATAAAGTCGCTTACTTTAATTTCCAGCACTTCCGCTAATTTGTCCCGTGCGCTCCCTTTTATATAAACACAGTAAAAAAAAAAAAAAAAAAAAAGTAGGCTTGGCCAAATTCCCTGAACTCCTCTAATCTACACATCATCTCCTTCCCTTTTTCCAGACGGTATCGATCAACCCGGGGCTTTACGTCAGTATTGATAACTTTGCCAAAGCAAAATCAAGTGCAATTGTCCAGTTAATGTCGGGACGGAGGCTCGGATACTCTTGCGCTTTACTTTTTCAAAGACTCGGGCAGTTCGCCAAATATCGTCGACTTTTCCTCTCCTCTTCCTTCCACTAAAAAAAAAAAAAAAAAGATGTTGCAGGACTTGTCAAACATATCCGCGGAGTAAAGTCTCTTCGTTATGTTTTTTTCCTCCTCTAAAGTGGGACCTGTGATCCTAAACGTTGTTTAACGAGGGGGAATCCAGCCCACATATTTATTGCAGCCGCTGAAAAAAATCTCCTCAATATCCCCCAAGATGGCCGCCGATGTAGGATCGATGTTTCAATATTGGAAGAAATTTGATCTACGGCGGCTTCAGGTTAGTGCTATTCTCACCTTTCTCGACTTATTTTTCCAGCGGTATGTCTTTATACTCTCCTCTGCTGTTTGTTGTGTTGTTTGGGCGAAAGTAAAGCGAAAGCTAGCGGCGTTTGCATTGATAGTTATTAGAAATTGATCCCTCTTCTGCCTTTGTTCAGTTCAATCATTGATCAGCGGTGGAGCGACCGTGGAGCAGCACAGCCTCTGTTAGCCACACCGATCTGGGATCAGCACCGCGGACAGCACTGCTGTTTACATGCATTCGCTTTTCTGCTCTTTTCCTCTTATTGTCCGACACCAGCACCGCCGTCCTTACATGTACGGAAACTTTTAATGCGCCCTGAATCTCTGGGCTTTGGACGGAGGCTGTAACTTTTTCACACGGCTTAATGTTTTATGCGGTTTGTGTCGACGGACGTTGCGTTGCTGATGCATCTTTCAGTAGGCTACAGAGCGATTCTTGCAATTTTACATTTTTGTGTGATGAAGTGTTTGCATGTTGGGAAGTTTTATTAACGAGAAGGAAAGTTTAGAGACGTTTTGTTCGGGCTTTTTATGCGAAATAGGCGGAATGGTGTTTTCGCTGTACTGTACATTTGAGCCGTTACAGGAAGTGCAGCGTAAAAACCGTTAGTTCGTAGAAAAGACGTTTCAGGTGTGTAACGGCCGGACTGTGGAGCTCTGTTAAAACATGTTTGCGGTAAACACCGTGGAGAATGTGGCAGGTGAGCAGTTTGTTCGTATCACAGCCGTAACATGTACCTACACAGTCCCATTAAATTGCATGTCAGCTCCGTAGCCTGTCTTGCTTCACCCACTGCGCAGAAAGTTGGTTTTATAAACCACAATGCTGACAGGCTTTACGCTCTCATTCCTGAAAAATAAGGTTGATAAAGCTAAAGGCTGATTTCAGTGTCCACTCCCCCCCTCCTCTCCTCTCTCCTGAAGCCGCATTGGGCTGCTCGGCCGGGGGGGCTGTGTAATTGTATTCCCCGCTAATGTTTGTAAATCAGCCTCGGCCGGCGCAAGGGCAACGTCTGTGCCGTTTGACTGATGTTCTGTAACATGAGAGATGACAGCAGCATGGCAGCACGGGTCCCTCGGAAAAGCCTACCGAGGTAGAGAAATCAGATCTGGTGGCTCTCGGTTGTCTTGTGTTGGTCGAGTGTTATTCCAGCTCCCAGCCACTGAACCTCTCTTTCATCCAGGCTGGAGGGGGATCCAGAGGGGCGAGGGAGCTTTTGTTGTTACGGCTTCATGCGGCGTCCTCCCCTCCTGGTTCGCTCCGGCTTCACATGGATCACATTTATGGTGCATGTATACATTCAAGGTTTTTTCATTAGATGTGGCTGAGGAGTCGAGGAGCTAAACCTGAACTGGCCCTTAAGGATGCCAAAGCCATTACCCAGTGTCATAAGCAGTGATGTAGTGCTATATAATAAAAAGGGGAGCCTCCAGCCTGTGGTCATTAGAAGGCTTGCAGCCCCTAATGTGAGGGTAGATATCATAAACATGCAGGAAAGTGTAAATTCATGCTTGTGTCCCCTTAAATGACCTTATTGTCATGTATAGCAAACCACTTTGCATCTATATCTATGCTGGATAGCATACTAATACAAAAATGAATGTGAAAGACAGTGATACCCCTAAAATCTAAGATTATACACACATGTAGCTCTCATTATTACTGAGCCTTTTGTGAAAGACTGCACTGATCACTGAGGAAAAATCCATAGTATAGTCTTCAACTAAAATCAAGTCAATAAGCAGAAATGCAGGCATAGAAATCACTTATTTGTCTTTGTAGTAATTCTGAAAATCACACCTTGACTTTTCATTAATTAGAAAGTGACCAATTCTTAAACATATTGTCTTGCAGCACTAAACATGCAATTATCTTTACATTTCTACATCGAATTCCTATTTGGAGTCTCCTTCTACCATAATGATCTCTGAATAAGTAGTGTAAAATATCCTTGACACCTATAGATAAAATGAAAGCTACCATCTAAATGTATTGTACCGACATTAAAATAACCAATATCTTGATTATAATGAGTTTAGTCAACCATCTACATACAGGAATGCCAAAAATGTGTTGTCAAAGTATCTTCACAGTCGGCATCAGAATTGTTGTAATAGCCAAGTATATACAACATATTCATTTAAGGAGTCTGCGTTGGTGTTAAGCACAAAAAAATAACAAGCCTCTTGTTGTTAACATGCCTGTATCATAAGTGCGGTGAGGCAGCATGTGTCAGATACGTTAAATATACGTAAAGTGATTTTTTTTATGCTCTGTTGTTTATACATAAAAATATGAACCAGTCAAACCAACTAAAATGCTCATATACAAAATAACATGCTAGAAACATACTGTATAACAGGAGTAACATTTAATGGATCATTTTCGTTGCCAAAATGTATCCATATTTGCTTTAATGCACAAACAATTAACCCCAGCCCTCCTCCTTTTTGTATTTTCCAAGGTTAGCATTGATTTGATCGCATTGTCGTCCTCTGAAAAGAAGCCTTTGCTTGTAAACATGCTTGTGGCTTTAATATGACCTGGCAACACGTGCCTGATATCTTCAATTAACGAAAAAAGGGACTTCTTTGATGCCTTGCTATATAAATACGTCAATCAGAAGGTCGTAAATGCTTAATATAACAAATTTGTCACATACAAGAAACATGTATGTGTCGCTGTGATGAAAAGTATTTCATTTTAAGTCAGAATAGTTTTTATTATTCAGGAGTTGACCTGTTAAACTCAGTTTCTCCTCTTTAATGTTAAAACTGCTCCCTATTTTGCATTGATTTGGTCACAGTATCTTTTCTGTCAGATGCCCTGACAAGTGTTTTACAAGCATCTGGTTGTATCATCCCTGTGGCTTAATACAACGTTGCAAATATGTGCGAGCGATCTTTTATTAATGGGAGAGTGTCTGCTGTTTAAACAGAAAATGCTTTAATTCTAATGTGACCAAAAAGTGTAGAAACACGAATGTTGTGTTTTTTTGTTTTTATTGTGAAGTTTATTTCCATACACAAGACTTTTGACTTGGTGTTTTGCTGCTTAAACACTGAACCCAAGTTATTCCTTTATAATGATGAAAACCTTCATATTTTTCATTATTTTTTTTTGTTAGCATGAATTTGATCAAACCGTCTTATCATCGGTCGCTCTGGTTGTAAAACATGGTTGAGGCTAAACGGCTGTCCGGCCACAAGAGTCGGATATCTTTTCTAAATGTCCAAAGGTCTTTTTGATGCTTTGTTATTCAAATATATAATATAAACCAGACTGTTGAAAATGCTGAATGCTCTCATGAAAAACACAGGCAGCATATTAGAGACATGCATGTATTAATTTGTTATAAAGCATTTTCATATTCAGTGTTTTTATTAACACTTACACATACAAAGAGTCTGACTTGGTGTTGTGGTGCAAAATCATTCACCGGATTTCTCCTTCCATAATGATAAAACGTTTTATTCCCCCAAGTTATCATGGATTTAAATGCATCATCTTCTTGTCAGTTACTCTGAAAAATGTTTTCCAGTTGTTCATTTACCTGTGGCATAAATATGACCTGGCAACATGAGTCAGAAATGTTTAATTAAGAAGCATGTGAAAAGAATTTTTATTTCTAGAAGCAGAGTTAGAAATTCTTGCGTTGCCAGTTATGACACATAAATGGAATATGGCTTAATGTTTAAGCTGCAAAATCACTCACCCGAAGTTCTTCTCTTATAATCATTAAAACTTTGGTTTTTCCAAAGGTTTGCATAAATTTGATCAGTTTCTTATTGTTGATAACTTTTATAAATTCTTTGTAAGCCTCTGGTTGTAAACATACTTGTTTACGGAGACCTGGCAACTTGTGCCAGACTGCTTTAGTTAAGGTAGTAATGTTCTTATTTGATGCGTTGCTGTTTAAACGTAAAACGTGAACTACAGGGTTGAAATTTTAAAATGCTTATATGAGAAAATTGTGAAGCGTACTAGAAATATGCACGTTGCCTGCACTGCACTTGAAGTATTTTTAAAACCACAGAATTGATTTACTGCCAGGTACAGTTATATATGTTTAAAACATTTGACTTTGACCAAAATTTTCCTCTGAAATGACAAAACATAAAATATTTGTAAGGATCAAAATGAATGTGACATTGTTTTATGGCCAATAGCACTGGCACTGTGAATATTTTTTAGCTTTTCAAAGCTAACATGCTTGTGGCTTAAATGAGACCCGGCAACGTGACAGAAATCAGTAAGTTAACATGATTTTTTGTGAGCCACAGGGTTGGTGGGTGTAAAGGTACAGATACTTTGATCAAATCTATACTTAAGTACAGGCAAAGAGGGACTGTATGCATCTACTCAAGTAAAAATAAAAAGTATGATTCAGTATATAATAATTTAGGATAAAGTTTTACTCGAATAATACTACCTAGTAGTAGTAATTTGCTTTAATAAATGTGAAATGATACATCAGAGATAAAAATGCAAACATGTTTTGTACACTCCGTCAGTCACAGTTTTATGTAATACAATGTACTCCACCAAGTAAATATAGACTATATGCCTGATTAGATGATTATATTTAAGCTTTTTATGTCAATGTTCTTACTTAGTTGATGCTAAAGTGGAATGAAGCACAATACTTCCCACGTAAATTATTCAAGTTAAAGTACAGCATTTAAAAAGCACTAGTACACCTGAAACAACACTAACACAGTAATGTGAGTGAGTGCGATTGGTTACTTTCCCCCCAGTCGGTCATAGTGTGTAAAATCGTCTCAGCTGTTTCTCTGTTTGAGCCGAACAGAACAGTCCCTTCTTTATATTTGCACATCCATAAGCTTTTAATTCAAGCACATTTATTCTCTCATTAGACGCCATAACATCAGCAAAGTGAGTGTGCAGATTTTCCCGTTTTTTGTGCTGTAGATTTAGTGCCTCCGAGTCATCCAGGATGAATAATTCACCTGCGGGCAGATGAAAAGAGGGCAGGGAAAGTGCGAAGCGCTGAGGTGGAGTGACCTTGGTTCCTGCTGGCTGCAGGTCACCCGGCCGTTGCTGTGGTAATCATTCACACCAGCCAGATGGCATTTCCGTGGGCGAGCATGAAAAGGACGGGTCAGGGTCTGTCCTGCCAGGTCCTGCCAGGCCCAAAAACAACTCAGGGCCAGTACAGTACCTGGAGAGAGAGAGAGAGAGAGCGAGAGAGAGAGAGAGGGGGCACAGGGCCTGTAGGAAGAGTCTGCAGAGCCAGTATGTGGACAAAGCAGGTGGAGGGGCTGGTAGAATACAGGCAAGGGTTTGTTTGATTATGTCTGCTGAAATTCTCCTCTTATCATTAATTTATCACACACATTATTACCTTTAATTGCCCTAATTGGCTTCAGAAAAGAGGATTTGCAAGGATACGATCAAAGCAGACCAAAGGGCTTTTTGTTGTTTTACTTTGGAAAACTTGGGCTCTATGCCGCTGCTCCTAGTTACTTTTATCCCTCTGTTGTTTTAAGCGATGTTGCAATGCTGCGCTCATACGGCGAAATAATTCTCTGCTTATTTGTTACCATTTTTTAGCCATGTTTCTTCTCTCTCTTCCATGAATCTAAGAGGCAGTGGGGTTTTAGATCAGGAACAAAAGCTTGTGATTGTACTACATTTAGCATGACTCAGTTGCTCTGGTGTCAGCTCTAATCCGCACACAGAGACAACAGTATTGCCAAACAGTGAAATTGCTTTGCAGCCTGTGAGCCTGGCTGCCTCCGCTGCCAGCCTGCTCTGTGTGCTGTTTGCCAGTAGCTCCCACACACACACACACTCACACATGCTCACACAAACACACACACACAACAACCCTGCAATCTCAAATTGGCTGTGAAAATCGGTCTCTGTCTCCCTTTCATTCATGCTTTCATATATTTGTTTGCTGATATTGTTAATGTCAAAAGCATCAGCGTAATCTCATTGTAGTGGAGAGTAAGTCGGTCCACAGCGTCTCAGATCTTGTTTTATTTATCATAATGACTGTATCATCTTATTCATATGCTGGGATGTTATAAAAGGCTTTAAAGCTGACCCCCACTGTGGGTGTATATGCACTCATTATCTCATTTTTCAAGACTTGCCTCCTTTTGTCAGCCCTTTAGCAGATCAAGAGCTGCATTTAATGTTAAAGCTCCCACATCATCATCATGATAATCAGCTCTGGTTTGAGCCACATAAACATTTCTTACCATGCCTTTATTATACCCACTTCTGTGAATCGATGGGTGGGGCATGTCTGCCGCGGTCCCCTATCTGCCGGGTTGGCCCTGTATTCTTTTTGACAGGGACAACAAAGCAAATAAGAGAGAGGGGAGCTTTTACAGGACTATCTGGGGCAAATTGAGATGTGAAATCCAGGAGCTGTAACCCCGGTACATAAAACGCAGGGAACATTAGAGAGCGAGAGGAGTGAAACAGACTTGAGCATTAAGCTGTTTAACCTCTCTGTGTAGCATTAGTGGTAGAGACTTCAAAGCAGATGCTTCGGCGTTGGAAGCAGAATGACAAATGGGTTTAGAGACAGCTACGGTGAGCATTCTCACAGGAAGACTAGGCCTGTCATTAATGTCAGCTTAATCACTTTGACCTTCCTTCAAGTAGATTTCCATACCTATCCAATCATTTTGCCGTGCTTGTGCTCCTGTTTGCAAACTGCTATGTGCTGCTGTTTGATAAGCCAGAGCGTGATGATGTTACTGTCTGTATCAGCGATTGTGCACTTGAAATATCCCCAAAGCTCTAATATTAAAGGATTGGTTCATGCAAACTACATCAGTTTTTCACTTTCTATTAGTGGTGCCCTGTCATGCATGAGCTTTGCTTCTTTTTACCTTTAGATTTAAGACATGTGTGCCTCCGCATCAGTGCAGTGATGGTGAATAATGTTTCCTTTATGTTGTTCACAGCTTGAATGAAATGTGTTTTAACATTTGCTGATGTGCTGTATATCACTTAATCTTGGTGATGCACGATATTATTGGTTTGATATCAGTATCGGCCACCATTTAAGTTTTTGCAGATATTTACAGCTGGCGTATTGGCCACCCATATCGGCCATACATCAAATTACACAAATATGCAATATTGATGCACCTTCTCATCACTGCATGGGGACATTTAAAAATCAAGGGTTTCATTTTTAGAAGAGTTAAATGCTGTTTTTCTTGTTTCACATCTGTTTCTCACAAAATTACACTGTAATACTGAAAGAAGTCCATTTTTGTTAAGTAAAGCGCTTGTGCTCTTGACTAGAAATATCGGTATCAGTATCTGCGATAATGAATTAAAAAATATTGGCATATCAGATATCAGCAACAGTCCAATATCATGCATCCCTACTTAATCTGCAAGGTTATCTGATAAAATCTTTGAGTTTGGCTCTGAAACACCAAGAAAGGAACAGGGATCTGAAACTGATCATATTTCATTGATACCAATAAAGGCTGCACAGTATATTGCTTTAAAATGGTAACTGCAATGTGTGCATATGCATCAGTCAAGGTCCAGTGTCAGTCACATGACTCAAAGAACCTTATGCTGTCATTTCCTCCGCCAAGGAGGTTATGTTTTTGCCGGTGTATGTCTGTTTGTTTGTTAGCAAGATTACGCAAAAACTACTGGACAAATTTTGCTGAAATTTTCAGGAGATGTTGATAATGGCCCAACTTAAAAATGATTCGATTTTGGTGGTGACAGTTAGATAACTGTCTAACTAATGATGATTTCTACATGATTCTGAGTGCTAGGTGGGGGTTTTCAGGGTCAAGATATCATATTATGATGCTAACTTTATCATGGAACTATTGCTTATAGATGTGACAGCAATATGTGAGCTACCTTGGCTGAGGTTTGCGCTCTCTGAGTGCTTTGTAGTTTGTATGTTGTTTGTCGGAGACTAAAACTGGATGTTTCTCATTTCCTTGACTAGAAGTGCTAAAATGCTAACTTACCTCCATGTTTTTTGACTCATGCCTGCACCTCTTTATTCAATACTCTCGTTATAGTTCCCTTATCATTGTCTTACATTCTGTTTCTGAAAAACGTAGGGATGAGTATTAACAAGATTTATTAATGCCGTAATCATTTCTACTTATCAGTCCAATTCTTTATCTCTTCCTGTGGGTCTTTGGTACTGAAAACAGTTGGCCGATGTAGGTTTTCTTTGTCAGCAATGCCAAACACAAGGCACTCCAGTTATTCAATGCCATGCTGAATGCATTGTTGAAATCTTCTTAAAGATGTTGCTGGTTCCACTCCTGCTTGAAATCACACACACATTCTGGATGTTGTTACACTGTGTAGAATTGAGTCACAATTTTGACAGCTTTCAGCTCCTGTATTCCATAATTAAGAATAGGAATCTAAAATTAATCCCACTTGTAAATCAATAACAATTAGCTCGAGGAATTGATATCATTTGTCCTTTAGTTTAACAGTTTCCTCATCTAATTCTTCCACTTTGCACTGCATCTCTTGCAAATCAAGGACACCGTGCTCTCATCAGAGGCAGCAGAAATGATGATAAAAAGTCAAAGATTTGATCAGACTGGAGGCAGAAATGGTCAAAATTGTGTTTCATTTTTGCACAGTATGGCACTATTTGCGCAACATCCAATGTCTGTGTAATTCTAAGCAAAAGTGGTAAA
Organism: Cetoscarus ocellatus; assembly: GCA_037902135.1. Classification (NCBI taxonomy): domain Eukaryota; kingdom Metazoa; phylum Chordata; class Actinopteri; order Labriformes; family Labridae; genus Cetoscarus; species Cetoscarus ocellatus. The sequence goes on from JBAMNC010000440.1 coordinate 377,094, forward strand.
TCCACAACTTCCGGAATAATTAACCAGTGCAACACAACATTAAATATCTGAAGTAACGTGTTTGACATTGTTGACCCTGAAAACATGCAGTGAATCCACAGGAAACAATAAGAGAACTGCTAAAGAATCAGATTGGCAGGGAGAATCAATTATGGCATCAATATCAGTACAATCTTATCAATTTCCATCCCTAGCTGTGAGTACATATTTTATTTCCTTGTTGTTGTTGTCTCTGCTGGCTGCCTCGAATGAGAGCCGAATATCCTTGATTTCAAAGAGAAGTTCCCCAGGCGAATGACCTGATAAAGTTGATCCTTTTCGCCGTGGCAATAGGGTATGAATTACTGATCATTAAAAAAACAATCAGAAATGCTTGCAGTTGGGTACCTGGCCATTTTAGTTGCCCTTGTTAGCAGTTGGTTTGCAACAGTGCATTTCATTTTTTCCCATAGTTTTGGGTTTGGGAACCAGGGAGAGCTAAATGCTAACTAGCTTGCACACTTTTGGATTTATTCCTTCACCACTCTATTCCAGTGTTAATTTTGTTGACTAAATATTTTCATCATAGTTTCGGTCAACAACCTTTTTTCCCCTGACAAATACTAGATAGTAAAAACAAGTACACATGGACAAAAATTAAAACTAAATTAACTGACATTTTCGTCAACAAATAAAATCGAAAATGTTTGACATAGACTTAGTCCAATCAGACCTTTAGAGCAGGTTGTTGTCAGGTCTGGTATTGTAACTGAGGCGCTCTGCCAGGTAGCCTAAATAAAGGTGATTGCATTTCACACAAAAGTTAAATTTGTTTCTGTTCATTTATACATTCAAACTTTACTAGCATTCAGTAATTCAAAGAAACATAAAAAATGCCTTACACTTTACACTTCATATTTTAGTCGACTAAATTTACAGTAGATTTCATCGACTAAAATGTTGTGAAATTTCATCAACTAAACCTAGACTAAAATAACAAACATTTAGATGACTAAATTATGACTAAAACTAAAAGATGTTTTAGGAAAAAAGGACTATAACTAAAACTAAATTTAAAAGTGATGTCAAAATTAACACTGCTCTATTCCACCTTCTTAGTTCCTGATGTTACGGCCTTGTGAGAGGCAGTCAGTATAAATAACAAACAGGCATTTGAGGAAATGAGGCTTCATTTTCCACAGAATGATGCTTGACTATGGTAAATGCAGTATGGCATTAGATATCAGGAGTGATGTGTTCTAAGATGCTACCATACAAAACCTGTGTAGGGAGATTTTTTCTACACAGGAAATTGACAAAAATCCATAAAATATTGTATTGATACGTGCACCCAAAGTGCTGCTGGTATCAATAAAATCTAATCAGTTCCCATCCCTACTGATCACTAGCTGTTGTTAATCATGAGTGGTAAGAATTCTGACACCGTCTTTGTTGTTTTGTCTCTGCCTGCTTTGCTACCTGCCTGGATATTTCTGTTCGTGAAGTCTCACAGTTTTAATGTCTCTTCTTAAGGAGTCTTGTGCCAAAAATGCAGTACCCCTGATGTTTCAGCGGGAGCACCCCCTTGGTAGTTGACGGTGCTTCATAGCAAGAAACGCCAGATTTTTCATAGCAGTGCGTTCTTCGTTCTACTGCCCCTGGGCTGAAGCAATTGCTTTGCAGGAGTAAATAACCAGCTTTAACAAAACTTCAGGGACACATTAGTCTGCTGGAGGACGGCTCCATGGTGGTAGGGCAGCCTCCTCTTCCCTCACAGTGAGGCAGGCGGAAGCATCAGGAGTGGAGAGGTAATGGCTCATCGGCATGGGTATAAAGCTGTGTCCTCTCTCTCTCCCTGCTGACAGCCAGTCCCAAGCCCAGCTAGTCCATATTGAACAGCATTTCTCCACCGCGGCCTTGGCTTTATTTGTTTTGACCGTCTGACGCCGCTGCAAACGTTTTGAGCACCCGTCTTTTCTTGTTCGTTTTACTGGGCTTTCAATGAATCCCAACGCCCTCCCTCTTTCATCTCTCTCTCTCTCTCTGTCTCTCCATCTCCGTCTTGCATGCCTCAGTTGTATTTGGCACGCTTTCACTTGCTGTATTTCATTCTCCATAGTCCATTTTGTCCTTAATGACTTAAAAAAAGCACACCTTTTTCCCAAATGTGCAACTGCCAGGCTTTTGTGGATTGTTTGTTCTGATATTAGTTGTCATGTAGCGTGAGTTAGCATGGTGTGAAGGGTGCTCCTGGGCCCGGCACACTCATGAGATCAATGCTTCACTAACCTTCTCTAGGTTGTCTTTGGGGATCTCAGGCGCTCTCATTATGTGCCACTGCTCACAGTGTGTTTACCAGACTGGAGGAATAGTAGTCTTTTTGCAGGCCACCCATTTGTAAGGCCCATTTGTCCTCATTTAAGTGGGAAAAGAGAGAAGCCAGGAAAGACTTGGTGGTCTTTTGAGTATTAAACCAGCATTTGTTATTACTAAGCAGATGTGCTCTTATTTGTCAAAATAATACAAAAGGTGTGTTATGGCAAAAGCAGATGGATAAGGCTTGTTGTGTTAGTGAGTCTTGTCTTTGTGCAGCTGCTACCCCCACACAGTTAATTACTCTCTTATTCATCCCCAACAATGGGAGGGGATAGAATAAATCTGAGCGCCGCACTCTCGCTCCTCTACCAGGAAGGTGCAGACTGGGACCCTAAAGCGAGCGAGTGGCTTCAAGAGGTACAGTTTATCATTTTTAATGGAGAGGAACAGGAAGTGGAGACATGAAGCGGGGCTCTGTGATTTATACAGCGCCTCAGTCGGGGAAGAAAAGAGCAAGTCTATCTCCCCCCGTCCACACCTTTTGGTTTACAGTTGCAGTTTCCAGCTCAGATGTTTCTCAAGCTTGCATTCTCAGCTCCTTTTAACACCACTAAAATAAACGTATTCTGTCAAAACCTTAGGGCAATACATCAAGTTTTTAATATTTAATTTTTAACTGAGATACAGGGTGAGACATCACAAATTGTATGTCTAGTTTATGTTGATGGTGAGTTGAAATAAAACAGTCTAATGCTCTGGAAAATGGTTGTTCGCTGCAAGAACAGCATTCACTCACGTGCTCACTGACACGCAACAAATTTTTTGAGATGTCTCAATGGGGAATCAACAGTTTACACGTTTCACTTATTAAAGTAGAATCAATATTGCAATTTTGAATAAAACTATACTGAGAACAGGTTAATACCCTTGTAACAACATGAAAAATATTGAAGGCATACTCCTGTTCAGTGTCAAAATTCACAAATACATTTGCTATTTAAAGTGTTGCCGACTCATTTGTGTAAAATACACAGTGGGTTTTTTGTTTTCATTATTAGAAATTTGCCTGTAGATCATATAGTATCTGTACTTTTGATAACTTGAGTGTTATACACTCTTTTATTTTTTTTATTTTTATTTTTTTTTGCAATTGGGACAGTATTTTGGAATTTGTCTGCTTTTTGACCAATGAAAACAAAGACATAATTGGTTGTCTTAAAATTCTTTGGTATCAAAAAGTTAGGTATACAGTATTTTTCATCATACCAGAGTTATATCAATGGTTTCATCCCCGGACTCGAAAACAATCCTGAAACATGTCATGCTAACACTTCTTTTTTGTTTTAACGGAACTTTCTTTTCTCTTATTTTTAAGTCCAATTATCTTGAAGAGTTTTTCTAAGATTGGCCTTATTAGTTGAAGAAATGGTCATTGTTCATTGGTCATAGTCCTTCGCTTTCATGTTCAGGCTTCAGACAACGCTGCTCCAGTCACAAACAGTGACATGATGCACAAGGCAGATGCTCAGTTACTTAAAGCCGATTTTCAGTGAGTGCTTGCCTGCCATCAGCAGTACCTTGTCCTGCTTTGTTTCAGTGCTGTGGCTTAATATGATCATTTTGTTTGTAAACTGTGGTAATATATAGTTTGACAGAAGATATGATGTTTTCTTACAGTGACAAGCCAACCCTAAGTAGTGTGGAAAGACTGAGACACTGAGGCATTCCCTTGTAATCTGTGGACATGCTTTTGGGTAGTAAGGTCTGAAGTTATGCCTAATGTGGCATGTGGGCAATTTGCTGATATTTAGGGAGATGTGTGTGTTGATGTCATTGTAATAGGGATGAGTAAAGTGTTAAACGTCATGATAATCATAAAGCCAAACAAACAGATTAGATTCAGTTTTGATGAAAACCTAAACACATTTGTTAGGAAACTGTCCATCTTCAACATTCGCTGCCACCGATCAAAATGATCTCCAATACTTAGCTAGCAGTAAGACCATGAAACACAGCTTTATAAGACTATTATAAACATCTCAAAAATTTACGTACTGACATTGAACCTACCTTTTACATAAATATTAGCACTTTTTAAGTTTTAATTGTTCAGCTAACCATTAATAGATGTTCTAATAGCATACAAGGATGCATCACTTTTGCCAGTATTGATACAGCCATAATCGTCTGTATTTTGCTTTAAGGAATGTTGTTAGTGAAGTTAATTTAAAGAAATGTGTCTTCATACTTCTACAAAAATATCTTGTAGTACATTAGAACACTGCTCTTTTATCAGTACTCTAAACTGCATTTCCGTGTATTTAAACCACATTATTGCCACCAGTATGCATGCTCATCCCCTACAATGCAACTGTAACCTCCAAAATGGTCTGTACAGTTAAATGTGTACGAGAGTAGCTGGCAGCTCAACACGGTGAGCTGTCGTTTAATTTCAGGTTACTGTCATAGCAACTAATCAACACTTTTAACTTAACAGTTTTCCTCCCCCAACCCTCTGTCCATGCACAGTGTTATAAAACAGGAGTGTTTCCAAAATAAGTGGAATATTGTTTAATTTAAAATCTGTTTATTGAAAGAAAATTGAAACTGCTCTCATCTTTTGTCTTTTTATTATTAAAAAAAAGCAAAAAAGAAAAAGAAAAAAATAATGACAAGACAACATTTATCACAAAAGTACAGTTTTTGGAAAATTGTTCATTTGCTGTTGGTCAACTGGAAACGATCAAGACACGCAATCCTGTTCAGCAAGCACATTTAGAAAAAAGTCTGCTCTGTTCTTTAACTATTAATTAATAATGTGAACAATTTAATTTGAACTCATGCCGTGTAGCTGCTGCTGTGTTGGGTGTCAGAATCATTCAAAAACCCATGTGTGTCTCTCCACCACATGCCTCCTCTCAGTCTGCTTTTGTTGTTCCCTGAAAAGCTCCGTGATGTCATGCCTCCATTGTCACCTGTTCATTTACTTTCGTAGTGGAGGGCATCGGGGTATTGATTAGGCTTTGCAACTGTGTTAGCAGCTCTGCCGGTGTGTAATATTGGCCCTGAGGCTATTCTGTCTTTCCCCTCAGTCTCACGAGTGCTTTCCAGACCTTGTAATCTTAATTAAATATGCAACTTCTGATCGCAACAGGGTCACTATTTTTGCATTTAAACATGGTCACAGATCCCCCCAGCTGAGAAACAGACAGACATTTTGAATCTTAATGCAAAAAGGTGGGAAAGAACAAAGAACTGAATTGAGTCGCTGCTTTTTCAATTTCCCTTGTTAGCCTCCTGCTGCATTCCCCCTATAGTTTTTTCCCTGTTTTTTTTTTCCAGATGAGTTTTATGATATTTTCCTCCCCTCCCTTCTTCATCTCTAACGCTTTTGCTCCTCTCGCTCACTCCTCGGCAGTTTTCCCCAGACAGGTTCCACAGTGTTTTAGAGGGGATGGATTTAATTGCTCTGTGGGGATTGGTTGGCTGTGCCGGGCTCGGCTGTTTAATTAGTGTACCCTGCCGGGATTGGTTTAATGCTTCATGATCTTGAAATTGTCTGATTGTTCAGCCCTCTGGGGACTCTCTCTGCCTACGTAGGCCAGCAGGTTTAGCTAAACATTGCTCTAGGCTTCTGCTGCATGCAGCAGGAGGAGCAGTGTGCCTCAGGAACCTAAAGTTGGTTAAGATGGGCCCTCAACTTATGTGACAAACAAGGGGACGTGAATGTAAACTGGACAATCTTCTGGGTTTTCTTGTAGAAGACCTGTGCAGACCTCACAGGACTGTTTATTCTTCTAATAACTCTCAGCTTGACGCCATATGAAATGATCCCTTTGACTATTAATGCATTACTAATATTTATCTAACATACAGTGTTTCTTTATGATCATTAGGCGCATAATTTTCAGCTGCAGTGAAGCAAAAATGATTAGCAATGAATGTGCTGCTTGGCCCACACATTCTGCTTATGTCTGAATGGATGTCTTGTATTATCAGCTGAGCATCTATTGCGTTAGGCTTTCATGAGGGCTGGGCAACATGACCCAAATATAGTATCATATGGATATTTATTTGCCCCTTGCAAAACAGTATTATATCACTGAATTATAAAGGGTCAGGTATTTCATTGTAGGTGAGTTAAGTTTATTCAAATAGCACCTTTCACAGACATAAGTCACAAAGTGCTGTGCAGAGGCAAAATGAAAAAGTGTAATATTAAAAGTGAACAAAGTGAGAGAGTGCAAACCTCAGCCAAGGTAGCTCACATACTGCTGTTACATGTATAAGCAATAGTTCCATGGTAAAGTTACCATCATAATATGATTCCTTGACCCTAAAAAACCCACACCTAACACTCAGAATCATGTTGATGTATTATTAGTTAGACAGTTATTGAGCAAAAACGATTGTTCAGTAAAGGCAGTTCTCTGGATCACCACTAAAACATAATCATTTTTAAGTTTGGCCATTACCAACATCTCCTGAACATTTTAGCAAAAACTGTCCAGTAGTTTTTGCATAATCTTGCTAACAAACAGACAAACAAACAAACCAACATACGCCGGCAAAAACACAACCTCCATAAGAGACAGAAATAAGGTAAAATACAGTTTTTAAATACAGTTACAGCAAAACATTGGAACACTCAGGAATTAACCACATGCCTGTCTAAAAAGGTATGTCTTCAACTTTGTATCAAAATCATTGACGTATTCTACGTTCCCTAAAGACAAAGACAGGGCCCTCCAGAGCTTTGGGGCCACAGCCTGGAAAGCTCTGTCACCTCGAGTCTGGGACAGACAGTAATTGTTTCAAATTTGGTGTAGGGGTCGAGATGACTGATATGGATGGATAATTTCTAATAAATAATCTGGTGCTTGACTGTGTAGGGATGTGTCAGTGAGGCTGAGGATTTTAAACTTTACTCTAAAGGGAACTGGGAGCCAATAAAGAGACTTAAGTACTGAGGTGATGTGGAAATGTTTAGGGGACCTTGTTAATTGTACTTTTAAGCAGCACAAAACCACATAAGGTGGTTTTTAATACCTACAGCTCAGTTATTTTGTTCCAGTTCAGTAAAAAAAGAAAAAAAGTTGCATATTTACTTTGGATCGTTTCATGGTCACACAGTAGTATTTTTAAAGGACTGAGCCCAGGCCAAGTTGCACCAGTGTCGGCCTGGGTGGCATAAACTCCAGAGCTAACATTTTGTCTTTAAAACACAGCCAGCGTTGCTTTGACAAGTCACGCCATGCACTATGGGAAGGAGGGAAGCTAATCCCACAAATCTATAACATAATAATAACAATAATGAAGATTATACAGATGAGCATATTTATTAAGGATGCATGATTTTGGATTTTTAGTGATATCCAATATGCTTAAAATTGCAATCTCATTACTGCCTGTATCGATACCCAACAGAGAAAGCAAGAAAAGCAACATTATTCTTCATTAGATTATATTTAGTGATGATGATGTAAACCATCATGGTACATTGTTCATCTTACCAATATTAGGGCCAATAAATGGGATATTCCTGGCCAATTTTTTGGTCAAATTAGGGGTTGAAAATATCTGCAAAAATGTTCTTATCTGCCAATGTTGATACTGGTACGATAATACTGTAATATTTATAATTTTATGACATGCAAATTTCAGTGCACGAAGAAGAGGGGCTTTTAAAGCTCACCTGTGTCTACATCAGACCACAGAGGACACTAGATAGCATGGTAACTTTTCACTATATAACACCAATCACAAAAGAATGACCTCTTGGACCATCATTGTTTATTTCCAACCTATTGATTCTTAACTATCACAAAACGTATACTAAAATGAGACACGCTGAAACAAGTAATTGAACATAAAACAATTAAAACTGTTTTGAAAAAGATGTGAAATTTCATATTTTGATGTTTCATCTGTGGCAGGATTTGTGATTTGTGCAATGATCAGAGGCCGTCATCACTCTGCTGGCCGGGACTTTGAGAAAAAACCTCAAGGGACCGGGTACAATCGTGGTCCCTCTCATCTGTTCAGGAGTGGATTTTATTGAGATGTTAATAAGGGGAGCAGAATAATAGTGGTTGTGGAGAGAGGTGGTGATGCAGGTTGGGGCAGATTGAGACGTAGATGTTTGGGCCGTTGGTGGCTTACTCTGGAAGGTCAAGGGTCAAGGTCACTGCTGCATCAGTGGTGTGGAAATTGTTATGAAAGGTTGAGGATGTGCTAACTGATACTGATGGATGGGGGTGTAACTGCAAAAAAGAAAAAATACGTTTGGTTCGGTTTCATGTTAGGTACAGATAATTTTACACATCTTCCCTCATAGTCATACAGACATTTTTTTACACACACATTTACTGTCATTAAAATTTACCAAAACACATGCCTGTACACAATATCTCAGAAATACACACACTTTGTCTCTCCATACACTCATTTACACAGACATTCTCTGACAAATACACACATATATTGTTCACACAGACTCACACACACAATTACTCATAGAGACTTTCTGTAATACAATTCCTCTCATACAAATACACATACACTCATACACACATTCTTTTTATTATCCACAATCTATGATGTGTGCATAGATTTTCTTAAACTAAAACACAGTAACACGATCATGAATGCATGCTGCTGTCATGACTCATGGATGTCGTACTTTAAGCACAGCAGCACTATTTCAGTCTCTGTTTGGCACAAACAAACGCTAGAATACTTTGCTAGCTCAGACGTGTTTTCTCCTGAAAATATGATCCTTTTCCTGTCAAATGAAGCTGCCAGAGCCCTGAAACGCTCATGTTTATGATACTATCTGGTAGCACAGTTAGCATTGCATACCTGTAGATGAGGGCTGATGGAGGGGACAGGAGGGGTATCTATTTGTTGGCATCAACTAAAAAACAAAACTTTTATGCAAACATAGATATTTCAGAAGTTCATAGAAAGTGTTTGGGAATGGACAGAATCAGTCAAAAGCATATCCAGCAGGTGATTGGACGATTGTCAGTCAGATAATGTAGTAGACATGCGCTACTGCTATGGTGTTAAAATACAAAACGTCAGGCATTTTACTGAACAAACTTTTGCCAAAACATGTCAAAAGTGGAGCGAAAATATCCTTCATATAGAGAAGTGCTTTAAGTTTTGTTGTTTGTTCTTTATCTAATAAAAAAGTGGTCCAGATCTGATATAGCTTTTATGCTAATCTCTGGACAAGCAGTCACTTCCTGCCGTCGTCTTGCAGTTCCCAAATCTTCCTGCTTTAAAGGATATTGATTGGACTGAGCACAGTCCTTGTAGATTGGAGCTTGGCAAAATGGATCTGCATGATTACAGACTTTCAATCAGGTGGATCCAACTGCACTGCAAGGTTATCAGCTCACTGCATGTGGAAACAGATTGAAAGCCACCACAGATGCTGAATAATGTCTGTATATTACTGTCTCCTTGTCCACCTTTATTTTTTCATAATGAAACCCTCTGTATTCCCTGACTGGAGACTTGTGTGCTAGCAGAGGGATTTTATTTTTGCCGTTACACCTCTACTGAGGGATAACTCAATTAGAAACTCCAAACATTAGTGAGTGAATGTGAGAGTGAATGGGTGGGTGGGACTGGGGTGGTGTTGAAGGTGCTTTGAGCAATTAGTGAGACTAGAGAAGTGCAATACAAGCTCAAGTCCATTAACGCTGCATGCCTGCAGGAGGAAAATCCCAACCCCATGCATCTTTGTGAAGGTCTCATGTTGTTTTTAAGTTCTTAAAAGCATTATTGCCGTAAATAATCAGAAAACTAATGCCTTATTTCTCAGTATGACCACTTTATTTGAAATTAGCTGACAATCCCTCTCTTAACTTTTTCACCCAGCTGTCTACTTTTTGCAAAATTATGCCTGTTATTTGTTTTTTTTTTCTGATATTTCAAATTTGATAATGGATATTGTATAATTTAAGGTGTTTGATATCAAGAAAGTATCAAAGTATTTTGTGTGTGTATGCCCGCCTCACTCTGCACATCAAATATTAAAGGTAAACATGCAGAAGACAGGACTCAAATGTAGCTGTCCGTGTCACAAACCATTTTGTTATGTTGGTTCTATTATACACATCTCCGTGGCCGGTAGTTGTAGGGTTTTGTGCCCCATCTAGGGGTGGCCAAGACACAACATGAACAGCCCCAAATCCACCAGATCCCAAGCAGTCACTCGAGGCAGACTTCACATTTAAACCGACAGTTTGGTAAGATTTATTATCAATTAAGTTATTTACAACAACAGAAAAGAATCAAAGTTACCACGGCAACTAAGTCCTGCTAAGGCAAAGGCTAATGTGGCCGGTTGGGACCACTTCGACGTGGTGATGTCACCTTGTCACTTTGGACCTGTTTACATGACAACGTAAATGTAAATGATTAGATTAGATTAGACAGAACTTTATTAATCCCTTTGGAAAACTCCCTTAGGGAAATTAGGAACTTCTTTACACGAGAATGGTGCCTGGAGTGCCTGAATCCACAAACTTTGAAACCGGGGTCCAGAGTGAAAAGTTCTGAAAATATTTTTGTTTTTATCTTCAGGTTAACAGAGATTGCAGTTGTCAGGGCAATCGGTAATGAGCCGTGTGTGCGCAGTTTTCTTTCAGATAAAGGTTGCGTGCAAACCTAAGAACAACAACAACAGCTATGGCCGACTACTGAGCTTAATATGTGCTGCTAACTATGCTCGGTTTGTTATCGCTCCTCCAACAAACTGTGTATTTGCTGCATCAATACTGTGACCAGTGGAGACGCATTTGTTACATCCGCCAAGGACAGTAAAAATTACATCACCAACTACTGACCTGGCATGCACACTACTGTGTTTTCAATCTTTCTCTGTGTGAACATGCATCATTATCATATTATCTACATGTGAACATGGAGTGCTTTTGAAAACGCAAAGGAAAAACCTTTCCGTTTCTGGTGACACAACACCCTCAATCTAATCAAAAGAAGGTGCAGGCTCACTTAATCAGTCACATCTCCTCCGTGCACATACTCACACAAATACAAGAAATACATCACACAAAATACAATATGACTGGGGTTGTAACACAGGGTTCAGGCTATTAATGTAGCATTGGACCTCATGTCTGCCCAACACAGTCTACGTATGTAAACAGGTGAACGTAGTGCCACAAAAATCCATTTGTAGCACTGAGAGTACAGGTGACTGCAGGTTTACTGCCCAGCACTAGCGTCCACTGACTTGTTCTGAATGTGGCGAAGCCTCTGCAGCGATGGGACCATCAGGATAATTTCCTGTGTATCTCTGAATGATGTGCTTGGTCACCTTGAGTGAGGCGAGCTGTTGAAATTGCATTTGTGTAAATGGTGTGGGGGTGTGTCTGTGTCCCCTCTGTAGCCTCCATGCGATGCCCTTGGTTTGGTTCAGTCATGGCAGTGACGTTGACCTCAACAGTAAATGTGCTGGGCATTAGATCCAGGGTAAAAGGAGAGCATGTTTGTGTCGGCGCAGTCCGACAGATGGCACCTACTGAAGGCTAAACTCATTCAGCTTCATCAGACTTACCGAGCTCACTCTCTCAAAGACTTCAACCTTCAAGTGCATAAATCTCCAGCGGATGATAATAAGAATAGCGTCCTCTGCCTCTCTGCCTGGACTTTGTAATGTATTTGTCCTCACAGTGAATGATGACTGAGTGTTCTGGTGCAACAATGATTACTTTAGTCTGAGAGCTCTCTTTATTAGGAGCCATCCAGGTAGAGGCCCTGAAGATTCTGTTTTCTGTTGACTGGATCATCTGTGATAGCTCCACATGGTGTTTGCCAGAAGTATTAAAAGCTGACAAAATGAAGGCCTTTAACCCCGAAAAGTCGGGAGCCTTCCTCCGCTGTTTTTAGCAGTTTTTTAAATTCCTTATTGTTGGTGTAAATTACTAAAAATATTTTAAGGTGCTTAGGTCTGGTGTCCTTTTCTAAGCATAAATGTAACAATATGGCATGACAATTATCTTTTCACTTTGACTTTGGCAAATATTGGACCCCAAAAACATGCAGAAAATCACAAAGCTGATTTTAAATAATGTAATATGTATAATAGTATATCGATTGGCTGATCAGTTATCCGTGTATGGGTGAAAATGATTTCATATCTCCTGTATATTTTTATAAATCCAGTTTTATAGGTCGACCCCCATCAGACAAAAACAGAGTGTGAATTTCATACTTTTCATACAAATTTAAAGCTTATTTATTCCAACATTTTAAAAGAATACTACATAATAAATAGGTGTGTGTACTGGCAATAATATTGTGATATGATACATATCATGGTACAGGGATGACAGTAAGATAGATGTGGAAGAGTCATGAAGTGTCTATCCTTGGGTGTGTGCATGAGGTTGGCTGCAGGAAACAGTTAATCCTTCACTTTAGGAAACATAACTTCTTTAATCTGTATAATGCAAATATAGCAGTAATTAAAGTAATGGTTAGAATATGAAATAAAGCATCTTTGATCCTTTTTTTCTAAGATTAAAAAGTTTGTTGAAATGTATAAAGTTGCCATTAACTGGTCCGGTAATTGTTTCTGAAACTTTTTGTTGTTGTTGTTGTTAAAATTAACATCACATTGGGTAAGTTACTCTTTTGTTTTTCCAGCAGAAAAATCTGGGTTATGCAATGATGATTAGGAGTCATAAAAACAGACTTTCCGACCTAAAGCACATTAGGGCTGTCACTTTTCCTAAAAAGTCAAATTCCAACTTTTTTTAACAAATATGCTAATAATTGAAGATAGGTTATAAAAAAATAAAATCACCTCTAAATGTTCAAGTAAAATAATCAACTTTTTGAGATAATAATGTTGAATCCAATCTCATTAATTCATTAATATGTACATTTACATAGAGCATAAAGGAGAAAATCATACTATATAAAGGTCCGTGTTGTGCAGCTGAGAGTTTGATCAATAACACATTTTTTGATGGACTTAGTAAAAGGAAATACTGTTTGGCTTTAGCTCAGGATCATCATGCGACCTCCGTAACCTAAACTCTCTACCCCTCTTCAAATCCAGACTCAGAACCCACTTGTTCAGGATTGCATTCTCCATTTAACAATAACCTGCATGTCTGCATTTCTACATCTGTTTTTATCTGTTACTTTTGCTGATTTTATCGTTCTACTGTTGATTTTATTGTTGTTGACCTTGTGAACTTGTACAGTGTCCTTGAGTGTCCTGAAAGGCGCTTTTAACTAAAACGCATTATTATTACTTTTATTATTATTATCATGTTATCATTAGTATCAAGACTTTGGAAAGACATTAATGTAAATCGGGGAGATTTAGTAAAAAAAAAAAAAAAAAACTACACACTGATATGCATGAAATTATGTCATATGTCCATCACAAGCTACAACAAGAGGAAGATGTGAGATGAAATTTTGAGGTTTGTGAAGTTTGTATTTAAGACTTTAAAAACATTTTTTTTACTCTTTTTACAGGCCATATAGACACAAGGTTCCTCTTGTAAATGAGATACCACATCTCAAGGAGCTTACCTTTAACAAATTTATATTCAACAAAGACAAATATGGTGCTTTATAAATAAATGTAGATTGATTGAGTCTATATTCAACAGAGAAAAATGTGATTTTAGTCACTTTGTCTCTGCCTGGATGGATACATCTCTGGATGAATGTATGTGTATGTACAAATACATTGTATACATGCATATACGTGTATCTATAAAGTGAAGAGTATGGCTTCAGCCCACTCTATTGTGAAGTGTCTTGAGATAACACTTGTTATGAACTGGTGCTATACAAATAAAGACTGATTGATTGATTGATTGATACTCGTGAAATTCCAACCTTTTAAACCCAGCAAATCATTTTTTTATTATATATAAGTACACAGCTGTACAGTTTTTTTTTTCAATTAGATCCCTCATATGACATCGAAGGTCTTGTTTTTTTGGTGTGCACGTGCGGTGTGTTTATCATGACAGCATCCTCCTAGGCAGCGTGCAGGTACACGTGATCTCCTCGATGACAGAGACAGACCACATGGTAACCCAAGCAGCTACCAATTGAGAGTCGCACCCTGAGCTTTATCCCCCTTTCTCTCTGGGGGAGATGCCCTGATTACTGAGTGACTTTGAGCTGGAGTAGAGGGCCCTCTCCAGCTGTTTGTGGAATTGTTTGTGCAGTGATGATAAGGGGTTGTGAATAATCAGAGTTGGGTTGTGTAGACAATCTTTTTTAATCTTCCGTTATGATGTTTTTCATCTATGTCTGAACATTTTATCCATTTGTGATAGCTGTGATTTATTTCACTTCCTGTTCGTTTATCCTTGAATTAAACTTGGACTCTAGAAGTAAAACATAAATTCTGCTGTTGTTGATAATCACTGTTGTTTTAAGGAGGGGATTTCAAGTCTGTTGTGGATTGTGGTCAAAGTCAACAATGATTCTCTTACATAAAAAGGCCCCAAGACTTAATATTGTAGAGCTGCTTCACCTTCAAAGATAAAAATATTATTGCATCTCAACACCCTCCCCCCACTGCCTTTTGGGCAGGGTGTGAGTCCAGAGTCCGTCTAGACGTGCGGCATCATTAACCCGCCGCGACCTCAGTCCCTGATGAATTCGCTCGTACATCCCCTGCAGCATGGCGTTAGCAGCCTTCCTCTCGTCCTCTGGGAGCTCAGGCTCCTCTGGACTGGCCATTAGAGCCACTAGCTTCTACTGCCAGGCATTAATAGGCCAAGTGGCCGAAGCCTCTCTCAGACTGCTGAATAATTCAGACCGTCTGGGCCATGTCTAGTCCCGGGGCGCAGGGGGAAGTGAACTGGGGAGCAGGGTGCAGGGGGCTGCATGGAGGTGCAGGGGTTAATAACAGGTCTGCCTCTCTGTGTCAGCAGCTGCTCCACCCCCAGCGAGCGCACCCAACCCCACCCCACGTATAAAAGAATCCTATTCAGTTGATTAGATTTTTCAAAATGGATCAATTTTTAATCAGCGGAGCATCTGACTACGGTCAATACCATTGTCGCTGGGAAGACAGTTGCTGGACAGCCGTCTTTATTTACAGGAATGTTTGTTTTTTACTGTATGCAGATATAGAGGCAGGAAATGGGCTGCTTGGACCACTGCACCACTGCAGTCCCCGCTCTGTCCACGCAGGGGTCTGGCCTCATGCATTTCTGCAACAACAACCCCAATGAAGGCTGCAGCAAATCCTTCTCCATCTAAACATGCCCTCTGAAAGATCTTTATGAACATTTACTGCCATTATCAGGGAAGTGCATTATTAAACAGATTTTTCTTATTTGAGTCTTCCTCGGTCTAAAAGACGCCTCATAGCCTCTTAGCATCTGCAGAAGTTGTGAGTAGGAGTGAAGAGCCAACAAAATAGCTGTTAGACTGCCATCAAATTTTTATTTGGCTGTGGGGAGACCCTAACATGTTAAATAATGAGGAGCCCATAAACTTAATGTTCAGAACGTCTCTGCAACTGCTGACAGCGTCTCGTTATGACTTGATACGTTGGCAGAATTATGAGGAGGTAATCCTTCTTCCTCCTCTTTTTCACACATGTGGTTCTTAAATACCTCAAACCCCAAAACTTGTGATTGTTTAAACCGCGCCTCAGTATTTAATGATCTGAAGGAAATGATGCTGTCTCAGTATGGAGAACTTTCATGGACGATGCTCCAGTGTTTCACTTTGTCATGATCCAGAGTTCAAGGGACCAAGCTGTCACCTCTAAAGTCTACACTGAGCTGCAACACAGGCTTTAATTTTCCAACTCGTCAAAGAAAGTCAAGTTTACATCCACTGACAACCCCCCAAATTCAGAAGTATTAATTTTAGGCACTCATACAGCAGAGATCCCCCAACCACTGGCCTGTGGACCACAACTGAGCTGGAAATCATTTGGCACTGGGCTGTAGACAAAAAAATTTAAAGCATTTCATTATCTTTTGAATAAGAGAGACCAAAGAGTGTTTTATTCTGAAACTAGAAAGCATTCCGAGAGCACAAGCCTCCGCCACAGTAGCTCACATATTGCTGTTACATCTATAAGCAATACTTCAGTGATAAAGTTACCATCTTAATATGATTCCTTGACCCTGAAAACCCACACCTAGCACTCAGAATCATGTTGATATCGTTATTTGTCAGACAGTTATTGAGCAAAAACGAACATTTGCTAACGGCGGTTATTTTGATCACCACCAAAATTGAATCATTTTTAAGCTGGACCATTACCAACATCTCTTGAAAATTTCAACAAAATCTGTCCGGTAGTTGTTGAGTAATCTTGCTAACAAACAGACAAACATACGCCAGCAAAAACCTCCTTGGTGGAGGGGCTTACAGGGGCACCAGAGGGTCTCAAGGCAGGTGAGAGACATGTTCAGCTTTAAGGTGTTCAAAACTTTGTAAACTTATTTTGGCTAAAACAATGATTTAACAGTATGGGGATACCTATTTAAAAGTATTTTACACAAGAATGTGTGTATAAACCCATTTCATGTTTAAAATTAGTGTTTTTATTGCACAGCTATATATCTTGTTTGTGTGTGTGTGTGTGTGTGTGTGGGGAACTCTTCATAGGTAAAAGTAGAGGGGGCTCCCCTGGAAAAAAGGTCGGGAACCACTGTGTTGAAAGGTCAGAATCAAGGCAGAACTGTGAGAATTGTGTTGGTGCCTTGCTCTAATGTAAACTAATTTTCTCTTATATTGTCTGACAGCATTGATCTGCTATTTACTCCTCTTTAAGTTTTTTTTCTCTCTCGGATGGGGCCCTTTGTGGGGTAAGGACTTTTTTTCTTGTCCCTCGGCTGTATGGCAAAAGACGACAGTTACTCACAGGACATATATGATAAATAAATATTACTATCTCCATGGTGAACTGAAATATCCTGCTGTGCTGTTAGGTGTTCTACTAAAGCTTAAAATATTAATATTAGAAGCCTGTTTATTATCTAATGAAGTGTATTCCACTGCAAATCATTATTTAAAACCAGCAGAAGCATGAGCAAATGCTAATGCTAGACTGAGAGGGGTCTTGATAATCTGTTTTTGAGTAGTTTTTAGTGAAGTAAGTGCCTGATTAACATATGAAAACATTTTAGTGAACCTCCTGTCAAAGTAACGCTTTCATATATTTTAATATCACTGCTTTCGCACCAAAAAATTCCTCAATCTGTCCAGTTTCAACTTCTTTTTCTGTTTGTGATCATGTGCAATGTGACTCAGGCCATTTTACAAACCCAATGACATTAAGTTTTTTGTATTTTTATGTTATTATGTCCCTTAACTTTTATGGCTCCAAAATGTGTCGGCCAAATAATTACAATCTTAACTGCATTGTAGTCTATTTACTTCCATTGTCCACTGACGCAAGTGACATCATTATAGTCAAGGGTCGACAAAAGGGTTGTAACCCAGGATTGTCTCCTTGGGGATAGTGCATCCAATCACTAAACAACTGTCTTTAATTCAAGAAAATAATGAAACAGGTCAAAACACGTCAGGTACAACCAAGACCATAAACCTCTTCATAGCCAACAGCGCAGTGAAGCCTTCCTCGCGTGCCAGTAAATGGTGTCATCAGTGTGCGATGTCTCATGAAAGTGATCCATTGGTGCTCTTTCCCACATTTACTAAGAAAACCAACATCAATCACAGACAGTACAGAAAAAGCCATTCACATGGAGTCATGTACATACTTACTAACCAATCAACTATAAGGGGGAAAACAAACTAGAGGTATAACCTGCACATCGCCCTTTTGAAGCAGTGAATTTTTTAGTAAACAAGGTCAAATGGTGCTATATGGTGTAAAATCAATACTGCTCTGACTCTGATGGGGTAAAATCAATATATCCAAGTCAAAAAGGTTAATCAATAATATGACAGCATGACCATAATTAAAAGTGCACATGTAAAATATCACCCTCTCCATGAATGTTCCAAATGTTTCAAAGTCACTCGTCACCAAAATAAAAATACAAAAATGACACAAAGAAACAGCCGAGGTCAGCTGTGAAGATGACATACTTAATAACTAATATAATGACGGCTATAGTAAAAGCAGGCCGCAGAGTATTGTCAAACAAAATGTAGACTAAAGCCCTTAGAGCTGAATATGAGTAAAATGATGCAGACATTCACACAAAATAATAATAATAATAATAATAATAATAATAATAATAATAATAATAATAATAATAATGATAATAATAAAAATAAAAATAATAATGATAATAACAGGTCGGTCTGTAGATTGTAAAAAAAGGACAGTTTTCCTCTTTAACTTGGCTATAGCTCAGAGAGCATGCTAAAACTGATAATTTTTAATAATTAACATTTTACTATCCAAAAACCCTTTGGTAACCATCAAATTAAATCAAAAGAGGCAGATTTTCAGATAAAATATAAATATACTATATATATGTATATATATATGTATTTACATTTTTTTTCTAGAAAAAGTGCATTTATTTATTTTACAAATCAACTATCAGTCCTTACTTAAAGCTTTTGTGCTTAGGTAAAAATGCCCTAATCAATCAGGAGCCCAACATTATTAAGCACTTCTTGTTAAAACGTGATTGAAAACCTGGAATAAATGCTTTTTGTTGCCAAATACCTCAGTTGAACGATAAGTGAGAAGCTTCTGAATCTGCCAGCAAAAAAACAACTGTGGAAATGGACTCTTCTGGAGTCCAAAAAAGATGGATACAAAATTTGTATTTGCAAAAAATGATAAAGATAAGTTAAATATAATTATACAACTATATGCAGCTCTTTTAATTCCTAATTTTCAAGCTATAGTTAATTTTTTATTAGTTAGTTATTTTTTGTGGAAAAAAAATGTAATAAATTACACAAAAGACCACACATCGCTTTGGTTCATACACCATAAAAACGGGATCATTTTCTAATGCAAATGCTCTGTTATTATTTGGCTAATTAGTCTGGAGTGTAAAAGAAAGAACATTTTGCTTATTGAACTTTGCTATAGCTCAAAGAGCATGTTCACACTGATTATTTAAATAATTAACATTTTATATTTCAAAGACCCCTCAGTATCCATATCTAATTAGAGAAGGCATTTTTTTAGTTAAAATATTTGTCTTTCCAAAATAAGAGCATTAATATATATATGTGTTTTTTTTTTTTTTTTTATGTTTCAGTCAATTCTTATTCAAAGCCTGAATTAAAAGAGGATCCAGTCAATCCGAAGCCCATCATTATTAAACTGTTCTTGTAGAAACATGTGATTGAAAGACTGGAATAAATGCTTCATGTTTCCAAATAAACTGAACAATAATTGAGAAGTAGGGCTGCTCCATTATGGTACAAGTCATAACCACGATTAATTTTACAGATAATATGATCAGGATTATGAAACACAGTTACTGATTTTAAAACACAAACCACATGCTTTCATTGAATGTTTTTTAATCTTATTTTGACACTAAAGAACAGGTCTCACAGAAAAATAGTCGTAAAAATAGAAATACCTTAAAATAAGGCTAACTTTCAAATGGAAAAAGAAAAATGTTCAACATATAATGCTCAGTTATCTTTTAAATATCAATTTCTAAAGTTTTATAGTTGTGGGAATCAGTAATTATAACATTGACTGAAATTCAGTTATTATCCCAGCTCTAGTGAGAAGCCTCGGAAACTGGAGTGGAGTGCAATGGGAGCACAAAAAAAGCTACTGATGACACAGACCCTACTGGGGTCAAAAATGATGGGGACAAATCTGGTTATTCATAAATAATATAGATACGTTCCATACAAAATTAAAGTTCCCTTAATTCATTGTCATAGGTGGCCATCTTATTGTGACTTTAGTATTAAATTGTAATAACTGCATGGAGCTGTAGAGAAGAGAAAGAAAAGGGCCTTCACTATTGGCTGAACTCAGGCCTGTTATTGAATAAATGTTGCAAAACTTTAAACCAGTTATGAGAAGATCGACTCGTTTGGTTTAGAGTATCTTTTAATCTGAGGAGAAAAAGAAAGAACATGGAGACAATGAAGAGAAGCAAAAGCTTTACATGAATCACCAACAGTAACTATAATAACAAGATGATATTACAGCTATGTTGCTTTCTTGAAACAACTTCCAGAGCACTTCATTGTCATGGAAGATAAAAGAGTGAGCAGATGACACAGATCAATACAACAGAAGGACACTGAGGCAGTGATGGAAAAGCTGAAATGGAGTGATCAGGAGGTTTCAGCTACAAGGGGACAAAAACAATACACTGTGGACAGGATGAACAAATTCACAACATCCAAACACAGATTACAGGGACAAAGCAGGGCAGAGCAGTATATCGCTGCTTTTCAGCTATATTGGTACATCTTCAAAGGAGGTTTAGGGTAAGACAGTGATGTTTGTGTAGATGTGCAGGAATGTAGGCAGGTGTAAACAAATGTAATGTCAGAATGTATTCACAAATAGTGTTAAAGTGTTAATGAATTATGTTCAGTTATTAACAAATGCAATGCTAATACTATTTTTTGTGAACATTCTTTCCTTTCAAAACAGTAGTAATCCTTCAGGGTACACCTGCACACACTGAGCTGATATATAAAACATGTTTGTGTTTAAATGATGACATTTGTAATTTTGTAAATAATCTTAAACTTAAGTGGAACGTGAAGCTTAAATGAGAACAAACTAAGTAGAAGTACTGTGATGTTGTGGGGAGTCTATGTCTGCGAGCTCAGAGGAGTAAACACATTTAACACAAAAATGAACCAATGTACACAATATAACTTCTGTTGTTGACACACCAAGAATAGTCTCGGTGAAGCTCTCAGTGGCATATCTGGCAGGACAATCATTACATCAGTCACGTTCACCAATAATGTAGTAGGAAGGCACTATTGCACTACAGAACATTAGCCACTCCATAAAATAAAACATGTTGGAAGTGGAACAAAAATATCTTTCCTGTAGAGAAGCTTGTAAAAGACATTGATTGGGTTGTGCCACTTCGGGCCGAGCACAATCGTAGGTTGGAGCTTGGCAAATTTCGTCAGTCACATTCATTACAGTCCATCAAATAATGTAGCAGGTAGGCGCTAATGCTGTGGCGTAAAGGACAGAACTTGAACCACCTCTGAAAACAAAGTCTAGTACTGGAGATTATGTTAAATGTAAAAGTTGTACTTTTACTTTTATTATTTAATTTATATTTGCTGCTATATAGTGAATATAATATTTATTTTAATTACTCAGCCTTAACTTAGAGCATAAGCAAAACTCAGGGCATCAGAATTCACTCAGTCTTATTTATGAAGGCTGCCATCAGGTTTGTCATTGACTGTCCTTGTGGTGCAAACTGTACATGTAAGTGTAAACTAAGAAGTGCAAATGTCACAGTATGAGTTAACAGCAGAAAACATCAATTATTGCAAAATACAAAACAGATTGATTTTCCCCCCGTTCTCATATGTTAATGTTATTGGCTTATTGACTGCAGGCTTTGGCTTAATGACGTATTGATCGGCACACAGGCGTATTGACAGAATAGCATATTGATAAAAGACAGATGGATGACCCATAGGCTGACCCTGAGATAAAAGGACCTGTGATTTAAATATGATGACATGAGAGTGACATGACGGCATGTTGGCATCGTGGCACAGATGCAGGAAGGCACACAGATATGATTACATGTTTGCATTCTGTTCAGAGATGATTAGGTTTCATTTTGTCCTTTTCAGATGGAAACTCTGCAGCATTGAGTAAACTGATACATATTCCTTACAGTCAATGAAAAACTATTGATTTTCTATGTGTTTCACTAAAAGTGTCAAAGAAGCCTTTGGTAAAATGGAAACCTCATAAAATTGCAACATGCTGACACCTTTACTAATCCACCAGACCATCCAAACAAAACAAAGAGTAAGTTTAATTTGTGTTCACAGTGTTTGATTGATGAGAACAGTGTTTCCCTTTGAGCAGCTGCCAGGTGATGATGGGTTTGAGGTGGGGTGGGGGTGTCATACTCCAAAGCCCCAGTCTTACATATAAATACATATATTTTTTCATAAATATTAGGGCTGTCACAATGTTAGATTTCAATCTCATGACTATCATAGCCAAAAAATATCACCGTAATCATTCTATAGCAATATTATTATGAAACTGGGAATAAATTAGAACTATAAGTCAAATTAATCCACAGCCTTATTTTTTTGTCTTTTGTGCATAGTGAGGTGGTGAGACTGTCTACTACATTACTGTACATAAAAAGTAAGAGAAAGTACAAGAAAATAACAATAATAATGATAATGCTACTACCACTGATGATAATAATTAACCTCAATAATATAATAATAACAACAACAACAATAATATTAACAACAACAATAATACTAAGCATGTTAATAATAATGAGAATAATAATACATATAATAATAATGATAATAACTTAATGTCAATGAATAAAAGCAACAAACAAATGTAAATGGTGAAATGACCTACATATCATTCCTTTGCTTTTTGTTTTTTAAAAACTATTTTTTTAGTGAATAGTTTATTTTGCTTTTGCTCTCTGCAGTAATTATAACACCATATCAAAAAGTAAAAGAGCTTTTAAGATGCATATGCCTGTGCAAAGATCACAGAGATGCTTTATTAAGTCTCTAATTTTAGTTTTAGTCCGTTGTATCTTTGACTGTTTTAATGGTTCATTGAGTTTGCTCTAAGTTTCGTTAAGCTGCTGTTCTTAAATGGACAATTTCCTGTTTTGGTATGTCAGTCACTTTCAAAATAAAAGCATTTGCCCATAATAACACAGAAAGACTTTTATTGATAAAATCTTTTCGTACCAGATACCAGCAATTGTTCCACAGCCACAGCATCTGTGGATTATTTCGTCCTCAAACAAGTAAGACACCGGTTTAAACTCACATCTAAGATGTTGTTTCAGCGGCCAAAGCCACATCATCACATCACAGCCTGTGTCAGAGCTATACAGGGACAAACGGGAACACTTTTTAAAAATTTTGCTTTTATCCATGGACATCAGTCTTGTAGCAGAGGGGGGAACATGTTGTAAAAACACAGCATTGTGCATCAGTGGACGCTGTGCTGCTCGGTGTTTGCATGTTTGTGTGTCTGCTCCATGTTTCTGTTTGTGTCAGAGAAAGCCCTCTGCTGCGCTGCTGTGACCTGACGATCACAGCCCCCCAGTTATTACCGTATGCCTCTTTTTAGCTCAATATAGTTTAAAACACGCTTAAACTCGCTCTGGTACAGAGAGTTATTAGACAAGAAAATATTGAGAGGTGGAAGTTTTTTTTAAATTATACATCTAAAGAATAAATAATTTTCAAACGTCAAGAATTAAGTAATCATTTTTGAAACAAAGTCACAATAAAAAAGTTGAATTGCATTTCAACATTATTATCAATATTTTATTCATACTATTTCTCTAAATAATATATCAACTCTGATTTTCATCTCACCTTTTGACATTTTTTTCTTAAGTTTTAGTCTTTCCCTGCCCTCAAGATTGCAGTGCTTTGCCCTCAGACCCTTATTTTACCTATAGTCACATGAGGGTCCATAATGCACTTCTCCCTGCACTTATTAAACAACACTCTAATACCGCTTTCACGCTAAAATTAGCGGGTCAACGCAGGTTTTTTCAACGTGGGTTAACCCACTAACAAGTGACTCCTTTAACACTGCCAGCAGACCCGGGTCTAATTGGCAGCAGGCGAGCTGCGTGGCTGTTTTTTTCCTCTGGTGCTGATGTCATCACGTTGATGACATCATCAGCGCGGCAAAAAAACGACCACTTATACAATGGAAAGGAGCAGGGAACACGGTGGACACGGTTTTCTGTACTTTGTACTTTGTACTTTGTCCCTCTTTAAAAATGTATAAACTCTGGGCTGATGATATGAAGGCGGATGGCATTTGTGCTGAGACGCCAAAGAGTCATGTGAGTTACAGACAGAGGGGACGGGCGCATTGTTATGCCGTGGGCGCGTTACACCTACGTCATCTGTAAATTTGCGGGTTGACCCAGGTGTGATGTTCGCACTGAAGCCGATTGGAGGCAAGCCGATAAAAACCCGTGTCGCTTGCAGGGTGAGTCGACCCGGGTCGAAATGCCGATTAAACCCTTTCAAACTGCCGTCAGGAGCCGATTGTTATGGGGTTTAAATGGTTTTTTGGCCAAAAGAAAGGCGTAAAAGAAAATTTGTTGCACTTTGAAGTCCTTCACTGAAATATTTAGGTTTGTCTGATTTTATTCACCAGTTGTAGGCACACAAATGTTTGCGTAAAAAGCCAAAGTAAGGCCCTGATGAGAAGTTGTATACCACCTAAGATTATTTCGAGTATGTCGACAGTTTTCAGTCCTGGTTAAGGTGGAGAGGGTTTCTTGTTAAGGTGGCTGCCTTAACTGCAAAGCACTTTGGAAAACTCTGGGTAAAATTATAACAATGTTCTGTAGCTTTCATTTCTTGGCGCTCTAGTTTCAATCTGAAAATGAATGATTCACTTTAAGAAACAACAATACCAATCAGATTGTTTAAAGCAGAGGGAAATATTTTGCAGAGTTCAGACTTGATAAAAAATCCTTTCTTCCATCTAATCTTCCACCTTAAATGTCAAACTTGTGCAAAAAGAAGAATTGCTTTGGCTAAGGAGAACTCATTTTTTGCTCACTAATGAAAATGTTTTGAACCTCTTTGCTGCTGTGCCAATGGCGTTGTTTTCTTTCTTTACTCTCTGATTATAGAAGTGTATAAGCTGTGTGAGATTTTTTTGAATTCTTAGCTGATTGCACGCCCGTAGCCATGCACTTTCTCTGCTTTCGTCTCCAGACCTCTTTCTCCTAATAGCCTCCTTTTTCTTGCACAGGGAGATGCTGTGCTCTTTATATGCGGTTATGCTGAATAGGTGCTGATGTATGTTGAAAACACTTTTGCAGGTGCCTTGTCAAAATGTGCAGTGGATAGGCAGTAACACAATTCAGGTTTAATATGCTATCAATCAACTGCTGGATTCATTTGTAGGTACAGTATCGAGTCTACTGTTCCCCAGACTATCGCCACTCTGCTGGTGTTTAGCTTCTCTCATGTCCTCCAACAGTGTGTCCCTATTGTCTGTTTGTCTGTTTAATATGCAAAGGCGGTCATTCAGGGAGTCATTTTGGACCAGTGTAAACGAATCGGCAACAATGATTAGCTGGCGCTGCAGAGGAAGTGTCCATCATTGTGTTAGTGCATTTGGAGACTATCCCTCCTCCCTGAGGTCATCTCACTGCTGCTCTCTCAGCCTCACGGAAGAGGAAAAACACCCAAACAGCAGCGGGGTAAATACACTGTAAGTGGAGTTGCTTAATGGGAGATTTTGCATGCTTAATTGCAAGTATGGATTGAAGGTCCATTAAAAGACATCAGTGTCTTGGAGTCCAGCTTATAGTTTGAATATACTTGAAATGCATTGATCCATTGACTTCCTGGCTTTTCTACGTAACAGAAGTGATTAAAACAAAGAGTGCCAAACCATTTGAGAAACAGACATTAAAATGTTGTTGGTAGACATTCCTGCTTCTGATGTGAGAGGTTTTGTTTGTTCAGTGAATGCATGCATGCTTCAGGGTGGCACCGTAGACGTCCAGAGGGAAATACCAGGCTTATTTATTGGAGCCTTTTTAGCCCCAGCTCAATAGCAGCAGTCTGATGGCCGGGGTACAGAGGGACTATCTGGCAGAGGAGAAGGTGGAGGAGGAGCTGGGCCTGGCGTCAGCTCCACTGACAAGCTCTTATTTACCGTCCAGATCTATGACTCATTTTATGTACCTAATCGTAAAGCACTGAGATTTATGGAAGGTAACGGGACAGTGGGGAATACCCCAGGAGACTGGCAGATTCAGAACCCCCTCCCCCCTCCCTCATTCCCATGCTCCCCTGGCCGGACTTCAGGTCTACTCTACCTGGCTCAGCTCACCAACATCTCCTGTGAAGGTGGGGGTGTTGAAGCTGAGATGAGGAGGCCCATATTTCTGTCTGATATGGACAGCTGATAGCTCGTCTAATAAAGAAGAGGGTCATAAAAACTGGACGGGCTAATGGATGGCTCTGCAAGGATTAATAACAGCTTATTGGTCAGGTGCAGTGACCTCTTGAGGAGCTTACAACGAACTGTCCAAGTGGGTCCATAGAGAACATCACACAGCAGCAGACACTCTCAGACCCTGTTTACAGTTTGCTTTAACATCTGGTCTGGGCATTCAGATACCAAGAGGGAAGTCTGTTATGCTAGGTGTGGGGGTACCCCAATGCATACAGACAATTTGTTATTGTTACATAAGACTACATTCGAAGAAGGTCTGGGCTGCCTGCATCCAGACTGGCTGTGTAGTGTGTTTGTATCCATACCATAAACAATGCTCAGTTGATATTAATGGGTCAAAATTGTACCATGGAACTTTTCCCTACACCCCTACACCCCCACCACAACTGAGCCGTTGATACAAGGCAGGATGGATGCATGCTCTCATGCTATTTACACCAAATTCTGACCCAACGTTTGAATGTTGCAGCTGAAATCAAGACTTCTTCAGACCAGGCAGCATGTTTTTTGAGTGAATCGTAGCCTTAGTTTACCATTCTTAGCTGTCAGGGGTGGCACCTGGTGTGGTCCTCTGCTGTTGTATCCCATCTGCTTCAAGATTCAACAGGCTGTGCCCTCATAAATGGTCATCTATACCTTGGATGTAACAGGTGGTTTGAGTCAGTTTCTTTTCTCATCTCCAGCCACTTTGGTCATTCTCCACTGGCCTCTGGCATTGACATTTACTCACTGGAATTGTTCTCTTTTTCAGACTCTTCTCTTTAAACCTTAGAGATGGTTGTGCATGAAAACCAAGTAGATCAGCTGTTTCTGAAACACTCAGACCAGAAATTCTGGCACAAACAACTGAATCAAAGTCTCTAAAATCACCTTTCTCCCCCATGATAATGCTCGGTTTGTACTCCAGCAGGTCTTCTTGACCCTGACTACACACCTAAATGCAGTGAGCTGCTGCCATGTGTTTGGCTGATCAGAGATTTTTATTAACAAGCAGTTGATAAGGGGCACTTCTAAGTGATTGGTTGTTGTTTATGCACTTTAAGCTGGTATTAATAACTTTGCTTTTTCTGTATTTTTGGCCCCTCTGTTCAAACCAAAAGAAAACTGAAAATTTGGGAGGGTTCCCATGAAGACAGAAGAACAGTGTTTTGGACTCAAAATTTTGCACTAGTTACTCCCCTTTGAAGTCATGTGTTTAATTTTTACTTCTGATTATGCGTGATTTGTAATTTGGTGTCCTATGCTAAACTTATGCTGCTTCTCCCGTTGTTAATGGGACTATTGACATTTTGAACTCTGCCTTGTAAGGGGACCTTGAGTGCTGTGAAAAGTGCTCAAATATTGTTTTTATTTTATTACACATACACACTCAGCTTCTCTCTAAATATGATGCTCCAGACAGATGTTAAAAACCCTGCAGATGTTTTGGACTAGATTTGGTGTGAGGCTGGTCCAGGCTGGTGATCCATGTAGAGATGGGAATTTATAAGATTTGTTCGATACTAATGCCATTCTGCCTATCTGTCCAAATATTGGTCAATTCCCCTGTCGGTTTTTGTGGATTTTTTGAACAGGCATGCACAGGTTTTCAGTGCAACGTGTGTCACTCCTTATATTCAATGCTGTGTTGCAAAGATGATTGTTCTGGCATTTCCACCCTCACTGACAAGCATACAGAAACTGGGTGTTGGCCAGTTTTTGTCTGTTGTCTGTCATGATGACACATTTTACTTCTTTGTTGTTCATGCTGTCTGCCTCTGATGAGTGCATGACCTTCTTGATTTACAATGAATCCAGAACTTACTTGAAGGTATTGATAAGGGAATTGTTTAGCAGAAAGACAAAGGGTATTGATTCCTTCAGCTATTTGTTATTGATTCTTCAGTGGAATTGGTTTTCGATTTCCATCCCTAGACCCGTGACTGACTTTGTCTTTGGTTGTCATAATTACAACAAATGCTGAAACCAGCAAGAGTACTCATGAATGCTTTATCATCACATCTGCTCTAGCTCATCAGATATGTTTGGGCTGGAAATCTACATGAACAAACATTCACAAACACCAGTTAACATGGCTGCAAGTTAAACCGTAACATGGGAGAGACTTTGAGTTGGAATAAGTCTGAAAGAGGAATTGTAATGATTTTTCTGCATGTAAAGGTCATTGTTGGATGCTGCTTACAGCATTTAACATTTTTATGTGAAAAAAAAATGCTCTGAAAAGCCTCTGCTGTGTCAACAGGGTTATTCTAATGGACAGAGGAGCAAAACCTGTTTTATAAGATGCATTCCTACGTGTGGACATGGCCTTATTTAAAGTTTAAGCTCCATAAAAACAAGGCCAGTTTTCTCTCAGCAGGTTACAGTGCTGTCTGTAGCTATTAGCTTACTTACGCACATAGTTTGGTTGTTTCAATACAAATGGGTGTTTCCTGCTTGGCGTGCTTGTTTGAACATATATGAACCCACTAATCTAGCCCTGTTCCGGGACAAACAACCACACTGCGCTCACCTAAAGGAGGTGGTCCAAGCTCACTTCCAGTCAACCCCTGGGATGGTTGTAATACCTGCAAAATGGCTACCAGACAACAAGACTGATAACAAAGTACTACTTAACAATAATGTTTATGATCCCAGAGTCACTGATATGCAAAGGCACACACAACATACCACGAAAACATCAACAGGTTACTCACTGTCTCTACAGCAGATCGTCACAGGACTAGACAACACTGGCTGATTCAGCTCGTTCAAGCAGGAGAATTTTTCCTTTTTACAGCAGCTCTCTACTTTTCTGCATCGCTGACAGTTCCTCTGTGGACACTTCAAGGTGTTACATTGCAGTCAGTTGCCGCACTATCTGGTGTCCCCCTATGGTCTGCTGTTGACACCAGCGAGTGTTAAAAGCTCTTCCTCTTCATGCACATAGTTTGTTTTAAGATATATCATAGAGGATGTCACACAATGACAAAAATGCTCATCCGTTAAATCTTACATAAGACTTTTAACCACCTCTTTTTATCAGTGAGTCGTTTAGCCTGTGTGTTTCTTCCCATAATGCACTGCATGACTTGTAGTTATAGCATGGTTGACTGTGACATTATGTTGTAAGTCTAGCTCTGACCTTTCGGACACCCTCAGTACTGCCTTGGGAACATGAAACAATCTAAAGGAAACATGCTAATTTGTTGCACCTTTTTCCAACTGAATTGGAATAAGGTGTGTACAGTAGATGTGGAACCACTAAAGAGAGAAAAGCTGTTAAGGCTATATCACTCGCTTCATAGCTTGGGGCTAATTTTCCCCACTTGTATGTATTGCCAGTGCCTTTACAACACAGCATGCAGTGACACCTTCCTCACAGCTGCATGGGCCTAAATCAAGCATATTAAAGACCTGGTCATGCAACAATGATCCACTGTGAACAAGACCTTTTTTCCCAATAGATATACTTACTGACAACAACATTTTGATAACATCCGCTAACAAGTCACCAAACAACAAAAACAATGGTGTGTACATGCCAGACCAGTAGTCCATGGTGTGACTTTTATCATTACCCAGCATATACATCCTCTTCCATCTACAGAGAGGTAAATCTAAAACAATTTCACAATGACACATTTATGTGGACAAACAATGAAGGAAGATGTGGATCTAAGTGATGGAGCTGTAACTCCACATTTTGTTGAAGAGATTATGTGCAATTTAAAAGAGTGAGCAGTGCGAACAGGGCTCATGGTTATGCTTGTAGTCTGCTGTACTTGACTGTTATGAGCATGTTTAAGTAGCGGACTTATTCCTGACTACAGTCTGAGATTGTAGTGCACAGCTGCAAAGAGTTAACCAGGCACACCAGATGGACTGTTCAGTATATTTCACTTGTCCGTCTGAGAAACAGCCCATAGAAAGTGTTTGGGAATGGGCAGACCCTTTCAGAGGCATATCCGGCAGGTGATTGGACGGTCATTCCATCAATCACATTCATCAAAGGATGATGTACGAGGGGTGTCAGAAAAGTTCTAGGACTGGTGTCACCAGAGATTTATTTCAAACCCAAACTTCAAACTAAGAGTTTTCCCCTTCAAAGTAATCCCAGCAAGTCTACAAAGAGATACTGCTGCGTTTGCTTCTTCAGTGCGTGAGAAGAGGCGAGAGTTGTGGCAGGACAAGTCGTGGCTGCTTCACCATGACAACACGCCTGCTCACAATGCCCTGAGCATCCGTCAGTTCCTGGCCGAGAAGAACATCGCCGTGCTGGAGCAACCTCCCTACTCACCCGACCTGGCTCCGTGTGATTTTTTCCTGAGGATCCTGGAAAAATCCTTCCAGGAGTGCATGAAAGCGTGGCAGAGAAGGATGGGAAAGTGCATTAGACTCCAGGGGGATTAGTTCAAAGGGGAAAACTTGTAGTTTGGATTCTAAATAAATCTTTTGTGACGCCTGTCCTGGAACTTTTCTGACTCAACTCGTAGTAGGTGGTCACTAATGCACTACAGAACATGAGCCACTTCATAAAACTCTTGTCAAAAAATGTTGGAAGCAGAGCAAAAATATCCTTACTATAGTACTACTATTGTTTTTAGTTAATAAGTAAATTTGGTCCGGATCTGATAAAACTGCAACTGGAGCTGTTAGCATCTATGCTAATCTCTAGACAAGCAGTCACCTCCTGCTGTTCTCATACTCGAGCCCCCACCTCTTCCGGCTCTAAAGGACGCTGAATGGGCTGTCGCACTTTGGGCCGACCACAATTGGAGATTGGAGCTTGGCAAGATGGATCTGCCTGATTACAGACATTGAATTAGGCTGATTTATCTGGTTAGCAAAGAGTGCCTGCTTGAAAACTTTGCACTCTGACAGCCTGTTTTCAATCTTTGGATAATCTTTTTTAATCTTTTTCATCATTGAGCTGTTATTTACATAAGATGTTGGCAAGTCAGTGCTGATGCAGACTGAGGACATACTGTAAATGTGGAGTATGAACACATGTATGAAGTGCAGACAAAATGGTATCTGAATGCCAATCATCGATGTTTGTGCGAGGTATAAACGACCCCTTATGTTTAAGGTAACTACATTTTGGTAATCCCCATCAGCAGCTGCATTATTTAACTGGTGTATGAATAATGTTCTTACCTCAGGGATAAAAAGTAAGGTTGACACCCTCACTCACAATAATCTTTTTTCTTCAAGTCTGCCACTCCAGTAATGGTAAAAGGGGAAGCAAAAACAAGGAGGCATTGTAGTAGTGCCTTTGTTCTGACAGGAGCGCTCTCAGGGCCTGTTTTATATTCCTGCTGAAAATTAAAATTAAACTTTCATTGTTGTGCATGCTGTTTAATCCAATAACGATCTGATGTAACAAAATGCTGTAATATCTCTCAGCATACTTAATCGGAGCGGACTTAGCCCTGTCACTTTGTATTAACCTCTGCTGCAACAGGAGAAGGGCTTCACTAATCTGCCATTGTTGGCTTTGGCAGTCTGTAGCTAGTGCAAAACAGATTTGGCAGTCAGCGCGAAAGTAAAGGCTTTATAATGACAGCAGGGCCTCTCTGCTATTTCAGCTAATAATGTCAAAATCTAATAATGCTGTGGCCCTCGGAATTAGATGGGAGGTGAATGGGTGGGAATAGTGGTGGTGCAGAAAAAGGATTTTGGCGGTATGGGCTTAGCCATCCCTCCTCCTCTCATTATGTTGCTCACTTTTTAGACAGCAATTTGGCAAACAATTTAATCCCTAATGACCTTCTAAGTTCTCTCCACAGGGGTGTGTGTATGTGCCCTCACAGATGCTGCCATCTTGTTGTTCTTAAAATCTTTTAGTTGTTAAGAAGTTGTGTATTACAGTGAACCATCCTGACATCTATTCAGAGGATCATGTAAAACCTCTGGTGTCATTTATAAGGTTAAAGTCATTACTGATGAAAATATCTACTCCTTAAAACATTCAAAAAATATAATTTCTATTTTTTCCCTTGTTTTCCTGTGGTTGAAACCTTCCATCAACTTGAGTCCTGATCAGAGCCATCAAACATATGAACTTTTTTAGACAATAACTCTTTAAATTACGTATTTGATTTCAATCTCACAAAGAAGTAAAGTTGAATGTTTGAGGCTGGGGATGTTTTGAAGTTAGACTTAGGCTGTGTCCACACGTAGGAGGGTATATTTTTAAAAAAATCCTGTCCGCGCCAAGTGCCAGAAAAGCATTAATGCACTACTAAACACTGCAATTTCTATGCAAAAGCTTTTCAATTTTTATATTTATTCCTAACCGCCATTTCTGACTGGTGTTATGGTTTGATTTGTGGTCATGTCAACTGCTGTTAGCAGGTGTGTTGTTTATATTTTAGTTTGGGAAAAATTGGATAATCTTAATCAAATCTTTTTTACACACTTTTGTGGGTATTTTTGTTGGTTTGAACAACTGTTGTAACCATGGCAACAACAGAGCAAGTGGCCATAGGTCACCTGTAAACAGTCACTTGTGAAATAATAACACTCGTCTCGCCCAAAATGTCAGCAGTGTTTGTCATATCGGATTTTTTTTTTTCAAATCCAGTATCATAGTGAAGAAGGAGCAGAAAGTACGTGTTGACATTGTGTCTGTGGCCAATGGCCAAGTGTGACAGTGACAGTTTAAAAACGTCTGCTGCAACATGTGTAAACAAAAGTGAAAATGTTGCTTAGAGTGACATCATATGGAGGAGAGGTCAGCATGAAGTTTTACCTTTAAGGCCCAAAAAGGCCGTTTTTCCACACTGAGACGCCCAATACGCAATTTTAAATTATTCACCTTGGCTAGAGTTTCTCAAAATGTTCATTTTCAGTGAGCTAAAACACTGTTTAGTTGTGGACAGAAGGCCAAAACACACATTTGTGAAAATGCTCTCCTACGTGTGGACATGACCTTTGATAGCTGTATGTCAGTGAGTAGCAACAGCACTGATTTTGATCTATCTTTACTTTTGTGCCATGTCACATTTTTTCAAAACAACATAGACTTGTTTGTGTCAGCATGGAGAAAAACTAGGAATTTTGACACAGGATTGTTTTAATGCAATGTCCAATTTAGGATTTACTTTGCAAACACAGAAATGCCCCCTTCCAAAAACTGCTTTAAAACTATAGGTGCCCCAATTGATCAAATGCATATTATTATTGGGCGATATTTATTCAAAAAGCATCAAAATTTGAAATGAATGCCTGTGGTTACAGATACAGTCACCTATAGTTAATAGTCCATGTTTCACCTACAGGTTGTATGCATATCTACTCACTCATCTGATCGTCTGCTGTTGCCACTTATGCTGCTCCATCAGCTTCTTGAAAAAACTAATTCAATCCTTAAAATATGGTCTTCAGTCGGGATACACAATACTATTGGTTTGATATTGGTATCGGCCAATATCAGCCTAATAAGTTAAGTGTCAGTACTGGCAGATATTAAAATGTTTGCCAGTATTTACAGCTGATATATCAGCCATATAACAGCAGGAATATTGGCAAAATACACAAATGCACAATATTGATGCACCTAGCATGGGTACATTTAAAAATCAAGGGTTTTATGTTTGCAAGAGTCAAATGCTGTTTTTCTTGTTTTACATCTGCTCCTCCCAAAAATATACTGTAATACTGAAAGACACAAGTCCATTTTTGTTAAGTAGAGCTTGTGCTCTTGACCAGAGGCATCAGTATCAGCGATAATGAATTAAAAAATATTGGCATTGGATATTGGCAAAAATCCAATATTGTGCATCCCTAGTTTTCAGCCCAGTTGGATAAAGTGATTGGATATTATTGACACATTTATTTATTTCTTTGCCTTTAAATGTCATATATATTTTTTACTTTAAAAACCATAACATCAGATAAAAAATCAGTTACATCAGAAAGAGATACATCAACTCATAAAATCATTAAAAAGTATAAGTTGACATGAATTCATAAAGTTCATGAATAAAGCCAGAGTAAAAACAAATTAAGACACCAATAAATAAATAATTGAATAAATAGTTGTGTGAAAGTGTTGCTACAGCTTGTTCAGCTCAGTTACAGCTTCTGAAACAAAGCTGTTTTTTTCCCGTTTTGTTTTACACCTTGGGACTAAAAACCTCCATCCAGGAGGCGTTAAATGTTAAGTACATTTTCACACTCTTATTTCAGTCACAGAAAAAAAGTGGAAAAATATAAAACAGGATTGACAATTTTATCAAGAATAAAAGCCCTTAAAAAGTCACACCAAATGGATCGCCACAGCTAAAATTATTGCCCAGAATGAGTGGAAAATGTCCCTAATTTGGGCACAAACATTCATGGTGACATCAGAGGGTTAACAGGATATTAAGTTGGCCAGGAAGCATCTGAGTGAGTGTGTGCACGAACAGATTGACCTCACACAGCTCAGCAGGGCAGCATCTGCAGTGTCATCAGAGCACACGGCTCCTGTGTCCCTCCTGAACGCAGCCTTGTAACTTAAAACAAAAAGCTGATTGGCTGCTCTCTCAGCCTCCTCTCATCCCCTTCACTGTGGATGAGGTCTCAGCCCCGGAGATAAAATAGCACTTATTTCTCATGTGCTATGCCATTTTGTCAGTTTGACTGTTCCACTTATTCAGTGTTTTTTGACTTGCTGAGCTTGAGGGGATGTGAGTGCCATTTCGCAGCCAGATCTGAGTTGTGTTGATTGAATTAGACAAAGTCGGAAGATAATTAAGAACCGCAAGGCGCTGCAAAACTGTCTGCTTCCAAACTGGTGAAAATGAGACGCTGCCACATCAATGAGCTAGCTGGCTCTGCTTGATGTCAGCGGTGGGTTATATCAGTTGACACCCTTACCTCCTAGTGCTGGGGCTGGTTTCCTCCTCTCCCTTTAATGTTCCTCCAAATATGATTAATCACAAGCCATAAAACCGTTGCTTCTGACAGTGCACCACGTTTGCACAGCTTTGTTTGTTTCCTTCACGGTAGGAATATGATCCTCAGCTGCCAAGTGTAGTTAATGGCATAAACACAGCCTTCAAGAGGTGTGTCTGCAAGTCAAAAGGGAATTAAAGCTTGGCCAACAACATTTCTCACACTTCCTTGGGATTAAGTATGTCTGCAAATGTTCAAGCATTTAGGTTTCAGTGTTTTTTTTTTACATGTCCTCGGTGTTTGACTCCTGGTATCGTTGCTTATGTTGCAAAAGATGAATTTTTAAAGTCTTATCTCTGCTGAACAAGCATTTTAAACCCTTTTGACATTTTGGGACTGTTGAACCAAAAGATGAGGGAGGTTGGACGACCACCACTTCAACTATAACAGCTTGTGATTGGATTTGAAAAATTTGTTTTACACATTTTTGGCTACAGAGACAATTTACTACAGTTCTCCATGGTAACTGAAGGCACAGCTTGGTGCAGCTGCTAACAGGGGAACCAACAGGAACTTTGGACCCCATGAAAAGATATTTTTGAGGCACTGAAGGTACCAACACAGCACAAACCAACCCCAAACAGTTCTTTATACCACACCTCTATTTAAAGAGAGCGGATGATTTGGGATTTTTTAAAGTGGGTTGTATGAGGTAATAAATATTAGCCACGGTGTCAAAAGTCAGCGCTGTTTCTGCACAGAATGAACAGGCACAGAAGCTAGGGCTATTGACCAGTTGCATGTGATGTCACACTCTTTTCCACTTCAGCTGGATGTCAAAAACAATGCCTTCCAGAATGTAGCTTATGCTAAATAAATGAAAATATCCCCTTGATGACCTTAGATCTTCATATCCAACCATAATTATCTAACTGCTGTGTAGAGGACCTTCTTATAAGGCTTTAAATGACAACTTTATATCTGCGAGTCATTTTATGAAGCCTAAGCTATCATATGCAACAGAAACATTTTGAGGGCTAATGCAAATGCTAGCAATCAGCACGAGAATATGGATTTTTTGAAGCCAATGCAGATACCGATATTTGGCAGAAAAAAATACAGATTACCGATAAAATGGCCGATTAAGTAAAAATATACATATAAAATGAATTAAAAAACAAAAATGGTCCAAAAATACTTACAACAGTGAATATATGAAATACAGGCAGAACATTTACCATTTTACAATACTTTGTCACTAAGTATTTGTTTAACTTTACAACAGAGGGGAATTTTCAAGTACAAAAACCTGCAAAGCATTAAACCTCTGGGAAATTAATCATAAAACCTTAAAGAGAGTCACTCTTTATCTTGTACTTCTTGTTGATGAAAATAATAAGAAGGTAGGTTATAGTTCAGGTAGAACAACTTTTAAAAAGTTGTAAACAGGTCATTGTGAGAGGAAAGCAACAACATTCTTTTCATAAGCCTCTTTTATTTTTCTCCTCTGCAACTTTCAAGAGCAAAGAACTTTCAAATACAAAATAAAATAGTGGGCAAAACTGCAGTCAATTCCTGCAAAATGAAAAAAATAACCTTATTCAAAATGTAAATATATAGATGAATTATGAACTCCTGTCCTGTCACATCTGCCTTTCAGTCCCAGAGTCCTCATTAGTGCATCAGAAGTAGGTTTTATTGCAGGTAGAACCACTTTTTTATTGTAAACATGAGGTAATATGTGTGAGGAAATCAGAATATTTTGTGGGACACTGCACATATTGCACAAACTTCTTTAAACAGGCCTGATTAAAGTTCCCAGCTATGACGAAAGCTCCCCCCAATGAAGTCAAACAGCTCCGAGGAAGCAATGCTAATGCTAGCATAGTTAGCTAGCTAGCTAGTTAGCTCAACTGCAGCGTTGGGGACAAGCAGGTGAAGCCACATTTCCGTAATAATCATCACAGAACAATCACAAATAAACCGATCCCCTGCCATCAGAAGGTCCAATTCGTCAGTTTTGTAAATGACAGATCTGGTATTGGTCAGCTCATCAGTGTCGGTCTGGCGGCTGCTTCTGTAGCTGAGCAGAGAGCCCGGTGCTCTCGCTGTGTCCAGCAGTATACTTTGTGAGCGCTGACAGTCGGTCGTTATGTCGGACTTGCAGGCAAAAACAATATTCAGCAACTCTGTGTGACTGTAGGTGAGTTTTGCCCTATACACTCCATCATCCATACACACAGCAGAGCTCAGAGCCGCTTTAACAACGCGCTGCCATCTTTTGCTACGTCATCATTCTGCGCAGCTTGGACGCCGAACAGTGTTTACTGCTGGAGAAATTAAGAATATATCAGCATTACATCGGCAAAACTCTGGCTGATGTTGAGTCCTTTGAAAAGGGCTAAAATCGGCCAATTTAATCAGCCAGCCGATATATCGGTCGGGCCCTAGTCATAATCCCTGAAATGATCACCAAATTATCATGCTGGGCAGTGGTTGTTTTTCCTCTTTTGAGCCTCCCTGTAAATAGCTGATCCACACGCTGTCTGACTGCTGTGCAGCAGCTATTTCTGTGCTCATTTTTCTGGTTATGAGTCTTCTTAAGACTCATTTGACAGACTCAGAGACATTGTTTGTTTATGATTAAGAATATTAATCATAAAAAGTGACGATAATGATACCTTCTGTTACTTTCGTGGCATCTCAACAGGAATTATCGGTTATAACTCACTTCTATGAGCTCTGTCGTCAACAGCGGTAATTTCACCATCCACAGAACTAAGTGACGTCATGTTAGTCGTCTGCTAATGGTCAATAAATTGCTGCAGATGGGCCAACACTTCTTCCTACTTAATAGTTGAATGGGAAAACAAGCCATAAAAGCAGTGTAGGATATTGCATGCTGTATTTAATAACTTAAAAATGACTTACCTTTCTACGTGCAACGTAGGACACAGGACAGCACATAATAACGTTTAATAGTTATGTGAAATTTGTTTGGTAAGGACATCTCATGGAGTACAGTTCATATTAAATAGTCTTTAAATTATAATCAAAAGAAGCTTTTAATGTGGGCAGGGCTGATAGTAGGTCACTCTCTGTCTTTCTAGTTTTTGGTCTCTACTTCTTATCTCCTATGTTGTTTTGATTGTAAGCCCCCTGGTGGCGGAGTCTTACTGTTCACTGAAGCCAACGCTAAAAACTCAATGTGTAGCTACCTTTCAAACAATGATAACGAGTACAGAGAAGTAAGCCTACATCGTTTTATCAAAGCCAGAGAGTAAAGCTGAAGAAGTGCACCAATGTGCTGTAAACCTAAAAGCATGTTGAAAGCATGCTGTAGGGCTGCTCGAATCATAAAAAAATGATAATCGATAATTGATCATTGTGTGTTGATGTTAAGAGAATGATTTGTAAGGACAGTTTGTGTTTTCTAAACGTCAGTGCTTAAAAATACTGAATAAATCATGTTGCCTTGAGAGGCAGTTATATTCTTCAAAGTATTCCTAAAAATGTGTCAAAAAACATCTTTTTACTGCTCATTTTACAGGCTGTCACAGCTGTTCAGAAGAGGTGCAGTTTGTTATGACTGTTTCAGGAACATGTTCCCAAGGCCCGCTACACACATTTATTTGTGCAGCCTTGGATTGAAAAATTTGGGTTCTGGATCTGTTTAGTTTTTTTTTTTTTTTTTTTTTTTTTTTTTGACAATCTTACTTTGGGACGTGGTGTGATGGGACATTCATATCTTGGATATGCAGCCATTTCACAGTAGTATCATGTTAATAGGGACAAAAAAATCTCAGAGGAATGTTTTCAGCACCTTGTTTAAACTAAACCATAGAGAACTGAGTAACTTCTGAGGGCAAAAAGGTGGGCCAACCCTGGACTAGCAAGGTTTACCTAAGAAGGCCTGAAACACACGTAAAGATTTTTAAAATCTTAATTTATTTTGGAACAGTGAGAGCCACACATGAAGACAGATGATGACAAATTTGTTTTTTATTTCCTGTAGTGTATAGTGTGCCACAAAGAGAGAGACATAGGACGCCACAGACTTCAGTGCAAACAAACATGACGGAAGACGCCAGGAGGCTAAATGTGACCAGTGGTTAGCTTCCTGTAACATCCTTTGCTGTTGTGATTTCTGTCCAGCTCTTCTCCTTATCAGTTTGCTATATGTAGTTTACAGGTTATGCTGTTTAGGTGCTCGTATTTTTTAAACAAATTAACTAGTTGGAGCTTCATTTTGACGTCCGTCT
Source organism: Cetoscarus ocellatus (assembly GCA_037902135.1). NCBI lineage: Eukaryota > Metazoa > Chordata > Actinopteri > Labriformes > Labridae > Cetoscarus > Cetoscarus ocellatus. The sequence continues at coordinate 416,685 of JBAMNC010000440.1, forward strand.
AACTTTATGCTTCACCTTTACTCTCGTTGTCATGGCTACGTTTGCTTCCTGCTTCAGACAGCCTGCTCCCTGATTGGATTTGCTCTGATCCATGTGACAAAACACAGAGGACATGCTCTGCTGTCCTCGATGCACTCCACACACTCAACAGGACTTTTGGTCTCTAAATATTAAACATATTGATTAATTATGATTTTAAATGCGGGCAGCCCTGATCCTCTTCCAAGAACGATAGAATGACTCTTAATATACCTCACACCTCAGGATAACCGGGTAAGATGATCTTTAGGACCTTGTTATATTCGGGCCTTTGTGAGATGAAATTCGACCTATAATTGTCAGGTTGTGTGCACACGCTTAACTGACATACAGGTACAAAAACCTGTTGGCAGAAGAAGGCAGAGAGGTAGGCAGGACATTAAAACTATCATCCATAATGTGTTTTTCTTTCTTTCATTTATACCCCTGACCAGACACTGTGATCCATTTTTTTTCTGTCATCAAAGTCCAAAAGAGATGAAGGAAAAGTGCTCTGCAACTTCATAAATCACATTAATAACAAAATGACTTGCACTGAAACCTATTCAGAATTGAAGTATTGTGGGAAATCTGGAGAGGCTCATTATTAAGTATAACAGGCAGAGCTTTTACTTTGAAATTCAACCAGGAAGTTATACAGAACCTTAAGTTCAGGCCATTCAGGAGGTAGTGGGAGCATACAGCACTGTAATCGTCTTAAGATGACTATCCTGTTTTTATGGTTCTAGAGGGGCTACAATCGTCGATGAAACTCAATCAATCTGAGAGCATTTGACAGCATTTCAGGTGTGCATGGGTTTTTGTCTTAATTTGTACCCATTAACTAGAAATACAGAAGAGTGGCAGCATAATATTGGACATCTTGGTCTATAGAATGATGTGTTCATGCTGCATGGCAGAGGACCACTTGGCTGAGTAGATCAGTACGAAACAATTAAAAAGAATCTGTGTGATAATATGTAAAGCATGCAATTAAAACATGATTAATCCTGAATTAACCATCAAAAGTTAGAGACTGATTTTGATGAAGAATTTTAACCTAATCGTAGCCCTAATTTCAAGGCACTTGTCACTGCTTTTCTCTCCTTTTGTGCTGTTTTATTTTTAAACTTATTTTACGGATGATAGCCCTGTTGGAGCTTCTCTCTTTTTCTATTGCTGGGTAGGTAATGTGGCTTTGAGGTTAATGTTGAGAATCGTATAGCTCAGGCACGGTAAAATTGACACTGTGAGACCTAGAGAGGCATGTTTATGGGAGCATCTACGTGTCTGCTTTTGTGTTTGTGTGAGCCTGACTTTGAAAAAGGGTTGGGGCTGTTTAGAGGCCCCCAAAGGGGCTGGACTGTAGGCTATGAGGGTGGGAGCGCAGTGGAACATGGGGTGTCAAAGGCTAATTTTCAAAGCCACTCACGGGCGCTCATCTCTCACTGTGAAGTGGCAAGCGTGGCAAGTGGCTTGCACGTTGTCATGGATACTAAAGCATGGGACCCCAGAGATGGGGAGCGGGGGACGAATGGCTGCCCTGTCTATAGGATTCCTGTCAGCTCTGGCCTGATAGATGGCATTGACGGATCATTTGTCATACTGTAATTGTTCTCAGCAAACACAGAATACCCACTAGTATAAACAGCAGTGTGCCGCTGGGCTAATAAAGAAGGAAAATGGAAAGGGATTCACTGATCCACTGCCTCTTTCAGTTAAAGAGACAATGGCTCTGTTGTCCAGGCAAAGCGGTCTGATTAGAGCTGTGAGGGCTGAGAAAAAGCCCGACCGAGAGAATAAAACAAGGCAATCATAAAGCAAACGGCAGTCACTTCTCTGTATCGATGTGGCTAGGCGGGGGTGAAGCCTGTGAGAAGTGTTGACAGCCGAGGGAACAACAGGAGAAGGTCTACGAGTGATTCGTTTTCTCCCCCCTCTCTATTTGGCCACTGAAACGGTGAGAGAGAAAGCTTGTCCAGTTAACAAATACAGCACAAGTGCAAATGCATAGTTGGAACTGGGAGCTTTATCTGCCAGATAGCCGGGCGCCTGAGCTGGGTACAAATGACTCTGGGTACAAAGGTACTATTTGTTCGCCCTTGTTTTGGTATGGACCCTGTGTCTCTGCTATTACTTTTGGAATTGACCTAGTGCCATCTCTATGCTTGGAAAGCTCTCTGGCTTTGTCTGTGTGGGGAGGCTCAGACATGCGTGACAGTCATAGCGTGTACAGAACATGACCTGGAATATCTTGAACCAAGCTTGTTTCAGCAGTGATTGTAGAAAAGTTGGGGAATTGTTTTTAAAGTTACAGATGGAAGATGACAGCAGAGTACACAGAGCATGAGCAGGACACCTCTGCCAGGAAATAAAGCAATAGCAGTATTATTTATAGAGCACATTTCATTACAGACCAGCTCAATGTGCCTTATATTGAGAGTGAAAACAGGCAAGTCCACGAGTCAACAGATTCTTCAATCGAGATCGACAGACTTGTTTAGAAGTCCGTTAGACAATACAGCATGTTAACTCTTATACCAAACACACTATGTAGCGGGCATAATAAAAAAACAATATAATGATAAAAAGAAAAATGTGATAAAACATTTAAAATTGTGTCTGTACACACTGTCTAACTAACCTGACACAAGATGGATCGTTCAATATCTTTCACTAGTCTATCTGAGGAAGAGCCCGTAGAAAGTATTTAGGGTGGGCAGAATCTTTAAAACATATTCGGCAGGTGATCATTCCATCAATCAGTTTATTACAGGCCAACCAGATAATGTAGTGAAATACACAACGTTAGCTACTACATAGAAAAAACTCTCACCATACATGTTGGAAGTGCTTTCAGTGCTGTTTCATCTAATAAAGAAATATGTTACAGATCTGATAAAGCTGTTAGGACGTGTGCTTACCTCTGTATGAACAGTAAATTCCTTCCGTCTCCTTGCTTGTAGCTCCCACCTCTTCCTGCTTTAAAGGACTGTGATTGGGCGGTGCTGCACAATTGCAGTCGAGCTTGGCAAGCTTGATCTGCCTAATTACAGATCAGGTGGATCCAACTGCACTGCAGGGTCACTATCTAACACCACAAGATCAAAGAAAGATAGACAGATTATCTGAAGAGCCCTGCAGTAACTAAAGGCCCCCTCTCCAGCTTTGTCTTCAGTTCTGGGCGCAGTAAGTAGACCTTCACCTAACCTGAGGAGTCAGGACGGGTTGTGAACAGTGAGTTTGACAGAAATGTTTGCAGGAGCTGAACTATTAAGAGCTTTATGGACAAGCAGGAGGATTTTAATGTAGTTCTTCTCCTTCTCTTGTGTAGGTGAGGACTCTGGCTGTAGTGTTTTGGATAAGCTGAAGCTGACCAATGGATTTTTTTGGTCGGTCAGGATACAAAGCATTACAGTCATCTCGGAATCTGTATTAAGTTTATGTATATATATTAATAAATTTTCTATCAAGATATTGTGTGGTTCAATACTTTTCATGTTGATGCAGTTAGTGTTAAAAAGCTAAAAACAAAACAGAGACCAGGCTCAATGCTCAGAATAAAGTTTGTTCATAGTAACAACTAGGGACGTGGTCAGATTAATGGTTAAACCCTGATAACAAAATGGCTGGCACCAGATTTATGAGTCAGCTGAACAAATTCTGAACTTTTATTATCAGTCCAGACCCCAAATCTTTGTTATGCTGCCGCCAGCCACCTGTAACCACTTTCGCTGTCCAAATGCCCTCAGACCTGGATGTAAACAAAGGACTTTACTTGAATGCTATGAAACAAATGGACAGCATTTGTGCCACTTTGTAGGTTAAGCAGATCTGAAAACTAAAAATGATGTTTTGTTGAAGCTTTATCTGATTATTCTGACACAACAGGTAGACAGTGCTATTTACAACACGATATATTTCACTAGTTCTTTTGTGCAATAGCGTACAGAAAATGTTTGGGAAAGGGAGAACCTTCAGTAAAAATATTTATAAGGTATCAGGTATCATGAGCCAAATAGATGATGTAGTGGGCAGGGGCTAATGCTGCATAGTAGAATACACAACGTGAGTAAATTCATACAGAAAACTCCTGCAACAACCTGGCAGGGCAGGAGGGAAAGTATTTCTCCGTAGAAAAATGCTTTAGCGTTGTTCCTTGTTCATCATTTTATGAGGAAATGTTGTCTAGTTCTGATTAAAATGCTGGCCTCTATGCTCTATGTATGGGCAGCAGCAGTTTTCAGCCTTGCAGTAGCTTGTTGCTCATAGTTACCGCCTCTTTCCTGGTAAAAGATGCTGATTGGGCAGTGCTTCTTCAGACCGAGCTCAGTTGTTCCAGCTTGAAGCTTTGCAGGATGGTTTTGTTGTTTCTTCATAAAAAATGTATGGAGACATTCAGAGTATTCTGTATACTGCCATCCAATAAAACCTGTTGAGATGTGATTTTTGGTCCACATCACCCAGCTACATTTGTCTCTCCTGCTAAATATTTGACTTCATTGTTACACACAGGGGGCGTGTGTCTCTCTTGATACCACTTTGCTCTGTAGTCCAGCCGTGAGCACTTTTTACGTCGTAAATGGTCGGTAGGTGTAAGATGTGTCATCTAATGCATGTGTTGGAAGAAGTCCTGTGTCCTGCTGCGGCTGTGAGCTGAAGCGAGCTCTCCTGGCTCTCCTCGTGTAGCACTTCACCCCTCTGACTGTACCCTGTCACACTGTGACGCCGGGAGCACTTTAGGCTGACCCGGCTGCTCACCTCCTGCCTGATGGACAGATTAAAGGACCATTAAGCATAATTACTGTTTCAGTTGGAGAGGCCAACTCATCCTGTCAGAAATGGTTACAAATTGCTGCACCTCTGCCCTCCGTATGGCTCTTAAATTCTGAATTTCATTACATTTGTCTACTTTCACGTATCAACAAGTTTTGGCTTTCACAATAAAAGCATGTTTAGGTGCAGAGGAATGAAAAAGCTGTGGCTTTCTATACAAAATAGGACTCAAATCTTAGTCCTGATTTTTGCTTGGCTGTTTGCAATGCTCTTTTGAAGATAGGTAGGCGTAATAAGGTAAGATTGTTGATCATGGTGATGTTGTTGTACATCGATATTTTGTCAAGGAAGCATTGTGAAATCCCAGAGATTGAACAGTACGAACAGGGCTCTTGGATCGATCTTGGTATTCATAGTCTGCTGTACTTGAAGTGTAATGAGCATATGAAGCAAGCCTACTCTCGCATCTCTTTTGTCTGAGACCATAGTGCTGCAGGGCCAGGAGTCCATGTTTTCCCGTCTACGTGGAGACAGAAGTGTGCTATTTTCAGAACTTTGCACTTTGTAACCCATTATCAAATCTCTGTTTTCAGGCTACTGAAACATTAATATGGGAACATTTAAGGCACAACGAAAGTTGACGGTTTTGCGGTTAAAACATTGTCACGTAAACAGAATCTCAGACTCTGAGGCCTGTTCAGGACTGTTGCCAGTGTGAGCAAACCTTGCATTGCAGTTCGATCCACCAGATACAATGTCTGTAATTTGGTCCAGCGTCCTTTAGAGCAGGAAGAAATAGGAGCTACAAGTGAGAGGACAGCGGGAAGTGACCGCTCATACAGAGATCAACATTGACCGCAATTTCATTATCAAAGAAAACCAAATCACTGAAAGCTTTTCTCTATAACAAGCACTTCTGACATGTTTTAGTAAGAGTTTGGTTTATGAAACTGCTCACATTTTGTTTTTTACACTGTGGCAGTGGTGCCCGCCTACTACATACATTCTCAATTGTCCTGTTATGAATGTGATTGTCTCTGATGATTGTCCAATCGCCTGCCAGATATTCTCTTGAAAGGTTTCATTTTCAGACACTTTCTATGGGCTGTTGCCCAGATGAATTAGTGAAATGTATTGGACGATCCATCTGTTGTGTCTAAGTGATTGAAAACGGACCTGTTTAAAACTGACCAATCAGATCTCTGATCACAGAGCTCAGTGAGTTGATGTGAGAGGGGAGGAAGTACACAGACATATTTAGTGTTTTACTGAATACTGATTTATTTAAATTATGATTATGAAAAACACCATAAAGGCTTTATAGAAATCGCTCTTCGCCAGAGACTAAACAAAGCTCCAAATCTTTGTGATAGAAACAAATGTGAAGCAAGAAAAACAACAATTTATTATTTAATAGATAAATATTTTCGATTTATTAAAGTGGACGCTCAGAGAAGATCAGGTAAACCATTATGGTACATTTGCGCATTCTGCTAAACTGAACGCCAGAATGTACGTATTGAAACTGGAATAGTTGGTTGATAGAACCATATCCAGCACAGATTTTTTATGTACTTTCTTTTACTTATCTGTATAATTCTAAAGGGATAGGATATAGGACTATATCTAAGGTAGGTGTGATGAGCTGAAGCTTCAGGCTACACCTTTCCAGTCCTGTTTGTTTCGTTTCGATTGTTTTATCAATGTCAAAAAGCATCTTAAAAATGTTTATGTGTTGTTTGTTGTTCGTTTCTACTATAATATTATGGCCAATACGTGCAGTCAAAACATCAGCTCTAAATAGCAGAAAAAATATTCATAGCTTTCATATCTATCAGTAATCCGCTTTTCAGGCAATTACCTGCAGGTACCAATATTGTTCCAGTGATAGTGTGCATTCATTTTGTTTATTACAGACATGACATAATAAGTATTTTCTGCAATATAACATTTATTGGGAATGTTTAACATATTTTAAAAGCCCTTTTGTGCTTATAGTACCATCCACACTTAAAAAATAAGTTTCGAACTGTAAGACATGCTACAACATACAACAATGACCTTTATTTATACATTTATTTTAAAATCAGATTTACCGTGCACTTAAGATATTAATAGTCCATCCTGCATTTGTTGCCATCACTATTTTGATTTTAATCCATCATATTAGTTTGATTTCATGTTATATTTCAAAGAAAATCATTTTCTCAGAATTTACAAAACATAATGATTTGCAAACGGCAGGCTCAGAAGTTTAGACTGAGGTCACATAGCAGGGATCCAACCTGTTTCTGATTCGCACCCACGTTTGAAAGAAGACCTGATTTATGTTGTTCACACTGTCTTGGAAAATTCTGATCTGAGATTTAAAAAAGTCAGACTCAGGTCACGTTGGCCTTTAGCGTGAGAGCAGCATGAGTCCATGAAGGAAAATAAGACTCCATATATGTCCAGAAAAACTATTTGAAGGATTTCTATTTTCAATAGGTGTTGAAGTTTTTGAATTTGTGGCCTGGAGCCAATGGTAGTGAGTGTGATGGCTGTGGAGCGGAGTGTGACAGGTAGTTGATGTGATCTGGAGTGGAGCAGTGTGAGTGTGTGGTCTGCTGGGCTGTCTGTCTGATTATGTAAAATGTGGTGAGATGGTGTAACATTGGCTGGCTGTTGCAGTGGTTTGCCAGCTCCAGAGGGCCTGTTGCCAGTTTTACATGAGAGTGTGTGCAGCGTTGCCTCGTAATGTTCTGCTCTCTGTATCCATAAGAAAACCCACACTACCACCCAAGGGAAATTGGTCGATACCATCAACCCAGCTGGAGGCCCAGGCAGCAGACAGAGTTTTCCCGTTTTTACATCAACATTCGTGTTTATTATGAGACCCCCCTTTACTGTATCCTGCCCCTCTTATGCCCTTTCTCTTCCTCATTTGGCCGATTATTACACCCATGGTGAGAACAAACAGTTTCCCTACTTAATAATTCACATCACTTTCATCTGATACTCACTTACCATGGGCAATTTAGTAGTTGAATAATTTTGTGAAAATTTCATTTATCATGGCTGTGCATTATGAATCTGGAGAGATGGAGAGTGGGGTGGTGGAGGGTTTTAAATTGTGTCTGTGGAGCGAGGGATCCAGGGGTAGGTAATGTGTTCTAATGTTCTCAGCCATATGCATTGTTTTCAGGGCTCATCGGTTTTACATCGATTCCCACTGAAGTGTTTAATTGCATCATGAATATGATCTAATTCTGTCCTTTTCACTGAAACTGGAGCACTCTCTGCGAATGATGTACGGTCTTGACAGCACCACATCAGGATGTATTTTATATGGAATGTAAATTATAGTGTTAAATTAGCCTGGAAAGATAACTAGCTGGCACGGGGGAATGGACTCAACAGTTTAATTTAGTGTCAAAAGGCCGTGAAGGGATAAATCACCTCTCTCTCCCCTCTCTACTATGCCATATTAGGCTTTAATCATTCTCCCTTTCTTGTAATATCACTTGTTTCTCACTGCTGCCTAAGGAGTTCTTGAGAACTACACTGCATTTCTCACAGCATCAGTTCACTGAATATAAATGCTGTTTTCTTCTATCACAGCATATGGTGTTAAATGTTTTTTTTTTTCTGTAACTTTAACAAGTTTTCTATCTTACAATGCTCTCATACTCTATATAAAACATTCCTCAGAAGTTCCTAAAGGTATTTGAAGATATTTTCGTAACTTACTTAACAGGAGCTTCATCTCTGAGAAAGGACAAAAGCAGATGAGAAAATTCAGGCCCTCCTTTCACAGCCTGCTTAGTTGGATACTGAGAAAACAGATGAAATCCATTAGGTAGGCTTTGGTTCATAAGAGGCACTGCTCTGTGTCCTGTCCTTAAGGCAGGAGTGTTTGTCTGAGTGGCCCTGCCATTATCTGGCCTTACCCTGGATGACCCACACAGGCCCCTGTTCCTGACACAGGCCTCTCACAGCACCGTCTCTTTCTTTGACAGCAAGAAGAAACCACCCGGCTAAGTTCTGTTGCAGGAGCCTCTCAGTTGTTGTGTTTGGTATTACCACAGAGACCTAGGACCTTATTATGCTGGAATATATCGTGTTGTCTAAAAGAGCTTACTGCACAGCGGTTTTGGGAGTGCCAGCCTGTATTTTGCAGTTCTAGTGTGAAGCCAGAGCTCAAAGAGGAAGGATTGTGTGACTTCATGATACAGTGGAGTGTTTTGGGAGTGACATGAGTCAAACTAATCAGAGAAAAAATCTCATTAGCTTTAAAACCAATATGTGTTTTGTTACATGGTGAATTTCATCATTTGGTTTGAAGGCTAGACAAATTATCCCCTCCTGTAATTGACCCTTTGTTGGCTCTCTGATTGGTTCACCAACCAGCCAATCAGAATCAGAGTGCCCCCTATTAAAGCAGCCATTACTGGATTGCTCAGCCAGACAACCTTTGTGTAGGAGGATTCTGTTTAATTCATTGTGTTGAAATTGTTATCATAATTTGTTATTTCAAAATTGAACATCACAAAGAAAACCTACCTTCACTCTAAGTTAATACAAAACAGATTCAGAAGATTCAGATTTTGCATTTTCTCTCATACTTTCTACTGTAGTTCTGTCTTAATTCTCCCGATGAGACCAAGTTCCAGACCGAATCAAATTGATTAAATCTGAATAAAATTTTGTCAAAAAGTGAGTTAGGGCAACAAAAAAGGCAGAGAATGGAGAGTTTTTGTTGCGTTTGTGCCTTCTGTTTACACAAGAACAGTGCCTGAAGTTCCTGAATCCGGAAACTTTTGAAACCAGGGGCCAGAGTGAAAAGTTTTAAAAACATTTTGCGTATTTGTCTCCATGTAAACAGGAATCAGCATTGACTCGCTGGGCATATGCAGTTTTCTTTCAGATGAAGGTTGCGTGCGCACCTAGGAACAACAACAACAACAGTTGATTACCGAGGTACTAAGCAACATGTGTGCTGTTTACTGTGCTCTGTGTTTTATCACTCCCCCAACAAAATGTGGATTTGCTGCATCAATGCTCTGACACATTTGTTGAATTCCTTGGTGGATATAACTGCAAAGTTTGTCTTCACTGGAAAGTGTGGGTCTGCAGACGCGTGTTGTGACACCGCTGATTCACTACAAACCTGCATCGCCAACTGCTGGCCTGGCATGCCCGCTACCACGTTTTCAGTCTGTCTTGCTGAACACGCATTGTTTTCACAGCATCTCCATGTGAACGTGAAGCGCTTTGTAAACGCAAAGGAAAACCCTTTTCGTTTCTGGTGAAAAAACATTGTCGTGTAAATGGGCCCTTATTTTCAATTGCTGCAAATAAGAAAGAGACCAGCAACAAAAGATTCAGTTTAACCTCGTAACAGTTGGCAAGGAGGGAAGAACGTCACGGATGATCACTTCCTGTAAAGGGCATGGCTTCACAAAGGCTCAATTGTGTAACCAAAATGCATAAAACACACACTGGACACTGTATGAAACATTTTGATACTCTAATCAAAGTTATATTTCACAGGAGCATTCTCACAACATCAGAAATTATCTGAAAGACAAGCAGAAAATACATATAACCATATCTTTGTGAGTAGGGCTGGGATATATATCGATATGTTACTGAGGATTATAGAAATACAGATTTATGTTCATTTCCTCCTTGACTTATTCTGTCACTTATTTTGCCCTCTTCTGACTCCTGGAGATAAAACCCTTCCCCAAGTTTCCTTCCAACAGGGACACAACAACAATTTTTTTTAGTTGTGGCATTGTTTTTAGATAGAAATACTGAAAATGTTCAGCGTTTTGTTTTGGCAATGCTATTTTTACACGGACATATTGGTAGGTTTGTATTTGTTTCTTTTAAAGAATAAATACTGATAAATTTTACCATGATTTCTATTGTCTGTGGTTAAAAGGCCACTTTGGAGAGGCTAATATAAAACATAATATGTAAACTAGGTTGAATGAGTCACTGATTAAAAGGAAGACAAATTGATAACACAAGAGCAGGCACAGCAATTAGGACAAAAAGCTTGAAACAACGTAACAACAACAGAAAACAGAGAAGTGTCTGACTTGCAGCCTCATGTTTCTTGGAGCTCTTGCCCCCATGTTAGCTTGTCCGATGTTTACTCTAGCCCTGCTTCTGCTCGGTGACTCTCCCTGCTGCTCCCAACCTCATCTGTCTGTACCTGCCTCAGCCATTGTGGAACACAGTTCAGAGATGGGCAATTGACTCTCCTCTTGGCTAAATGGCCCTTAAGCTGAGTGTGAACTTGTACTGTAAGGCAGTACGCACTTCTTGAGAGTTGACAGGAACTCGCTGCCAGACTCGCACAGTGCTACATGCAGGCATTCAGGGTGCTGTAATGGGTTGGCATGGAGGTCATTCTCCTTGGTGAAAGCCCTCCTGCTGTTGGATTGACTCTAAAGCTGGTGTTTTATGGTCTGGCCTTTGTGCCCCCAACTCACCTCTCATATGAAATAGATGTACAAAGTTTATGCCCTCAGGTGATGTGAAAAGTGTTCAGAGTAAATATCCACCCTGGTAGATTCTGGTTGGACACACACAGATATCTGAAGCCAGAAACTCCCCACTGCACGAGCAGAGTGCTTCCTCTCTTGAATTCTCTCTACTGTACCACTGATTTTGACAGCTCTCTGGGGAACAGGGCCCTTAAATTATCAAGTGGGGCTGTAGTTGTTTTCCTTGTTGTTTTCATCTCTTATGTGGAGGCAGGGCGGGCTTTGGGGAAAAATTGGTATGTTAAATGAGCTATGGGAGGTCTACTGAGGTTTTTTTTTTTTTTTTTTAGTGAGGGGGGGGGCTCAGTCAGACGAGAATTGCTGCGTTGGGCGTTTGAGGCAGCTGTGTGAAGTCATTTTCCGGGAGTGCAAGCGGGAGAGAGGTGCGGATTAGGCAGCGCCTCTGAGCCGGAACAAGTCTGTCTGGGAAGGGATGAAGGCTACAAACCATAGATCTAATTCCCGCTCACGCTGCTAGACAGCAGAGACACTCACACACAGCCAGTGTGAATTAGGCCCATTTGCTCGCCTCAGTCTGAGGCAGGCGAACACAGGAGCAGACAGGGAGAAGTTGACAGACTCCTCACATCCTGCCCTCTCTGCTGACTCCCCGCGTAGTTTCCAACCCACCTCCAAAAAGCTGTCTCCAGTTCATGCTTGTGTTTTGTTGTTTCTTGTGCTGCAGGTCTTTATTATTGCTGACATTAACATGAACGCAGTGCAAAAACAGGTTCCACTGTAATCCTTGGAGAGGTAAAAAAGGCATTTCACTGGCAGTGCAGAAAATGTTTGCACCTGTGGCCCCATTGATTGCGTGCCTGAAACACCAATGCTCTGAAGTTCATGTCTTTTTAATGTGTGTAATGCTTTGCCTCGGGTCATATGATCGCCCCGGGGTTAGGGAAGGTTCATGAGGTCGTTGCAGTGGTGATTCACCTTATTTCTTCTCCCTAACCTTCAGACGCAGCATCCCCTATTTGCCTCAACATGAACCAAACCTACTGTCGCTGTGTCGGCAAACAAAACCCCGAGCCCAGTGCAGTGAATGGCTGAGATCAATGTGGCTGACCCAGATACACTGCTCCTCTGTCTCTTTGTGATTGGACACAGTTTGTAGTGGGTCAAACTCAGTTTTCTAGAGGGGCAGTGACATTTCAGTCCTGAATTAACCTCTGCATGTGATCTATCATATGAAGAACTGAAGTCCATGGATCTATGGGCTTGCAGGCTCTGTGACACTTGTCTTTTAAAGTAATAAATTACATTTATTCTTACTGTTATTGAGTAACTCTGTGGCATACTGTTTTGAGTAGCTTTTAAATCAGTATTTTTACTTCTACTTAATTAACTTAAATGGGAATCAGGCTAAATTATATTGGGAAACTCTTACAGTGTAATATGTTTTTCTTTTTTGGGCTATATATTACCTTTCTAAGATGGAGAAGAAGCAGCATGACATAAATACAATTAAATAGTTACACATTTTACTGCTCCACATTATAACTGGCCCAATGGCCTAGACACATGATTGACAGACTCTGGGCCGGCTGATTGAACATTCAACTGGCCCACCCGTGAAGTAACACATTAAACATTGTTCACAGTTATTTTCTTGTGAAATGATGTTCAGCTGTGATTTTTTTAAAATCATCTTGATAATTACTGCTATCAACATTTCATCAGGTAGCAGAACAGCGCTGAACTGTAAGAGGCTTTTTCTCTCATAAGACTACACATGCAGACTGGCTGCAAAAGATTAGCAAAAACAGGAAGATAACACCCTGAGAACATAATTAAAGTGAGTTTTTGTGGACTTTCATAAAGTAAGAGATCATAAAGGGTGTTGTGAAGCGTGTGGTTTCCTTGTTTTAAGCTCTGCTTCTTTCTGTTTCACCTCACCACAGAAATCAGAAACTTAACACCAGCCTGATACAGTCCATGGCTGTAAACTTAACCAAACAAACTCTGTTGCAGATCCCTGTGCAAAGATAAAAATGGAGAAAGTCCAGAAACAGCACTCACTGCAGGTGCTCATACAGGCACACATCCGCTCAGTGAAACTTTATAATAGCTCATAAAAGATATGATGATGACATTTTATCATAACAATGGAGGAGGAGGGGAGAAAACACCAGTCACTTTGGATATGAACAATGATGGAAAGACAAAATCCTGCCTGAGTTTTAACAGATAAAAGGTTTACCCTGCCCTAATTTTCCATCAACATTCTTCCCTTCTATCACTTTCTATCAACATAACCCTCTCTGTCATGCTGTTGGAAAAGTAAAATAACGAGCCTGCAGGAACACAAGTGAAACAAGCAGGGGTGAATTTACATTTTCTTATTGGAGTGACCAGACCCTGACAGTTCATGTATTTGGCATTTTATGGTTAGTATTTGGTCAAATACAGTGTATTTACATATAATAACATGTAGAACAAAAACTGACTGTGTACAAAATAATAGGGATGCACAATATTGGATTTTGCAGATCTCCGGTATGCCAATATTTCTGAACACATTATTGCTGATACCAATGATACCAATATTTATGGCAGAAGCTCTTTATTTAACAAAAATTGAGTTGTTTCTTTCAATGTGACGGTCTGTTTGTGTATAACAAGAAAAACAACATTTAACTCTTGAAGAAATGAAAGTCTTGATCTTAAATAATAGCTCTGCAGTGATGATAAGGTGCAGCAATATGGTACATTTATGTATTTTTCTGATATGCCAGCTGATTAATGGCTGATATGTATGGCTGATATATTGACTGTTAAAGTCAGTAAAAGATATTCAGTATCAACCCAATAATAATATTTTACTTTTAAGCCAATATCGTCCAATACCGATAGTTTTGTGCATTCCTACAAAATACGTTTTCACTGATTTTATATCGGGGCGTAGTTTGGACAAAGGCTATTTTATACTGAAAATGTAACTGACTGATTCACATACTAGCAGCTTTCTTTAGGACTTTGACTACATTTTTTAAAGAAAGTATTTTTAACTTGAGTATGCTTTGGGACAGGAATGGAAAGTCAATCAGGATGGTAACTGAAAATGAATTCCAGTTGTTTCCAGAACCAATAATTACAAGTTCAAGGGATGAAGCTTTGTTTCTATGCTTTATAATTCAATTATGTCTTTCACTTCGCTCTGCGTGCCCTGCAAATCACAATTGCACCCTTTAATCAGAGGCAGTCATCAGAAAAGACAACAAAAAGTCAGAGATGTGATCATGACAGACAGGAAACAGAAGCAGCCAAAACTGTGGTCAAAACACGAGGAACTTGAAGAAGAATTCCTCTATGCAGATATCAGATATATGTTGTTCCATGTGTTTAACAGTGTTGCCTCTTAAAGCCTGCATAGACAAACTTTTTCTGAACAGCAAATCCATGGGCAATTTTAGAATTGGACAGATGAGCAGAATTGATAATCACATTGGTAATAAAATCTTATCAATTCCCATCCCTAAGTTTTCTCATAGATTGCTATCTGTACGTCTGCTTTAATTATAATTATGGTAAGTCAGAGTCCCATGTTTCTGAGACTTTTTCCATCTCAGGTTTAAGACTTTTTGTTTTTCTCTTCAGTTCCTTCACTCTCTCTTTTCACAGAGAACCTTAAAAAAATCAATCACATAGCTTTGGTTATTAGGACTGGTTTTCCAGCTCTGTTAGTTGCGAGGGGAGATGGAGATGTTGGTGCACGGGCCCCCTGTTCTTTCCCTGTTGTGTTTGTCTCTCCCATCACAGTGCCCTGCACCCTGCGTGCCCTGTAATGAGTTGTATTACATGCTCTGTGGTGGGCATGTCTTGTGTTCGGAGGCTGTATTCAATCTTTGTTCTTTGAATGGAGGGGAAAGCTCTTTGTGTGTCTTTGAGAGGCACTGAATTGAAACGGTGTGCACCGAGTGAAGCTGATGAGGAGAGAGCGAGTCCTGAGAGGAACATGTGGATGCCTGGCAGGCAGTGAAACACTGTATGTTTGTGTGCACTTGTGCGTAGACATGTAACAGTGCGTCTGCAAGTGCTCTTTATGTGTTCACTGCAGCGGGGTGGATATCACGGAAATGTGCTGCAGAGCTGGGTGTAAGTTGTATCAGCTTTGGTTACCCATGTTACTTACCCTACATTTCCAAATGGCCTGCCAAGAGGTGGTGTGTATAATATGAATGAAAATCTACTCCAGTGTGCTCATTCATCACCCCCGTCTCTCATTGTGACCCTTCAGAAGGAGTAGAGGGGCCTAGCTTTGGGCTAAGTGATTTTATGAAGCAGCATCATAGAGCTCAGGTCTTATTCCTCTTTGAAGGAATGTATTTTCTACTTAGATGGCAACAAACCACATTTGCACTTAAAACATATTCTGTAATCTTCTGTTATTTTACATACAAATTGCATCCTGGGCGATGCATTCATCATTGCTCATATCCAGCCCACTCTTAAATGAAAAATGTATCTGAGATGAATAATGGAACCCTCCATAGTATAATTTTGTGTTTCTTGAATATAGTCGAGTTCTTCCTGTGCCTCCTGCGCTAAATTTCTTCTTGTTGCCTGAATGAAGTTTTAGAGGAGGGAAAGATGAAGAAAAATGACTTATTTCCTGTGCTTATTGTTTACCTGAGAATATTTTCAATATGAAGACGCTTTGATCATCAAAAGATAACGGCCATTTAGGAAAAGGGGAATAGTGCTATTGAGACTGATGACTACAGAGGAAGTCACTATTAATTAGATTTTTATTGTCATCGCAATGTTTTCTTCTCCACACTCAGACATGGGGTTGACAGTAGGGATGCAACTAATGACTCTTTTTATGGTTGACAAGTCACCAACTATTGAATCAATTAGTTGACTGGTTTGATGATGGTTTGCAAATTTTTTCATGCCTCTTATCATTAATTAATTTTGTTTTTATATTATATTATGTTATACTAGATACTTAGAAAAGTAGTAATAATAACAATGATAATAATCTATTTTATTTATAGAGTGCATTTCAGACACTCAAAGACACTTTTCAATAGATAAACAATGAAAAAACAATGCAAATGAGTAACAGGAATAAAGGGCACATAAAATCTAAGTAAAATCACTAAAAGTATGCTCACATTTATACACACAGACACACACAATGCAATCACATATTAAAATACTGTTTAAAAGTTGAGTCTTGAGTAAAGATCCGAAAGTGGGAGGGTCAGTACAATCTTGTATATGAGGGGGGAGAGAGTTCCAGAGGGTGGGGGCAGCAATGAAGATTATAATGATCTTTATAACTAATATTACCTTTTATCTCCTTAACGTACAAAGCTCTTTCAAATAAACAAAAAAACCTCTTATCCCTTTCAAGGTCGTGGGGTGCTGGAGGTAGGAGCCAGACAACCATCCGTGCTTGAACCCACTCACATCCACACCTAAGGACAATTTAAGTCACCAGTTAACCGAATTAACATGTTTTGGTTTCGGAGGAAGCTGGAGTGCCTGGAGTGAACCCATGCACAGGGAGAACATAGAAAGGCCACACAGAAAGGCCCTGGCCAACATGGGGTTTGAGCTAGCAACCTTCTTGCTGTAAGGCAACCTGCTACGCCACCATGTCACCATGTTTTAAAGATAACTAGTGCTCATTTGATATGAATGGCTTTGGCTAAATGTGACCCTGGTTATCACAGTTTGTCAGTATGAGAAGAGTTAGGGCCGGGAGAAATAAGTTTTTAAAGAATATTCATATAATTTAAAACAAGATATAAGTTTAGACTGAATATATATTGTTGTTGATGCACTGAAACAGCATTAAGCGAGCCACCATGTTGGGTAGCTCTCTTGACTTGTGTGTTTGGCCTTTCTTGACTGTTCTCCTCTACACAAAAGCAAAATTTTAAAAATACAGAACAGCCCACTCCATCCCTGCTTACTTACAACAGTCCTGTTAGCAGTGCCAACATGAGGGCAAGAGAGATGGGAGTAACGCTACTGAAGAGGCAGAGGCTGGATGGTAAATGTGTTCAAGATCTCAGATGAGCAGCAGAATGATGCTTTTTTTCTGAATTTGCCAAATCGTTTGGCAAAAAGAGTTTTAGCATGATGAATCTTTTCCAAATTTCACAGAAGTGCCACAAAGTGCAATATTATGACTATGTAAAATGGTGAGCTGCAACCCCAGACTTTAAGCTTTTGTAGCCCTCTGCATCAAAACATCCTACTATAAGCTTCAGTAACCTGAGTTTTTTTTTTTTTTAATTAATTATCTGGAAGAAAAAAAAATATCTAGGTCCATATTGAATATTGCCATTTAGCTAAAAATATTAAGGTATTGAATTTGGTCCATTTCTTCCAGCTCTAGTCAGAGTTTGCTTTAATGTTAAGTGAGAGATGTGGATAAAAACCTGAAGTGTTTAAAGGAGTGTGTTTCAAAATCAGGGACTAAAATTGTAAATGAGAGAGAAATCACCTGGGTATGATTTTCTAATGTTCCAAGTGTCCTCTCCTTTAACATCATGCAGCACTGACATACCCTAATAATAACCAAGAGCTTATTACTGTGTGTGGCTGATGTGCATGCCAGCCAAATTAAGAGCCAAATAAAAAAAATATCACTGTTAGACTAAAATTTAGTGTACTTGAAAATCATTCTGAAGTTTTCTCTGAACAAAAATCACTATACAGATGGCGGCACTTAAATTTTCCCCAATTTCCTTGGCAGAGTCTTGACTGGTCCATCACAGGAAAGTGCTCCGACCTGCCAGTCCTAACAGCTGTAATGAGATTCTCCGCAATTACATAATAAGAATTAATCCTTACCGCTTATATTTTGAAGGATATATAACCAAAGATGTTAGCATGGAAAATGCATGCCACTATGTATAGAAACTAAGAACAAAAACAAACAAACGAAAGTCTCCATTGTGCCCTCCAACAACAACAGAGACATTGACATGAGGACATTTAAGTCCTTTAATGTCAGAGGATAAAATACTCCTGGACAACTGAAGTTTAAGTACTGATGACCTTAGATTGGCTGCTGCAGCCACTTGGGCTGTATGGTGAGGCTGCTCTCAACAAAGACAGTGGGGATAGTGAGATGACTCACTCCTCTGAAAATCTACTTCAGGTAACAATGTTACGTCAAAACATTACACAGAAAATGTGTGTTGATTAAACAACTATACAACAATTAAATTCTGTCGCCTTCGTTGACTATGTCTGCTACATCCCTAGTATTTGACGTCACATGACAGCTAACAGTGAAAAGGATGTTTCAGAATTAAAAGAAATCCTCAACTTTCAAAATGGTTGAAATAGACTTAAATTGTGATCCTAATGTTTATTTAGGCCAGAACTGTAAAGCCCTTGTCCAGCACCTAAAGGATTCAATGCCAATCAATCATGGTGTCGTACCTTGTAGGTTTAGTAGCCTGCTCGCTCTTGCAGGTGCTGGTGTCATGTCAGTGTTGAGGAGTTCCTCTGGGGGCTCTGGGTGGGCAGCCTTGTGTGAAGCTGGGAGAATTGAGGTTGAGTAGCTGAGCCCTCTGTCTTTATCTCTAATTACATGGTGAGACTTTGGGAGATTGGGGAGAAGTGTAAAACCCCTGCAGATATCTCTAAGGCTCCCCCCCTACGGCTATACCACAGCAGGGTCTGGGGGTGTGAAGCAGAACCAGGTCTGGTGGGGCTCTAATCCCACCACAGACTTCCTCCCCAGGGAATCCCTGGTGTTCTTTCCTCTCCACAGCAGCTCCGCAGTCTGCCACGTCCCAACCTGCCGCTGGGGGAGAAGCACGCCGTGGCTGCGGCAGCCCACTCTGTCGTGCTCTACTTGCTCCTGTCGCTTTTTTGTCGTCCCCAAAGTTTCCCAGCCGGTCCTCTGAGACGCCCTGACACCGAGTTGCAGATGGGAGGCATTGGACCGAGGCAGCTGGTGTCACAATGTGGATTGGAATTCACAGTTGGGATGAAATATGAAACAAATATGTCATTATACATATGTTTTCCACAGTTTGTGCATCCAGCTGTTTCCTTTCTTCGCCCCCCCTCACCCCCCTCGCCTTGGCATATAAACCTGAGTGGGCTGATTGATAATAACCCCTGATCCATCCAATCCTGTGCCTTTTTTCTCAAAGCAGGTCCAGCCACTGTTAAGCATTTTCTTCTGTAGTTGTTGCCTCGCTCTGCTGGAACACTGGTAACAGCTCTGCTCTGTATTCTTGATTTTAATATTTACACTTTGTTGTTTTGAAGATATGAGGCAACACTATCAAAGGAGAGCGGAGAACATACTTCACTACAAATGAGAGAGGCAGAATTATTCCCAGTCAGTTAAGTGTCCTTTGATTCCTTTGCAAGTTTAATCTGCAGAAATCGATAAAAGGATGCATGTTGGGCTTGGGAGTCAACAGCAGCCGTGTTTGATGGGTAAACGGACAACCAAATGGATGATGTGGGGGAGCATTCATCTTTCTTTAAGCAAATTGGGCCGCTAGGTCCTGACTAATTGATTGATTGCATGACTTGCTGATACAATCAAAGCCTGGCCTGATTTATGGCGATAAATCGATTGATTAATAAGGTTTTCTGTGCTGGCTCTGGTCCGTGATGGTAGTGAAAAGTGGGGGGAAGACACCTCCGAGTCACACATCCGTCTTTGAGCCGTCAGCCTTGTTGGTTTAGTGTGGTAATAAGAAAGGCCTGGATCTCCCAGCTGACATTTACAAAGAGCCGGCTGGCTGTGACCCGCTCCCTAGATTAACCTCCACTTGTTCTCATAAGCACCACTGATATTAAAAGATGGCGCGCTGCAGTCGGGGGAAAAAATGAAGTGTGACTTTTTTTGGTTCACTGTTTGCATACATCATTAGAGGCAACAACAAAAATCAATTGCACATTCCAGAATAGATAAAAACAAATATCTTGAGAGGCATAATGCGAGGGCCTCTTGTTGACTCCTTCCAGATTACATTTAGCCGCGAGTTTAAATGCTGATTTACAGCAAGATGGACTCCATTCCCTACACTCTCCTGCCTGTCTGCCTGCCTGTTCAGAATATGAAATGGAAGTTAAACACTGTGAATCTCCAGTGTGGGGAGGAGGGCTTTGGACGTGTGGGCAGTGTAGCATCAAATAGATTGTGTTTCCTCCCGTGTAAACGCCTAATGTGTGCCGAGTGTTCTGACACAGATGAATGTAAGGAATTTGCTGTAAAGACTTTACGGCCCTTTTGAGAGACATGGCTGGGAACTGGTAGTGTGGAACCTGCTCCACGCCCCCCTGAACACGCGTCCGCCCGCACATACACACGCGTTTGCACAAGTGCTTACACATGCACACATGTCAAGGCACACGGCCCTCCAAGGAGAGCAGCTACATCAAACTGTTAAGGCTGGTGTGGACATCAGGGATTCTTTTTATTTGCTTTGGGTCACAAATGGCAGCCCTGATGATGTGATGAGAATCATCTCGCAGCCCAGCTCCACACAGCGCGCTTTGTTACGACGGAAAATAATCCTGGTGATTCTCTTGACCAGCTTCATCATTTAATATATGAGAGCTACCTTCTGCTGCAGAAGCGGGTAAACTATAAAATGATTCATGTATAAGCTGCCCTTTCAAGTGGCTGCTCCCTTTCTGCAGCAACTGAACTCGTCTGCCAGATCTGGAAGCCTTTGTGGCGGTGCTCAAAGCTCTCAACTGCTTGTTGTTGAAACTGGTTTTATTCCCACTCTCACCGCTCCATTTAGATTCATTTATTTTTGGTTCAAATGCTGTAAAATGAAAGTGTGATGGAGAGAAGGAGGGTAAGGAGGGCTCCCTCTCTCAAAGACAGGTGGCCCTGGTTTATGTCGCCGGGCCCCAGGGGCCACGCTAACTGAGTCTGAGCGAGAGGAGGGACCCGTCTCTCAGTTCTACACAGGTGGTGTGAAACGCAGCCCTCTCTCCACACCTGAAATATTCAGATTCTTCCAGCGGCGTCGCTTTGATCTTGCTGCAATCGACAAGGGAAAACGGGGAGAGTAGGGGGGAGAAAACAACAAAAACAAGAGGAAGAGCAGCACACCTGAGAGTGAACAGATTGACATTTCTTAAGAGAGAATAAACAATCGCAGGTTAGCTGTGTTGCATCGCTCCGGCTCGTCGTTTCAGGTGAAAGTGGGCCATTGTGGTGATGGCTGCATCTTTGGAGTCTTCTTCCTCTCCCACACTGACCTCAATGGTGAAGCTTCAGAGACACAAGTCCCCCGCAGCGCTCTCCCCTTTCACTCTGAAAGATACAACAAACAAACCTTGTCCCCAATTTTATTGTTCAACTTCCACCCTTCTCTCCTTTTTTCTTTCTTGGTACCCCCCCGGGTATTGATTTGATTTATGTTACAATTCTGAAGTATTTGGGTTCATTAAATATCCTATGCACTGAATCGATTATTGCATTTTCTCCCTTTGAAACTAGAAAAACAGTTAAAGCGAACAGCAGGAGAGCAGACAGTGTAGGGATCGATTTAACATCAGCATCAGCAGATATTGTCCCTTCATACATTAGCCTAGCAAAGGGATGTGACATAAGAGATACAAGTTGCTGAGGTTTATTAGTTGCACATGCTAATCAACTGTTTCACACCAATTTAATGCTGGAATCTGGCACACATAACTGCTGATTCAGACAAGAATGATTTTTATTGAATAGTAAAAAATGACCTGCTCAATGAACAAAACTTTTTGGTCATACATGAAGGAAACCAGATGTGCACCGAAAAGCTCAAACCTCCGCCATGGAATTTCTAACATTAATTTCCCAGTTGTTATTGAAAATTTGAAAAAAATAGCCCTAATGTGCAATGTTAACAAGTCTTCAGAAACATTCAAGGAATCCATGTCTGGATTTGAATCTCCAGCAAAATCTTCTCACTTCTCCCCCATGCCATTTCCAACATTCTTTAAAAATGAAATGAAAATCCATTAAGAACAGGGATGGGAATTGATAAGATTTCATTGTTTCGATGCTATTAACGATCCTGCTAAACGATACAATTCTTTAACAATTCCCTTATTGATTCCTGCAGATTTTCCGTATGGGCAAATGTTGGCCTGTAGATTATCAGTGGCAACAATGTCAAACACATGTCACAGCATAGATAACTGCTTCTGCAAGTTGCTAGTGTTTCCACTCACTTAAGGTTGTGCAGTAGGTGCCTTTTGTAAAAGATTAAGCCACATTTCTGACCCCTTCTGAACCCTGTCAGTGGAAGGAATTGAGGGTCATGATATCGATACTTTGATTGATGGAGCTGTTAACGATTCTCAACTGGAATTGGTTTTCGATTCCCATTTCTAATTGAGAACTCAATGAATTAACTGTAGAAATGTGAAACACTGCTCTGTCTAGCAATGTTGAGCAATCCTTTACAAAATTCCTGGATCTGCACCCAGACTCAGAACACCACCAAATTTAAATCACTGTTTCCTTGTGCCATGACGAACATTCCCTGAAAATTTCATCAAAATCTATCAGGAACCTTTTGATTTATCTTGATCAGAGACAGACGGACAGACAACAAACAGACAAACACTGGAAAACAAAAATATAATTTGTTCACTTTATTACTTAATAATCATTGGCATTGTGGGGGAAATATACCAAAATAAGTAATTGAAAACTATGCTATTTGCACCAATGTTTAACCTGACACGGCAGAAATAATGTTCTATATATACACAATACAGAACATATTTCACTAGTCCATCTTGGAAAGAGCCCATAGAAAGTATTTGGGAATGGGTTGAACCTTTTTAAAGCATATCCAGCAGGTGATTGGACAATTGTCCATCAACGACATTCATTATGCAATCAGATAATGTAGTAAATAAAATAAATATTTGGACTGAACCTGTTAGTTGTGCAAGGCTTTAAGAATATGCATTATGGTGCAATGCTACTTTTCCCCACCTGCAATCATGTAACTTCCACATTTTCTGCAGCCAGGGACTGCAGTTTTTGGCACTTTAGCATTATCTTCATTTTTCAGCCCTGGAGGTCATCACTTGGATCCCCACTTAGCCCAAGAATGCTTAGTTAGCAACTAAGTAGCATAGTTGTACTGAACACGATGCATCCAGATGTGATGTTGCCAAGATTTACCTCCTTCAGTTAGGATGTTTAAGTTTGTTCTTTTAATTGCATTCAGTCAGAAGCCTCATTCACAGTGCCTTCTCGTGCCAATATTTTCACCTCTGGTAGATTTGCTTCACTGTGAACAAAGCAGAGGTGGAATGGAGGGACAAGTTGACCCTCTGTTCATTCCATCCCCTGAGGAAGCATCAGAGAGGTTATAAGGGTGAGGTGGGAGCATGCAAACCCAGCAGGGAGAGCAGTGCTACATCTTCATTTTTAGGTTTTACAAACTTCAGTCATTCTGCGCTCTCTGAAACTTCCCTAAAGTCTTAGAGTACCAAGAATGAACTCAAATCACCTTGCAGAATTGATGTAAACATGACAAAGTAGCCTTCTTGCAGCATTTTTGTGTTAAAGCACTGCAAAAAGGGGCTAGAGAGGCTGAAGAGGGACTGTAACTTTATTTATCCAATCCAATCCTTTCCTCTTTATTTATACTGCACAATATTAAAAACCATGAAGTTTACCAAAGTGCTGCACAGTGACTACAATCAGAAATACAACTGAATAAAATAAAGCAGAGATAAACTAAACAGTAAAATATAACTACAAAAGACTCACAAAACACATAAAACATAAAAACAAGCTAAAATTAAAAAAGATAAATAATAATGAATAGATAAAACATGAGAACCTTCAAGCTGAGTTAAAACCAACGAATAAAAACAGATTTTAAGACAACATTTAAAAGTAGGAAAGGCAGGACAATTCTGACTTTAGTGGTAGGCAGTTTAATAATTTAGGGGCCACAACAGAGAAGGCTGGATCACAAGAAGAAGCTGCTCTGCAGATCTCAACAGGGTGTACTCATGACTTTCAACAAATCAGGGTTAAAGAATACAAAGTGTGAATGGTCGCCCTTGGCTAAACCTCGGCTGATGGTGCTGCTGTTTCTTCAGCGGACGTGACGTCATGATTATTGATCCAAGGGAAAACATGAAACATGAAACATTTTAGCTCACCAAGTAAAGGACCGTGATTTTGTTATTAATCCTTTCTCTTCCACCTCCAGAGAGGAATGTGCGTGCCTTTGTTAAACCCGCCTGTCATTTTCACAGCTCCATTCCAGCTGATCATTTGGCCGACTGAGGTTATCATGTCTTCTTCAGGTTTCAACCCGCTAGTCTGCTAATGAATCATAGGACTGTGTAATTAGTCACCCAGCTTGTACCGCACGATGACAATAGACACCCTGATTGTAACCACCGAGTTTGAAAAGAGCAGAACAATGGTGGGCCGTAATGATGATAAATAAGGTGTTGTAATTGGTCTTCGTTTGCAGCATTCAGTCATACATTGTAATTTGAATTTTCTAATTGGAGGACATTTAAAGTTATTCAGTGGATTGAGAGCAGATAGTTTGAAAGGGCTTTATTAAGATGTTTGCATGATGTTCTTTGATACTGTATTTAATCACTCTTGACAATACACTGAATTAGATTCTCGTCATCGTGCTCAGATGTGGTCCCGGTGTATCAGTGAGGAATAAGAGACATGCACGTGTGTGTTCAACTGTTTGAGTTAAAGGGAGAAAAGTGTTGACAAGTAGGCTGTGCTCTAGTGCATTAGGCGCCAAAACTCTCCAAATGAAGCAGGGTATGACGAATAATGGCTGACAACACCAGTCACACCTTTTGCTGATGGTTGTAACGCTCACACGCTTCCTCTTCCTTTGTAAGATTTAGCATGCTGCTTGAAGACAGGCTGACTGACTGGGGATTAATTATTTTGGATGATTTATCAGACTTACTAGTCCAGAGTTATGAGAGGTGTCAAAATTAAATGTGATTTTTTTCTCTTGGTAAGTCCTTATGATCTTAACACTACCTACATCTCTCTGCTCTGTGTAGACAGAATCACTGCTTCATTAGCAAAATGCACAAATAATCCACGCTCAAGAGCTCCTAATCTTTGTCAAAAAGTCAGTTGTTAACATTACAGTCTGCTGTAAGGGAGGGTAACTTTTTCAAACCAGACTTTCAAAAGACTTATTTCTTATATATTTGATTCTCAGGCCAGAGATGCAGATGCATGATGGCTGCCACGTGTCTCTGGCGTTTGCTCATGCAGATGTCAGATTTAACAGAATTTTTTTTTCATTTGTTAACTTATGATGGTCACTATGTCAGATTAGGCCAGTGGCTCTCCATTACTTTTTGTTATGCCCACACTCTGGATTAATATTTTTCCTTGAGAATGAGGCGACAGCAGGAAGTGACCTGTCATACAGAGATTAGCAAAGATGCTAACAGCAACCATAGCAGTCTTATCAGATCTGGATCACATCTTTATTAAATGACAAACAAGTTACAACTCTGAAAGCATTTCTAGTTTCAAATATTTTATTCATTTTCACCTTTTCAACAGGACAAAGGCCTAACCACATAGAACAATGCAATTAAAGAACAAACATAACCCCCCCCCACCCACCCACGCAACTCGGACAGTCACATAACAAGGAAAAGAAAACAATAAAAATTAAGAGTCAGTTTATATACTCAAGATATTGAAGAAGGGGTCGCCATATCTTATCAAATTGACCTAGTTTATCTATCAGAGCATATCTTATTCTCTCCAGGTGAGAGAGTCTTGTAATTTCGGACAACCACATGTTAGTGGTTGGGACCTCTTTCCCTTTCCAGAACTTTAATACCAGTTTCAATGCTACAACAGTGGCATACGACTGTAGTTTGAGCTGGCATTTATCGAGAGAGGACAGGTCAGGTGAGACTCCCAATATGATGAAAAGTGGGTCAGGTGTCAATACGATGTTCAACAACTCTGAAAGCATTTCTAACTAGAACGGATATTTTCTCTCCAATTTTGTTATTTTAATCTGCAGCATTAGTGCCTGCCTATAGCATTATCTAATATGCCCGCAATAAATGTGATTGCCGAAATGATGGTCCAATCACCTGCCCGATTTGCTTTTGACAGGTGCCCTTACTCAAACCCTCTCTCATAACCTGTTGCCCAGGTGGACTATCCACCTATTACCAATATCACTTATCCCTGCTGACACTGGACAGGTCGCCACTCACAGGGCCACATAGAGAGACAGACAACCATTCAAGTTAACACTCATACCTAAGGGAAATTTAGAATCACCAGTCAACATAATGAACATGTTTTTTTGGTCTGTGGGAGGAAGCTGGAGTGCCCAGAGAGAACCCACGCATGCACAGGGAGAACATGTAAACTCCATGCAGTAAGACCCTGACCGACACCAGCATCAAACCAACAACTGTCTTGCTGTCACCTTCACTTCCCCAATGATGATATTGATTATTTACAGTTTTAATTCCAAGAATAAATGTTGTTATTGCTGCATCTGTTGGTAAAGTTTCTCTCCATACAGCATAAGCTCTCTGCTGTGCCCTCTTGTGATGTCTTCCAGTCTTTTATGGGATGATATTTGTACAACAGAACTCAGGGTGTTGTTTAATGCATACACAAGGATTATTAGCAAGTATGTTGCTAAAGAAAGAGTTTCAGGTGAAACTGTTTTAATGATCGAACCTTTTTTAATGGTTAACTTAATTTAGAATTAAAGATTCAGTAATTGTGCATCTCAAAACAGATTTTTAAGCCCCTTTTAAAAATGTGAAGTAATTCTCACCATTAAGTTGATATGATAATCAAATAAATACAAAGAAATATCCTTACTGATCTTTTGTTTTTATTCTGTTAACTGTTAAAGGAGATAGCTTTTAAGCACTTGTTCAGTGAAATACGATTTTTAATAGAGATGACTAAAGAGAATAATAAGAGAATTTTATATTGAGGACCAGAAGTGCCCAGAAAGCACAAACATCTGCCAAAGCATTTCTGACACTATTTGCCCAATCTCACCGTGGTAGAAATCCTTGAAAAAAATTCCTGGTTCTCAGATCACCACTAAAATTGAATCAATTCTTCCTTGTGCCATGACAAATATTCACCGAAAATGTTATCAAAATCCATTTATAACTTTCCAATATATTGTTAACAACCAAAGAAAATAAAAAACTTGACAGGTAAACACGCAGGAGTGCATGTGCCAAATAATGCCAGTACTGTCTTACTTTTTGGTGAAAATCAAAGTTTTGAATTTGTCTTTATATGTACCTCTAAACTCAGAATTATGTACACTTTTTTATTAAAAAAAATATATTTCTCTCTGTCCTGACAGGGTATAGTGTTTTTATTTTTTTTTGTATTGAGCATGAATGTATAAAAATAGATGTACATTGTAGACCAGTAGGTTCATAAATTGATTGGAAAAAAGTTTGATTTATAGGGAGTCTGTGGGAACAGCCAGAAACTATTTGGAACTCAAACAAAAGAGACCGTCAAAAAGTACCTAAAAATAATGCCAACACAAATGCACGCTGTTATCAAGGCCGAAGGAGGACGTACAAAATACTAAATGCTTTGGTTATTATGTGTGAAAAAGGACCATGTAGTTGTTTCAGTTTGTTATCAACCTAAAGAATAACAGTGACCTCTTAGTTTAAGATACATAATTGAAAGATTGAAATTATTTATGCTTTCTTGTTTTTTTATGACAAGTTTTAAGCACTGGAGATATTTCAAACATTTCTTTAATGGGGATACACAATGTCAATATGCAGATATTCACGAACTACTAGTACCCAGGCATACACATTCTTTTAGTGAAGAACACCAAGTCCTTACCTTAATATGGGTGAGAAGGGGAAATCCAGTGGGGGCTTCAGCACCCTTAGATTGCCTGTGGTTCCAGCCAAGCTCAAAAAGAGTAAAAGTGAGGAAGAGGGGGTCAGTGGTCTACAGATGGTGACTACAGCCAGCCTTGTTAGTGCCTTAGCTACATTTTGCAGTAGCTTTGTGTTTGTGTCATTGTTTTCGGACTCAAACAACTTTTCAGTGCCTTTGTTATTTTGTCGATCAAATAGTGTGATAGCGTCATATCAAGCCACATTTTCCCGCAGAAGAGATAGAGAGTGGCAGTACAGCAGCAGAGTGCTCTTTCATGCCTTAGAAACAGACTTAAGCAATGATGCGAGTGGACACAACAAGTTTAGCAGAGACCGGGCATTTCTTAATGACGGTGATGCAGCCAACATTTGTCCATTGTGCTGAATCAAGCGTGAGCACACACATTGAACACACACGCAGGCATTTATTAAAAAAAAACAAACAACATAAACACATTTAAAGTAAACTATCACCAGCAAACGACTCTTTATATCCTATCAGCAGCTAACTATAAAGTGCTCAATACAAAAGGAATCAATGGACATGGATTTTGGAGTAGGGGAGAAAGGGACATTGTAAGGCTGAGGCAAGATGAGCCACTCTCTGTATTTGGCAACTTCTGTAACCTTTTAATTTTCATTATTGTCAGAATAAGAACTGGGTATTTTACTTTTTACTCAAAAATATGACTTTAAATTTCAACGAAATATTTTAACAAAATAGAAGTGTCAAACAAATGAAACCAAACTGATACATAGGTCTGTTAAAACAGTTATTTGATTACCTCTATAATGTGGGAATGTGTTAAATTCATGCAAAAAGTATCAAAAAAAATGTAAGCAGAGTCCATTCAAATGGCTATTCACAAGAGTAGATGTAATTTAGTGCTGCGCAATGTAAAACATTTTAAAAAGCAAAGGAAATAAAAGCTAGAAATTAATATATTTCACAATACTTTTCAGAATATAATAAGTAAAATATATAAAATAAATATAAGATAAGAAGTTAAAGCAAAACACTGACTGTAGATAAAGTTGTTTTTTGTTATTATTATTATTATGAAGTCATAAAAACAATGACAACATCAATAATGTTACTATTATGAGTAACTATTAGTTTGTTATTACTATCATCATATTTTCATTTTGATTTAAATTGCCACTTAACAAATGAAAATAGCCAAATGAAGGGATCTCTTTTTGATGTGTTGCTGTAACTTAGCTTGTGACTTCTTTAGTGTAGTGAAGCTGTTACTTCATAGTTTTCATAATTAAGGAGTAACTTAGCTTATTACATTTTACAGGTAGCTTGCCCATCCCTGGATGCCAGGTGGTAGAAGCCGCTGCTCAGTGCTTCAGTCATCAGCCGCATGCTTAGTCCACGTTCCTAGAGCTAGGTCACAGAGGTCAGAGGCTCCTCCTGCCCAGATCCCTCCATCTGGACCAAACACACACACACCTACACAACATCACACACACACACACACACAGTATGCTGTGTGCCCTTAACTGATATTCAGCAGGGGTAGGACAGATAAGAGTTCATGTTGGATCTTTCATATGGACGGGCGCCAGCGTGCACTCTTCCTCACTCCTCTCCCCACAAACTGCCCCCCCCCCCCCAAAAGGCTGAAGGGATTGCCAGTAATAATGTTGAAGCCAGACTAGACTGCAGTGATTGGGGCCATTGATTGTGGTGATTTGATTTATTGATCAGTCCCCCTTCTCAAATGTGGCGTCTGAGATGCGGGGCTAATCTGAGGCAGCTCTGGACAATCTTGCACCGCACAGAGAATGGGAGGCGACAAGGAATGTATGAAAGGAAACTACACTTATCTTAATCACACTGGTTTGCCTTTCTGCAGTCCCCATGTGTGCATTTTAGCACATGTGTGTATCTGCACGCTCGCTCGTGTGTGCTCTTCAGCTCTTTTGTGTGAGACCTTGCGTGAGGGTGTGTGTGTTTTTGCGTTGGTGTGCGTATATGATGGGGGTTGTGAGGCAGTACAGTCACCAGGCAGAACAGAGTGGATCTATAAATTGATGGAATTCAAAGCCTCCAGCATCGATTACCATTATAACAAACAGCAGCACACAGAATGTCTGATTATTTTTAGACAAAGATTCTGTGCTCTCAGCAGCAATTCTGCTGATGCTGTCACACTTTCAGACATCTGCCTATGATTGCAATTAGATGGGATACAAAAAGAAAAATAATACCCCATCTGCATTTTCCCCTCTCTCCCCCTCCTCCCTATTTTTTCCTCTTTAATTTGTGCTGTCCAAGCCCGCTGCACACAATAGTGATTTTGACTCAGTCTACCTCTATGCAGTACCTTGGTAGATTTGTTTCCCAGTTGTCAACATTTTCCACCATGGGTTGTCTTCGTGAAAGGCCAGAAAATTGCTTACCACGACAGATGTAATCAAAACGAGCTAGGTTTAATGAATCAATGTCAGAATCTTCTCCAACACAATAAATTAGTGAGCTCGGTGTTTTAGCTGAAACATTTGCTCATGGACTGATTGTTCAGAACATTTCTGTGGTCTGATTCTGGTCCAGAGCAGTTTCAAAGTTCTATTTTTTTCTGCTAATGCTAATGCTTTGGAAGAAACTTTCCATTATCACAAAAGTTGAACAGATTGGGCAGCAAGCATGTGTCATAAATCCAGGTGTCGCATACTATAAGGCCACTGATCATTTAGTATACTGGGCTGTAGAGCTGAATGAGGGGTTTTACTTCCTTTTTATGTCTGACAGCAGTGTTAGTTTTGACAACACTTATTTAGGTTACCACTAATACCCTAATGTCTCTGTGTGATGCTATCATGTCAGTATGAAGGAAAACCTCTAAGGAAGTTTTCCAGCATAGTATTAAATCCATTCCAAGAAGAATTGAGGCAGGTCTCGAGGCAAAAGGGGGTTCAATCCAGTAGTAGAAGCAAAGTTAGTCTAAAAAGCTGGCTAGGGTATATAAAGACATTTTTTCCTGTAAAATTTTAAGGTACCATGGCTGTTTAATTGTGCCTCTTTATATATCAAACCTGTTTTTGAATTAAAAGGACTGATATGCTTTTTGTCTCTTGAGCTGGTGATCCAAGCATCCCTAGTCTGGATGAAAATTCCAGGTGATTAGTGTTCATTTTGACAGCACTTTTTTTTAAATTTAATTTTACTTGTAGTCTTTTGCCTAAAGTGTCTTTTAGTTTTAGTTATAATTTAGTCATCTAAATTGTTTTAATTTTAGTTGATTTTTAGTTGATGAAATTACACAACATTTTAGTCAGTGAAATCTACTGTAAATTTAGTCGACTAAAATGTCATTCATCAGGGGAAAAATGGTTGTTGATGTAAACTATGACGAAAATAATTAGTCAACAAAATTAACAGTCTGACAGGGTCTGCAGGAAGATATTATTTGGAAAACAACCAGGTTCTTCACATCCATCTGTGTCTGACTGTCAAGACTTGACACCAGGCCTGCCCATAGGAATGGCTGGGCCTCTGACTGGTTAATAGATCCCCCTGCATTGTCATGTAACATTAATCTGTAGGAAATGCAGGTGACCATGCAGTTGAATTGCACACCCCATGTATAGGCTGTAGTCCTGGATGCTTGGCCTGGTTTAAATGTTCTGTGGCTTCTTTACCCCATGTCATGCCACACTCTCTCTCAATCTGTCAAATGTATCCATTGTCCTGTTACTTAAATACAGACATTAAAAGCCTGCAAATAAATTATATGGTGAAAAAGAGCAATAATAATGTCAACAAATGCATGTTGGATAATTATTGTTAGTGCTGTAACCATTCAACTTTGAGCTGACAAAAAAGATACTTATTGCAGGTCTTACTATGGCTGAACAGACCAAAGATTATTGTGCAAACTGTTAGATTGCACAGTCCTGTCCACAGCATTAATATCATAGACAACAGGATTATGTCCAATTTAAGCAGCAGGAGGTTTACCTCTGAAACAGGCAACAACACATACAATGTTTTTTTTCTCCTGCACTAAAAAATGATAAGTATTTAGGTTGAAAATAATCGAAAGTCATGGTCGAAAATTAGGATGGACCCTGTCTTTACTAACACTCATGGGCCCCAACATGACCCTGTGTCCAGTAAGCTTCCCCCCTTATAACCCCTAATGGGCAGCCTTGCTTGACACACATTGACTTCCTCTCTCTCATTTGGTATACATGCACTGAATAAAACCAAAATTCAGTACCCCTCTGTTAAACCAGAGATTGATGCATGTCAACATGCACTTTTTCAGACTGAATACAAGTGGATAATGCTATACGAGACTGCATTTCTCTATCATGCTCACTCCTCAGTCAGACCAGACTGGACCAGATAAATTGCCCTACAAGCTTTGCAGAGTTTTGACCATGAACATGAACCTAAAGTAACGCAATTTGCTTTGTGAGCAAACAAAAAATATGAGCACACCAGGGTTAATGCTAATCATTGGCATGCAGATGAAGCTGCTTAAATCATCCCTAATTTCCTTGGCAGTGTCCTGGCCTTGAGAGAGGAAAGTCCTAGGACCTGCCCACCTCATGGGGGAGCCCAATGATGACGTGATAAACATGTAACCCTTACTACTTATATTTTGATCGTGCATAATTCCACTAAGTGTGGAAATTGAGAGCAAAAACAAACACCTTTTCAGATCCTCATTAGCTGGAAGATGGCTGGTAATTGGCTGGGAAGGGAAATTGAAGTGGCTTCATCTGTATATTAGCATGTTTGTCTACTTTTAGCCATAACGGAGGGTTAAAGGGGTTGTTGTTTATCTTTTTTAAAGAAAAGTGCAGAGTTTGTCTGAAATGTACAGAACTGTGTATTTGTTTATATTCAAATTTGCAACCAATTAGCTGCTTGCTAACTTGTAACAGACTATAGCTCATTGTGACTACTTAAAACTTATATCTCGCCCTGCTGCAGCAAAAGGCAGACATGTTTCAGTTATTAAAACAGATTTTCCCTGATGCTTGTTGACAGGGATGAGGACAGTGCTTCTTTTGAATGGCCTTATCCAGCTATAACCATAGCTCAACTCAACTGTTCATGTAAAAACAAAGTTAACCCTGAGATAACTCACTGATTAGTTTGTGTTTGCAGACTTGTTCGGCTGTGTCATGAGCATATGGTTGTAAATATGCTCGACAATGAGGGATGAGTGTCACTGGGGGATACCAAAGGCACACAAGAGAGCTCAGGCTGCATATAACTGCCTCGTGTTTGGGATGTACACTACAGATAGGGAGACAATTCTTGGACCCTTGTGCTCTTACACACTGGTTTTACAAAATCTTCCTTTATGCTTGGATGAATGTATTATGGAACTGTTTTAATTGGTGACTTTAGCTATATACATTCCTAGATGTCATTGTTACAAATGTTGTTGAGAACAGAAACAAATCCTTGTGACTGTTTCTTTGTTTAGTTTATTATGAGGTCAAAATAAAGTTGTAAGATGTGAATTTTTTTGAAAAATTTTAATTTAAAAAAATGAAAACACAGCTACACACTCTGGTAACCATAACAATAGGCTTAAAGATAATACTGATCTTGTTTCCATAAAGTTTTGTGGTAGAACAAGGCCATGGCTCCTGCATTAGGATAACTGTATGTTTATTTTAACAGTAGCTTCCAGGATGGCTGGTTTGTGCACAAACAGGTCCGTGGTGCAAACTGGTTAAGGACGGCCTTATTTTTTGGTACATGATATAAACAGATTACCTCCTCTTGTAGTCATTACTGTGCTATTCTCATATAAACCTTAGACCTTTTGATGCAGGTATCTGTCTGGTCATGTGAAGGTATTTCAGATGCTGGTAAGGCTCATGTTAGGCTGGTAGATCCTTTATGGGACTCACAGTTAAACTGTTCCAGCTGGTGTGTCCTTTAAATCCAACAAACTTCTTGTTACCTGGTCTTTGTTTCAGAGTCTAGAGTCCCCATGATTGCTCACAGAATGCTTTACGCACACCAGGGCTGTTGCGATGCTCAAAATTCCTCTTTTTTGTCCCTCCAGCCTCAGTGACAGGTCCAACCTCCTCAGGGGAAACTCATCAATTATGGCTGGATGTTTGACTGACAGAAGCTTAATGACAGGAGCTCCATATTGACCCGACTGCCACACACTAAAAATTCAGTCCCGATAATCTTTTTTTAAAAACTGTCGAATGATTAAAAAAAAAAAAAAAAGGAGAAAAACTTTGCTCATTTAAAGGGGTTGTAGAGACATCAGAAACGTGTTAATGCAAGTAATGTCACTGAGGCTTAAGTTCAACATATTGGTGGCAGGTCAAATCTGATTAGAAAGTAGGGCTGGGTATTTCCCGCTATTTCATGACACTGAACTCATTCTAATACGCTGATAGGCTGACAGTGTTAATTTTGTTGAATAATTATGCTCGTCATAGTTTTTGTCACCTTTTTTTCCCCTGAGGAAAACTAAGTAAAACTAATAAAAACAAGTGCACATAGACAAAAACTAAAAGTAAATTATCTGACATTTTCGTCAACTAATAAAAACTAGACGAAAATGTTTGACAGAGACTTGATCCAATCAAACCTAATTTCTTCACATAGAAAGTAGGGACAGGTTAGGAATATATCCAATCACAGCTACTTTGGTTGTGTGGAAAGGTTGGATGACTTAAGGGGGACATCCAATCACAGCTGCCTTAGCTTCATGGTGGTGGGATAAGTTGGGGAGCGATCCAATCAGAGCTACTCTCTTTATGAATTGATATATTCATGTAGAGCAGGTTCACTGTTTGCTGTAAATTCTGGTATTGTAACTGAGATGCTCTGCCAGTTAACCTAAATAAAGGTGATTGCGTTTCACATGAGTTGAACTTGTTTCTGTTGATATATCCATTCAAGCTGTAGTAGCATTCAGTAAAGAGTTATTAGATGTTTCATTTTATTCAAGTGTAAAACATGTCTTCAGAAATTCAAGGAAACATAAAAAATGCCTTACACTTCACACTTCATATTTTAGTCGACTAAATTTACAGTAGATTTCATCGACTAAACTAGAGTAAAATTAAAACAATTTAGATGACTAAATTATTACTAAAACTAAAAGATATTTTAGGTAAAAGACTAAAAGTTTTAACAGTAACCCTCCATGCTGTCAAAATTAACACTGCTTAGAGATCTTAGAAATAACTCCAAACCTTCTGGTTATAATACTTGAGCTATGAATAATGCAAGTTAAGATATTTATTCTTCAACATACACCGATTAGACATAACATTATGACCACTGACAGGAGATTAACACTGATTTTCTCGCCATCATGGCATCTATTAATGGGTGGGATATATTAGGGAGCAGGTGAACATTTCGTCCTCAAAGTTGATGTTAGAAGCAGGAAAAATGGTGAAGCAAAAGGATTTGAATGAGTTTGATAAAGGCCAAATTGTGATGGCTAGACAACTGGGTCAGAGCATCTACAAAACTGCAGAGCTCCTGTCTTCAGTGGTCAGTATCTACCTAAAGTGGTCCAAGGAAGGAACAGTGGTGAACTGGTGACAGAGTCAAGGGCAGCTAAGGTTCACTGATGCACATAAGGGGCGAAGCCTGGCCCGTGTGGTTACTATTGCTGAGATTGATGTAGAAGGGGATGCTGGTTCTGATAGAAAGGTGTCAGAATACACAGAGCATCGCAATTTGTTGCTCAGATGCAAAAGGGGTCCCAACACAACATTAGGCGGGTGGTCATAATGTCATGCCTGATTTCTCCTTTATACATATTTTTGGTACATCGGTATTATTTTGGTTTTAATTTGCTGGATAGTCTTTGGATTTACATTATGTATAGAGGGAACTCCAATGTCTGGAATAACCTTACAAGTGATAGTGTGACTCATACTATTCAAGCTGCTGCCAAAAGCTTTGTTATCATATATGAACTACGTGCTGAAAACCTTTCACAAATAAGGCATAAAAGTGTGATTGTGATCCTCAAACATCTTTTAAGAAGTTGAAGAAAATTTTGAATTACGAGGGTCATCAAGTGCTGATTGAGATGGTAAAACAGGCCCTGTGCAGTGAGCCAGTGTGCTACCTGCTATCAGGACTGAGTCTTGTCATGTGTTGTAATGGTTGCGTTGAGGAAATTTCACATGTTTTTCAGTGACTGCATACATGACCATTGCCTTTCACCCTGTTTACCGTAATCCTTTGCTCTCAGTTTATTTTGCTTTAGACAGAGTTTCAAGACCATGCTTGTTTGCATTTGTTTTGGAGCGTCACATGACTACATCATGAAGTTTGGATTTCACTGCCACCCTTTCACTGTTTATTTGTTACCTACACCACAGGTTATTTGGAGTGGTGTTTGGGGGATGTAATTTTCTTGATCAACCTTCAAGTTAGCATCATGCCAGTTTCTCACAGAAAAAAACCTTCTGGGTTGAATTCAGTGGGCTTTTGGATTATTGCTGATAATAAGTCCTGATTCAGTGTTTGTATTCAGACAGATCTGACAGACAGAAAGTGGCAAGGCCCAATCAGCATCCCTTAAAGCAGAAAGAGGTGGGAACTGCTAGCTAGACAACAACAGGAAGTGACTATGTGTAGCCTACAGAGATTAACATAAATGCTAACAGCTTCAGTAGCAGTTTGATCAGATCTGGAGGGCTTTTCTTTATTAAATGAAAAACAAATAACAATAGTGAAAGCATTGTGGATAGTAAGCATTGTTTTTCATTTAATAGAAAAGGTGTTTTTGCTTCTGTTTTTTGGCAAGAGTTTGTTCTATAAAGTTCTACACGTTTTTCACTTTACACTGCGGCAGTAGTGCCCACCTCCTACATTGTCTGATTGGCTGTAATTATTGTGGTTGACAGAACAACCATCCAATCACCTGACAGATATATAGATATAAAGGTTCTGCCCATTCCCAAACACTTTCCATGGGCTGTTGCTCAGATGGGTAAGCAAAATATATTGAACAGTCCATCTGGTGTGTCAGGCTAGATAATAAGGTCATTATCAAAAAAAAAAAGCTTTAACAAGATTGAAAAAGTGAAAGCTAATGTTAAACCACAACTTTAGTGTTGACATTAGTGCCACTATTGCCAATTTCTAAGCTTTATTTCACGCTATTACCTCTTCTATTATACTTTCTTTATCATGTGACCTGATCAAGGTAGAGCCCATAATTGTGTTGGGTATATATATATATATTTATATATAAAAGGATAGTCAAGAATGATCAAGTCCCAGACAGTTTCTTTAGTCCTTTTTAGTAAGTTGTTTATAAGCAGAGCCAGCCCTTACTAATATGGCACCCTAGGCGAGATATTACATGGCGCCCCCCTACACCTGCGATTTATATACGCTTACAAAAGAAATCACATAGCATAGTTTTTACTATTGTATTTAATTTATAAAATAACATGTTACCAATTTTACTTATTTGGTATTATCATTTGTAGTAATATGAAATTGGCATTGCTTTACATTTGAATCAATGTGAGCTTTTGTACTTTAAGAGTTAGTCATGTCTGGTTTTATTGAAGGTGAATTTTTTTCATGATTTTGTGGCACCCCCTGGAGGCCATAGCACCCTTAGAATTTGCGTATATTGCCAAATGGGCCAGCTGGCTCTGCTTATCCTTTTAAAGACATTATACTGTTTGAGAATTCATGAGTGTGGCATATTTGGATGTAGTTTTTGTGTACAGCATGTTATGTTGTAGAAAAACAAGCATCAAAATCTCTTGATCTTGTGTTTCCATTGACCTTATTTTGGCATTTGTTTGAATGCTTATTAAAACGTCCCTTAGACTTTACAACACAGAGCCCACCTATTTGTAGGACTCATTACTGAACCCTTCTGTCACTACACACTCACAGCATTTGCAGCCATATTAATTCTGTTGAATCTGAATGGATGCACATATCGGTGGACATTGACATATTGATTTTCTGAGCACAGGCCAATCAGAATAAGGGATGGGAATTGATGGAAGTGTATTGATACCAACGCTATTATTGATCATACTTATTGATCCAACTCCATATTGATTGCTGTGGATTTTCCGTGTGGAAAAAGTCGGTCCAGGAAAAAGAGAAGAAGGTCGGCACAGCAGAGGCTGCTTTAAAGTCAGTTTAATGAGGATGACAAACACAAATGTGACATAAAGGTTCTAGCTCTTCATCGGACATGAACAAGTGAGGAGATGTATCCTCATATTTGTGATGTTGAAGTAATCCGACAACATGGGATACATATTATGAATTTAAACAATAATAATAATAATAATAATACATTTTATTTAAAAGCGCCGGGGCAGGTTACATTGAAATGACTCCAAATAGTCAGCCCACACTGTTTTCCTCAGTCAGCGGTCTTAATCACATGACACTCCTGATATTTAATGCAGTGTTGCATGGACAGATGCTCAAGCATGTTGCAGATGCTTCTTCCTTTGCTTGAAATCACAGATACAGACATTGTTTATTGAGGCGTCATTTTATGTTATATTAATTCACCTTCAGAGAGCCACAGTCTCCATGATGACTTCCTTAACTTCTCTGTTGTTGTTCATGCTGACTGCCTCTTTCTAAAGAGTGGGGTGTCTTTGTTTGGCATGGCATGTAGAGCTTAGTGTAAGACATTGATAAGGAAATTGTTAAGCATATAGTCTAAAGATACTGATTCCTCATACCAGTGATCATCAACTGGTGACCCAGGGGCCACATCAGGCCCCCCACAGCTTCTCATCCAGCCCTTAGAATATTATTAAATCAGAAATTGTGAGGAGGAAAATTTTGCTTTTTTGCTAACCCTAACCCTAACCCAAATCCTTATAACTACTGATGAAACACCCAAAACAATAGAAATGACCTCACTTTCAATATGTTTTACAGAATTCACCTGTCAGCCATTTTTCGCCAACATCTAACCAGGAGAACGAGTAGATTGAGGTCAAACTTGCTGAAAATGCAACAGCCCTGAAAAGTAGCCAAGATATTCTCCAAGTGGCTGGCAGCAGTATGAGTGATAGCGACTGATCTCACATTTACAGGCTAAGAAATGTGCAGAGTTTGGGGAAACAATGACAAACTAATGTCATGTTAATTACGCCAAAATATTAAAATTTTTTAAAGGAATTTTTTCTAAATTTGTCAATAAAAAAGGCACTTTTGCAAGTATGACGATTCCTGCCGTAAACTGGGAAAAACAGTTTTTATCTGGAACTGGTTCTTGAGATCCATCTCTAATTAGAAAACATCAAAGAAATCTTCTTTAGTATCTTTTGTCTTCTGTGATACCATTGAGAAACTCTACATCGTGGAGTTCCCCCCCCGTCATCAATCTGAGCAAGACGCCCAAAGTAACAAACAATGTGTTCTGCTTCACTTCTTTCCAGGAAGACAGACAGTAGGTTTCATTTGATGGGCTGTTGCCCAGGCTCCCCTCCTCTGTAATGGTCTAAAAAACTGTGGGGGTGCTTTCAAAATAACTTAGCCATTATGATAGCACAGTTTGGCTTGCTTACAGCAGTGGAGTATTCACCATTCTCATCAGAGGAGCTGCAATAAAAAGTGAACACCAAGGCAGCTGAAGCACTCGCAGACTGAGAATCACCATGCTGTTATATCTTAAGTACTTATAAAATCCACTCAAAGTCACTTCTAGAGGAATTTTCTCTTGGTGAGATTAGCCGGTCTGAGGCCATTTGAATCTAGTAGAGGTTGGCCAGCTTCTGAAAGCCCACTCTCTAATCTCTGGGAAGGCTCATCCCAGATGGACTGTGAGGGCTAACAGGAATTTATAAAGTTCTGTCGCCTTATCCTGTTCAGCCACAGCCTTTTCAGCGACAGTAAGATTTAACAGGAGCAGAATTTCAGCATGTACCTAAAACATCTATACTTTCTCTTTCAAGATACAAGACGTAGAATTTTGGCAATAAAAACGTCAAAATCAATTCTAAAACATGACTAAACCTGCCTTATATTGAACCTTTTAGTTGAGTATGAATATTCCCTTAAATAGTCACTGTTTTATGATGCATCTTATCTTGATGCTTAACCACGGTGAACTAAAACTTGTCTGCTGTGATCACATTTAGCACAAGAATGTGAGATGGGTCCCATCTAATTTCAGGAGTGATTGTGATCAGTGGGGCAGTTTGTTGGGGGTTTGATTCCCAGCCTAGTCTGAATGTTCTTAGCAAGACACTGAACTCAAAACTGCTGAGTAGAGCTGGGCAATATATCAGATTTTTAGGATATTTAGATATATCCAATCGGACACTTCATTAAGTACACCTTGCAAGTACCAGGTTGGACCCATTTCCCCTGGAACTGCCTGAATTCTTTGTGGCATAGACTCAACTATCTTCAGAGATTTTGGTCCATATTGAAATGGTCCCCTGCAAACTGTGGTTGTATCAAGTGGTTGTTTGAGTTACTGTTGCCTTTCTGTCAGTGTCCTGTGATCTCTGGCATCAACAAGGCTGCCATTCACTCCACGATATTTCTCCGTAAAGCTCAGAGATGGTTGTGCAGCAAAATTCCAGTAAATCAGCAGATTCTAAGATATTAAGACCAATTTTGCTGGCAACAAGAATTATGCCACTTTCAGTGTCTTAAATCTCCCTTTACTCCCCATCCTGATGCTCTGTTCGAACCTTAGCAGGTCATCTTTACCATGTTTTCATATCTGAATGCACTGAGTTATTGCCATGTGATTGGATGATTTGCTATTTGTGTTAGCAGGCAGTTGAACCTAATAAAGTGGCTGGTGAGTGGGGGTTGTAGTGGATTTTACGCCAATATTTCTGATCTCATGATCGCTGATATCGATGTTTTTCATCACAAGCACAAAGTCTTTACTTTATGAAAACTGACTTGTTACCTTGAGTTGACCGCCCGTCTGTGTAAAGAACAGATGTAAAACAGGAAAAACAATAAATGTACCCATGCAGTGATGATAAGGTGAAGCCAATATATGACCAACATGTATGGCCAATATATCAGCTGTAAATATCAGCAACAATTTCAATATCAGACCATACAGATATTTAAATTTAAGGCCAAAATCTGCCAATTCTGTTATCGTACTGATTATATCGTATTGTCTTCTGATTAGTGTTAATACAAATGAGATATAGGGTGAGATTATATTGTTCACAGAAATACTTCATGCTGGTTCTGATTTTGGAACATGTAACAGATGTCAGACTTTATGTTTTATACGATTGCTTAAAAAAAATAACACTATCAGTGACTGTGTTTAAGTGAACTTGAGTATTGAAGCACTGGAGCTTATTAGCAGCATCCTGGTTTTCATCATGTTGATGCTTTGGTATTTACATGCACACAGAGAAACCAGGATATTAGTCTCCATGTATACATAGACATGCCAATATCCTGGTGTATGATCACAGCATTTGATATGTGCCCGTGCCTATGAGGTTTACAAGCTGTTGTGTCAGGAACCTGGATAAGGTGTTTAGCTGACACAGTATCCAGGTCAGAGTTCTTTATGAAGGAAAAGCAGGTTTCTAGAAAACAGGAAACAGCAGTATCCTGGTGTCTTAGGAATTCTGCGTTTACACCCCCCAACACAAAACCATAGTAAAAAATGTCAATCATAACCAAGATACTCAAGTCCATGTCAACACAATTACTGATATGACTGATTATCACAAGATAAATAATTCGAATAATGAAAGTGTCCTTTTGAATTTTGTTTTGTTTGAGAAGCATTTTCTTTTTTTTTTTTTTTTTTGCTCATTATTTGTGACTTTTCATGCGCATGTTGACGCACTGTAGCTGCCTATTAAGTAGTTATCTCAAAGGCCTGAGTGTTATATGGCATTTGGCCCATTAAGATGGACTTGGAACTAAGTGTTGTTATTTCTTTATAGGAAAAAACAATTCAAGACATACAACATTTGACAAATGTATTAGACTGTCTGTTGTAAAAATTAGAAAACCTTAATATCTTGGAAATCCTTCAATAACTTGTTTGAAACTGAAAATGTTATTGTTATTGGACAAACATTTTGAACTGGAATCAGATATTTTAAACTGCTTTCACCTTGTTTTTACCCAAGTTTGAAGTCAGAAATTAATCAAGCATAAAATTCAACCACTAAAACTATTTTTTTTCTGTTGAGGAATGCAAGTAAATAACTATTATTTGACTTTGTAAACAAGAAATGATAATGCTTACTCGTTTTTCAGATCAGTAATAACTATCATTTAGAAATAGAAATATACTTCTTTTAAAGAGCTTCTACTTCTGGTGTATTAACCATTACAGAAATATAAAAAATGATTTTGGTAATTACCAATGCTGTTAATTTTAGGGCAGCTGAAGCATAAACCTTACACTGGGTGGAGGTTTAATATATTTTTTAAGCACCATAGTTTGAGTTGGACTGGCCAACACAAACCAGAAACTCTCTCTTCATATTTTCTTGGCAAATGTCAATTCACAATATGCTGGTAATAGTCTCTGTCCTGAGCACAAGGATTTATGTGTACTATCTCCAACACTAACATAAACTGTATTTGTAGAAACAACATTGTCTGACCCTGTTTCGTGTTTGAAAGTATGTCAGTATATCTGAAAAAGTCTCTTCACTGAACAATTTCATCATTGACTTTGAAATAACACATATATAATTCCTGGTTGATACTGTCCAGACCTTGTATGAATGAGATGAATAAATACTGATGGACACATCGCACAGCAGCCTCTGTCATCAGTATGTGAATGTGGTGTGAATGGGAGAGTGTGATGTGTGACAAGGTGTAAAAAGCTCTCTTTGCAGTCAGAAGATTAAAAAGTCCATACAAGCTCGAACCATTAACGTCCTGCAAAAAAGTGAAAAAGCACATTTCTCAAAAAATGGAGCAACTCTGTCTGACATTGTTAAGAGATGTATTTGTTGTAATAATGTTAATGATAATAAATATATAATAAGTAATCGGTAACGAATAGTATAGTTCCTAATTAACTGTAAGCCTATCCCATCAGCTCATTACCTGTCAAAACCTCCAGGGCCTCAACATATAACAATGATAAGACTTTCACTGTGTGTTTAAAGTTAAAGCTCTGTCTGTTCTATTCAATGATACGACTATTTCTTTTCAGTGCTTTTATTCTGAAAGTGTTTCTGAGGCTACTATTCAGTGACTGATGTTATTCTTATACAACGCTCTCCCTTCGTCTCTTCACAACAAAACACAAGTTTACAATTTCAAAGGCGAGT
This sequence comes from Cetoscarus ocellatus, assembly GCA_037902135.1. NCBI lineage: Eukaryota > Metazoa > Chordata > Actinopteri > Labriformes > Labridae > Cetoscarus > Cetoscarus ocellatus. Next base: position 460,178 of record JBAMNC010000440.1, read on the forward strand.
GAACACATTGTTTATATGATATGAAATGATTATTACAGTGTTAAATTAGAAATCTCCCCCTTTTCCTCCTGTCTGTTTTTCTCTGCATGCATTTACTGTACTTGTACATCAGTTAAGTGTTAAGTCCATGTTTTTAGTGTCAGTTCGTGCTCAGATGTAGTAAGATCAATGATTAATAACTGTGATCTCTTTTTCAAGCTAAATAGTCATGGTTCTAATTTTTTACACAGCCCTAGTATTGTATTATTTTAAGAATTTGGTATTGAAAAAAAAAATGACAACCTTGGTGGTTAGTGTAGTTTAGTCACATCAGATTGTGACAGAGCAAGTATTTCTATAGGATCAGTTCATAACAAATGTGATCTCAAGGCACTTTACAATAGAGCTGCCTGAAGCCATACTCTTCATATACACATACTAGTATGTCTATATAAATACATATATACATACATAAACACATATGCATTGACATTATGACCAATTATCAAATATTCTGAGGCAGCATAAACTGCAAAACCTAGACAAATGAACACTACCAGAGTTAATATCAACACTTCTTAAATGTCTGTATGAGTCCACACCATTGAATGTTTTTTCACTCTTTTTGGAGGGTTGGTGCTTTAACTCTCATTATGTGTCATTATTGACTCTTTTTGGAGTTATAATTTAAAACTTTGTAACACTTAACAGTGTGACTTTTGATTAACACTTCTATGTAGTGTTATGAATGCACTCTCTGAGTACATGTTTTGACTAATTAAATGTTGACTCTATACTAACACTGCAAAGTGTAAACGTTGCTGTATTTATTTACTGTGTAATAATAGGGGAAATTAGCTGTAACCAGCAGATCCATGTTGCCAAGCTCCGGTCTACGCCATTTGTGCTCGGCCCAAAGCAGCACGGCCCCATCAGAGTCCTTTAGAGCAGGAAGAGGTGGGAGCTACAAGTGAGACAACAGCAGGAAGTGAGAGCTCATACAAAATTAGCATAGATGCTAGCAGCGTCAGTAGCAGTTTCACCAGATTTTGACCACATTTCTTTATTAAATAAAAAAACAAGCTCCTCTGTAATAAGGATATTGTTGCTCCCCTTCAACATGTTTTTTTTTTTTTTTTTTTTTATGAAGTGGCTCACGTTCTGTAATGCAGTAGCACCCGCCTACTTCGTTATTTGATTGGCCTGTAAAAAACACTGATTGACGGCACGATTGTCCAATCACCTGCCGGATATACTTCTGAACGGTTCAGCCCTCCCCAAACTCTTTCTCTGGGCTCTCTCCCAGATGGATTAGTGAAATATTTTGAACGGTCCATCTGGTGAGTCAGGTTAGATTAAATGCACTTCAGCCAAACCCCTGGAGTTAAGTTGCCCTTAAAGGGACAATGTGTGGTGTTTAAGTAATTTATGAGCTGAAAACAATGTCTACATTCATAAATGTGTCCTCATTTGTGTCAAATTGCCTCTGCCAACAATCTGACTTGTCCTCCTGAGCGAAGAATTTCTTATCTGTATTTACATAGAAGAGTCAGGTCCTATAGAGGCTTTCATGTCCCTCTGGTCTATAAAAACTATGAACAGCTGAGAGGGACATAAAGCACTACGTAGTACTACGGGCTAAGGCTAAACGCATTTTCGCTCAGAGCCAGCGTGACTGAAGCGGAGAAGGAGCACAGCAAGACACGCTTGTCACTGTCCTGGCAAATTTGAAAGCCTTACACTAATGTATCAATGCAGTTTGTTTGAAATAATGAACCTCTTCACCAGCAAGAAAACTCAAAGGGTTAGATGATATATTGACATAGCTTCTAGGCACATACCAGCTACATTTGAAAAAGTGAGGCGCTAGAGAGCATTATTTGTTTGTATGCAAAATACAGTTTCACCACTAGATGGGAGTACAAACTACACAGTGTGGCTTTAAATAGCTGACATCAGTTCTTAACACGAATCGGTTCTCGATGCCCATCCCTAGTCTGTACACTGAGTCCTTCTTTAGCCATCTCTTCCAAAAAAAACCATCCCAGAACTTGAACCAGCAGCCCTTCAATTAACAGCCAAGTTGTCTGACCGACAGGCTGCCACCATCCCACGAGACTGTCACCGCCAAAGTTTCACTCCTCCATTTTTCTCTCTTTTTTTTCTTTGTGCGATGATTTATTAAATTGCCTTTAAGTAAGACTGCAGATTAATTAAAACACAGTCAATTTAATTTCCCGGCGTCATATATAAATTCGCAGTGGTAATTGAATCCCCTACTTTTTTTTTTTTTACTGTAACCCAGCAGTTACAAAAAAAAAGATCCTCATCAATTCCTCTGAATCACGGTCAATTTGAAGAGAAGGTGAATGTACAGTTATCTGCTCCAGCACTGCTCAGTACAGGAGAGCAGTGTTTGAATCTGTTTTCCTTTTTTTTTCCCCTGTTTGCTGAAAGAGCCGGGAATTGGATGACTGATCGATAATATCGGATTTGCGGATGGCATGTGGTGCAGCTGAGTCCAGCATGAATGCATGGTTCTGATGAAGGGGCCCGATGCACAGACAGCTCAGAATAGTGGATCAGACATGTTGCATGGGTGGAGCTCTTATTTTATAGAACACAGACATGTAAAGGAGGGATGCGCCGAGACATTAATGGAATAGTGATTAAGGCTGTTGTTGTAGCAAAAGGGTAATTTGGTTAAAGCTATGGAGGGCTTCTGTCATGTATTGAAAATCTGTGCAGGATCAGTATAAAGATTGGTGCAGGCGATGGGAGAGAGATTGAAAAGAGGCTGAAAATAGATCTGACCTGTGGTAATTACGACAGCAAGCGGGGGGTTTGTATGTTTGAATCAGGTCTTGGCCAGGCTCAAAAATTCGCCTTTCATTTCAGGAAGAAGCTCTATTTGTTTGCAAGGGTGTTTGTCAGGTTATTGGGTCTCTACACGTGACTCCCCCCCCCCCCCTCCTCGCTCTCTCTCCCTCTCTCTCTGCCCCCTCTATCTCACCCTTACTCCCTCACTGGCGCTCTATAGCCGTTGCAAGCATATTGATTATTTCAAATACTGATTATCTAAAAGGCCTTCTGCTACTGTAGCCATTGGATTTATTTTGGCTTAATTATTTATGGGCCAGGGCTAGCTGTAAGTATTACTGCTGTGAGATCATGAAGGATTACATTGTTAATATTCAGCAGTGTATTTTTATTTATGTACACTCTAAGCTTTACTGGATGAACATTGGCAGGCTCCCTAAAGTGCCGTCTCTCTCCGCTCTTCTCACCGTTCTTCTCTCTCTCTTTTGTGTGTTTGTAGAGGGAGCTAAACTCTGTGGCGTCTGAGCTGGCTGGGCGACAAGAGGAGAGCGAGCATTCCCACAAGCACCTGGTCGAGCTGAGCCGGGAGTTCAAGAGAAATGTCCCCGAGGTGAGTCCAGCAGCACCACCCCACCCCTCATTCTCTCAACCCTGTGCTGTTTTCCTCGTCTCCACTTCAGCCAGCACTTATGGTCTCGAGCTCCAGAGCGTGTCTTCTGTTTGTGCAGGCATTTATGTTTTGAAAAATCTGTTAGTTAACATGAACAGTACATAATACTAGTGAGGAGTCAGGATTACCCCCCCTCCCCTTCCTCCACATGTAGCTCAGTTAATATTTGAATGCAGAGGCCTTGCAGTAACATTAGCCTCTGGCTGAGTGTGATGAGAGGCCAGGGGGCTCATTTACAAAAGGTAAGCACAACTTTTTCTGCTTACTTTCAACTGGAATGCTAAATCGCCTGCTCGTGAAAAAGTTATCCTGCTGTCAAAACTGGCGGCTGATATCGACTTTCTCCAGATTTCTGTGATACAAGAACAGACGTCTCAAAACATGAGAATCAGAGCTTTAGGTTAAACTGATTGCACAGGTTATTTTTAAAGACATGCACCTTTTTTTTTTTTTTTTAAATTTGCATCAGTGTTCAATGAAAAAATTTGTCTTTCCACAAGTTTAGGAATTTTAACCTTCTTTGTTCAAAAAGACCTATAGTGCTCTTTGTAAGCCAAAACAATCACACTTGGCCCATTAGGTCAAAAAGTGACCACATTTAAACCCATTATAGCTGTGATTTTTTTTTTTTTTTTTTTTTTAATCATATGGCTTCTGCAGTACTGAAACATATAATGTCTGATTCAGTATTTTTATTTCACAGGTCAGGCTTTAAGCTTGTTGCCTCACTTTCTCATTTTAGCAACCCAGAGCACAAACATTCAATTCTTCATGTGACCAACAGGACTTTTTTCTTTGAGGTGCAAATAAAAATTATTTTCTATATTGGTCTGTTGATACTCACTGGCTACCTTTACATGCAGTCATTAACCCTTTCATAGCCGGAATATTAGCAATAACGTGGTTGTGCTCGGCCATGTAAACACCAAAAACCCTCTTGAATAACCGAAATATGCTCATATTCTGGTTTTTAAAAACCCGAAAATCACCCCTGGGTTAGTGCTTTTCTTACCCGAATATTTGGTCATGTATACGCCTATCGGGATATGCTCATCGAAAGGAACATTAATTTGTGTTCAGTGCATGTTCTTTTTGCAAGGAATCTTGGTCTTTTGAGTACAGGAAGTACTTGTTGTAAAATGGTACAGCTCCGGCTCGATTTTCTAATTCTTCACGTTCTTGTCTTCCATTAATGCTACCTGCATCGGCTGTTCATTATCCACTGTGCTGCTGCTGTTGTTCTCGTTGCTATTGGATACGGGAAGAAGAAGCGGAAATGACGCGCATTGGGTCATGACATCCTCCGTGTGTCATGACGTCTCAGACGCTGTTTTGATCAGGATACCATGCATAGAGGAATAACCCTGTTTGCTCACGCATGTAAATGGGTTATTCCGAATGTTTCAGAAACTAGAATACTGACCTTAACTTGAATATTGACTGCATATAAATGTAGCCACTGACTTGTCCTGGACTGTGTTAATCTTCCAGGAAATATTCTGCTTTATCATTTTGAGTATGGTAAATAAATCATGTTGTGCTTTATTATTTTTTCGGTAAAATATCAGCCATATGTATAATATATACAAACTGTCATATAAAGGGATTACATTGTGTGTGTGGGGGGAAGGGAAGATTTTTTTGTCAACTGAAATTGTTTTTTGATTCCCATCCCTATTAGCTCCTAGATGAAGGGGCAAAGACATAAGGAAGTGGTCCATTTAAATTATCTGTACGCTGCCCATAGAGGTTTGTCCTTTTTTTGGGGAGCTGAAACACTTTATATTATTTAAAAAAAAGTCAGTAAGGAATTCAGAATGGAGAAAAATCTCATCCAAAATAAGTGACGGATTGAGATAAAACAAGAAAATCAACTAAATAGACATTCAGATGGTGCTCTGACAGTATTATTTTTTTGCACTCCTCCCTGAGAACTACCCAACATCTAAGTTTTCTCTGATCTCTGCTGAGAAGCACTTAAACCAGTGACAATTATGATTTTGACATGCAAGTTAATATTAATATATAACAAGTGCAAGCGCAGATATGATAACTTTATGTAATAATTTTGCCAACTTCTTTCATCACATAGAAGTACATTTACAGTCAAAATAATTATTGTCATATTTAATGTCCACTTTATTTTTTATTATAACAGGAACATTATATTCTGGCTTGTTCTGCTTTAATCATTTTGTTGTTTTTATTTCTTAAACCCATATTAAAAAGTGCCAATTATCCTGGATTGAACAAAACACATGGATGACTAATCTGTGAATTACACAGATATGAATTAATCTTTTCTTGATAATCCTCCTTGAAATGATGGTCTATTGACATGTAAGATGGAGTCCAAGAGAATATTTGTATATTTTATAAATGAGCCCTGGGGCTATTTGCTGTGGCTATGCTGCCTGCCTGTCTCAGCCTGAGTATGTAGTGTAGTGCTGTAATCTTGTCAGTATAATACAGGCGTTAAAGACAGGATCAGGCTGTCACCACTGGCAGCACAATCCCCTTACCTGAGGCTGTGGGAGCTCACACTAGTCTGTATCTCTGAGCCTTAATGCATCTACTAGAAAGACCCACTTTTCTAACATGCCTACTCAAACCCTTAAGATTTAACCACTAATACTTACACCCACAAACAGAATACCTAACACTTGCACACATGTGCACTGTGAAAGGTTCTGCGGAGACAAGTGGCTATGTGTACAAGCATGGTGACAAACTTATATTTAAGTCAAAGTCAGCTTGATTTCTTGATAATTTGTAATCACAATAATTGTAGATTTTTTCGCAACATCTCCAAGCTCTTCTGAAAGGTGGATCATCATGCAAGGCTTTAAGATCAAGTTAATTTGCACAGGCCTGAACATGATAGGCTTATTGGAGTCCAAATGGTGACCCATAATGTGAAGGTTCTGCCCTTCCAGTCACTTCATATGTGAAGTTCAATCAATCAGTCAATCAATCAATCAATCAATCAAACTTTATTTGTATAGCACTTTTCATGCAAAGTCTTGCAGCACAAGTGCTTTACATAGAAAGAAAAGAAATAAAATAAAATGAATCAAAATAAATTTAAAAAAGTAGAAAACTGAATACAGTGGAAATATTGTTGCGAAATATTGACTTAGGATCCACATACAACACACACTCACTGACGCAAACACACAAAAACAAAAAGAAAACAGAAGTAGGGGACTGAGGAAATGCTGTCTCGAATGAAAAATGAGGCAACACAGGAGCTAAGACTAAAATGACAATAAAAAATCATGATAAGAAATTAGAAAATAAAAAAAACATATGAAAAATAAACAAATAAATAAAATGAAATTTAAAATAATAATCTGGTAAAATGAGATAGCCAAATACCAAATGCGTACTAAGATCTGCTAAAGTCGGATAATAAAAAGAAAATTGATTAACAGAGAATAAATTCTGAACAATAAATCTGAAGTAAAATGGAGAAATAAAACTGATTAAGAGTAGTAAGTAAAATAAATCAATAAGATTAAATAATAATAATAAATATAATCAGCTAAAAGCCAGACTCTAAAGGTAGGCCTTGAGTTTGCCCAGATGGACTGAAATATACTTCATGGATATGTGAAACAGTCTATGTGAAGTGTCAGGTTACTGGTTACATTTCCTCCTGGATCTCTAGCATAATGTCAAAATTATTACTTCACATGTGCAAACTCAAAGCTCTGCAGTAAAAAAGACTCAGCCAGCAGGACTGTTCCCACTCCTCAACTGTTCACGTCTGAGCAGATCTAAACATGCACAGCTGAGGGGAGGAGAGAGGAGGGGCCGAGAAGACTTAATAATAACAATCGGCATCAACTATTCCACTTATTCAGGGTAAAATTTCTTTACTAATGAGGTCTTTTGTGTCAGAATCTTCTGACTGACATAATTAAATGACTTATTCTATTCTCCTAAAGCATTTATTCAGATCACGACTTGATGAATCTGCCATTCTCCTGTAAAAAAGCAAAAGCACAAAAAGGCGAGTGGACCAAGACTTTGGTGCCGTCTGTGTTAAAATGAGACAAACTAAAGTCTTACTGCTGGTTATGCCGCCTATACCTTGAGTTTAAGGCTGGACATATCCCACATTTTGGCAATAACTTTCAGTTTCTGTGGAAGCAGTTTCTAATTGAAGGAAAATATATTGCCTCTCAGGACAAACACTGCAGACAGGACTGTATTTAACCGAGGGAACAGCTGATGATAACGCTGCACCTCTCAGCAACAGGGGAGCCATAACTGTTGATAGACAGAGTGCTCAGTATATCCTTCATTTTCTCTCTGCCCTTTGAGGTGTTGATTAGTTGTTAAAACACATGAAATGCCTGATGTTCTGCCAAAACCAGCTTCTGGTGATTTGACAAACTAAATCGTAGCCAACGCCATCAGCTGGCTAGATTTGAGTGGCATTGGCTCGATTCACACACATCGTGAATCTAATGGGACTAAAGAGTTCAAAAGGCGTAAAATATAGTTGACATAAATATCTCAGTTTTTTGTGATTTTCTTGGGATTTAAACATTTGTTGTTGTGTAGTGATGATTGAAAGTATGTGCCACAGCTCCACACTCTGGTCAATGCTAGCTTAACTGTCAAAAAAGCCACTTGAACTGAACTCTGTTGTTAAATATACTAGCCTCAAGTTTTTCTGTCCTTTTCCTATGGAGCCTATTTCTTGGCAGGTGTGTTTCCTAAACAGGTGGAGCATCTGCACGATATAAATTACAGACTTTTCTTGTGTTTTCTTTTTTGTAGGAGGTTCGGGAGATGGTGGCACCTGTTCTCAAGAGTTTCCAGGCCCAGGTCAGTCCCATTTCATTAAACAGATATACAGCACATTAACCGATGCTGCAGAATAAAACATGTAAAGCCTGCAGAAGTTAAATAGCTGCAGTATTTCTACTGATGACTCCCTAAGCTTCTCATAGTTCTATAAAACGAGACTTGTGCTGGATATTACTTGTACATTGACTTGTGCGGATCACTGTGCCTCCACAATGAATGATTAAATAGACAGTGTGAGGAATCCACGGCACACTTTTTCTCTTGTAGCTCATCTGGAGCGTATTGACTGATGCCTTTTCTGTCAAAGTGAAGTAGCATCTATCTGCCATTAGATGATCAGATATCTGGCTTCTCATATTTTCTTGGCTGAGACAAGCCCTCATTTCCTGTTGTGATGGTGCATTCAACATGCCCCCTCTGACGTCGCCATATTGAAAAAGTCATCTGATACCTACCAAGACTCTGCTCCAGCCATTAAACCAAGGTCATAAATCACATTTGTGAGCTGCGTTATGGTCTGCAAAGCCTAGCCTTATGGAAATGATACCACAAATATGTTTTCAGTCTCGCTCTCCCCTCTAAACTCCCGCTCTGCGTTAACCTGAAAGCCCCATCATTGGTAAACATGAGAACACTCAGCATGGATTGTTCAGTTCTCTTGGAAGTGATTATTGGCAGATTCTTTTTAATGCTTTATAATTGACTGTGCCCAAGCAAGCGTGTTCCCTGGCAGGAGCTATCACATTCTTCAATACTGAACTCCACAATACTCTGTGGTTGATTTGTGTGCTAATTCAATTACTCCTCTGTAAAGTCGCACAAATATCAGAAGCACCCTTCCACATCTTTATTGTGCAAACAGGAACCCACAGGATTAATTTAAGCACCATTGATGTCTGCCAACTGGGAGTCTAGAGATGTTTCATAGTAGATAAAATAGATGGCTGATAATGAGCGATGATTTTTTTTCCTTGCTAGCTGCAGGCCTCTCTGGGTTCCTCTTGGTCTCTCTGGTGTTCCTTCCACCAGCTTGTGCTCTGCACATTGACAAGTGAGCCAGCTTGCCGTGAAAAAAAGTCTTGGCTATTTTTTGATGTGTAGGTGCAGCTGATGACTTTCACACAACATAATAATATAATCCTCTGGTGTTTTCTGATACACTTTGACCTTATTGGTAATGTCAAACAGCTTGCGGAGGCTTGTGAACTTTACCCAGCAGTAGTCTTGACGACCTCGGCGTAAGCTGTGGGACTCCAGCCTGCTGCTGCAGGGGGAGACGGGGAGGAGAAGGTGGGCTTGATGTGCTTGTTTGGCTGTGTGGTTTGGGGGAGACATGAGCTCCCCTGCAGCTGCACTGTACAGGTGGTGAAATATAGAAAAGTACGGGTGTGTGTGTTTGTGTGTTAACACCTTTATTGGGGCCATGTCTGCCTTGAGATAAACTCCTCGACACAGTCATCATCAGTATAAACTGGGGTTTATGGTTGACAGCACAGTTATCATTTGAAAGTTTGAGAAAGGACGCATTTATATTCAACAGAGCTCTATAACAGAATGAAGTGGATCAAAAAAGAGGAATAAAGTTGGTGCAGCAGGTAGTGCAGGTGCCTTCCCATGCATGCGTGGGTTCTCTCCGGGCACTTCGGCTTCCCCCCACAGATCAAAAACATGCTCATTAGGTTGATTGGTGACTCCAGATTTCCCTTAGGGACGAGTGTGAGTGTGAATGGTTTTCCATCTCTCTATGTGGCCCTGCAATTGGCTGTCAATTGGATCAGGGTGTACCCCGCCTCTTACCCAATGACAGTTGGGATAGGCTCCAGCCCCCTGTGACCCTGAAAGGGATAGGCATTATAGAAAATGAATGAATGAATGAATGAAAAAAGCAGACTGGATCACACACTAGCTTAAGACGGATCCACATAACTCAACATATCCTGTCTTTGCTGCTTTCCACAGATGAACCAGCAGCACTGGTTGGTTGGTTAGCTTAATGTTAATGCATAACAGGGAGTGCCATTAACTGGCATAAAAAAGTAGCTTCAGATCATGCTCATTCAAACAAACAAAAAAATGTTTTTTACAACAATACTCAGTAAAATGGATTCTTGAGTAAATCACTTACTCAATCACAGTCAGTAAAAACATTAATGTCAAGTTCAGAGCCTCTTAGCATCCCCTCTCTCGTGTGATGTATTAGTGGTCAGGCAAACAGCATTCAGATATGCTGCAGCCCCCCTCTGGTAATAGGACCACATTACAAGTGCTGTTAGAGAATAGGGGTGTGTGCAGATAGCTGGTTAAACAGTTCAACTTGGATAACAAAATAGGTGGCGTTACAAATTATTCATATATATCAATACAGACTATAAGGCCTGGTGAAATGCCTTGTCTGAATTATAACTCAGGTGCCCGACACTAGGTACCACTCGGTGTTAATTTTAGCAGCACTTTTTAATTTAGTTTTATAGTCTTTTGCCTAAAATAGCTTTTAGTTTTTGTCATGATTTAGTCATCTAAATTGTTTTGATTTTAATCTAGTTTTAGTTGATTTCACAACACTTTAGTTGACGAAATCTACTGTAAATTTAGTCGACTAAACTATGAAGTGTGAAGTGTAAGGCATTTTTTATGTTTCCTGAATTTCTGAAGTCATGTTTTACGCTTGGATAAAATGAAACATTTAATAACCCATTATTGAATGCTAGTAAAGTTTGAATGTGTAAATGAACAGAAACAAATTCAACTTTTGTGCGAAATGCAGTCACCTTTATCTAGGCTACCTGGCAGAGCATCTCAGTTACAATACCAGAACTGACAACAAATAGTGAACCTGCTCTACATGAATATATCAATTCATAAAGAGAGTAGCTCTGATTGGATCGCTCTCCAACTTATCCCACTACCACGGAGCTAAGTTGTGATTGGATGTCCCTCTTTACTCATCCAACCTTTCCACACAACCAAAGTAGCTGTGATTGGATATATTCCTAACTTGTCCCTACTTTCTACACGACCAAATTAGGTCTGATTGGATTAAGTCTCTGTCAAACATTTTAGTCTAGTTTTTATTTGTTGATGAAAATGACAGTTAATTTAGTTTTAGTTTTTGTCCATGTGCACTTGTTTTTATTAGTTACTGTCTAGTTTTTTGTCAGGGAAAAAAAGGTTGTTGGTGAAAATAATTAGTCAACAAATTAACACAGGTACCACTGTGGATCTACATAATGACGACTGCCTTGCTGCAGTTTCGTATTTTTGGGCTTTTTCCAAAAGTGCAGTTGCTCATGTGGGCTTGTTGTGCTCCCAAACCGAGGAGAGATCTGATGCACTCTACTCCCAATATAAAGTCATTCAGAGGTTACACAAACTATTTTCTCCCACCCTAAACACAAATGTAAGTTTTTCTGTAAAAAGAGGGACAAAAATGATGTTTCCACCAAAAAGAATTCTTTATTGTCAGAATTAAACTTAATCCTAGGTATTACTGTTTTCACCATAATAAAGCTGTAGAGCAGGGGTGTCAAACTGATCCAGTAAAGGGCCACTGTGGCTGCAGGTTTTCATTCCAACCAAGCAAGAACACACCTGATCCAACAAATCAACTGTGTAAAGACAATCCAGTTGATTGAATAATTTGCATCAGCTGTGTTCTTGCTTGGTTGGAATGAAAACCTGCAGCCACAGTGGCCCTTTACTGGATCAGTTTGACACCTGTGCTGTAGAGGATCAACATAACACTTACAGAAACCAGACTATGTCTGTTTGGTTACAAAAATCAAGGTTAGACAGACTGTTTAATGTAAACAGAATTATAAATTACAAAAGCTTATCCCTTCACTTCTGTATAAAGAAAAGGATATTCCACCTCCAAACAAAAGGATGATGGATGAATAAGTAAATTAAGAGCCAAATAAGAAAAAAATGTCATTATGAAATTGAAATGTAATGTAGATGAAAATCAAAACACATTTTGTGTAGATTTGGTTTTTTCTCTTCTTTTTTTTCTAAAAAGTAATATATTTCAGTAGAAAAAAAAATATGTGGTTGCTTGTTTAGGGCTTGTTTTTATCGACCTGGTTGCTTATTTCAGTTGAAAAATCTGGCAATGCTAAAATACACTCCTGCGCTCTCACAGATTTGGCAGTAAAGAGCAGAGGGAGCTTCCTAAAACATCATTTCCTTACACAAACTTTATCTTATCAAGTCATTATTTGCTGACAAATCAAGCATTATAATATTCTTTATATTTCTGTGGCTTAAATCAATAAACCAGTAGGTGATCTCTGATTTTCTCTGCTTGTATGCCTTATAGCCTCAGACCCATGCACTCTGCATCCTGCTCTGTTTTGCTCTACCTCGTTGCTTAAAAGCTTCGTCTACAACAATGAAGGCCCTCTACAAATATTTAAAACTTCAGAAAACACAGTTAGGTTGTTTATTTCTCCCTCTCATACTGTGTTTAGCCAATTTTTAGGTAGAGGAGCATGACGAGTGACAGGAGATAGGATGAGCACTTAACTCTGTTTAATACTAACCTTGCACAACAGCTGGATCCACCTGATCAGTGTCTCTAATCAGGCAGATCCATCTTGTCAAGCTCAAATCTACAACGACTGCTTTGGTCCAGGGAGGCACAACCAGTCAGGGCCCTTTATAGCTGGAAGAGGTGGGAGCTACAAGTGAGATGACAGCAGGAAGTGACTGCTTGTTTATTAGCATGGATGCTAACAGGTCCTGTAGCCACATTTCTTTACTAAATAAAAACAGGTAACAACGCTGAAAGCATTTGTTGATTGGAAGGATACTTTCTCTCCCCTTCTGAGAGAGTTTGTTCAACGTAGTACCTTTTGTTGTGTATTTTACACCATGACAGTAGCACCAGCCAGCTACAGGTATCTGACTGGCCCATTATGAATGTGAATGACAGGATGATTGTCCAGTCCAGTGGATTTGCTTTTGAAAGGTTCAGCCCTCCCCAAACTCTTTCCATGGACTGTTGCCTGGAAACCTGGCACACCACGACGGGCGATCATTCCATCAATCAACATTTTTTACTGGCCAGTCAGATAACATTGGAGGCAGGAGTGTTACGGTACAGAATGTGAGTCACTTCGTAAATCAAACTCTCGTCTGAACATGTCAGAGGTGGAGCAGAAATATCCTTACTATAGAGAAATTTATAGTGTTGTTATTTGTTTTTCATTTAGTAAATCCATGTGGTCAAGACCTGATAGAACTGCTACTGAAGCAGTTAGCATCTATGCTAATCATTGTATGTGCAGCCCCTTCTGCTGTCATGTTGCTCGTAACTTGTTCCTTTTTCTGCTCTAAAGGACTCTGATTGGGCCGTGCCACTTTGGGCTGCTCACAATTAAAGTTAATTGGAGCTTGGCAAGATGCATCTGCCTGATTAGAGACATTGAATCAGGTTGATCCAGCTGCTGTGCAAGGTCAGTTGCCCGGATGGACTTGGGAAATATATTGAACAGTCAATCTGGTGGGTCAGGTTACTTTAAAACAGACCTGAAACAAGAGTTTAAGAATGAAGAACAACAATCACAATCAATAATCTATCATGAAGGTGTGAAAGACTGTAAACCTTTAAATTAATAATTTCTTTCTCTTCATTAATAGCACCGATGGTGATAACCATGATTATTAATATTAGTCAATGGTAAATTCAGCAATGCTCTCTCTCGTAACGTCACAGCTACCTGACTGTTTTACTGTGAAAGTAAAGACAGACTGACAGAAATGCTCACAGTGGAGTAATAATAAAATTCATGTAAAATATTTTCTTAATTATTCTTCAACACATTCTTTCACTGAGGTTGCCAACCTGGAAATTGCTCTTTAAATGTATGATTCCTAAAGAAATGCCTTAAACCAGATAGATAGATCTATTAAAGAGTGATATGATGTTATATATGAAATCTACGTAATGGCTCCAGGACGGTAAATGCCTGACTTATGTTTAAAAAAAATGTTTTCTCTTTGTATCTTTATATGGCAATATTACAACACGCAATGTTCTGTTCTAATGTATGTTGTAATTACTGATATTGCATATAGAAGGGAAAAAAACCCCATCAGACTGTATGAATGAAAAAAGGGAGGAATGTAGTCCTCGAAGACTGTTTATATGTTATACAGTGATCATTAATCGAGAAAAAATTCATAAAAACTAAAAATAAATGGATGTTTCCTTTTAATTGTTTACCATCCCAATAAAATATTGTTATCACAAAGAGAAAAAAGATACCGTGGTACGACATTCAGGTCATGTTGCCCAGCCCTAGCTTGTGTGCATGTATTTGTGTGTGTGTGTTTGTGTGTGTTTTAGGTTGTATAGATATGTGAGAGAGAACTGGGTCCTTTCTTCCAGCTGCCCCCCCTCCACAAGATTCAGAGGCCCAGAGGAGAGCCTCATGGTATTTGGACCCTCATCGTGCCACTTCTAAAGGAGAAGTCGGCTCCTTTGAAGTGTTTGCGACATGACAGGTTCTCTTTCTTTTCTTTTTCATTTCAATGTTCCCCACCCACTTTCTCTCTCTTCTCCCGTCCAATCTCGCCTTCTAATTATCGCTAACCAGGCGACTGATTAGAAACACGTTGCCGACCTAGTTTTTTTCCGCGGAGCTGGAGGAGGAGAAAGGGTTAATCCCAGAGCTGGTGGCTGTCATTGGTCGCTTCCCTCCTTCTTCTCCTCTTTTTCGTTCTGCTCTCCTCTTTCTTTCCCTGGAAGTTTGCTAATGAGGTCCCGTCAGAGCTGAGGAGAGGTGTTAATTTGGCCTTGTGAAGTAGGAAGGAGATTAAGGACAGTGAGGAGCTGAGTTTACGGCTTAAAATACACCGCTGTCCTTATTAATCCACAGGGCCCTGGGAGACCGGCGTTTTTGGTTTTATAATGAACACCGTCTTATAATGAAGGTAATTTTAATAAAAATTTACGGTGAAGAAGAGGAGATGGTACATGTCTCCGTGGTCTCAGGCACACCTTTGGGGCTGAGGGATATGACAGTTATTTCTCAAATAACCGATCACAGGAGAGACAGCCTGTTGGACCACACTATTCATACAACTTCGACAGCTCTCACATGCTTTCTGATCGCTCAAAAAGTAGACTTCACCAAGGCTATGTGGGCTTCTCAACGCAATTTACACCTGCCTCTCACTTCAGTGTGAAAGCTCCCCTCAGGATAAAGCTTTCTCAAGTGGAAAAAAAACTGTGCATATTTGTATCTGTCGTTCTGTCGGAGAGGCAGATTCATCCACACATTTCACCCTAATGTTAATATCAGCTCCAAATAAACCAGTCAGTCTATTTTTCTCCTCCTTTCTGTCGTGGTTTGGTTCACTCAGAAAAAGAAAACAGCAGTATGGGTCCCTAATTACTGAAACTTGCTTTACAATGATAATCCGTGGAGTAATTTAGCGTGCACAATGAGAGTTGTGGTGCTTGCGCAGATGGAGATTCTGATAAATAGTTTGTAACGTGTAATTAGCAGCTCTGCCGGTTACATACCATTAACCCCTCAAGCTCAGGAATCATTATTGGCCCTCATTATCAAGCAGCAAGGTACGATCGAGCTGACTAGACATCAAAAACATCAAACAGCTATTAAAGCGCTGCAAACTGGGGGCCGTCGGACACCTGTTTATGAGTCTAACTGTGCCATTTCTCCCCCTGAGGTTGAGATGTGATGATGTGGGGGAAGACAATGTTTTTATGTATGTTGTTGTTTGTTTTCTGTGAGAGCACATTTTAACTTAACAGCAGGTTTTCAACTCCATGAAACAGAGGAAAGTAATCTCAAAATGGCTGCTGCACCTCACCTGAATTAGTGAGTCGTTGGGTCTGTTCACATCGTATTTTAGCATCAGACACAATGAGGGCTGTTTGTGTTCTCTTATAGGAAAGGAAAGGAGCTCTGCTTCACATATAATCTTCTTCAATACACTGGACCAACCTGAACCAAGAGAAAGAAGAGAATAACAGAAAGTGTTAGCGTCAACTTCACTTAAAATGATGCACCTCTCAACTGTTTGAGTAAAAATCATGATTATAGAAGATTTGCTTGCTAGCTTTTTTTAATTAAACAAAATTTGCACTCAAACTAATAACTTGTGGGTAAACACGAGAGGAGAGGATTTGAGCGGAGAAATCTTTAAAACATGGTAACAGTAACCTTACATATGATGATGTATATTACTTTTTTATTTTATCCCTACCTTAACTTACATGATCAGTCAACAATTCAGACTGCATGTCCTATTCTGTTTTGAGATATCACATAGAAGTATGTTATAATGTGTAACCCCTGACCTGTTATAGCATGATTTTTGCAGTTTTGTTGGCATAAAGATAAATCTGTTATTTCCAAGGTATGTTTATCTCACCATAAATTAGAAGAGTCACAAGAACAAAATATTTTCCCCAAAGGTTGTTTGTCTTAAAAATCCATTTTCATTGCTTTCAATGTTGTTAGAAGGTGCTTGTGGAGCAGAAGAACATGAAACCTTTTACTAAACTCTCAGTTGACAGAGAAATGCTTTATCCCTCTTTAAAGAAAATGTCCCTTAAAATGCTCTGTTTTTACTTCCTGGGGTTTATGATGTCATAGCTATACAGTCTCCACCTATGTGAGTGTTCTCTGCGCTTCCCAGGCAGAAGCCATGGCTGTTTAATAGTCCAATCTGTGTCCTGTCACCTTTCTCCCCCTCCTATCAGACATTATTTCGGCAGCTAATCAGTGCAGAGCTCATGGTTATAGCCTCCCGGCCTCCTCAGATCTGAGCATATCCAAAGGGGAGGGAAAAACAGCTGCATCTGATCCTCTACAGATGAAAAATATTGTTTTCTCATTCAGCTTAAGTCAGATCCTTGCATAACAGACAAACAAGACATGATGTAACAGTCAAATACTCCAGGTTATGAGACCTTTAACAGTGGAGTGTGTTAATTTACATTTTAATAAGCCATACTTATTGACCAGCAGAGTCTGAAATAAAGCTTTAACTCACCAGCCAAGGTGGGGGGTTGATAATTTAATTCCCTGGTCAAGCATTTTTTACCCACAGTAAAAAAAGTGTCTTTGTAGGGATGTATGAAAATCCTGATACACCTATAAAGAGCAAGTTTTATGGCTCAGTATTGTATTTAAATTTTTTCTACAACATTGTGACACTTTGACACCTTTGACCTGTGCCAAGAAAATATCCCCCGCACCACCACCAGCAGCCTGAAGTACTGACAGATAGGGCAGATCCATGCTTTCATGTTGTTTATGCCAAATTCTGACCCTACTATCTGAATGTTGCCGTAGGAATAAAGACTCATCAGACTAGGCAACGTTGAGCCTGTGAAAATTGTAGTCTCAGTTTCCTAATCTTAGCTGACAGCGGTGGCACTTAGTGTGGTCCTCTGCTGTTGAAGCCAATCTGCTTCAAGATTTAATGTGGTGTGTGTTGAGAAATGGTCCTCAGTGTACCGACTGATGTTAGAGAGCACAAACCTCTGCCTAGGTAGCTCACATATTGCTGTTACATCTATAAGCAATAGTTCCATGATAAAGTTACCATCATAATATGATTCCTTTACCCTGAAAACCCACACCTAGCACTCAGAATCATGTTGATATCATTATTAGTTAGACAGTTATCGAGCAAAAATGATTGTTTGCAAATGGTGGTTATCCGGATCACCACCAAAATCAAATCATTTTTAAGCTGGACCATTAACAACATCTCCAGAAAATTTCAGCAAAATCTGTCCAGTAGTTTTTGCATAATCTTGCCAACAAACAAACACAGCCCGGCAAAAACATAACCTCCTTGGCGGAGGTAACAAAGGCTTTATAATGCTCATATATGTATTACCTGACACTTCTGCGCAATAATGCTGATGTACTCCCGCTAGATGGATTCTTTCTCTTTTTGGACCCTTTTTTTGTAAACCTTAGAGGTGGTTTCATGTGAAAATCCCAGTAGATTTGCAGTTTCTGAAACACTCAGACCAGCCTGTCTGGCACCAACATGACTGTAAAATATAAAACTTCTTAATATGGAAATGTTGGTGATGTTAATTGATCATCCATTATTTAGTGCTTTGGGCTGATATTTTTGTTGTCCAGGTTTTAAACAAGTACTAATATTGATTGATTTAGTAACAATTTGGATATCGTAACAACTATTTTAGAAAATATCGAGAAACATAGTGTATCACCCTTCAGATAGGACTGATCTTTTTTGGGGCCGTACTGCCCAGCCCTTGTGGGAATCATTGGCTTGAGTCCTTGGGGTTTTCATACCAGTGGCTATCATTAACAGATATATTTCCAGCTGCTTTTGAAATCAAGTCATGTTCAGCATCTCTCACTTGATTTGACCAGAGTCGCAGAGCAGGAGAGTCGAGGGCTTCTGTTCTTTCAGAGACCTTGCCCACAATGCCTTGCCCTCAGCTCGCCCGCCCTGCAGTAAGGTAGACAAACACCGTCTTTGATCATCCTTCGAGAGACCACCAGCTCTTCCTCCTTTTGATTAATTCCTGAAGGAAATGATAATTTCTCTTGAATGTATGAATATGTTATGAATAGTGGAATGAATCAAAGAGTAAAGGATAATAATTAATTACAGCGCTATGATAAAAGGCTGTGGGTGTTATGACGCAAGCTTCCTCCGTGTCATTATGAGAGGCTCCGTAATTACCTTTCTGCACGAGCCAGCGCTCCTGGCGGTGCTGGCGGTGAGAGCGCCGCTCACTGAGTGAGTCTAACGGTCATAAAGCTTTTCCCTGCCTAATTGTCTGAGGGGCTCTATGGCACTTTCATAGATGAGGGACTGCGCCGTTAGGAAAAATGCTCGGCGACGGTGAGCTTTTCCAACTCAATGAAGACAGATCTTCATCATGGGCTAAACCTTGTGGTTATTAGGTACAGATTGCTTGAATGGATGGCTAACCTGGGAAGGTGGAGTTGGAACAAGGGAGCAGCACAGTTATGCATTTTTAGGTGGAAGCTGCCTCAGAGCTGTGAACAATTTTACAAGCAAGTCTGTGCTTCTTTGTGTATTTTAGGGGTGGAATGAGGACAGGGATATTTTGCTGAAGTAAAGTACAATAGCTTGAGCATAAGTTAAAGTTACACTTTATATCTACAGTACTGAGTACTTTGAGAATTTGGACAACAACTGGAGTGAGAAGAGTCAACCAGTTATTTGTCTTGATAGAGAAGTATTTAGTGACATTTAACACATATAAAACTTAACTACATAATAAATATGGAATTAAATTTAAAAAAGCATCTGAAAGATAATTTTGTGCACCCCGAGTCACAGTTTTACAGAAACACACTGTATTTTAGCTGCCACTCTGCCTACCACCTCTTATGGTGCATCTGTTCAACTGCTTGTTAGCACAAATAGCTAATCAGCCAATCACACGGAAGCAACTCAATGCAGTTTGACATGTAGACACATTCCAGATGACCTAAGCTCAAACAAAGCATAGCAATGGGTTAGGGCAGAGGACAATTTCTGAGCACACAAAATCTCACATTTTGAAGCAGATGGGCTTGAACAGCAGAAGACCACACCAGGTACCACCCCTGTCAGCTAAGAACAGGAAACTGGGCAAACTGAGGCTACAGTTTCCACAGGCTCACCAGAACTGAACAAAAGAAGATGAGAAAAATGTGGCCTGGTCTGATGAGTCTTGATTTCTGGTAGAAATATGAAAGCATGGATCCATCCTGCCTGTGGTTGAGGTGTAATGGTGTTGAAAAAGTTTTCTTGGCACACTTTTGGCCCTTTGGTGCCAACTGAGCATCTTTTAAATACAACAGCCTGCCTGAGTATAGTTGCAGACAATGTCCATCCCTTTATGCCTATAATGCAGCCATCTTCCAATGGCTTCTTCTAACACTAAAACACACCATGTCACACAGCTTAAATCAATATGACAATGAGTTCACTGTCCCCGGAGGGTCTCCACAGTCACCAGATTTTAATCCAATAGAGCACCTTTGGGATGTGATGGAACAGGAAATTCATATCATGGATGTGCAGCCGACAAATCTGTGGAAACTGTGTGATGCTATCATGTTAACATGGATCAAAATCTCTGAAGAATGTTTCCAGCTCCTTCTTTAATCAATGCCATGAAGAATTAATGCAGTTCTGAAGGAAAAGGGGGTTCACCTGGTAGTAGCAAGGTGTACTTAATAAAGAGACCAATACACATTCATAATTTGCCTTTGCAGACATTTTACCACAAATACTGAGATAAGTACATTAAGTTTTATTTACATAAAGCAATGCAACAAATAAACTACAGGATAACTTAGAAAATGATTATTGGTTCATTTTATTTGTTTGTTTTGTGAATTTATCACAAAAGTCATTGTCACACTGAAAATATGCAACTGGTCTATTAAGGGTAAAAACTGATGTAATATTTTAAGAAAACAAACAAATACAACCCTACAACTCGAGCCTAAATCCTCACTGGTGGGGAGGAGGAGTCACAGGAAGATAGAGGATGGAAAGGAGTAGTAGAAGTAGTAGTAGCCAGTCAGTAGCCTTTTTTTAAATTCTAATTTAATTTGATTTTATTATTTAGATTTATTAATACATTTATACATTTATTTATAAATGACAAAAGAACCAAAAAAACATTTGTGTGCCCACACTGTAAAGGTTTGAAAATTAAGCAATTACCTTGCATTTCTCATATGCAAACCATGTAGTTGTGTATATATATCTATCAATATATCTATCTATCGATATATATGTGTGTGTAAATATATATATGTGTGTGTGTGTGTGTGTGTATATATATGTGTATATACATTTATGTATATATATATGTGTGTGTGTGTATAAATATATATGTGTGTATATATATATAGATTTATATATATATATATATATATAGATAGATATAGATATATATAGATATAGATATAGATATAGATATAGATAATCTGCTTATTGTTTTCTTACTCATTTACTTTTTGATACCCTGTGTTCTTTCATACCTGTGACCTGTACAATGCTGCTAGAATCTTAATTTCCCTAAAGGGAAAGGGATAAATAAAGTTCTATATCTTATCTGAAATCTCACCTGCAAACAACTAATAATCCCTAACCAGACCATAACTGCAAATGAGTCTCTCTTAAAATTACATTGAAACACGTCATGAATTAACTTTTGTCAGTAGTTTTTTAACCAAGCTGACATAAATTCGTCACAATGTTGCAGGCTTGGCCTTAAACACATCACAATGCGCCATTGTTGCACAGGTCCTCTACCTAATAACCAGGTACTATCCTGCCAGTCCTCACATAGACTTCAGAACAGATGTCAACACTGGATTAATATTTTTAACTAACAGGACTGAAAACAAAACTTTGGGGAGTTTGACACAATATTCTTAAGTGGATGACGGGGCAGCAGAAGCTGCAGAGTAGAATGGCCCATGCTGCATGAGATACATAACAACAGGCGATCGTACCTGTGACAACAGGCATCAATTCTGCTCAGCCTATCATTTTTTTTAATAAGTAGTGACAGATTTGTTCCTTTTATCTTGCACTCCATGTTGTTAAGTAATTGTAGTTTCCAAACACGATCAATCCCTGTCTTTCTTTTTTTCTGATCACTTTTGCAACAGGTATCAAATTAGTATTTCCCCAGTTTCAAGAACTGTGATACTAAACTAGGTATTAGTGTTTAGTTAAAATTTTGACTTTGTGCAATCGCTGTCTGATGGAAAATTTTAATTGGTTCAGCTTGTCATTTTAATTTTATTATATTTGTCCTTAGATGCTATGTAAAATGTAGGAAAATAGATAACCTACCACATTAAGTACAACTAAGAGTACTTTAGTTAATAAGAAAATTAAAAAAGTACATGTGCTTGTGTAGTAAAGGGCTAATCTTGTTCAGTATAATAGATAAATGTCATTAGGCACCTCTGGTGTATAAGTGGTGCAAAAACACTGTGGTAAGGTGAGTTAACATTTTAGCACTCCTGGCTCCCAAGGCCAAATGTCTATAGGATTTTAGAAGAGCTTTTCAGAAAAATACCTGAAACAAAGTCTGTGATGAACACATGCATACGAGATTTAGATTTCCATTTTCAACATAAAATGCATCTGATGTTGCCCCACCTTTGAATTTTAAACCTTTATTGTGTTTTTTAAAAAGATAGTTGTTGACAAAATGCTAACATGAATTGCAAAAATGTTCAGGGACCCTAGTGCAATAATTTCTTTTTTTTTTAGTTACCTATAACTACATTGTATACATTTTAGCTACAGCCGATTGCACCAACTTGATCAGGTCATTTGTTAATGTGAAAATGATCAAAAAAAAGAGGTTAAAGCATGATGTTAACCTCTTGGAATGTGGTTTCTAAGTTGAACCGCCATAAAAGCGTAATAATAATAGCATTTATCTTTCTTTGACTGATTTTGTTAAAGCTGAAATTAACATGAAAGTTATGTTTATCTGTGAAGGTTATCATTATCAAAACATATATGTTTCATGAATTTTTGTTTCCTACAGGCCTAACTTTTGGCAATCATCAGAGTACATACTGTAAAATCTCATAGGTTTTTAGTCGAGAGAACTAGGACAATACTTATTTCCTTATTGGTCTACAAAAATGCGCCGTCCCTGCACCGCTGCAAACACATAGTTTTTAATGTAGGCCAGTTTTCTGTGCCCCAACAGGTTAAAGATCCCTGCCTTACTGTTGTCTCTGAATATTCTCTTTGTGTTTTTGTGCATGCCCTACCTTATGTAAGCTGCATTTACTACACTCTCCTACTCCTTCTTCTCACTCCCACTCTCCCATCCTCCCCCACCTCCCCCCTGGCTATGACCAGACTGCTCCACAGTGGGCTGACGAGGTATCTCTAACGCCTGTCTCCTGCTCAGCTGTCTTAGGCTCATTGAGCAGCAGGCCAGGCCAGGATCTCCAGGCCATTACCTATTCACAGCACGTCCAGGCCTCCAGCCTATTGTTGGGAACATAATGGGCTCCAGGGCCATGTAAACCGCCGGCTCTCTGCTCCTGGTTTATCACTTGTGTCCTCTTCATACTAAAGACAGGGAAGTAAGGTGGGAGACAGGAGGGTAGGTAGAGTGGAGGAGATGTGGGGGTCGGGGCATGGGAGTGTAATTGGGCATTAGATAATACCTTCCTGGAGTCTTTAACGTCCTCTGCATCTCCAGAGGATGAATGTCCTCGTCTGTTCTCCACATCAGTGCAGAAAAAGCAGCTTTGACCTGAACTTAATGCACCTTTGTTCACTTACTGTTTCGCTCTTTATTACTTTAAAGTTTACCTTTATTGATTAATGCAAGTATAAGACAGACAAGCGTCTATGTGGGTATTGGATAAAATATTGTGAGGCAGTCAATGTTACCTCTGATACTTTTTCTCATCTAAAGCCCCAGTCCTTCATTGACAAATGAACTAATGGTCAAAGGCCTTTTGAGCCTTACTCTGAAGCTTTTTGTTGAGGCTCAGAAAATATCTTAGATCCATTTCATACCCAACTATTCAGCAGACCATCCACTATCAGCTCCTTTCATACAATAAGATCAACAGTTGTATAAAAATGTTTAGACATTTAGCCAGCACTTTTTAAGTGGGCATGTGTGCTTGTTTTTGAGCTGTAGTCAGTGAGGTCAAACTTTTATAGGTGGAACAATTTCTGACCAAATATAATGTTTTATTACAATATATTTTAATATATAACTGATTAATTCACATTAGAGTAAGGAAATGGCTGCTGTGTAAAGTCTGTAACACTAAAGCTATGTAATATCAACACTAAAGGACTTAGGTTAGCATTTTTAAGGAAATGAAATCCAGTCTGCTTGACACAATCAAAATCATTTAATCATAATTACATACAATTACAATTTATACCAATTATGATACTCATTTTCAAAGGTTATGTAAACCGTATTGCTCCAGAGCTTTAATAGAAAATGAGACTGCAACAAGACAACACAACATGACATTTTTATTTGGGTTTTTCAAACATAAAACTGAACATATACACTGGCTATTCACTTAAGCGGAGTACACGCAACATGACAATCAGGACGATTTTCAGCACAGTCCCCGCTTCAGATCAAACTCAGCAAAGGCCGGATTACCTGGAGGTCCTAAAGTTGATCTTGCTTGATTATCCTCTGGTATGAGGTGTGTTAAGAGTCATTTTGTCCTGTTAGAAGAGAATCGGAGCCGCTTAGACTTTAAATTGTAAGTGTTAAACATGTTCAATATTTTAAAATCTTTATGTGTGTACCAGGATGTTGGACTTCTTGAGTTTGTCATGGTATGGATTCAACAAGGTGCTGAAAACAACCTCTGAGATTTTTTGTTCCAATTAATGTGGTTTCCATTCTGCATTGGCTGCACATCCATTATATGGGTTTCCCATAACATCCCTCCCAAGAGTAAGGTTTAAAAAACAAAAAACTTACACACTTTTTTTGATGCCACATTTTTAAACTATATGATATTACTAATTTTTATCTGTGGCAGTGCCTTAAAAACATCTGGATCTGTTTATTAAGCAAATAAACAGATCCAGAATCAGTTTTTGGAACCCAGGGCTTCACAAATGAACAGCAGGGGGAGGAGCTAAACTGATCCTCTGCATGTTGTTGTGCAGCAGCTGCGAGCCTGTCACATTACAGAGGGCAGAGCAGTAACGTGAGCACAAAGAGAAGAAGCAAACTACAGAGAAATGACAAGTCCAACTCAAACAGTGGCTTAAGTAGAAACAGAAATACATAGATGTGTTTTTGGCAATATCTTTTCACGTGAGGCGGATTCAGGAGGACAGAAAACAGATTCTCTGAGGCTTTTGTGGTGCCCCCCAAAAAATCAAATCAAAGGGAGGGAACAATGTCATCCTGGCTAAACATCTGATGGGCAAACACCAGACTTATACCTGGAAATTAAACTGGTAATGTTGTGTTTGTAAAATTTACTGATTGTGCTGCGGGTGTCTCTCCATTTGAACTTCATCCTGGCCCTGTCTCTATGCCTAAATGCATTGGGTTGCTGTCATATAATCAGCTGATCAGCTATTTGCGTTCATGGGCAGTAGAGGGGGTGTACCTAATATATTGGGCAATGAGTACACAACTACATTTGTACATAAAGAGTCAGTCCATCCTGAATTACCATGGGCTGATAGCCTTATAGCTTATGTCTGCCCCATGTTCAGAGATTTTTGCCACTCGGTTCGATTCCAGCCTCTCGCTCATGTGTCCTCCCCCTCGTCTCTCACACTTTCCACACTTGCTAAAATCACACAGACATCATACATCCTGCTTTTTGTATCATTTATATAAATTAAGCCACCTTTGTCTTCTGTACCACGTGAGCACATTTCTGGCTTCTTTGTAGTTGTTGTTGAGTTGTCTGCCACAGCTGAGTGTTTTGTACGGCATCTAGAGCCAAGTGAAAAGGATTGATTAAGGTATTGTCAAGCAATAAAGGAAAATGTTAGCTGTCCTTCAACTAGCTGGAACTTATTCTCATATGGAACTGGCTCTTAGTCCCATCCCTACACATGGTTCACATGCATGACCGAGCCCAGCTAAAGCAACATGGAGCAAAGAGCTGAGATTTACCTTCTCTCCCCTGCTTTTTTAAAGAAGACACAAAACATTGGGCTTGGAGTAGGTGAAAGATTAGCTTCATGGTGTGATTTCAAATTTTTAATTTGACTGAGGAATGATAAGTGTCAGATAAAAAGCATGGAATAATACTCAAATGACCCAAAAAATTGTCAAAGCTCGTAAAAAGGATAAGATTTATTGATTTAGCTCTCTTTTTGTGAGTGAAGTGGCCAGCACCCGATAGAGAAGAATTTTTCGGGTCAGCATGCAGGCCAGGGACGCTAACAGCTGGCTGAAAGGAGGGAAAGTCAGCTCCAGTCCAACAGGAGTAGGATAGGTAGAATTACAGCTGATTTATCAGGGTTCGTTCAGATCCTTTACAAGTCTTGAATCAGATTTTTAATGTAAGGCCTTGTCAACTGACAGATGTCCTTAATTTTGGATGTCTCTTAGACAAAGACCGTCTGATTTGTCTCCACTTGTTATAAAACATTTTTTGTGTCTGACGTCTACCTACCTGAGGGTTTGTAGTTTGGTCAAACACTCTAGAAAGTCACAAGCATTTTATCAATAAACAGCCATGTGTACAATCTTTAACTAAATATTTAATCCCTCAGTTTTTGGGGCTGTTTGCAGTCATCATTTGAATACACACCTTTACTTTTTTTATCCTTTAGTGATTTTTTTTCTTGATATTTTGACATCTTGTAAACAATGCATAAATCCTCAGAATCCTCTCAGAAGAGGATCGAGACCGCCACAACTTTAAATAGTAAATATTAAACGTGTTCAATATTTATGACTAGAAGTCCTTGTGAGTGTGTGGAGTGCACCGAAGACAGTCGAGCATGTCCTCTTTGTTTTAACACATAGACCAGAGCAATCAGGGAGCAAGCTGGCTGAACAAAAACGTAGCCATGGCAACGAGCGCAAAGATGAAGAATTTAGTTAGATCAAAATGGAAGTCCAACTCTTTTGTTTGTTAAGAAAACACGAGCTTCTAAACAGTGTAACCTGTGAACTGTATATAACAAACTGATAAAGAGAGGAACAGGATGGCAATCACAACCGCCAAGGATGTAATAGGAAGCTAACCGCTAGCTGCATTTAGCCTCCTGAAGTTGTCTTTACCTAGTTTGTTTACAGAAAGTCACACGTGCGTTAAAGCAAGATCACAAGCTGTGAGATCAGAGGCGCTGCCTCCTTGGTGAATGAATCGGTTGGTTTGTGGTGTCCTAAGTCTCTCTCTTTCTGGCACACCACAGGTTACAGGAACAAAACGAATAAACCTGGCATTATTTGTCTAACTGTTCCAAAAATTTGTGCTTGTAAAATCTTGTAAATAATGCATAAATCAAAAAAATTCACCACAAATCCTGTGCACAAAGAAACTTATTTTTCTTTTTGTAGTTGTTATTGTACAACATTTTCGTGTACTTCATTTGTGTTGCTTGCGCCTTGTTTTGGATTCAAAATATTGTTTTTTAAGGTTCCAATCTAATATAAAGATCTTAGATAGTCTTGTTTTGGACATGTTTATGTGTCCGCATTGAATCTACACAGTTACTCAGTGGTCTTCAAGTTTTCTTTGCTTAAGGCAGCTCTAAGATCATGTCAAAATCTGGAGGCATTATTTTAAAGTTCTTGCAGTATAGCCTTTTTAACACATCATCATAATGTTTATTTTTATCTACTAATGTACAGTATAATTAAGAAAACACTTGTATAACATATGAAGCAGAGACTAAAACCCAAATGACAGAAAAGTGGTCCAGATGTGTTAAAGGAATTTGAATTGATTGAGCAGAAGGCCAAATTGATAAGTCGTGGTAGTTTTCTGTCAGTGTGACTGCTGCTGATCCGTGTTTGGGCTCCAGGCCGGGCCTTTCGAAGAAGTTTAATATATCTGACTGTCCTTGTTTGTTTTCACTGTGCTGACTGATGATTGTGATTCTGCTGGGTGTTTTTATGCTGAGATGCTTCAACCTTTCCATCAGCCTTCCCAGTGTCACTCTCATCCCTCCTCTGCTGTGCTGTGATCCGACGGTGTGTGTGTGTGAGTGTGTGTTGGTGTGTTTGTTTTCCTGTCCTGACTGATGCCCTGTCGGAGTGTCCCAGTTGGGTGTATTCATCATTATGGATGCGTGTTAAGAGCCAGGGATGCACACCAGGTAAAGAAGAGGGGGCCGGGGCTGGGGCTGGGGGGGGGGGGGGGGCGGGGGGGGGGTGTTATAAATAGGCACTTGGCTCTCTAGCCATGTGGAATTGATGAGTTTCAGCACATTCTGCTCTGCAGTGCCAGGTTTAATTTCTACCGTCCTGACAGCACAAACCTCAGAGCCCGGAGACGTCACGCCTGACTGCTGCTGCTGTGCAAATGTTAGCCATGTTTGAGGATGGACGCACGCACAGTACCGACTGCATCGCTCCTATTGGGTGTCTGACGGGGTGTACAACTGCTCCTCTAAGCCCCTGTCACCTTAAGAGACAGGCAATCACATTCCCCTCCTGACCCTCACCAAACACATACTCACCAGCAGCAGACAGTAACTAATCTCAGAGGCGGTTTCTAAGAGCTAGCTTGCCTCAGTCTAACATGGTCAACTACTTGTTATGAGACAGGTGAGAGCCCCCCCACCCCACCTTCCTCTGCTCCCTTCAGGCATAAGTCAGAGAGCAGCATCACTCGCTGTAGCAGCAGGGCTGTCTCTGAGAAGCTCTGACTCCTGGCTCCCTCTCAGCTGCTGGCAAGAGCACAGTCAAATTAGCCAATAAAAATGTGTGAAATCGGTGGCTCAGCGCCGACGAAGACATGCCAGGAGAAATAAACATCAGCACTCGCACAACCAGGAAAAGCTCATGCGAGCAGGAAAAGGCGGAACGGGAGAGCTGCTCCACCAATTCTCCGGCGCGATTCTCTGATTTCAGGCGCAGAATAGGAGCCGCACAGACACCGTCACACAGAGAAGTTGTCTCTTTGCTCCATTGAACATGGAGCCCCGGCCTCAGATCAAGCCTGTGGCAGCACAAGTCAAGAGAACATGAGCTTCTGTCAGAAGATACACAGCCCACATGTGTTGAAGTGATTTAATTCCCTGTGTTTAACTCCAGAGTTTCCCCCCTGCTGAAGCCTGGGAATACCAGTCTTCATTTCACATGATGCTCCACTGTGAAGTTTAATTTCAGCAGAATCTAAACACGCTAATTAAATATCATAACTTTGAGAAGAAGCCCTTGTAAAGGCACCTGAAATTTTAATTTAGACTTCAAAAGAGCGAAGACTTTAAAGCAAATCTATTGTTTTTCATTTAGACTTGCAATTTTCTTTTCTCTGCAGTGCTGCAGTACGTAGTTATGATTGATCTGGTAATTAAAATATGCAGAGAGGAAAAAATATTAACTGCTCCTTTTTTCACTTTTTTTTGTTTTAGAAAACAGCCGACACATTTTCCTCCTCTTTCCAGAGCAGATAATTAAATTTTACACATTGATGTTCTTTACACAGTATTCATCGGCCTCATTATTTTTCCATTTTCATCTTTCTGTGGAGAGATCGATAGATTGATAAAATGATGGAGCCTATCTTAAATAATGCAAGAAGAAAAAAGTTACTCTCACTTTGCTGCCGGCTAAGTGTTTGAACTTTTATTCTTCTTTCAGATTGTATTAAATATCCCATGAAGGTAGATCTCCAAGTATTACATGCTTTTGTTCATCTTTTATTCAGATTTCTGCTGTCCCTGTGCAGAAAAAGATGCTCGCCGTCTCCACTCCTAGTGGGCCTATAGTTTCTGGAATGATGCTTGTCAAGGCTAATATCCTAAATGATAAAGAAAGTGGCAATTCCAGGAAAGACAGCGTAAAGTAGGCCAATTACCTAGGGAACATTTTTGCTAGAAGAGATAGCAGCTCCAAATGTCACATGCAGGAACATTAGGACCGATTGTTTATAATATGACCTGACAGTTTGGGTCTCTGTAATATGGGATTAACTACAATACTAATTAACATGTGGCTCTATTAAAGCAAGCAGCTGCAAGTGAAGAAACTCTCTCACCAAGGAGAGCTACTCCTCTAATGTGGAGCCCACATTAGTGTCGCTTCTTCTCCACAAATCAAACGCGTTTTTACACTTTAAAGAGTTCTGCTTTTTTATTCTTGTATTACGTTACACTTTAAATCACACCCACCGCCTTTAAATATCTGAGCTCACAGATCAGAGTGTTCTTTGTCACAAAAAGATGTATGTTTTAAGGTCCCACTGCAGGGCTCAACGTTTCATCCCAGACATAAAGTGGCCACAGTGGCCCAAGGAAAGTGTTAAATGTATCCTCAATTAAAGCAAAAGTAACTTTGCATCTTCTGGTGATTTCTCCTACAGTCCCTGTAATTGGGTCTCGGTGGATTTAGTGGGAGAGAACCAGATCTTTTACTGGAGTGAAGTGGCCAGCACCGAGTAGAGGGAGGTTTTCTGGTCACCATGCAGCCTGGAGACGCTCACGGCTCCAACAGGAGGATCCTTTAAAGTACTGAGTCAGGTTTTTTTTTAATTAAGTCTTGAAAAGTCTTGTTTTTCAACTGGCAGAGGTCGAAGTGTGTTTAAGATAATCTTTGTAAACTATTTTTTGAGTCACAAGTACTTTTATCTACAAATGTAGAATAAACTTAAGAAAACAACTAATTATTTAGAAAGTGGGAAGTATGACTAAAATGACCAAAAAATGGTCAAGGATAAGAATAACTGATTTACTTCTTTTTACTGGAGTGAGGTCGCCAACATGGAGTGGAGAGACATTTTCTGGTCGCTATGCAGGCCAGAAACACTATCAGCTGGCTGAAGGAAGTGAAAATCATTTACAGTCCAACAGGAGGAGGACTTGTAGAATAAAGCCTGATTTATCAGGGTTTGTTCAGATCCTTTTCAAGTCTTGAATCAGATTTTTTTTATGTAAGTCTTGAAGAGTCTTGTTTTTAACTGGCAGAGGTCTTACATTTTGCATGGCCCATGGACAAAGACTTTCTGACCTGTCTCCAATTGTTTTAAAACAGTTTTAATAGGTTTAATTGTAATAGGTACAATTGTACCTATTAAGTGTCAAACCCCCTTGGACCAACACAAAATACGGTAATACTTTACTGACTGACATAAACACTAATGTAGATTTTTTTGTATGAATGAACGATTAAATGGTCCTACACACACACACATTCTTCATCAAGACTCTAAAACCGAAGTATATGCTTAGTGTGTTTTCATTGTTTAAGACAATCTATGTAAACCACATTTTGACAACCTCAAGGCTGAGGGAGCCTCCTGTATCCAGGCTGGGAACCAAGGCTCTAGAAAGTCAGAAATATTTTATCAATAAAAAGCCATGTGTGGAATCCTGAACTGAATACTTAATCACTTAGTTTTTGGCTGTTTGCAGTCATCATCTGAAGAAACACCTTTAGGTTTTTAAAATTATTTAGTAATTTATCTTTCTTGATCATTTGACATTTTATAAACTGAGCATTCATCAATAAATTCAACCCAAATCCTCATGTACAAAAGAACTTATTTTTCTTTCATTTTTATTAAATATATTTTGTTGTACTTTGTTTGTTTTGATTGCTCCTTGTTGTAATGAAAGATACTTTACTTTTTAAGGTTCTGGTCTTCTAAAGGTCTTTAAAGTCTTATATTGGACCGCAACGAGTTTGGAGGATCCACATTTAATCTACACAGTTACCCAGAGGTTTTCAGACTTTCTTTGCTCAAGTTGCATCTGAGATCAAGCAAAATTTAGAGGGACTGTTATCTTTAAATCCTTATAGAAAACAGCAATATAACCTTTAACGTATGTTATCTTATTGTGCTCATTTTTATCTACTAGTGTAAAATAGAATAGAGTGTATTACTTATTAAATATTGTAAACTGCTCAATGGTGTGACAAACGTATAATTCCCTTCATACACAAGAATTCTGTTATGAAACTTTTGAATGTTTCAACGTTGAAGTCACAGAATTTGCACTTGAACATGAAAATATGTCGAAAATCACTGACTTTGACACGTTACACACTCATCCATTATCTGTTGTTATAACTCATGACTGTATACATTTTACAGGCACAGCTGGATCTGCCTTAGGGCAAACTAGTAGCCACGGTTGGTTTGTGGTGTCCTAAGTCTCTCTTTCTGGCACACCACAGGCTACAGGAACAAAACGAATAAACCTGGCATTATTTGTCTAACTGTTCCAAAAATGTGTGCTTGTAAAATCTTGTAAATAATGCATAAATCAAAAAATTTCACCACAAATCCCGTGCACAAAGAAACTTGTTTTTCTTTTTGTAGTTGTTATTGTACAACATTTTCGTGTACTTCATTTGTGTTGCTTGTGCCTTGTTTTGGATTCAAAATATTGTTTTTTAAGGTTCCAATCTAATATAAAGATCTTAGGCAAACTAGTTACCACTGCTGTAACCTAAACCATTGGTCTTTGTAACCCTGAACCAACTACAAGGTCCATAAATGCAGCACATTGTGCATCTCCCCAAAACTGTAGCCACACATTGAAATGATGGAGACAGAGACCCCTGTGGTTAGTCCACTGCCCAGCACAGAGTGCAGACATACTTCTATATGTGTATAAATTCGGCCCAAATGAATTCAACAGATACAAATTTGATCACCCCTGGAGTTTCCTCTCTTTCTTTTTTGCAGTGATTTTATCAAAATTGTCTGCTGCTCATTCTCAACCATCACGTCACTGCAAAATGTTTTGCTCCTTTTTATTGCAGCTGTTTTTAGTAAAAGCATTCAGAGAATGTGCCAAGACCAGAATACTAATTGTACCGCCTTCTAGTGTCTTGTGGGGTATTACAGGGTGACAAACACAACAACAAGCGACTATAAATGCTCAGGATGGCACGGATCATCAGCTATAGTGCAGTATGTAAGTAAGTACGATTTTAAACACCAAATATAAGTAAACTCCTTCCACCCAACTGAGATCCAATTGACAAGACAGTCACAAGAAAAGGGAGAAATCCAAGTCACCAGTTAGATCTGGATATTTTTTAGATTTTAATTTGTCAGTCCAAAAAGACTATTTTTATAGAATTGCATCTTCCATGATTTTTCGTCCTGGTGGTGTAAAGCCATGTCATATTGAGAATTGCCAGTTCTTATTGCCTGTTTATGCTCCGCCAGTCGTTCCTGCAATGTCATGAGAACACGAAGGCCTGGTGACCACATATGTAGTGTTTTAATTATTTAAAGAATTCATTTTTAATTTTAAACTTGATGTAAAATCTGTAAAGTAGCATGGTTAGCATAATTACCAATCATACGTTTTTATATTTAATGGCTCCAGTGT
Organism: Cetoscarus ocellatus; assembly: GCA_037902135.1. Lineage (NCBI taxonomy): Eukaryota > Metazoa > Chordata > Actinopteri > Labriformes > Labridae > Cetoscarus > Cetoscarus ocellatus. The sequence goes on from JBAMNC010000440.1 coordinate 493,488, forward strand.
GAGGTACAGAAAGTTATCAATGCGGCCTGAGAATATCTGAAAGGGCCTCAGTTTTTCCTTTTCATTTAACATGGTTGTTCTTAGACATACAGTACCTTGACTAACTATCTTCTCAAAATGTAATATCCACTTCTCTGAATTATCTATTGCAGTAAAAATAACTTTTGAACCCATTTCAACCTATTCACATCTGCAGGATCACAAAAATAGTTAACCCAGCTTGCTTAAAAAGCTGAACAACTTTTCTTGTAATAACTGAAAATCTCTCTTTACGTAAGAGAGGACGTTCTGAATATCGGTCTCTCTTTAAGTAGCTGACCTGCATTCTTCAAAATCTGTATTTTAGTAAGAAAAAACTATTCATCCTACAATCAAATCATGTATTGATTCATGTATTTTTCATTATTTGATATATTTTTATTTTCTTGACTCTGATTGGATGGACCACCTGTCAATATGTGGGTAGGCTGTGTAGTACAACATGTTGAAGTCGATGAGTTGCTTCATAAAATTCACTAATTAACTAAAAAATTACTCATTTACTAATGATATCTCTTAAATTGGATGGATATTAATTCCTTTGTCTTGATGTTACATTTGAACACACCATACAGGATTTAATTTTAGTCTGTTTCCTGCAGCTGGGCTTGAACATATCATGGTTTAACTTCATACCAGCTTGTTCAGTAAAAATAATTCAACCTTTACATTCATGACTTCAACACTGTATTATTGTTTTTAAAGGGCAGCATTTGGAGTTATCACAGGTCTTTTATTGCAGATGGTCAGAAGCTTTGACATTTGGTTTAATTGGATGTGCAATGCTGATGCGCAGAACTCTTTAAGAATTTGCAAGGATTTTTTTGAGTAGCAGAATTTGCATTTTCATACAGACATAAAGTCATGATTTAGATTTTTGTCATAATCAAGGAGCCCTACATGTGTCTCATGTTTTGTGTTTTTTTTTTCTCTGAACTCCTGTCATAAAAACGAGCAAACATAAATATCTAAGAACTCTTTCAAGTACTGCTTTAGAACTGAAAGTGTTATAGTTATTGAACAAACATTTTTAACAGGAATGATGAATTCATGTTTTTATACCCAAGTTTGGGCCTTTCTAAGAAGTAATAATAATAATATTCAACCTCTGAAACTAATCTTATGTTTAAGAATGCAACTATAATTTGACATCTTAATCAAGAAATAATAATGTGCTTTACTAGTTTTTCTGCTTTTAAAAAAAAAAATAGTACATTTGAAAATTCATAGATAGCAATAATTGTTATATTTTAGTTTTAAAAATATCATTTCAGTCAAAGAGCTTCTACATTTAGTTGTATTAACATTACAAAAACATGAAAAATGATTTTGGTAATTATCAGTGCTGTTCATTAAGGGCATCTGAGGAATAAACCTTACATTGGGTGGTTGTCTAATAAATTTCTTAAGTGCTGTATGTAGCGCAATAAAAATATTGCTATGTTATTTTCTCCTATATTGTCCAGCCCTGTATAGCCAGTTTGAAATGACGACAAAGTACTATTTGTCTCATAGCTTTCATCAAAATAGCAAACCTTGAAGGGCTCCCATGCCTTTGTGTGATTGTGTGTGTGTGTGTGTGTCAGTATGCTGCGTTTGTGTCTGTGAGCGGTGTCTTCTTCTGGGGAGACATGTGAAGGACAGCCGAAGGTGCGGTGAGATCCAGTGATGGGCTTGTTTTATTACATCTCATATTGAGACCAATCTCTGTCCATTCACCTGAAGGACAGCCAGCTATTCCCTAACTAAATTAGCCAGCCGCTGTGGTGTGAGAGGGGCCTCCACTGACACACACAACCACACAAACACACACGTAATCTGAGAGACAGGTTCAGACAGTCACGCAATAATGTGCATTTTTTCCTCACCCCCCCTCATGCCAGAAATCACACTTAACATGCATAATCACATGTCCCATCGCTCACTTTCCTCTCTCACGTTTACACTCACATCCTGAGTGTTTGCGTGGATGTGGGGAAGTTGCTCTCACCGTGACATGTTTGTGCACCTGTCAGCGTGCGTGTAGACCCCTCGTTGTTTGGTCATGTCTCACAGATCAGAGACAAACCTGGGAACACAACACCTCCACCATGAATCTGCTGTTAATGTGTTTTAGGCCAGGACACAGCGCTCTCTTCATGCTCTCGTTTCCCTAATGAAACGTCTTTTGTACAGTCTGTTATTTTTCTTTTTGTTCACTCATGGCGGATGTTCTAATGAGGCAGTGCCTGAAATAGCAGTGGGGCTAGCTCTGCAGAACTATGACATCCCATGTGAAAACTTGCCCAAATCACAGTGGCTGCAGCCGTGCGTCAGGTTTCTTTATTTATAACCCGCACGGAATTGTCCTACACTCAGAGCATATGGAGGGTTATGTAACGCTCACTATCCAATGGATAACCACTAAAGTCAGCTCCTATATAAAGCTTGCTGAGGAGTTGTTTCTGAGGCTGCTTAAGGTTGATTTAGCACTCCAGAACGTCTGCTCCACAGCCATGCAACACAAAGAAGAGCTGGAGAAAATTTTAAAAAACAGTCTTTAACTTTCCTGGATAGGGTGGCTGGTAACAATGATAACATTTGTAATGAACTTCTGGTTGTATCTGAGGCTTACAGGTGGGAAGAGTACAAAAAGAAGTAGAGTACAGTTATTTAACATTTTACTTAAGTATGAGGTAGCTCTGTTTAATGTACTCATTTACAAATGTACCTGGTGTAGTGAGTATTTTTAGTACAATTTCCTGTGCCAAGCAACAGGGGCCGCAGCTGGAATGTGATGGATCAATCAGAATTTATTTATACTAACAGGGTTAAAGTCACACTGGACCTAGATAATATGATACAAGCACAGAGTCACAATTCTCCTTCATATGTTTAAACATTTTTTTGTTTTCGTGTCTTGCCTCACTCTTGAGTCCATGACAAGCAGATGGACACCATTCTTTCGACTGTGCGCGCAGTAACAAGAAATAGACGGGCAGAGCTCACCCACAGCTAGTAAGCTTAGCTCAAACACTGGGAGTCAATGGGTAGTGTTAGCCTGCCTCTGCCTACAGTCATCAGATAAACTCTTCAGCAACTCTAAACAATCCTGTGTGCTTGTTGTGACTCATTTTTACTGCGTTATGCTACGTTATCTTCTACTATCATCATATATCTTCTTCTACTCCTAAACAGCGGCTTTGTTTTGTTGGTGGCAGTGGTTTGCGCTAGAGATGTGACGAACGAGTCGAATCTTCTGAACAACTCTTTTAAGTGAGCAATGAGAACTGATTTGCAGTTGTGAGTGAGCTGTGCAAATTGCCTACAAATTTAGGTTTTGTTTTGTTGACCTGTGGTGTTGTCTATCTGCTTGGCATGGACTCGAGAGTGAGGCAAGACAGGAAAACTAAAAATATGTAGGTGTATCCCTTTAAAATAAGATATTATAGATTTTTCAGGCAACGTATAGGCTCTTTGATGTGGACTTTAAGGCTGGACTGCACTCCATAGCCACTTTATTAGGCTAGTAAAGACTGGATCCCATTTTTGCCATAAAACTGCTTTAATCAATTCAAGGAGCTGCTGGAAACCTTCCTGAACATTTTCATCTACATTGACATGACAGCATCACACAGTTACTGCAGATGTGTCTGCTGCACATCCCAAAGGTGCTCTACTGGTTTGTGATCTGGTGACTGTGGAGGCCACTGGAGTACCGTGAACTTATTGTACTGTCCAAGAAACCAGTTTGAGACGACCTGAGCTTTGTGACATGGCACATTTTCCTGCTGGAAGTAGCCATCAGAATTTGGGTACACTGTGGTCATAAAGGAATGAACATGGTGAGGGGCATGCTCAGGTAGGCTGTGGGGTCTAGACAATGCCCTGATGTTCCTAAAGAGCCCGAAGTGTGCAACAAAAATATCCCCCACACCATCACACCACGGGTAACATGAATCGCTCATTAAAGGCAGGATGGGTCAAGGCTTTCACGTTGATTACACCAAATTCTGACTCTACCATCTTAATATGGCAGGATAAATCGAGACTGATCAGACCAATAGACTACTGTAGCCTCAGTTTCCTGTTCTTGGCTGACAGGAGTGACACCACTGTGGTCTTCTGCCACTGTAGCCCACCTTCTCCAAGATTCAAGTTGCTGTGAATTCAGAGTGTTTCTTCTGCAGACCTGGGCTTTAAGGAGTAGTTTGTTTGAGCTTATGTTGCCTTTCTATCATCTCAGACCACTCTGGCCCTTCTTCTCTGACTTCTGGCATCAACATAGCATTTTCTGGCTGAGACCTGACACTTACTAATATTTTCCCCTTTTCAGACCATACTCTCATTCTGCTTGAAATTCCATGTAGATCAACAGCTTCCGAAATACTCTGTCCAGCCTGTCTGGAACTAACAACCATGCTACATTTAAAGTCACATAAATCACCTTTCTCCCCTCTTCTGATGCTCAGTATGAACTTTGGCAGGGAGTCTTGTCAATATCTATATGTTTAAATTCATTGAGTCGCTGCCATGTGATTGGCCAAATATCTATTTGCATTGAGTAGCAGTTGAGTGGGTGTACCTTCTAAAGTGGCTGGTGAGTGTGAACAATCAAATATAAAACTATTGTCATAAACTGTCTCTGTGGACGTCCTCTCTTTGATTATGTACTGTACTAAAAGTGCACTAATGATACCATAATCATTTTTTCATTTAATAAATTGGGCATTCATATTCAGTCACGGACCGACGTACATATATCACTTACTGTATATTAAACATGTCCAAATTGAGTTTGTTCAAGTTTTGGTTTTGCCCAAACCCAGATTCAATCCTGAGCCACTTACAATCCAGAAAAGATATAAAACTGATGTAAGGGAATAATATCATGATCAGTTTACTTTGATTTGATACATTGGTCATTCACATTTGGTCACAGACTCCTGCTCAGCAGTCGGTTTTGTAAAACACATCAGAATTGCTTTCATCCAGTTTTTGAGTTTGTTCAGAATGGTCCACACGATTTCTTTCTCTTTTCTTGTTTAAAGAATGAACTCTAGGAGACCCCTTCTTTTTTGCTTTTTTGAGACATAAAATTGAACCTGGGTTTCCTCTTTTTGACTCACACTGAGTAGTAACCACTTCAGTATTTGGTACAAATAAATAGGAAAACCAACATTATTGTCTGTGTTACTTTGAAACATTAGTGTCAAAACAAATACAAGTTAATCTGGACTGAATTCATCAGCAGTGCCACGATGGCTTGAGTTACATCCTCCAACTGCATACACTCGAGCTTCTGCTGTGATTAGAGATAATTGTTGATCAATAAAAACAAGGTAAAAATGTTATTTCATACAAAAAGTATTGCATTAATTATTTTGTTGATTCAGAATGACAGCAACATTTTATTTTCTAATGTGAATGGAGCATGTTTGTCTAGTATCATGTTTGAACTAAATATCAAAAGTGTTTTTTCATAATCAGGGAGCCCTTAAATATGATAGAAATAGAGATGTTGGTGACTGACTTCTAAACAAATATTAACAAACATATTTGCCTGTGATTGGATCATTTCTTTCTAGTTTTTATTTTTGAACCAGCATGATCTTCTGCAGCCTGGATCTCATCTGATTAGCCCTCGTCCAGTCAGATTGAAATGCCAGCTCGCGCCTGTCACATTGTACATGAATGGCGGGGCAGGAAAGCTGGTCATTACAATCATGACATCAAATGCCTGGCAGCGGAGGTCAATCAGTGTACATTAACCAAACAGAGCTCATTTGTTTTACAGCTTTTAGTGGCGTGTTGGCACCAGCCTACATGAGATTTAGGCTGGCATCCAGCGGGCATGGAGGGCCTCCCAGCAGAGCAGGAGGGGGGAGACGGGTTTGGCCAGCTCTCTAACAGAGGAATATGAAGGAGACGGAGAGCAGGGTGTTTGTACGTCTCCTAACCCCCCAGTTTGAACCGCTCAGCTGATTTATGCAAATGAAATGACCTCCTTTACTCAGAGAAATTTTAAACATATTTAAGAGCGATGGTCAGGGAGATTTTTGTGGTGAAAATTAAAGGGAAATTAGACCTATCCTCTGTTTCACCTCTCTTCTAACTACTGGTCTGCCTTTTAATCTTCCAGTGTTGAGATTGAAGTGTTAGTCTGATGTATTTTGTTTGCTGATGTGTGTGTGTGCGAACAGAAAAATACACACAAACAGTCTAAAGATCAGTCTTAGCCCTCACCTGCTCCTGATACCATAAGATGAAGGCACATTTTGATGGCACTGATGTGATCCATCATCAACAGGCCCTCTCAGACCGGCTGGGAGTGATATCTCTCTGTAAAATATGTATGACATCAAAAAGCCTTAAAGGTTATTACAAATTAATAATGACTAGTGGGCCGAGAGCGGTAAAAAATAGCCTTCCCTTGGTGTCGTGTTTAAATGTTTAATTTAACACGCTCCAATATAAATGTGGACTGCCTCCCAGCGATATGTGCGGGGCCCCGAGGCCTCAGCCGACTGTCAGCGGTCTGGAACATACAAACTGAGGCGGTCTGGCTCACATGTATTAAGATCGACATTCAGATTAGACTGATTCATGCAGATGTGAGTGATCATCCGTCTGGAGCCGTCAGCCGTTATCTTGAGAAAGCACGGCGCTTCCCCGCGTGTCTCTGACAACATACAGAATTATAGAAAACACTAAAGACAGCAGTTTTACTCGGATCAAGCGCAAATTCTCTGTAGACTCTGAGACATAGAAAAGCTCTTTCTGAGCGTCTCTCTGAACCAAGTCGAATCATCGGCCCTGAACCCCCTTCACAGTAATGTCTGAAGACACTGTACAAAATTGCCTTATTTATGCCTGTAATGTAAGCTGTCTGTTCTGCTGTCGCTCCTTCTCTGCGGAACCGACGACAGTGGCAGCCGAGTCTGAAGTGAATTTGCCGGGCGACTACCTGGGAAACATCAACAGTCATTAATTATGTAAAACTCTTCTCACAGTGGGAGCAGGCAAAGCTGCACACAACTGCAGCGCCCGCTCCTATTAGACTCAATGTACTCTACAATGAGCCCCCACTGCCTGGGGGCGTGGAGGGATTATCAGCCTACCGCCACGACCCCCCATAGAAAGACACACGTAGTACACACACACATTTGCACACACTAAATGTGACGTTTTATTAAGTTCTGCACCAATCTGTGCTTGTGTTTAACTGAGGAGTGGAATAACTGGAATCTCGGTGCTGTCTCTCTTCTCCAGTCACCCCATCATTCACTCCTCTCCTTCACCGGTCCTGTTTTCTCTTTTTATCATTCCCTGACAATTCTCTGCTTTCCTGCTCTCTCACTACAATGAATGGAATCGGCAAATCTGACAGGACAAATGATATGCCATGTTTGTCAGGAGAGCAGGGTAGGAGGGCCATTTTCATTGTTGATGGTGCTGCCACCAACGCTGCTGTGGTCTCTGCCGCTCTGAATGAAATTACCTACAGAACTGTCCTCCACAGCAGGGGTCCCCAACAACCGGGCTACGGATCATCTGGTACCAGACCAGAGATTTAACAGTTAATCCATTTCCTTTTTTGACTGATGGAGTCTGCAGGTTGTTTTATTTTGAAAAATCACAGGAGTAGATACGGTTACTCAACATGATTGGTTGAATAACCGTGAGTAAATAATGTTGAGTGGTGGTGAAATTTGTTTTTTTGGTATGAAATCATTACATAACTTAAAGTATGTAACTGAGTTAATATTCATAAACGTATTGCCTTTAATTAAATCAACTATTTGCATTATTTTGCCAGATGTATTGATTCTTAGTCAGTATGTCAATAATTTTCTTAATTCATATAATTATAAACAAGTAATAAATGAGTCATTTTACAGTCTACAGCAGATGTCCTTACTGTATCTTACATTATTTCATTAGTCCATGAGATCTTTTTGCAATTCTTTGTTGAACAAATACTTGGTAAAACGAAACACAAAGTAAGATCAGTGTCTGTATCGGCGGATCTCACAAGCAGGTGATTGGTAACTGGTATCAGCCAAGAAAAGCCTGATCATGGCATCTCTACTTAAACATACAGGCTTCCTGTCTGTGTCACTGCTGTGGTAACAGAAAAGGAAGACCAGAGATTAACTCACTGTTCAAGTGTGTTTGTGTACTGGTTCGACCATTTGTGTAAATTTAAATAAATCAAACCTGTGTCACACAAGGACACCAAAGGATCTCGAAAGAGCTCAGGCGGTATACAACTACCTGATGTGAGGGTGATTATACTGAGGTTAGACATGAAGTGACTACCATCAGTAACCAATAGAATCACCTGATTTCCTCAAAATGATGACCAATGAAGAAAAATCGGCAGCCCCATCTGCATTTAAAGAGGTTATACACGGTGTGAACTGATGATCAACCCTGCTGCAAACGCATGCTGCCAACAGCCTATAAAAAAAAGCGGTGGGACACAGGAAATAGCATCAGAGGCTAAAAACAGAAAGATGACTTACCTCCACCAACTGATATGTTTGCTCTCCCTTTAAACTGTCGCCCTGTGAGAGTTTGATACGTTCATTTGGCTTTAGTTTGTTTGACAAATCATGGAGTCTATGATCCCTCATCAGGCTCATTTGTTCAGTGGTCATACAAAAATCTGCTGAAAACAGTCTGTTAGTGTGAACTCGAAGTCTTTTCACAATCAAAAGACTGAAAGTTGTGTAGTGTGTCCCCAGCTTAACACATTATATTTACTTGTCAATCCAGGTTATGCACTGATGTCACTAATTGTGCGAGTGGCAGAGAACAACTTAAGTTATTGAAGTGCTATAATTTAGTCATTTTTCGAAGGGCTTAATTATTTTTGATAACGTTCTTGATGGAAAATGTAGATTCTTGACTTATTTATGCTAAAAGATGACTAAATAAAACTTTTAAAGCCATAAATTATGTTTGATATGCAGCTTGTTTAAGTCTGAGTGACAGGACAAAGCCCTGTAGAGACAGTTATAAGCCTTTATCAGTGTGAATTTGTCTTTATTCAAAGTGAGATTGATGTTTCCAGGCTTTTTTCGGAGTATACAGCTTTGGCATCCATTTGACCATTGTTTTCTCCCATTTATTTTTGATATGGCGCAATAATGGGTCAGATACCTATGATTCATGAAAAACAGCGTCAATAATTGGCCAAATGGAAGTCATGTCTATGTGATTATTTCATCAATTTGTATTAAATCTGCAGATGTAACTTCTTTAAGATTTTTTATCTAAGTTATAAACCTGATACTACAGCTCCAAATGTTAAATAACATCAGCTCAAGATTTACACTGCCTGTGGAAGACAGTATTAAAGACTAAGAGCAAAAAACTTCAAACTTTTCAAATGAATCAAAGTGTTTGACTGTTATATCCCCTCTGATTACTGTCGTCAATGCTGTGAGTGATGTTCAACTCACTCACGCTGACTGTGACGTTGTATGCATACTCCTTATATTTCCGGAGTATATTCCCTCATTCATATCTCCAGCCTTCTGCTGCAGTAGTAACTTTCAACTCCTTTAATGTCCTCTTCTTTTTATGATACTTGCATTGTAGTCAAGTGCTGCTCATTGTTTTTTGCTTCTAACTCTGACATTGTCCTTCCTGTTTCTGTTGCTTTATGTGAACAAGAGTACACAAACATGTCTGGACAGGAAGACAAATCACATTTCAGACAAGTGTTCTGGTGAACTATTGCAGAGGAAGTGGACACATCAATACACGAGTATACAGTAATCATGGGGCACATGCGTAGGCAGCATAGATTTGATGTTAAGGATAAACCAGGGTTCAGTTTTTCACTTTAGCGTCATACTAGCCCTTCTCAGATACACATCTAAATAATACCAAACAAACACAAACTGAAGCACACATTTACCTGAATCACCAGATTACACAGTCACTAATTGAACTGATACACTGACCGAGTTCCATGTAGTATTTCAGAAAAAAGCTCATGGATCCATCATTTTAGGGAGTTATCTCTATCATGCACATTGTTTATGATTGTGCACCATTCCACCCTGTGATGACTGATCGGTGAATATCGTCTTACATAAACCCGCCCATGGTGCAAAAAAGGTCGGGGTCCTCAGATTCACCCTACCTGACATCTTCCTTCAAGTACCATAACAACAGATTTATCAGCCAAATAATGAAGCTAATTTTTGCGCCATGTGTTTCCTATCCATCTTCTGTTAGCAGCAGACGCAGGACTGTTTGGCACACTCCAAGTCAGCTCGGCAGCGTCCCGTTCCTCTGTCAGCTGTGCTCTTCTAGCGGCGGTTCAAGGCTCGTTCATCAGCGCTGCTCTTTTTAGCGGATGCGGCTCTGGCATGATGTTCCTCCATGCTGAAACAAAGGCAGAGCTGACACCTGTAATTAATTAGGCTATTATGCATTCCGCAATGATAATTGCCTCACTGGAAAGTCACCAGCCTTCTAAGAGGGAGAGAGGAGAGGTGGATGGAGAGCGCTATCCATCATAGCGCAGCGCTCTCTCCCTCTCTCTCTCTCCTCGTGTCATGCTGTCTCACCTTGACTAGTGTAGGCAGGGCTGGAGAAACACTGTCAACATGTGTCTGAGGGCGAGATATGCAGCTGTGCCTCCCCCTCGCCGGGGCTACTCCTCCAGCGCCCTGCCAGGGTCCATCCACTTCAGGGCTCTGGCTCACATTGGCACAGTTACCCATGACACCCCATCTGTTGTAGCTTTGTTCACTAGGGCCGTACAGCAGTGGGATAATGGGGGCACTTTATTTTTTATAATTAGCCCTTACCTACACTTCTCTCCTCTTCTCTTAGCAGTTCTCCCAGCTCTGAAATCTAGTCCAGGTGCACTCATTACTACTTTTCACAGCCCTCCATTTCAGCACATCCACCAGTGCCTTCATCTTAGCCTCGCACGCCCCCACTCCCCTGTCATGCCATGATAGATACATTTTCAGCAGACACATTCTACTCAAGGTTTAGGTCATTCGCTGCATCAAATATCTGAAAGCACCGGCTCAAAGAAGATGACAACTCCTGTCTTTTGATCTACAAAGACGTTCAGAAAAGATTTGTTTTCTTCCCTCCGTTTGTCTCGCTCAGCCTCTCGACTTTGACTTTGCTGTGACTTTGAGATGTAAGTGCAGAGGCTGCTGCTTTTGAGTTTTGTCGAGAGGGCGGGTTACACAGCTCCTCTGCCGCCTGTTGATGGCGAGGGGCACCCAGAAGGCACCTGCTGCGTGGTGGAGACAGAAGGCCCTTTGATCTGGGTTTAATGTTGTGCCATGTTCCCTCTCTCATGCTGTTTTGTGCTCCATGTCCATAGGGAGAACATCAGCACCACCTTGATCTTAAGAGATCTTCACTCCTCTTAGCCTGGGTGGTTATATCTACCATACCAGTGGGCATTTCTCTGAGGTCCCACTCATTCTGTCATGTCACTCATGCACCTGAAACTCCTGCACTGGATATCTTAATGCACTTTCTTATTCATTCAGTGGCATGGCCCTGGATATTACCTTTAGTCCGTCTGCCCCACAGAACTTCTCAGTCACCACAGGATGGATAAGAAGGGTTTACGGTTCAACTTCCCACTGCCAAGATTCAAAGAGAAGTGAAAAGTTGTGGAAAGGTCACAACATCAGCAGCTGTGACCTGATAACTTTTCAACTGCAAATTCAGTTCAATATCAGAAACATCTGAAACTCCTGAAATGTGTTTTGAGGTTTACTTGATGAAGAAGAAGGCTGAGAAAAATAGGGGATGTACAATGGTGGTAGTGAGTTAAATGTTTTTGCAATCTCAACAATGTCAAAGTATTAATAGATATCAACGCAAGCTAACAAACTGTAAGCAGCAATTAGATTTCATGACCTCTGGATTAAAGAAATTATCATTCAGTCAATCAATATTTACTTGTATAGCACCAATCAATAATAAGTGTTATCTCAAGGCACTTTACAACAGAGCAGGCTGAAGATAAACTCTTAATTTTATAGATACTAGAATGTGCATGTATACAAACACACATAATATATATGTTTGTATTTACACTTACATACATCCAGAGATATATCCATCCAGGCAGAGACAATGGGATGAAAAATAAGAATTTTTCAAGTGATAAACTCATGAATGCCCAGATCATAAATCTGTCCTCATCACATTTGTATCTGCTGAAAATACATTTATTAAAGGTTAGCCACTTGAGATGTGGCATCTAGTCTTAAAGAGAGATCTCATGTCTATACGGTTGTAAAAGTATTTATTATGGAGGTATAATCAATACAACCACAGACAGAGAGATCAATCTGATATTAACATTAACATCTGATGTTAGTTAATATAGCAGCATCTAGTTGAAATGCCATTAAATTGAGTTTAACTTGTCTAAAAGTGTGAATTTATGCTTAATGATGTTATTCTGTTGATGGTTGATGCACTTGGAGTTGAGCAGGTCAACAGCAGCAGGTCATCCATGACTGTTCATCAAGGTCATACTAATATATGTGTCCTATTTGCAAGAACTACCATGTATTTAATTTTGTTAATCCCTCTAAAGTTAATATCGGGGACTGTAATGATAATGGAATGGGGCTAAAGGAAAGCCCAAATATTTGATGTACATTGATAAATTATGACTTCCATTCAAGACACAGTTTTAGTTTCCTTCTCCTCATGTTGACACTTCTGACAAAGATGGCTCCTGCTAGTTGCAAGCAAAGATGATAGCCTGTGGGTACCAAGATTGCATAATACATAAACTTTAAGAGGCCATGTTCTGCTTCTTCAATGAACGAGACAAAAACTCTGCAGCATCAGGATTCCCCCACCCCCTTCTTAATGTGCCAGTAGCTCCTTGAAACCCCCTCCCTGAATAGACCAGTGTGACATCCTGTCATAGTTTTGCTGTCAGTTTAAGCAGGAGTACTGAGAAAATATCTCCCAGACCTTTACACCAACACCACCATGACATAAGACAGGATGGATGCAAGTTTTTAATGCTGTTTCAGACCATGCAACAGTGCTTTAGTCCATCTGCTTAAAGACTCAACATAAAGCTACAGAGGCAGAAATGGTTGTTTGCATGCTTTGGTTGTGACAAGTGGTGGTTTGAGTTACTGATGCCTTTTAATTGTTTCGAACCACCCTGGCTATTCTCCTCTGACCTCTGGAATCAACAAGGTGTTTTTACCAAGGGACCTGCTTCTCACTGAATCTTTACTCTTTCCGGACCATTCACAGTAAACCCAAAAGATGGTTTAGTGTGAAAGTTCCAGTAGATCAGCAGTTTCTGAAATGCTCAGACCCGTCTGGCTGACAACAAGAACCATGTCATATTCAAAGTCACATAATCCTCATTTCGTCCTCCTCCTGATGCTCGGTATGAAGTTGAAGAGAGCATCTTGATTATTCCTAAATGCACTGAGTTGCTTTCATGCCATTGGCTGATTAGCTATTTGTGTAGCCAAGCAGTTGAACAGATTCACTTTATAAAATAGTCACTGAGTATATACTTTGGTGGGCGACCCGCTTAAGTATCATCTTTTAGGTAAACTGTTTAGATCCATCCGTCCATTATCTATGTTACTTAAACCTTTTGGGATTGCGGGGGGGGGGCTTGAACCTATCCCAACTGACATTGGGCAAGAGGCAGGGTACACCATGAACCAGCCGATCACAAGGCAGCATAGAGGGACAGATAACCATTCAAGCTCACACTCACACCTAAGGGCAATTTGGAGTCACGAGTTAAACTGATGAGCATGTATTTGGTCTGTGGGAGGAAGCACGAGTGCCCGGAGAGCATGCACTGGAGAACATGCAAACTCCACACAGAAAGGTCTTGGCCGACCCAGGGATCAAACCGGCGACCTTCTTGCTGTGAGGCATGTGCACTACCTGGTGTGCCACCGTGCTGCCGACACTAGGTATATGCACATCCTTACTCTATGGCTATTCTTGTACAATGACTGATTCTGCAGTAGGGAAACTAGAAAAGGACTGCGGTGGAGTCTCCGCTCATGTCTGTCCATGTGGAGAAGTCCTCTGCTGGCATTGCAACAGAAGCTGGGTAATGTAGTGACATAGGCTTGAAAACCATTAACGTGAGTTTGGAAAATAAACTACAAATCCCATAATCAAGTAAAGGGGGCTTAACCCTCAAAGCAGCCGAGGAGAAATGACTGGGAGTTCCCATTATAAACTTCAATGTTTTTTTATGACGTCAATCTGGATCAGATCCAGATGAAATTGCCCATAATGATAGAGTTATATTATATAAATTCTTGTGTAAATTTTGAAGCGAAACCATCAAGTGATGTCAGAGATTTGATTTTTTAAAATAGGGCCCAATGTTAAGTTACGGGATTTTTCGCAAATTCTGGGAATTTTTTGCACTCAGACAAATATGCAGATCACCACCAAAATGTAATGGGTTCTTCCTTGGACCAAACCACACCTCTGGTAAAATTTTCATGTCCATCCAGTAGTTTTTGTGTTATCTTGCCAACAGACAAACAAACAGAAAACAGACAGACCCTGGCGAAAACATAACCTCCTTGGCAGAGGTAGAAATGGCATTACACCTTCAACATAAACATTAAGGGTCTTAAAATTAAACCTCTCCATATTCATTTAAATAGAGCAGAGAAACCTCTGAAAAGGCTGCCTTGAAGCATGTTTTTTTGCTGGATGCAGTCACAGAAGCGGCAGATAAATTATACAAAACAATATTGGTCAGCTCTGGTTATTTGGCTGAGACAGCAGCTCTGCAGAGCCAGAGCGGCGGTGGCGTCAGTCCGTTGTAAGCACGGTGTGTTGACTGACAGGCACCACTGATTGGAATTGACGTGTCGACAAGATGTGTGTCAGTGCTCTGACTGCTCATCTTGCTGGGCATCCACGGCCACCGCCATGCTGCTACCACCGCTCTGAGATGGGTGTCACCATGATTAAATCTGCTCTCAAACACAGTCAGTGTGTCGTCCGAATCTGCGTGTGTGCAAGCCGACGTGCGTGTTTACATGCTTGTGTTTGAGGGGGTGCGTGTACACATGGTTCTTCCCAGACTGTATTACAAAAGTGTTTACCTCTGCCCCTCCACTGCACCCACTCATCAGTCACTCCACACCAACTCATCTCTCTCCTCCCGCCTGTCCTCTGAACTTACGCTCAACACAAAACAAACGCCGCCAGTGACAGCTGCAAAAGCGCTGGGTGGCACAACAAAATATGCTCCTTTCTGTGCCTCAGAAGGGAAATCGGGTTTAACATTTACCTTTTTAAAACCTAAACATGACAAACATAGACACTCCAAAGTAGATTTATGTTAGACTGCAGATTTTTTACCCTGGATTGTTGATCCTGTGGCCTATGAGGAATACACATTCATCTTTTCATTTTTTTCACTTAGATTTGATCCATCAGGTTTTATTCTTTCTGAGCTGTATTTGAGGTGCTTTAGTAAACATAGAAAACAGAAAGCAATCAGAGAGCGCAAACCTCAGCCAAGGTAACTCACATATTGCTGTCACATCTATAAGCAATAGTTTCATGACAAAGTTACCATCATGATATGATTCCTTGACCCTGAAAACCTACACTTAGAACTCAGAATCATGTTGATATCATTATTAGACAGTTATTGAGAAAAGGCAATTGTTTACCAATGGAAGTTATCTGGATCACCACCAAAATCTAATCACTTTTAAGTTGGGCCATTACCAACATCTCCTGAAAGTCTCAACTAAATCCGTCCAGTAGTTTTTGTGTAATCTTGCTAACAAACAAACAGACAAACAAACATACATATGCTGGCAAAAACATAACCTCCTTTGTGAAGGTAAAAAGAAATAGAGAATATGAAAAGAATTTGCCTGTGAGGTAAATTTGTACCTTAGACATGAATAAGAGAAAATAATGCAAGTAAGTGGTACAATCAGGAGTGACGTGTTTGACATTGTAGTGACAGAAAACCAAACCTGGCAGTGCAGCTGCAGTGCAGTGCATCTTGCAAAGCTCAAATCTACAAAGACTGTGCCTGGCCCAAAGCGGCACGGCCCCATCAGCGTCCATTAAAGCAGGAAGAGGTGGGAGCTACAAGTGAGATGACAGCAGGAAATGACTGCACTTACAGAGATTAGCATAGATGCTAACAGCTTCAGTCGCAGTTTTGCCAAATCTGGGCCATATTTCTTTATTAAATGAAAAACAAATAACACTAAAAGCATTTCTCGATAGAAACAATATTTACGCTCCTCCTTCGAGAGTTTGTTTTGCAAGGTGGCTTATGTTTTGCATTCTACTCCAAGGCAGTAGTGCCCGCCTACTACACTGTTTGATTTCCTTGTAATGAATGTGATGTGACAGAACCATTGGCCAATCACCTGCGGGATATGCCTTTGGAAAGGTTCTGCCCATTCCCAAACACTTTCTATGGGCCCTTTTCCAGATGGAACAGTGAAATATATTCAGTGGGCTATTTGGTGTGTCATGTTAACAGAAAACTTGTGTAAGACAACTTCTGACCACTTAGAAAACCAACTGGAATCCATGAGGAATTAAAAAACAATCGGATTTATAAACAAAATTCATAATGGACCAATGTATCCAAGCAAACATTCAAAATTTCTCTGTTAGCTTCTCAAATACGAGTTTTGTTCTTAATGAAAACATATAATTACTTTCTCTTTTAGACTGTTGGCGCAGGTACACATTAAGTCAAGTGATGCTCTGGAAACTAGCAAAAATGGGGTAAGACTATTTTTTAATTGCAATGAAAAAGTCTTTTACAAGGAACTTTAGAAGCGACTGTCTGTAGAGTTGCCTTTACTCCTTTCAGTGGAAATAAAGTTCATAACAAAAACATGCATTAATAAATTAAGACCTGGAAATGAATAAGCTACAGAAATCAAAATAATTCATTTATATTTAGATAAAACAAACATCAACACCCTCGTTACTCATTTTCAAATCTTTCAAATTACCAACATTGACTGAGCATTTGTCAGGAAGCCAGAGATTTCTTCAGGAGGCTGTTGTGACAAGTGGTGTTGTGGTGGCGCTGGGCTTCCCACTGTTTAGTTCTAATAAGCATGGAGCAGGACCGGGGTTGTTGTGACATCCTGTCAGCCTGTGGGCTGGCCTGGCGCTCGGTGAGCGGCGCAGTAGGATGGACTCTCTATGATTGTGCACTGACCTTTGCATCATGGGGAAGATGACAGGTAATTTAGAGGCCTCAGGGACTGTGGAGCCATACATTTACTGTCCCCAAACCACCCACATCACCAACCGCATACACCTTCAAATCCATAAACACTCTGTGTACACAACAGGGCCCGGCATGACGTGGAGTTTTTAAGATGTGTCCTTATATTTTGAAACAAGGTAATAGGGAGACAGTATTGTTTATATGAATAGTTATTGACATTGTATATTTAAAAAAGATGTCACATCTTGTGCTCAGTACAAACATTTACAGTAAAGTACAAACACTCACATGCTTAATGACAAGATCAACTTAACGTAATTATGCCAACCTGAAGATTATTTGGAGCCTATCAAGCCCTCATACATCCACAGCATGTTACCTCCCTGAATCTGCTGAAAAAGACAGTAATGCATAGGTCTGCACCTTTAAGTTCTTTATTATTTCTGATAAACTTTGCACTTTGTGTCTGCACAAATTATTTCATACTAACAATAATGTCCCCCAAAGGAACATGTGAAGTCTCATAATCAAGAGTTTTAGCTTTTTAGTAAAATTCTAAATGAAATGTGACAAGCTCCTTCAGCATTAGTGAAACTGTCACACTGCACCAGTTCAGACTACATGAATTATAAAAAGCTAACATGTCACATTCATTTTTTGTTTGTGTTTTGGTAGACCCAAACCATAAAAACATGTAATTAATGATTTTACTACTGTTTAAATATTAGTTATTGTAGAGTACTTTTTGCAGCCCACCTGCATTACTTCTGAGGTCCACCAGGGACTTGATCTACACTTTGGGAAGTATTGGCCTTGATAATCAATTTTAATTACATGTAATATTTTAATTCTGTTTTAATCTATTTTAAAATTTAGTCTTAATGGCTTATTATTATTGTTTTTTCTTTTTTTATTTGGGATACTTTTATGGAAAGAATAAGGACCTTACACACCAAGGGCAAATTTTTCGGCAGTAACTTTTGATGCACCTTTCTTTTTACATCAGGATCAATGCGTATTTATAAATAATTTGTGTACATTGAAAAAAAAAGACTGTCAAGCATATTTGATGAGGTCCACCATTTCAGTTGTAAATACCAACTTTTCACAACAATAGAAGCTTCTGTACACACTCATCGATGTCATACTGCAGATGCAACACTATCCTTCTTCATACATTATCTTAAAGTGCATTATATTTGACATTTTTAGGACTTTGGACAATGAAACAGGTGCTCTGAGACAAACATGCAAAAAAGAAGGCTATGTCAGTGTTTTGAATGTGACACACAAGTATAGATGGACAATTCAACTTATTTCACTAGTCTATCAGGGGAACAGCCCTTAGAAAGTGTTTGCAGGTGATTGGACAACTGCTCTATCAATCACATTGATTGGTGGGCAGGCGCTATTGAAGCTTAAGATGGATCTGCTTGATTACAGACATTGAATCAGACAGATCCAGCTGCACTGCCAGGTTAAAAGTACACAACAGGTGCTGCTTTCACTGGTCTGATGTGGGCTTAGTACAGGGATTCCCAAAGTGGGGCCCGTGGCCCATAGGGGTCCCCACAGCTATGTAGAGGGGGCGCTGCAAGGCATGCTGTTTTGCATGAATAGCAACAAAAGGAAATTATGTAAGAACTTTCAGGTTAACCTAAGGCTAAAATTTAACTGTACCAGATGGTACAACTGCCAAAAGAAAAACAGAAAATAAAAAATACCTTTGACCTCACCTGTTAAATGGTCACATTTGCTGATGTTATATATATATAACATAACTTTTATTCAATCAGTAGAACCTCATTGAGATTAATTGCTGAGTTACAGATGTAAACAAACTAAACAGCAAAGGGAATAAAGTTGTTATTGGGGTACTACAAAGAGATGCAGCTCATGTATCATTCATG
This sequence comes from Cetoscarus ocellatus, assembly GCA_037902135.1. Lineage (NCBI taxonomy): Eukaryota > Metazoa > Chordata > Actinopteri > Labriformes > Labridae > Cetoscarus > Cetoscarus ocellatus. The sequence continues at coordinate 512,670 of JBAMNC010000440.1, forward strand.
ATAGCATTTAGAAAGACAAACAAATACCGACAGATGGTTCTATGATTCGATTATGATGTGTATAATGACAGCTCGGAAAAAATGACAATTAGGCGCATAAGCACAATATCATCATAATGAGTTTGACTATAACAGCACTGATAGTTTTAGGTGATTGGATATTTATGGAAACATCTTTTTTGGCATAAAAGTGAAATGAGGAAATTGTTTCTACATGGAAAAAAAGCTTTTTAATAACTCAATAACTCCTTGCTGTTCTAAATAAAAGATTGCCTCAAACACCTCAGAATGGAAAAGATTAAGAACAAAAATAAAGCAAAGAAAAGAAACAAAAAGGACTTCAATGGCCAAGTTGCAAAAACCAAAACAAAAAAACTGTGAGTTAAAAAACGAGATTTGCACTGAACTGTAGGCTAAGTATAGTGTTGCATCTCTAATGCACACACCCTCATTCACAAACATGTACACTCAGATAAAGTAGTGTGAAAAATCAAGCACTCTGTGAACACTACGGCTCACATCCAGACACACTTTAACACAAGCACAGGGCAAGATCTGCCATCACACACAGCCAACCCGCCCATCATTATCATCACGCTCTCTAATCACCTGCATCATCACTACCCGTCCCCAAACAACCAAATCACAGGGGGTGGTAAACTGGTAAGGCAGAGGGGGAAAACGATGATTTAGAGTGATAATTGCATAATCACCAGTTGTGATAATTGTAATTGATGACTACATAATTGCTAATTGCGCTTTTTATGGAAGCCTCTCTTTTCCGTTGTCTCTTTGTCTCTCCCCCTCTCTCTTCCTCGTTCAGAAGCCCTTCACTCAGCTTCTCTACTTCATTCTAGATGTGTTCTCTCCTCCTCCATTTATTTTTCTCTACCCATCACATGCCAGCTTGTTGTCTCACACACAAACTCAGCTGCAAACACAGAGACTCACTAGCGGGTACTGTGAGTATTCTCAAAGGCTTATCAGTAAGTATTTCCCAGCAGCCTTGTCCCAGAGGCTGTGTTCAACCCACTCTGTAGCTGCGTGAAGAGTTATGGAGGAGCGCTAACAGGTTTCCTTTGTCTCTCTCTCGCTGCTCTGCCCCAGGCTTTACTCCTGCTTGTAAAATCAACCTGTGGCCAAGCCCATTCCCATGGTAGCCATATCCTTTATCACAAAACGGCTAAAAACAAAGAATACTGTGAGTCAAAGACGGGGCAGGAGCCATGTCTTGCTTTCAAAAGAGGAGAGGAGAAGATATATATCAGCTTAAGTCCTTCCTCAAGCAGTACCCCCCTCAGAACTAGGGCTGGGCGTAGTTGAGATTTTCCAAAATGGGTGCATGAATCATTAAAAGAAAAGAAAAAGGTAAAGGTTAACAAAAGTAGAGAAAGTTCCTTAAAGCTTCAAATTAAACAATATATAAGGCCCCATCAAAGCTCATAGCGCAGGTGTCTTTCCTGTTTTCCACCTGGTGCAGTTGTCATTTGTATCGTCAGTACTAATGTTTGTAAAACAGCCTAATAACATCTGAATACCAGTTTCTCCTTAAAGTATATGTATCTAAACACCAACATCATTAGTATTTATTTGACATTTTAATATCCAAACGTGACTTGTAATTTATATTCCAAATCCAAACAAGCTGGCAAATCAAACTTACTTTTTTGAAGACTCAAACAAAGATTCAAGTCCAAAGTCACAATTTTAGGTTCTGGCAAAATAAGTTCAACAAGATATAAAATGGCAGCACACTGGCGCAGCAGGTCGAACCCAAGTTTCATAGAAAAAAGGTTGCTTGTTCAAACACTGTGTTATCAGGGCCTTTCTATCTGGAGTTTGCATCTTCTCCTTGTGAATACATTGGACCTCTTCAGGCACTCTGGCCCTCTCCCACAGACCAAAAACATGCTTGTTAAGTTAATTGGTGACTCTAAATTGTCCCAAGGTATGAGTGACAGTGTGAATGGTTGTCTGTCTCTCTATGTGGGGACCAGTCCTGGGTGTACCCTTCCTCTTGCACAGCTGGGATGGATTTCACCGCCCCCCTGCAACCCTGAAAGGGATAAATGGTAAACATACATATTTCAGCACTAACGAAGAAGAAAAATTTTAAAAATGTGGGAGAAATGAAGCGTGGTTTTAATGTAATGACAGAAAAAGGCAATAATATAAAAAGTCTAAGTAACAAATGTTTAAGAGAAAAGGCAATCACTTCCATGTTTTCATTTCCTTTTTATTGTTGAATTGTCTTGTTTTGTCAAAAACTATCAAAATTAAAGTTTATATAAAACAACATTATCCAGATATACCCAAAAGATTTTTGCTACTGCTGACATGAACAATTGCAAATCACAGTGCTAAGACACATTTTTAGCTTGGATGAATGGTGTTTTTCCATTGTCAGTATTGTTGGTATTGGCACTTGATACTACTTTTCCTATCACAGTCTATCAGTTAATAGTACCTCCTTAAAATAGTCATCATAGCGCAACTGTGTAAAACTGCTATCCAATTCAACAACAAAGGAGGAAAAAGGGTGTTTTTGGTCACTGTAGGAAGATGAGGGAGGCTCAAAACCAGCAAGACAATATTCATTTAATAGCAGAGGAGAGTTAAGGAAGTTATACAGTATTTTTGAGTCGACAACTGGAAGCATTTCTCATTTATGTAAGATGTCCATGTCCTGTTGTGACAATACTCTGACTTCTCAGAGGTCAGCAGTGTCTCCATGTTTTATTTTAGTATTGACTCAACTGGGCTGGAACCTCACAAGAAGTACCAGATACAAGGTATAATCCCTGCTGGGAAGAATAAAGAGTTGTGGTGAATCAAGCCATAGTGGAAATACTATAAGAGGGACTGGTACACAAAGAAGTATCTTAATCTGTACTGTAGGTAGGTATCCGTTACGTTGGTACAGGTACCATGTTGGTGCTGAATGTCAGTACTCATACTCGCCTTAGTACAGCCCTATCTGCTCGTATCTGTGAGACCTCTGGCTTTGAAACCCAGTGTGCTTGGCTGGGGGTGGATTAGTATGGAGATGAAGATGACTCCCTGATCAGCCCATATTATGCACGACACCTTGCAGTGCTTTGATGATAGCACGGGTGGGCTGTGGGGGGTATCTATACGCATAGCGGGCACTAACGCGAGAAGGCATCAGGCAGGCGTGTGATTGATGTCTCTTCTAGCATCTGTAGGCAGGTTAATGGTGTGATTGTGGAGGTAATCTCTGTGTTCTCTCGTTAAAGGATGATGGAGGGCCAGGAGACCCCCGAGAGTCTCTGGAAGAAGGAGCTGGAACTGCTGCCTTCATAGGATCGGAGTCTTTTTACACATTCAGTCAGGAGTCTCACTTGATGTATATGCTTAGAGGAAGCCAAGCCTGCCAGCAGACTGTCAGTGAAAAGTTGATGACCTGCAGTGGGTTCAGCCGCCCCGCTGAAGTGACCATGTAGTTCAAATGTAAGCTCAGGTTGAGAATAGTTTGTCCAGATGTCACAAAGTGCTTAGGGGGCTTTACTTGGTGTTAAGCTTTAGAGAGCAGGTTTGTCATTGGCAAGTGGTGAAGCCCATGGACATGAAATAACTGAGGTTCACTTTGACAGGCTGGGCTGGGCAATATTTTCAGCTTTAACCCTTCAAAGCCTGAAAACACAAATTAAAGCCAGAAAATTCTAATTTTTTGGAGCTGAAATGTTTATTTCATTTTTTACTGAAATACAATAAAATTAAAATTTCCATAAAATTTGACATTTATATTTTATTATATTATATATTTTGTATTTCATTTGATACATTAGGTGTTTTTGGCAACTGGTAATCCACTAGAGGACATTTTTATTAGTTTTCTGATTGTATTCAGATGGTTTTTTTAGTAATCTGGTGATCACATTGACTAGATGGAGGTATCATAAAAGTATGTATCAAATATGATACAACAGGCTTTAAGGGGTTAAATCATTCATTCATTCATTCATTTTCTTTACCGACTTTCCCTTTCGGGGTCACGGGGGGCTGGAGCCTATCCCAGCTGTCATTGGGCGAGAGGTGGGGTACACCCTGAACCAGTCACCAGTCGATTGCAGGGCGGGTTAAATCATGCTTAGATAAATTTTCAAACATATGTAGGCTCAGATAATAATGTGTTTAGATTAATCTGATGCTAATTTGACAAAAAATAAAATAAAATAAACAGATGCCAGGCCTAAAAGATTTTTACAGTTCGAGGAATAAACAATTATATTTTTACAAACCACAGTATAGTCTTGGAAATCTTTTGGATTTTTTTTGTTTTATTTTAATTTTATTGAATTCATTAAGACTAAATGTTTGTATTGGGGCTATCAACAGATGAGTTTATCAGTTACCATAATTCCAAAATTTTTGAGAGACTCCAGATAATCTTATTTGACTTGCATGTTTAGAATTTTGACATTTCTGTCATAGTGAAGCTATTCATGTCAATGCAAAAAAAAGATTTTATGTTCTTTGCCTTTAGATTTTTTTGTAATTTCAAACAGTTCTTCACTGCAATTCAGTGTCATCTGAAACCATGACCTAAAGGGAAGGAGGCTAACCTTGAGGTGCAGGTGGATCAGCCTGGTCTCATGTCTGTAATCGGGCTGATCCATCTTGCCAAGCTCTGATCCATAATGATTGTGAGTAGCCCAAAGCGGCACAGCCCAATCAGCATGCTAAGAGCAGGAAGGGGTGGAGCTACAAGCAAGACAACAGCAGGAAATGACTTCTCAGAATATCGAGATTAGCATAGATGCTAACAGCTTCAGTAGCAGTTTTCCAGATTTGGCAACATTTTTTAATAAATGAAAACAAATAACAATACTACATACATCTCTACAGTAAGAAAATCTTGCTCCGCTTTCGACATGTTTTGATGAGAGTTGTTTTACAAAGTGGCCCACGTTCTGTTTTGCAGCAGTGCCTGCCTACTACATTATCTGATCGGTCTGTAATAAATGTTATTGTCCAATCACCTGCTGAATATGCTTTTGAAAGGTTCTGCCCTATCCAAACACTTTCTATGGGCTCTTTCCCAGATTGAGTAGCAAAATATGTTGAACAGTCCATCTGGTGTGCTGGGTTAATCCTTGCCAAGTTCCAGTCTACAACAATTGTGAGCAGCCCAAAGAGGGACGGCCCAATCAGCATGTTTAGAGCAGGAAGAGGTGGAGCTTCAAGCAAGATGACAGCAGGAAGCGACTGCTCGTACAGCGATTAGCATAGATGCTGACAGTTTTAGTGGCAGTTTTATCAGACCTGGACTGCATTTTTTGTTAAATGTAAAACAAATAACGTTATAAGCTTCTCTATATATGCTCCACTTCTGACATGTTTTTGATGATTATTTTACGAAGTGGCTTACGCTCTGTCCTTTGCACTGCGGCAGTAGCACCCGCTAATTTTTCACTACATTATCTGATTGGCCCGTAATGACATGGTTGATTGCTACAGCCCTACTGCAAGCCTGTACAGTGTCATTATTTGTCAGACGGCCTTTATTCTGCCTAAACTTGGATTCTTTGTTAGAATGTTGAGCTAAAGTTAGTTTAAGTGTATTTTTGTTGACAGCCACCGCAGATTGCACTCCAAGCCCCCTTCAGTAAGTAAATGTCTGACATCAGCCTGACTTTGCCCAGTATTATCACAAGAAGCTTGTCTCTTCTGTGGTCATAAAGCAGAGCCTAACTGAGCCTGCTCTGGTTTTTTATGAACTCATAACTTGTGTACCAAGCTGAAAGTGTGTTTATTTTGCCAGAACGTCTCACACCGCCTTACTGTTTGTGAATGAATATTAACATCATGTCCTGGAAGGTTGGCAGGGGGAGATGGTGGTTTAAATTGAGGTTAGTGTGTGTGTGTGTGTATGTATCGGGGAGGGGGTGATGGGAGGGGGGTTAAATTGAGGTATAGCTGAGTGAGACAACAGCATAGTGTAGCAGGGAGCAGGCTGAGAGCTGCAGACTATTGGATCTGTATTGATTGAGCTCCAGCCTTTTCCATTTCCATGAACTCCTCTGAGCTGCTCCGAGTGGGAGTGATGGGGGGATTTGCTTGATCTTTATGATATTTCTTTAAACATGATGCTGTCGTTATGCCTCCCCAGAGAGGAGGCCAGCCATTTCCAGTAAATCAAAGGCCCGCCGTCCCTCGCTGTTTCCACACACCTTATTTATAACCCCACTAAACAGCCCCAACACACCACCACAACAACCACCACCAGCACCATTCTCCTAAGTGTTTTCAGCCTCTGAGATATTAATGTATTTTGTATCAGTATCATCACAGCAAAAGAAGCAGCAGCGCGGCTCAGCTACGTTCTTGACCCTCAGCTTACTGAGCTGATCAAGGGCTGTAATCATTAGTGACAGACACCGCATAGACATTAGATGACAATAATTTGAATTCTGTCTGCTCTCTCAGCAGGGGGTCATTGGGATGAGTCTTATCTGATTTTCTGTTTCAGAGAAGAGGATGTTGAGAGGCAGCCTCAGCGGGTCCGCAGACTTGACAACAGGCTTGTGGTCTTGGCGAATGAGAGCAGGGTAACCCATATACCCACTAGTGCAGGTGCCCTCTCCATGGGGCCAGGTGGTGGCTAATTCGCTTTCTTTGTCCCTCCTAATGAATCGTTAATTGGTTTGCATCACCCGCAGCGCAGGGGATAGCAGGTGTGAGTTCTGTTGGTGATAGAGGCCACTGTCACAGGCGAGTCTTCACACAAACACCGTCACCTACAGTTAACAGGCCAAATGTCACCTCATAACATTCAGCAGCTTGGAAGACACAAGAAGGTTATTAACATGAGCTGCATCCAAAAGCACTCCAAATTCACCATATAATATGTTATTTTACAGTCTAAAATCTGAATGAGTATTGTTGTTAAGTGTTAATTTGTCCTAAAACTTGAAAGTGAGTTAGCATTTTAACACATCCTTTTCTTCAATTTTTTACACAAACATCCACATAAAGCATATCAGATTTTGTCCTTTCCATCCCACCCCCCAACATAACAATAACCTTGACTCGAAATTTTAAGTTTTACTGTGTCTTTGAAAAGGATGTTGTGAACAAGTTGCCAACTAGAACTAAAGATCTGCCAGGGGCATTAAATGTTTTCCTTGTTGATGGTCTCACAGCCTTAACAGACCAAAGACGATTCGAAAATAAGAATTCGCAAAAAATGGCGAATATTGTGAAGGCACTTCTATTCACATTAAGAGCAACATGTATATGCATATATGTATGTATATTTATTGTATATAATCTAAAAAATGCATTTTGGAAATCAAAATGGAGGGCTGCACAGTGGGACACCAGGTAGTGCACATGCCTCACAGCAAGAAGGTTGCTGGTTTGAATCTCGCGTAGGTCAGGGCCTTTCAATGTGGAGTTTGCTTGTTCCCCCCGTGCATTCGTGGGTTCTCTTGGGGCATTCTGGCTCCCCAAACAGACCAAAAAACATGCTCATCAGGTTGATAGGTGACTCCAAATTCCCCTTAGTTATGAGTATGAGTGTAAATGGTGGTCTGTTTCTCTATGTGGCCCTGTGATCAGCTGGCAACCAGCACCCTGTGACCTGGAAAACCATAAAAGATATAGCTCATGGATGGATGGATGGAAATCAAAATTGACTCAACATCAAGTGGCTATGACAATGTCCTCTTTTTTATTTAACAAAAAGTAAATGGGTGCATCTGATTCATTTGAAAAGGAGAGCTTGGTCACATTCACAGTTTAATTCAGGAGCTGAAACTGCTCCACAGCTGCTTCAGGACAGACTGTTTACAGTGAAAGCTTCAGTAAACACACGTTGATCATACTGCAGCTCTTCCCCATACATTATGTCAAATTTCATTATCCTTGTCATTTTTATGACTTAAAAATTGCTGATCTCTGAAACAAGCAAACAATACGCTGTCTGCCATTGTTTTCGCTGCCTCTGTTTTCATTGCTCATATCTGGGCTGTCGAACAACAAAACTGACCCTGGTCCAAAGAAAACAAACCTACACAATTTCATAATTTTGCTGGTATGTAATCTTACATTAACTGACTAAGGTTAAAAAAAATCTATTTACATACAAATCCTGAGCAGGAAATTCAATCACTTAAGAAGTATGAAAAGTTAGTGGATTGTATTATATGATGAATGTACTTCAGCTTGTAAAGGGCTTTTCTAGCTATACAACTATACAAATGCTTTTATAAACCCAGGCTGACCGTGTCGAGGACATCTGCCTCACTGAACACAGGGAGCATTAATGTAACCACAAGGCTGTATGCCCATTTACATCCATTAATACAGTTGCTGCTTGGATCAAGCTTTGGGTAACCATGACAAACTCATAGGTTGGACAAAAGCAGTTTTGACATGTTGTACAAAGTCACTGTTGTGCCATCAACTGTTAACAAATGTGACTGACCAATGTATGAAAGTTGAAAGATCATGCTATCACATCCTGATGTCTGTTTTATATCTTTTTTTGCTTTTGTGAGACTTGAGGTTGAATCTGTTTCCCTCTGTAGACATGGAGATGTATAGATGTATGAAAAATAGATAGTTAGATAGTTAATTTTATTTTCAGCATTTCCACCCATGTGATCACATCTGAGTTTTGGTTTTTTTTTTCATTACAGTTTGAAACTTGATATGACATTAGTTTAAGTCCACTGTGTAGCGGGAAGTTGGTTGTTTTGGTCTTGGTTTTCAATTGGTTGCTTGTTTCACAGGTAAAATCTGGCAACACTTGTCACCAAAATTGAAGATATGAGCCTAAGTAAAAGCAAAAAAGGGGTTCTCTTGGTTAAAATTAGTTATTCTTTTGCTACCCATGACTTTATTCCCTGGCTGTTATATCAACAGTGGCACAGTGATGGTGTCATTGTCGATGCTGGAGTTGTGTCTGAACCTGTGTTCTTATTGTGCCAAGAAGTTCATTGTCCACTATATTCAACCCACTATTAGGGGAGAGAGAAAGAGTGTGTGGTTCTGTTTGTGTTTAAATCACTTTTAAATTGGTTAATGTACTCACAGGGAAGAAACCCTACAATGTGTCTCAGTCCTGCACACTGAAGCTGCCGTACATAAACAGGGCATCCAGCATAGTCAGTTTCATTTATCGGAGGGATGTTGTGAAGCTGACCTCTGCTCTGCTTTCTATCGATTCACTCTTAGCAATTTAAGATTTTAAGCTTTTTCCTACTCCCTGTAAAACCATCAAATAACTGCCTGAAATGTAAATATGCTGTGCATTCTGTGCTGACACATATGCCAGGATTATATCAGTCAATGTTTACCTCAACGTCATCTTCTGCCCTGCAGGTGGTTGCTCTGAACAAGCGCAGTAAGGAGGCCGAGTCTGCATTCCTGGGAATCTACAAACAGCTTATCGAGGCCCCAGGTGAGTCTCCCACCAAGACTAGAGCTGTGTCTCATCGTAAATAACAGCAGCAGTATAAGCAGCACACTCACACACATTAATTCTACAATATCCTCCCCTCCCATCCAAACATCAGCCCCCTAAGATGTGCTCACTCTCTAACCTTTACCTCTATATCTGAATCAGCCTCACAATTATACATACCAAGATCAATCATGTACATATGAAGCAATATGCACAGCCCAAATGTAATTTCTTTGCAGTGTATAGATATAGTGTAACAGCACACCGATGTAATATACATAAAACCTCCTACCCTGTGGCTCTTATCTATTTTTCAAAGTCTGCGCGCTCAGAGTGGTTTCCAAAACTCTGCGTGAGGCCACTTCAAAACCCAGCATTGGTCCTTGAGTGTAGCCTGGCTGAGGAGCGAACACATCCTCGAGGAGCTCGGCTGTTGATTGTGGAGAGCCAATTAAAATCCCAACTGAAGTCTGGCTTCTTGTGGAACGCGGGCCTGATGAGGCCAATGGGGGAAAAGTGGGAGAGGGGCAAAGATTGGGAGTTAGGGAGCAGGAAAGGCGCATTGCGAGTTTATTCAGTTGTTATTTCAATGCCAGGGCACATGTACTGTATTGCTCTTTGTTGCAGAAGACGGCAGCAAAATGCAGCCCAATCTCAGTCTAGATCAGAAGAACACTTGTGGCAGGAGTAGAGAATGCTGTTTACAGATTCAATGAATACAAGATAAAAGTCTGAGTCAGAGAAAAAGAGATGGCAGCAACTGACTTTTAAAGGTCTCCATTTTTCCTTGAAGTCCTCTGATATTGCACCACACACACACACATTCATACACACACGCACTTTGAATAGAGCTATTCGCTTGATAAGAAATATGGCCCTTTGAAGATGTGGTCAGTTTGCTTTTCTGTCGTGTACCCGCTGTATGAAAGCTTATATAAGCACAGGAGCCTCTGATGGAACACACTTTATAAACAACATAAACGTTCCTCAAAAAAAACATAGAATTGAATAATAGCTTCTGTGTTTAAGACTTTACAATAATGGTGCATCCAAACTAAGGCTTTAATCATAAGGTTGCTTTCACACATACAGATGGAGCCTCTAATTTCCCTCACTTTCCTTGGCACAGTTTTGGCTGGTCCATGACAGGAAAGTGCAAGGACCTTCCCATCCCCATGGATCGATTGAGATCCCTACGATGATATGATAATCATGTTACCGTTACTACTCATAATTTACAGGATATGTAAATTAAAATTTTGATTACCATGGAAAATTTCATTAAGTGCAAAAATTGAAAGCAAAAACCAACCAAAAAGCAAAACCTTATTGGCTGATAATTTGCTGGTAACTGGCTGGAAGTCGGCTGGCATTTGGCTGGGAGGGAAAAATTGAAGTGGCTGCATCCGTGAAGTTCAGCAAACTCAGTTTGGCTTGGGTTGAAGTTTCAACATTTACCACGTTTACATGAGAGTTTTAATTCCCCTTTAATTCTGAATAAAACTTAAGTCCTCTTTAAAAAGATTAAAAATGACCTTGTAAACATCAAATTCCAAATTAAAATGTTAATTCCAAATAAAACTTCATTCTGAAGCAAGTGGCTGATTTATTCTGATTTTAAATCTGAATTGAATAATTACTCGATCATGTATACGTTCATTCAGCTTTAAATTAATTCCGGTCGTTCTGCACATGCTCGTTCCCTTGTCCTGTCGCGATGACACACAGGACGCTGATGGGAACAGGATGGCTGCCCGAAGCAAGCGTAGGACTTAACCCGAAACAATTTTTTTAATAGAGCCTTAGAAGATTTGGAAATAATGAAAAGAGTGGATGGACATAAGCATAAAAATGCAGACCTTTTTAAAGATGTAGCGTCCAAGTTGGACGAGGTTTCCCTGACAGAGATGCTGGAGACGTTGAACCGGAGTTTGTTTTCTTCCGGAAAACACTTCCGAATTATTAATTACATGTAAACACAAAGAAGAATACTTTAATTCCGAATTATTTACTTCTGAGTACTAAATTCCGAATTAAACAAACATCATGTAATCGTGGCCATTGTTGCACAATTCATTCCAGTTGGTTTTCTTTCACACCGTTCCTTGTCATGCAGACCAAAGGCCTGTCAAATGGTGTGTATTTTAGCCATTCACCTCCAGTTAGGGCTGTAGCTGCTTCTGTCATCCAGCACGTTGTTGCACTATGACCCCGGAATACGCAACCAGGCTTTAAGCAATAACACTGTTTAGCTTGAAGAAGTTCTGAAATATGCTGAGCCGTTCAGGAACGATAAAGCTGCATTTAGGCTGCGTCAAGTGGCACTTTCATATTGACCGGAGCGATGTGTAAATCTATTTCACACAGAGTTGTGAACATTAACCCAGGGGTCAGCAACTTTGATTACCAAGAGGGACACACACATACATAAAGTCAATTTAAGCTCCTTTTTAGTGCAAGAAAGAATGAATGTTTACCAGTTTTTAAAGCACAAATACATTACCTTTACCATTGTTTCCAAATATGCGTTTTTACTTATACTCTATATTGTATTTTAATGCCTCATAAAATATATGAAGAGATCCATTCATTGAAAAGTAAGTTCTTTAATGACTTGTAAAAAACAAAGCACATACCACCAATCTAAGGCTGGTAGAAATATTTTATCACCTATCCTAATTTGTGCATTATGTAGTACTGGTTACTCATAATGAATCATATCTAGCAGTTGTTGTGTTTTCTTCATATTTCCGATTTTTTATTTTTTTTTGTAAATGATTGGTGGGCTGCATTGACTGGGGTGAAGGGCCAAACGTGACCCCCAGGCTACCAGTTGCCCACCCCTGCATTAAACCACTGTTAAGCTGTTTTCAAACCAAACACCAAAAACATGTTGCGTTGCATATTTGCAAATATGTAAATTTCGAGTATTTATTTACGAATGGTTCATATTCAATGTGGTGAAATTTTGCCATCTAGGCCCAAAAGCAGCAAGAGAGGGGCGTAGGTCTGTCTTCTAGCCACAACACCGACTCTGCTCTTCTTTTTTTTCCCGATAAAGCCGGAGACCCACTTCTTCTCTCTGCCTGGTTTATTGTTTCTAAAATGTGTTTCTGGTAGTTCTTCCATGAGTTTTAACATATTTTTTCTGATTAAAAAAACACATTAAATCGCTGCTAGCTACCCAGAAAAACACACCAGTAGCCAGCTAGCAGTTGTGCTAACTGCTGTTGCACTGGCTGACTTTGTTCACAACACAGTTCAATGTATTTTAGGATATTAGCACTTCATGTTGACAAAGTAAAGTAACAAATCCATTAATGTTAAATATCACATTAAATGAATGTCTTAAACTAATTCAAGATACTCTTTGAAATGGCATCAATAGTGGAAAAAAATGTGATAAATATTGATATCGATAAATGTAGTGAAATATGTCATGATCACTTATTTTTTTTGCCATATCGCCCAGCCCTTGTTTATTTTCTCTCCTTTTTGGTTAAATTGTGAACAATCTGAAAAACTTGTTGAGTGTTTTCTAAAGTTTTGAAAAAACTGGCCCTATGGCAGTTAGAAGCATACTTACATGGCCCTCTCCATAACCAAATTTGCCCTTCTAGAAATTCTGCCAGCAAAGCGTCTGCTAGCTGAACTCTGTTCATAAACTACAACACCATCAGTCAGCACTCAGTGTACTAATGGTCTTTTGGTACATGCTGTAGTTAAAAAAATTAACTAGTAGAGCTCAGTACAGTTATGCATAGTTTGGCACAGTGAAATATTTATAATCAAGATAATGTCTGCAGTTCAGGGGTACTGGAGTCCGCAGAACAATCTTACCACAATTGGAATGGCAGTGTACTTTGCTGTGCTAGTGGCCCCTTCCACATACCTACAAGTCACATCCGGTTGTCTGCTGGTAACCACTCACATCGTCCATTTGGAATTTATCAACGTTCAGGTTTCAAACACAACTCTATCACAAATAAGTATCTTATTCATAATTTTACGCGGCAACAACGGTTACTTGCAATTGTGTGACTTCTCCTCCATCATGTTGCTGAACGGTGCGAATTGCATTGTGGGATTGTAGCTGTGAAAAGTCCTCTCAAGTTACGTTCGGTAGCAGACTTGGTAAAAGGGGCGGGACAAGCCCACATCCGGGTACGTGAACCAAACTTGTTTCGATTCCGACTTTGAATTGGAACAGAGCTTCGGCTGTGATTGATAACATATCACGAGTCCGCAAGTCCAGAAGTACGCTGAAGTACACATGTTGAGAAACAGCCTTTTTGCGTTTACAGGTATGGCTCACCCTGGTAAAGTCTGGATAATTTCAAGGGGGTGTTGAAGTGTGAATGGTGTTTATTACGAGGCTGACAGAAAAGTTAGTCTGAGACTGCCACTTCTTTATGAAAATGGCCTCAAAAACCCCCCTCCTGTACTTGTTCTTGTACTTAATGCAGCCTATGAGACAAACACACCATGCTCTTTTCTCTGGCTGCAGAATCAAACAGAAAAACAGCCATTGAGGATGTTGTGTGTTGAGCTCATACTGTATCTGCCATCTGTGATGATGGCCCTCAGTACCTCGCGCCTGTTTGTCACTGTACATCGTGCTGCTAGTGTCCAAGGTCACAACTCCCCCCTCTCTGCCCACCCCATGCTTGAATGGATGACTCCAGGTACATTGGAGGACAGTCGTTTGGCTGTGGCCCCACTTCATTTCTCTCTGCCCCTCAAACACAACAGTGAGCTTCCCCACCATTCCCCCAACAAATGCTACAGCTCATGTATTTTTAATCTTTTGACAGATGCAATTATTCTTTACACACCATGCTCGTTAATCTTAATGCAGTTATTACTATTCATTGCAGGACGTTTTTTCCCCTCCTATTATTTCATTTGAAAGTGCCTCTCATTCGGTGTGTGTGTACGGGCTGGTTTGTGTGCCAGATACTAAGGCCCCCTGTCCAATCAGAAGAGGCCAACAGCTCAGTTAATGAATGCACAGGGTGAACAAGAGGAGGGGGGAGGGGCACACACACACAGCAGCAGCTCAATATGTGACCTGTTGTATCTGGCTATCATTAACATCTGGTCACATATCAGTTATCCACTTTGCCATAACCACGTCTGAATACAAATAACACATCCCTTACATCAGCAGGAGTCTGGCATGATCATGCTCAGATTTGCAAAGACTGTGCTCGAGTGTTATAAAGTTTGAACTACAGTAAGCTCATAATGTGTAAATCAATCAGTCTTGGTTGAAGTGCCAATTCATTTGTTATCTCAGGACACTTTTCAACAAAAGCAGGTCTAAACCCCATTCTGAAAGGGATAGTTTGTATTTTTTAGGAGGGCTTGCTCAAGGCCCCGGAAAATATAATTGCCAATAAAGCAACTGGCCAGCTCTGACGCTAGGTGATACATAGCAGTTCATGGTGCCACCGAAGGCCCCGTGATTACCCAGCTTTCAGGGTAAAACTAGACAAACAGTGTCGCAAAATACTTACTGTTTTTGGTCTCGCCAACATCACGATGGCAACACATCAGATACAAAAAGGCCAAAATATTCCCTTTCTCTGCGAAAACACATGCAAATACAGGGCGCTGCCATTTTGTGAGCAAAGGGACGTAAAATAGCTGCACTGTGATTGGTTGAAGACATCGACATGTTGATTGCCACTCTCTGATTGGTCAGTACACTATGACTGAGCATGCTCGAGCAGAAATCGAGTAATTTTGCATGCATGAAGCAAAAGGTGTTTCCGCTTCCGTTTGAGAGAGAAAATTGTATACCGTATTTGTTGTGAAAATACTGAAATTTCATTGATTAAAACTTTAAAAAAAAGGTCATTTTTGAGTTGTCTGAGAGAGTAAGGTTTGGGCGAAATTTGGATGCGTGTTACATTGGAGTGCAGTGTTTTTCCAGGCAAATATCGTGAAAATATTGGTTGTTTGTTATAATCGAGGGCGTGTTATAATCTAATAATTACAGTAGATGATAAAATATTTCTACTAACCTTAGATTGGTGGTACATGCTTTTTTTTTACAAGTAATTTCGGAACTTACTTTGCTTGTATCTCTGAATATCTTTTATGAGGCATTAAAATATAATACATAGTATTAGTTGAAAGTATATGTGAAAAAAATGGTGAAGATAATATTTGTCCTTTAAAAACCAGTAAACATTCATTTTTTTTGACTGCATTATAAAGAAGCTTTAATTGGCTTTAGTCATGTTTCAAAAAATCCTGATATTTTTATTGTGTTTGACTTAAAATGTATTAATGTTGGTACAATCCTATTTTGAAGCTTTATATTTGGTAATTTTTGTTTATTGATATTTTTTTCCTTAGTGTGACCCTCAGGCACTGAAAAACAAATCTATGAGGCCCTCTTTGTAATCAAAGTTGCCCACCCCTGATTTAGACACTTTCTGTCTTTTAAAACTTTCTGGACAGCAACAACCACAGATGCAAAGCAACACAGCATGAGGAGCTTTTCTTAGTTTTAACCATGGGGCAGAAAACATTGTCAGACGTGCTCAGACTTGTGGGTGCCGGTCGCCAAGTGGATCACATCCATGCACTTACCGAATACTGAGGCCCCTTCCTTGTGCAGGCCACCCAGGATTGACTTCAGCCTGCAGCCCATATCCTTTGTGTCTTCCCTCACTGTCTCACCCCCTTTCCTGTTCTGTCTACTGTCTTTCCAAAAAAAAGGAAGAGAAATGGTCCAACTGAAGGTAACCAAACTGCAAACCATGAGCTTGAGTGTTCATTTTTAAAATCTATGAAGAAACACATTGCTATACTCTCCCTGAGATAAACATGTTTAAGATTCAGACTCAGAAAGTTCCCTTAAAAAACTCTATATATCTCTCAGGGGGTAAAATATTGCATCAAGTAATGTTTCATTATTGTTCACTTCGGCCACAGACTCACTTGGATGCAGTTTGGCAATCAGGGTTTTGCCAAGGGACACATTAACATGTAGCTGCAGGAGAACCAAAGTAATGGTTACAGTTTGGTTAAATTGCTTGTGATATTCACATTAACAGCCATATATAATCATAAAGTGATCATTATAATGGGTAAATTAGCAACAATATTGATAATGCAAAGGAAAAATAATAAAAGGAGTTGAAGTTGAGCAGCTCAAACAGAAGTAACATCTTGACAGAAGTGATTGAAGTGATTTTTTCCTTCTTCTCTTCGCTTTCATGAGGCCCCTGAGCCGAAATGTCAGTCCGCTGGAGTCTTTCATTAGTGCTCTATATTTTGATTTGCTTATGACATCTCCCCTTGCTGTGCACTGTACTCCTACCTAGTCAGAGTCTTGAAAGAGGCCTGTTAACAGTGTTTCCCTAACAATGTTTATTTCACCTCCGCACGGTTTTGATCAGTGCAGATAAACATCCTGATCACTGAAATCTAAAAAACAGTGGCAGCTTCAGCCCAAATTCACGGCTTTCTCAGAGATGCACCTCACTTCCTCTCTCATTTCTCTTCTTCTCCTCCCCGTCTCGATCCGCTCTTCTCGCCTGGTGTGTGTGTCTGTGTGTGGCGTTTGAACGTTGGCGTTTGTTGCCACCTCTGTTAGAGCAGCGAGGCCCTGTCGCCAGGGGCGTAGCCCTGAGACTGACGCTCCAGGTGTTTGCTCTTCCTTGCCTCCTCTCAGTACACACACTCATCCCTCAGGATCCAGCCCGCTCCCCCTCTCCTTTAGAACACAGCTCCTTTTATCTGAGCAGGGAGCTCGCTCAGAGTTTGTGAAGATTCTGATCTGAATACACCCCTCTAAGTGTGTGTGTGTGAGCTGCGCCTACGGCATGTCTGAGGTGTGTGTTTGTCTCGCTGTATATTTGTGTTCATGGAGGTAGAAATGTTTTGCCAACAGTGCTTGCTGGTGGCGACCAGGGGTACTGCAGGGGGCCTGATTTTTTTCACATGAAGTCGCGTGTCTCTCCGTGTTATGAGATGGTTTTAACAATTTCACCTCAGAATTTTCCCAGGGCTATGAGATTATCAGGACAAAATGCACTGACCTTAGCAATTCAGAGTTATTCAAATGCATGAAGAATGGCTGTCCTTCCTCAACCCTTCTTATACATAAACAAGCACCAGCTAGAGAGGCCTGCCAGGCACAGCAGGCCGGCTTTATTATAATTTTGCAGCTGAGTACCTACAGTCAAGATGAGTGCAAAGAAGGGTATCCGTGTGTGTTTGTGGCGGTCTGCTGGAAAATAACGACATATAAAAGCTGATGGAAAATGAAAGCTCTCTGGGCGGGACGAAATTATGCACAAGTGATTAATAAGAGCAGTAATAAACAAAGGCCCAGGAGATGTTTGAGGTGCTTAATAATGCATTATGTTCATAAAAGAGCTGGGCCTCTCCAACTGATCCCTGTGGAGTAGGAGACCCCAGCGGGACGGGGAGAGAGTGTGCTCTTAAAAGACTGCGCCGTGTGTGTGTCTGTGTGTGTGTGCAGGAATGTCTGCATGTGTGTGAGAGCCTGAGAGCAGGTCCGATGTAACCATGGCATTCAAAAATCTGGGATATTTGATGAGGTCGCTTACCTTTGATTTATTATGATTAGACTTACCTGTCTTATGAGAATGATTAGTAAGTAGGTTGCTTTAATATCAGAGGTACCCTGATTGCTCTTTGACTGATCATTATTGGCTGATATTTATCAAAAATACATTATCGTCTTGGCAGGATTAAAGGGGTAGTCCGGTGTTTTTGAAGTGGGGCTGTATGAGGTTTGCGTCAAAAGTAAAAACCTCAGCAACAATCAAGGCTGCCCATAAGGGGGGATAATGGGGAAAACTTTCTGGGGCCCAGCCTCATAGGGGCCCATCAGGGTTACGAAAAATGATCTGTCTTATGGTGCGTTCCAGTTGATCTCGGAACTGGGATATTCCAAGTTGCAAATTAGATGCATCACTGGGAACGTCCCTTTTGGTTGGAATTTCCCACTTCAAAGTCAGATGTGCTTCAGCTACCCCGACTTTACCAACTGGAAACTGGAACATGTCTAGCTGGGATGTGACGTAATTCCCATTTCCCTCTTCCAAGTTCTGATGTACATAGAAAGCAGCATTAAATTCTAATGTTTTCATTTCCTAATGTACTTACAAATGTTCACATTTATTTACAAGCATTTAGGTTTAAGTGTTTGTCTGTTTCAAAAGTTAACTCATTTTCTTTCCATAATATGTTTTTTTTTCATTACATTCTTATTTTGCGGAGGTCATTGGATATAACTGTATGGGCCCTCAGTGTAGGGCTTTGTATCAAGGACCAGGAGAAAAGTCTGGATGGTGGCGAATGTAGGGGGAGGAAAAAGGATGGTTTTGGTTGAGGAATAAGCTGATTGACTACAGGATAGGAAGTTAAAATATAGAGAACAGGGTAACTGACCAAGGTTCTGGTTTATGTCTCTAAATCATGGAAGGACCGTTTCAGGGGCCAAGATATTTCTGTGCGCTGGCCACAGTGATGGTGATCAGCTCTTATGCTATAAGAAAAGAGGTGTCACAGAAGCTGAGCTGTACATTTCTGCTAAAACGGCCAAGAGTTCTGAGTTGCTGAATGATTTTTTTAGATTTAGGTTAGAGTTTAGTAAAAGGTATCATGATCTTCTTCTCCCCAAAAGCCTTCTAACAACATTAAAAGAAAAGAAAATTGATTTTGCAGGACATTGGATATGACTTTGATATGTTCTGAGGACATTTGGGACCAGTGTAAATTTGATAAAAAAGGAATAGAACATGCTCTTTCAAGCGATACGTCAACTTTTTTTTTCTTTTTGTGTCTTAAATCTGCAGGCTATTTGCGTTTAAGAATGGTTTGCAAACGAACGGCTCACTCACAACTGCAAATCGGTGCTCTTTAAAGAGCAGTTCAAAAGACTTGACTCGTTCACAAACAGCACATCTCTAGCGCAAACAACCACGGAAGCAGGTCAGCAAAACAAAGCCTCTGTTTATGAGTTGAAGAAGATAATACGATGATAGTAGATGATAAGGTAGCATAAAGCTGTAAAAAAAAAAGTCACAACAACTACACGGGACCGTTAAGAGTTGCTGAAGAGTTTATCTGATGACTGTAGGCAGAGGCAGGCTAGCTATACCCACTGACTTTCAATGTTTGAGCTGAGCTAACTAGCGGTGGGTGAGCTCTGCCCTTCTCTTTCTTTCTGGACGTACAGACAAAAGAATGGTGTCTATCTGCTTGTCATGGACTCAGGAGTGAGGCAGGACACAAAAAGAAATCAAATGTTGGTGTATCGCTTTATGGGATCATAACTAAAAACCATCGCTGTGGCAATTTATATTACTGTTGACATCTCATACAGATCTACATTAAATATAATGAGCTATGCTTTTATGGCCTGTGGTCACTGATACAATCACTTGTAGTTAATACTCCATGCAGCACCTTTGGGTTACAAAACAAATGTGCCCACGCATCTGTTAGCTCTGCTGCTCTGTCATCCTCATATAGAAACTGTTGGTGAGTCCCCAAACTTTGTTTTTGGTCCTGTTAGTTACGAATTTTGATCCAGTGTTGAAGTCTTTGTCTTCATCCCTGGTGAGACTGTCAGGATAAATGCTAGCTAACTTTGCTAGCTTACAATGGTGTTAGTGATAAGGTCCAGACAAGCGCATCATGATCCTTAAATGTTGGCAAGTAAACAACTGTTAGAAAATGTTCTGCACATGATGGTCACAGATGTCATTTCAGAAAAGAAATCAAAGTTTTGGCGAGAAGCTTCGATAAATACAGTCTTTGAAGGTGAGATGTGTTTGTTTTCTCAGCTGTATGAAATAATTACATCAGGTGAGACAGTTAGTGTTCTGAGACTAATTACCTTTATTATCATGAGACAAATAATAAGAGGAGGAAAACTTTTTTAAACTATGAGAAGAACGTCAAAATGTCACGAATGAATGAAAGAAAACAATTGTGGGAAAAAAAGGTTATATGTGATGTATAGAATTATGTTGAAGTTTGAGAATGAAGTCGAATTTTGTATTTCAACTTTATCCTCAAAATGTTTGACTTTATTCTTGCTATTTTGACTTTTATCTAGAGGTGCACAATGTAAAAATATCCTCCTTCTATAATACACTGTTTTTCTCTTGTAAACTATTCTGAGCTTTTGCCCACTGGACAGGCTCAACCTTTCAGTCTGTTAATAATTGTGATAATTGATTTGCCTAAATTAGGGCATGTAATAAGTGAAACATCATAATGTGTAATTGTGTTGTCCTCCCTGGGATAACAGTTGTTTTGAGTCTTCAGTGTTTTTTGAAGCAAACTGTTTAACAAACACTCATCCAGAGCTGGATATAAGCTCCTGTCACCATCAAAATATGGATGTTTTATTTTTTCATAGTCAGGTGACTCTTGTGGTTGTTAATCACTAGTTTAATCATAATTTATACAAAAGAGATTTTCTGGACAAAAATGTAATATTTGCCAATATTACAAAGCCTGCCATGATAAAATATTGACAGGGTACAAGTTTATAAATAGAAAACAGAACAATATTCTTGAAAAAAATATCTATATCTTTATATATATAGATATAGATATAGGCATTGTATATATATGTGTGTGTGTGTGTGTGTGTGTTTATGAATCAATGACTGTGTCGCAACATTTGCATTACAAACATATTTATTCGTATTTGTGTTTATGGAGGTCATCTAATGGAGACACTTCATTCAAGGCACCAAACATTTGTTTTTTAAGAACTTTAACTTTTCTCTGTATTCTGATCATTTTTAAGTAGTAATCTGTACCATTTCCTCAAATTCTACCATCATAATTCTGTATTTTTCTCTATTTCTGATTTCCTTTTGAACACATTTACAGATATGAGCACTCTAATAGTTATTTTTGCATCATTAAGCCATTTATTCTTTGTTATAAGTGGCCCGAGTTCCAGTGTATTTTTGTGAAATTGTGAAATTGTGTAACAGATTTAATCCATTACACGTTTAATGAAGTAAATATTTTTATTTATTTTGTGTTATCTTGCTCTTAAAAAGAGGGCGTTGGGAGTTGCTTCACAACTAGTGGGGGGTGTATCGGGAGAGCTTTTGACCTCCGTGCCTCATATTTTTATTAGCTGCAACATGCAAAAAATACTCTCAGTCTTAATCAAATGCTGTCACAGCACCAAATATCTGATAAGTAAAGCCAAAGGAGATCATGTTTTCTGTGGAGGTTGAACTAATGTTGGTCACAAAAGGGTTGTAACTTGCCCCAGAGGGTACAAAATATCCTCCTCTTTCCTAAATCTAAGGTGTTAGCTGGTAACATCAGCTCACTGTTAGTCCATCTCACAGGAAACTGTTACACGGGTGTGCAGCAGGAATTTCAAAATAAAGCACAGTCCCACTCTGTTGGAGCTCCTGTAACTTTAAGGCCCTCTGCCCCACATGGGCCAGGTCTACTCTGATTAGGTGACCTGTCTACTCTGTGGAAATTGGTAATTTCAGCACCATCTTGAGTGGCTCTGCATTCTCTCTACAGTCTATGCTCTGCACTGAGCCAGTGGATTTGAACCACCTATGCAACAGCGATTGACATCACAGTGGTAGGGCTGAGGAAACCAGCCATTTGAGGTAGCTATCGAGGCTGTACATGGGAGAAGAAGAAGAGGTCCTGATACTGAGGACTTTATTGTCTTGTTCATAGAAGTACTCTTTCATGCAAAGTCAGCATGTTAAACACACTAAAAAGCAAATAAAAAGAATAATATGGGCTGTTTAGTCTGAACACTTGTTCACAGGGCTCTGTCACCTCCATATATTGATATTTACAAAAGTAGGCTGATTGAATAGTTATTTCAATAATTAAAACATCTGTTTCCAAAGAGTTCTTTACAATTTTGATACAGCCATATCAGGAAATCTGTTTTTTTTTTTTCAGTAATATTGTTTATTGCTTATTGGGATCCCCATTAGCTTTGGCACTTAACCACAGTTGCTCTTCCTGGGGTCCATAACTTAAAACAATAATTGATTTAAACAAATTACAAACTAATGAACCATTAAAAATTAAGTACAAAGATACATTTAAAAAGGTAGTCATTTTACAACATGCCTTTCCTTTGTCCAAAGCATCAAAATTAATAATTGACAAAAACAAAACTTAAAAACGTAAAACAAGTCAAAAACAATTAAACCAAAACAATTTACTAAAGCCAAGCTTTATAGAAAACTTAATAAGACTCTGATTCTGAAAATGAAGAAGCTGGAGAAAAAAGTGAATGTTAGATTTTTTTTAATCCATCAGTCACAGATTTAGGCAGGCAAAAAAAAAAAAATTAAATCTGCACCTAACCATAACAAAACACAGATCATGATTAGTAGGCTACCAGTATTGGTTTTGACACATGAGTGATAGTAGTCTGCAGCAGAAAGTCTGATCGGGGCATCCCTATTTGTAATTTGAATCATTTGATGTAAAGTTTAGTTTGCATGTCTCAGGCACTTCTGTTCTCACTTCAGCATCTTGTGTTAATTTAAAATGGCAGCCTGCTCTGTCTTCACTCTTTGTTCTGAGCTTTAAAATGTGTCTGTATTGATGTCATTTCTTCTCCGTCCTTCAGTCTGTCAGACAAAGACAGAGAACAGCTATGAAAATGAACAGGTTAAGAAGTTTCTCTTTCAGCTTTGTTTTGTTCACACACAAAAGCTGCTGCTTCCCACAATCATTTTTTTCATTGCTCCTATCTCTTTATTTTAGTATTTTCTCATTCCTCCTCCACATCAAGGTGAAGTGAGACTTCGGTTTGCTATCTGAATATCAAATACTCGCTGGTTTAAAATGCACTACAAACAGAAAAGTCATGTTTATGAATTTGTTGCAAACGGTTTGTTTTTTTTCTGATGGAATCTAATCCTTGACAGGTAGAAAAATAGAGGCATTTATCCTACATACCTTACACCACTTTACATTGTCAGTGAAGGTGAAAGTAAAGATTAAGTGTTCTCTCAACCTAGTTTTGGTTCTTGACAACAGCATTACAGCAGTCTTACTGTTTGTTGCAGCAGCGGCGGAGCATGTTTATGGACCTTGAAGTCCACTCAGAGGAAAAAAAACAAGACTGTTTTGAATGAAAAGAAAAAACCTTGGAGCACAGCCTTGTAAATTAATTTGTTCGTGTTGTATGATGGGAACACAGCTGGCCTCATTAACATGCGCACAACAAATAATTATAGCGTTTTTTTTTCTCTCTTCAGCCAGCCAATGCTTGGCTAATGGGCTTGCTGGGTTAATTATGTCAGAGCGTAATTACACAGGGCCCAGGGAGACATAATGGTGCACCCTGCTGCGCCCACACCGCCTAATGATGGTGTATCGCTGACAGGGCCAAGACGGACCGCCCCGACACACCTGCTTGTCTTGGCGCACACCACCCCAGTCCACCCCCACCCACCTAAGCACACATCCTGGGCCTGTGCAGCGTCCTCCCTAGTGCCACCTGCAGTCCGGTGAGCTCCTGAGCCTCTGACAGGATTTTGCTCCTGGAGTTAAGCCTCCACCCAGATACACAAACTGCCTCCTGCTTTGAGATGTGCAATAGCAAAGAAACCATTTCACAGTGACCACAAGGAAGCAGCTACAGGGTGGCAGCCTCATTATCACTCAGCTTAAGTGATGAAACACGATATCAATGCAGCTGAGAATGTGTAAAAACAATTAAAAGTCCTGACAACTTTTGGGGGCTTTAGGTTTATACCAATTTTTGTTTGATTTCTGTTAAGTAGGGCATCTCTCTCTGAATAAACCATGATTATCAGGGCCTTCATTAGATTATTTTTCCAGCTGGGATTGATCTTTGGGTTTCAGTTGTGTACTTGAGATTAATTGCATTTTAGTTTTATCTTGTTTTTTTCTTCGCTTTTGTATTGGTTCAGTAGTCAAATGATTGCAAAGACATTTATGTATTTAATTGTTTTTACTTAAATGTGCTAAACATCATCATTCATTAGGAAATATGTAGAAATGCATGTACAAATTTTCTCACTGACATCCGATGATCCTCTGTTAATGTGACAGATTTTAAACCTTTCAGGAAACCACATTTCTCTGTAATAATAACCCAGTTAAGGTTAACATTTAACATTTTCCAACTACTCCTCTGTTCTTGTTTTTACTTTGAAATTTGTCCTGCCTGAAGGTAAGGGTACCTGCTTTCCCACCTGGATTAAACTCTGTGTTTATATTTTAAGGAGAAAGTAAGGAACTTCTGTTAGTTAGTGACATATGTTCAACCACTCTGGAATAAAATAATAACTTAAAATAGCTTTTGGGAACAGAAAAATGGTTTACTTGTGATTTGTCCACTGGGTTGTCCGTGAGTTTCTCAGACATTCAAAGGAGTAGCAGTGTCCTGCTCATCGGTAAAGGAGCATGAGGCATCTCTGGTGAATAAAGGAGCAGCTATTTGCTATGTTGCATAAAACAGTTTATTATGGCCTGTCTTTGGCAAAAGGGGGGTGCTCTCTGTACTGGCTGTGCGCTCGGCCAGCAAGAGACTTAACATACAAGGAAAGGCTTTTAAAGAACTTGATGAATGCTGTGATCCAGTTTTTTTTAACAAAATCATTTTTCAGTGTATTTGTCCTTCAATCTCCTCCTCCTTAACTTCTGACACTGACTCCAAATGTGTACCTCTGAGCTCATCAGGTGAATAGGAAGAGTGTTATGAATTGGCGCTATACAAATAAAGATTGATTGATTGATTGATTGATTGATTGATTGATCAAGCTCTGTGATTTGTTTTTGGGCCAAAAACTGCTTTACCGTGAACACAGTGTGAGCTGGTGTATTGTCTTGATGAAGAACGAAACCATTTTTCCACAGCTGCGGTCTCTTTCTTCTGACTTTTTTGTACAGTTTTTGCAGAACCGTTTTGTAAAAGTGTTGATTCACTAGTCTGAGGTTTTGTGCCATTTTTGGCACACACTTTTTTTCATGTTCAAATTTCATGCAAAAGTTTCCAAACTGTCTCTTTATCAACGGAGACCATTTCTGCTCCCACTCTTAAACTGAGCTGTCGATCATTACAACACCTGGTTCAATTTTTTTAAATATTTTCAGAAGTTTTTCTGGATGTTCATTGTCTTGGACATCCTCTCTGCCTCTAATATAATCTTTTGTGCCATTCAAACACGTACACATGTGACATGCAGTGTGCCCCATACGCTCCAGTCAATGTCCAAAATGAACCTCACGACTAGAATAAATGAAAAAAGCTTTGGTCTGCAGCTGATCGTGCCAAGACCATCAAGACAAGACCCAAACTTGATTCTGTTCTGCGTGCCATCCGCATGGTACTGAGGCAATGCAATTGCTGACCATGAATCAAACTTGCTCAGCCTGTCGGTGTTGGATGCATGACAAAAATATCAGTTGTATTAAAAGGAATAACTGTGACAGCACTAGTTGGTACTTTTAGCATGTGCTAACATTAAACCCTGAAGTTCAACTACCTTTCCTTCAGAATAAAAAAAATCTCCTGTGCTTGATCCAGCACAATTCCCCCTAGAGCCTCCTTTACTTCACTAATTCAGAGTTTATGTTCTTCATCAGTAAATTATTTTCAGCGTGCCTCATATTAAACCATTTCTTTAAATAGTGCATAAAGAAACTTTAAAGGGAATACAAGGTACCGCGGGAGTAATGTTAGGGTCAAGTATGAGAATCAAAGATGTGAGGATTTATTTTATCATCATTTTTTCTGATGCACTGAAAAAAAAAGTAACCATGTCAAGAAAAAAAATAAAAGTCAGATTTAAGTGAAAACAATGAGAATAAGGTTGAAATACAGTTTTGAGAGAAAAGTCACCATTTCATTCAAAAAGTTAAAGTCTTGGAAACAATGCTGAAAATAAATCTGCTTATTCTTAAAATTATATTTCAACTTTATTCTCAATATATTGACTTTAAGAACAATATTTGGACTTTTTATTCCACATTGCATTATAAAAAATATCTCAGCTGAAGACCTTGATATTGAAGGGTATTGGGGACAATCAGGAGAAAAAATATAATAGAGGAGGGACTGCCGGTCTACCAGAAGTTCTTTACTTCTTTCAAAATAAGAGCAGAGTTTTGTACAAACAGAGGGTGGAGTAATCATACCTAAAAGCAGCGTAAACACATGACAAAAGACAGATTGTTTTGGAACACCAGGACATGGGACCTTAAAGAGTAAAAAAGCAAGCAAATTGATAAGATTAGACAAATCATTCCACAACAAATTACGATTTTCAGTAAAAAGGTAATGCTACTGGCTATTATATTCTTTTTAACTATTCCTTTTTATTTAAAAATGTATCTCCATGAGGAAAGAGACCACATTTAATTCCTTACATACCCAGACTGTCAGAGATTCTAAATAAAACAAAATACTAATGAAGTTTTTGTTTTTTGTTTTGTTTTGTTTTTTTTTCACTTTTGATCCATGCCACTCTTTACATAATTTTAAGTACACTTGCACAAAGATTGCTGTAATACATGGGCTGTGTTTTCAGAGTGCATTTTGTTGTAATCTTTATTTCCAAACTAAAATAAAAGTTAAAAAGTCCCAAAATTCCCTGCAACTAGAGGCTGATGTTCTGGTTTGCACAGTGCAGCATTATTCGGTGTCCGCCCTGGTACCATTTCCAAACCAGGGACCAGGTTCTGTGAGACTTGTTAAGTCAGAGTAAGCCTGCAAAGTGGGCATCCCAGGAAGACAACAACCTTTGCTTCACTGAGGAGCCGGAAGCTGTACCTTGTTGTAAAGGTGACTGATCAGGCTTTTTAAAGATATAAAATAAATTACAAGTTAAAGAAAACTGACCAAAATAACATTTATAAACTTTTTTTTTTTGAGAAGTGTAGATTACCTTGCTAATTCCTGTGGATTTTATGTGTTGACATTTTTGGTATATCAACAATGTTGTGATGTGTAGAGGCAAATCATATCAGTGCCCCAGACCAGTTTGAACTGGTCCTCAATTCCCATCCCTTGCAATGACATTGAAGTTACTCACCTGCTGAAAAGTGGGCAGTCAGTTTTCTGTTTAGTAAGTGGATTGACAATCAGCAGATCTCTAAAAACAGCAGATGTATTGTCTTTTAGTTTCCGTAGTCATAGTTTAATTAGTAGCCCCTTTTTCTTTAGTTATCAGCAGTCTTTCTGGACTCTCCCTGAGTAACTGTAGATCCCAGGCCCTCAGAGAGAACCCCCGCTGCTCTCCTTTGACGGGGGTTAATTTTGTATACAGACTTAAGTTATATCCCTTCACTTTAAATTTGACTTTACTTTACTCCCCTGCCACTGCCTGATAATCCTGGCTTGTCCATGTGTGAGAGATCCCTTACTATAATCTCTGTCCTTTGATCATCAAAAGTTGAAAGGATATATGTGAAAGAGGCTGATAAAGTGATTTCTGTGACAGTGGGTCGATGGAGCAGCAGTGCTTTAAGTCATCCTGTTTGTCTTAGAAGAGCTCTGCTCTTAATAGTGATGTCCCCCGTGACTGATGCAATATCTCCACAGTTGGTGTAACAATGAATGCAGACAATGCTTGACTGTAAACGGTCCTGGGAAAAATAGCTCAATCAATTAAATGGCCCAAAATGTTTGTCTGATGAAAATGCAGATATGGAGAGCTGCAATGCACGGCCACGATTTCAACAAATTGCACAGCGCAGAAGTTTTGGCTCTCTGATGAGCATTTATTTTTGTGACCTGCCGGCTCAGAGTTTGTATTCTCTCTGTGGCATCTGGCAAAGTTGAAACGTCTGTGGCTCAAACTTCATATGAAAAGTCACTTCAGTCGGTGCCCTTACTGAAGAAGGGATCCAATTGGGTTCCTCACAGAAGTCTAAGATGAGTGGATGAAAGCTGTGGGAGAAAAGTTTGTGCAGCAAAGCAGCGATTTTCCTCCTCTTTTAGAGTTTTGAAGCGCTGCGGTGCATGTGTGTGTGTGAGTGTGCGGGTGAGTTTGCGTGCGCGTGCCTCTACATCTCGCCTCCCCCCTTGTCAAGGAGCTCCCCTGAGCTTCCCTCTCTGTGCTTTGGCACTAGAAGTCACCTCCTTTGGTGTTCGGCAGGCAGGTACACAACAGGAGCAGCTCTCTCTCTCTGAGCTGTTGAACTTTTCGGGAGGGGAAGAAAGGGAAGGGGAAGATTAAAAACAGCCCTGTGATGTGGAGTGCCGAGCTGCCTCCTGAGAATTCCTGGCATAATAATTTAAATGATCAAATGATACAGAGGAGACTTGTTAGCTGAGAAACAGCCTCCTAGTTGGCCCCATGGGCCCGGTGCTGCCGCGCATGCATTGCAAAACAGCTCCTCTGTTGTGCTAAAGAATCCTGCTTTTTTTACCCCCTTTTCAGGAGAAGACTTTTTCTACACTTTGCCTAGGTGTATACTTGGAACTTAAGACTTTGTCGTATATTTATGGCAATCTTTTTGTCTCCTTTGTCATTCATCGGCACGTGAGACGACTCATTAGATGTGATATCTGTACATGAAGGCTTGGAACAGCACTTGTGTCATTAGGTCCAGCCTGTGAAATTTTCAAAGGCGTCTGAGAGTGGAAAGTCTCAGAGTCACTCTTTGGAGAGGAGTCTCAGTGGAATAGTCTTCCTCTGTTGGAACTGCGATGTAGAAAACTCTGTAATGTGCCATACCGGCAGCACGCTCAGTAAAACAGCTATTTTGCTTTTTTTGAAAAGTAGCAGCGTATGGGTGTCACGTGAATGTAAGGAGTTCTTTCTGCAGAGATTTGTTTGTTTCTGTTGTACAGATCCAGCTCCCGTGCTGGAGGCCTCACACACCCTGGAAGGAAGACTGCAGCAGCTTCAGAGTTCGGCCCCAGACACCGAGGCCCTGGTGCGAGAGATCAGCGGGCACTGGAAGAAACACCTGGAGTGCCTTGAAAAGACAGGTCAGACCAAAATCCTCTGCATCCTCAGGCAGTCCCACTAGAGTGACATTTTCTTATGCAGCGGTGATGTCTCCTCAGCTGTTCTGGTCTGTAAGCACTGGTTAGTTCATTAAAATATCTGGAGCTGGAGAGGCTATTGATCGCAACAGAATAAATAACTTTTATGACACTTTTGTATTTACCAGTTTACTTCAAGAAGTTTTTTGATGTACCTGGTAACATGGAGGATCTGTTGCCTCCAGGAGATAAATATGTGGTTAAGATTCTCCAGCAGGTACGAGAAATCATCACGAAAAACTGACTTAATACTGATGCTCCAAGCTTAGACCAAAGACTACCCAGTTCTGATAATATCCTTGTAACAGAGAAGCTTACCTGCAGGTAGCTATGAAGAAGAATGGGGATAATTGTTAACTTTTAAAACAAAAGGTAGGACCATGAAGAACCTCAACTAGATGAGACTTAAGAAAAATGTAGCCTCCATCCATCCTGTGGACTTGGACGTATTTATGACAACTACTGTTTATCTACTCGTCTAACACTCAATGTTGAGAGTATGTCGGTACATCTTTTCTTTGTTTTGTGTTATTCTTCTCTTTTGTTGTAAAAAATGAATTCAGAATAAAAGTTATATGAGAAGAACAAACCAAAATCTCACATCAGCCTTTCATTCAACCCTCCTCTTCGAGTAAGAGGCATTTTTTTAAAGATTTTTTTTGCTGTTTTTGTGAACAGAGCCCTCAGAAGACGGTCCAGCAGTCTCAGGGGTACCGGCAACAGACCAGGCCCAAGAATCTGGTTCTCCTGCCTCCCTGATGAGCCCCAACACCACACCGTCTCCTGGGGCCCCAGGCTCCCCACAACAGAACTACCAGAACCAAGCTGAGAGCCGAGGGTAAGAATCCTTTAACTGGTACAGTTGTTTTTACTGCACTTCTACGAAAACTTTTCATTCACAAATTTCAGCATGAAAGTGAAAAGGGAGGGAGTGTAAGGGTTTGGCTCTCAAAATGAGAGATGGGAATGTAAGACATTAAGAAATTGAGAATGACAGTTTTAAAGTAAATAATATGTGAAAAGAAATAAAGAGATTACCGACAGGTTTAAAACATCATAGATTGATCAGGACTAATTAAATCTTAAATGTAAATGATAAATGGGCAGCACAGTGGCACAGCAGGAAGTACACCTGCCTCACAGCACAAAGGTTGCTGGTTCGACCACCGGGTCGGTCAGGGCCGTTCTGTGTGGAGTTTACGTGTTCTTCCTGTGCCTGTGCGGGTTAACTCTGGGCACTCCGGCATCCAACCACAGACCAAGAACATGCTCATTGGGTTGATTGGTGACTCCAAATTGCCCTTTGGTGTGTGTGTGTGCGCATGAATGGTTGTCTGTCTCTCTATGTGGCCCTGCAGTTGTCTGGCGACCAGTTCAGGGTGTACCCCACCTCTCTCACAATGTCAGCTGGGATAGGCTACAGCCCCAGGACCCCTAAAGGGATAAGCGGTATAAGATAATGGATGGGTGGATGAAAATGATTAATAAAAACATGCTGAATGCCCTAAGTGGTTCAAATGCCAGAAACTTAATTTAAAAAAAATACTATTTATTGCATAATCTTTACCTAAAAAGTGTTTTCTTTAATGTTTGAAGCTTCTTTGAATCATTAAAGAGAAGATTTTGCCATTGCCTGAGGGGCTGATAAGATTATTCTTCTTTCTGCTCCTTTTCATTCAAGATTTGAATTTATATTTACATATTTAAGTGCTTTCTTTGACCAATAGATGAAATAAACATTACAAACAAACAATGACCTTTAAGTAGTCCATGTTTTGTATTTTTACAACATATTCATTCCTTTATTTGCTTGGTTAAAACTGTTAGGAGCTGGTTTAGGATGGCGCTCTGTGTGATATCTTTTCATGAGGCCCAGCATTTCTGGCAGTGCCCCGAATTTAAAGCACTGTTTTCAAGTTCTTACACTGTCATCCTATGGCACAAATAGACATTACACCCCCTTTTCCAGGCATGTTACTGTCTTTTTACCACCAGTATGCAAGCCCAACAGCCATGATGTTATTGTGGGGTGGACTCCAAACTGGTCAATAGGAATGACAGACTGTTGTTTTAAAAATATAACTGTTGTTAATAAGGAATAACACACAGTTAAATAGATATACATATTTTCCATTCAGGTGTAAGTTTTAGGGAGTATTGATTTTTGATCTAAATGTAAAAAAACCTTGAAGTGAAATGAGGTTCCTGACAGCGTGTCTGCCTACAGAGAGGAAGAGGAGAGCGTGAATGCGAGTTCAGCTGACAGACTCTCCGAGGCTGAGGAGAAGATCAAGGGTCTGCATTCATGTAAGTTATGTAAAATCACACTGTTAATATAGTTATAATCTATTTACTGTAGGAGAAAATATGTAAAATAACTGAATGGTTCCACTCTTTCATAAGCCACAACAGAAGTCACAACTACAACAGCCTTCAGTCTGACTGACATATACATATTTGACATATAACAACAGACATATATTACATTACACAAAAACATTTCATTTCACAAAAACATTGGCTACTGTAAACTTTCCTTTATTTGGGTGTTGTGCAAAGCTTTTGCTTCAATGCAAATTATTTTAAGATCTTAAAATGCATTTTGATGAAGATATAGCTGTGTAGCTTTTTGGAATATAAATATTATTATATCTATGATTCTTCTTTTCAATCATCGTCTCACTTTTCATGTCTGCACCCTCACAGCTTTGAACACTGCGCAGACAGAGCTGCGGGACCTTCGGTGTAAATACAACCAGGAGATGACCAACAAGTAAGACTTCAATATGGATTTTACTCTTGAGCTAACTTTGCCTTGTATTTGTCACTTTCCTGCCGAGGTTATTACAGATGACAGAGGTACTGAGATAATAAAAACCTAAGGTCTTTGTTTTCATCTTGAGACCTCTTTACACAAGCATGCTGAATGATTCAGTTTTTCTCTAGCAGATCAGTTTAAACTTTGAGTTTTCTGAAGTAAAAATGTTCCTTCTTTTTTTGTAAAATGTTTTATTTGGTATTTCTAAGTTGTCTGGGATTAACCTGATCCACCAGATGGACCGTTCAGTGTATTTGACTGTTTCATCTGGGCAACAGCTCACAGAAAGTCTTTGGGGAGGGCAGAATCATTCGAAAACATAACTGGCATGTCATTGGACAGTCATTCAATCAGTTACATTCATCATGGACCAATCAGATAATGTAGTAGGTGGGGTGGATCCAACTCTACTGCAAGGTTAGCACTATTGCCTAACAGTAAAATGAAAGTAAAGCAATAAAATTCTAAACAATCTAATCTTGAGTTAACTCTCAAAAATTAGACAGCAATTGTAATTCACAATTTTAGTCTATTGACAGTCCTACTTTTAATAAAATAAAAACTGTTTTCTCCCTTTATTCAGACAGATAAGACAGTGGATAACATTAGAAACTGGGTTGAGAGAGTGAGGAATGAACTGCATTAAAAAAGCTGCAAGCCTAAATCCAGTGTGGAGGACAAAAGTCTCTGTAGATGAGACGCATGGTTACCCATTAAACTTCCTTGAAATATGAAAAGCAAAGTGAAATAAAAGTTAAGACAAAGGAAATATCCTGTTCTTTCATAACTTGGCCACCTGCACATTCTTTGGCAGCATTGGCTTCAAGTCACTGCCTCTGTGGTCATAATCACTGATCCCTATTGTTGTGTTTGAAGAGCTGAAGTCCCTCCTCTTTGTTTTATCTACATAAACTTGTGTCCAGTAGAGTGTAAGAATGCCATTGCTTAGGCTCAGAGTGAGAGTGACTCAGCCACTAATGCAGGTCGATGAGAGAGGTCTGTGTTTGCCTGCACTGGCAGCTGGGCCTTGACAGCCCTCAAGAAGAATTGCTCCATTTAAAGATTGCTTCAGAAAACACTCTACCTTGTCCTGGTCTTTGAGCGCAATGTATCCACCGCACGCCTGAAATGAATCTGAGCTTGTATGAAGGATGTCGATAGACATTCAAAGTAAACACCCCTTTGTTTGGGTTGTGCTCCAGAGCACAGTCAGCCACTGCTAATGGATTTTCTCCCAGGCTTAATCCATGGCACAATTGAACTAATGTTTCTAGACCCACTGCCATCTATTTTGTTGGGCTGGACACTTTTTCAACTTTGGTCGTACCTTTCACATAAGGTACAGGCTTGAAAGGTGATCTTTTTCACTTGGTTCGTCAGACTGTCTGTGTGCTGTCCTGGTGACATTATTCTGGGCTGACAGCGGCCCTACTGACCTCAAATCTCAAACCATAGTTAGTTATCCCTCTGTGACCCTGAGCCTTTGAACACATCCACTATTACTCTCACCGACTGTGTCCTCAGTGTTGATAAGAAAGACAATTTGTCTGCTTGGGCTTGAGTAACTGAGCAGGTAATCAATACAAAACATTTTCTGAACTGCACAAGTTCATTAAATGTGGAGCTGACACCTGTTAGTGTTTACTGTCAGCAGAGCGCCATCTATCCCGACTTTATTGATAGCACTCTCTGAAACCAGCCCATCACCTCACAACAATGATGATCATTCACAGAAAGAGACGCTTTAACCCAATGCAGTCTTAATATTGGACTGATTTCTGTCACTGTAGAAATGAAAGAGAGGTTTTGTCCCGTAACAGTTAAAGGAACACTCCAACATTTTTGGCGTCACTCCTGAGTCCATGACAAGCAGGTAGACACCATTCTGTCGACTGTGTGTCCAGTAACAAGAAAGACTCGGGCAAAGCTTGCCCGCCACTAGTTAGCTTAGCTCAAACGCTTGGACTAAACTGGTAGTGTTAGCTTGCCACTGCCTACAGTCATCAGATAAACTCTTCAGCAACTCTAAGAGTCCCTGTGTGCTTGTGACTCGTTTTTACCCATTTATGTTACATTATCTACTATCATTGTATTATCTTCTTCTACTCGTAAACAGAGGCTTAGTTTTGTTTACCTACTTCTGCGGTGGTTTTCGCAAGATATGTGTCGTTCGCGAACGAGTCGAGTCCAGAGACAAGATTCTTAATCTTTTTTTATTCAACTTAAATCAAATTCTCACTTGATAGACACCCAGGACATGATGTAAACGGTCAGACACACCAGGCTATAGGACCTATAGGTGTCAGTAAAAAGTAATTTGGTTAAAGTTTCCTCAAGATCTGAGTTCTGTGCATTCTGTGGGTTTGAAATATATAATCTCTCCCTCTAACCTTACACCCTTAACTCACACATACCCATGAAATGTTGAATGCTGAAATTGCACTGGCCCATCTGGACAACATCCCATAAATGGTTTGGCCATTTTTTCTTCCTCAAAGGATGCCAATTGCTCTGGGGACAAAGGTTTCAGCTTAAAGCTTTCTGAGATGGATTTGCCTGATGGCAGATGTAGAATCTGGCAAATCTAACTGCGTTGCAATTTAACTCTTTGTCTTAAGTTAGTACAAATATGACTTAAGAATATACTCTTCCAACTAGGTTTTTTTTTAATCAAAATGCCTTTATGATCATGTGCAATACAACAAAAAATCTTCCCCTCACCATAACACTTGGCATTTTGGGTGGTTTCAAAGGGAGGGCCAGGTAGAGATCTGAGTACAAAGCCAAGCTCATTATTTAGTTGTGAGCACAAACACACTGGACTTGGGTACTGTGCCCGAGTCCACTTGTCCAGGTGGTCTCATGTAAGACTCATGTGATCACAAGTGTGGCAAGCAGAAGATGTTAATCCAGTTTCACACAAGTACAAGGTACTCTTCAGTGGGTAGAGTTAAGTAGTAACAGCAACTGTCCTTTTAAAGTGTATTAACTTTTTAAAATTCACAAATGGAGCAGTTCCAGACCTATATCTTGTAAACAAAACAAAAAAAAAACATTTAAAGCCCTTATTATGCTTTTTTGAGTTTTATGTGCAATTTTAGCGTGTTTACTTGTCTCTCTCACTTGATTAGTGCTCTTCTGTGAACAAGAAAAAAGTTTACAGCATCAGGACTTTTCCCTCCTCCCCTCCAACCACACCCCACACCAGAAGCTGCTTGAAATGGCTGGTCCCCCCCTGCACCACTGTGATGTCCTACCTAGCATTTTCAAGCCCATTGGCTCAGGGTAGCATGCACATTTCAGAGCGTAGACATAAAAATGAATGCAGAGTTATTGAAAACATGGCCCCAAGAAGTGTTGAACTGACCAGTTACCACAGAGATGACCTGTAAACCAATCAGAGTAGACTGCGCCCACATGAGAAAGGGACTCTCAAAGGGAGTATCAGAGAGAGAACATGGCTACACAGGGGTACTCTCTATATAAAAACTAGAAAGTTCAAACATAAATGATTGTGAACATATACTAAAATTCATCAAAATGAATATGAACCAGAGTAAAGTCAAAATTTTGGTTCTTTAATATCTCCTGTGCTTGTGCATCATGGATTTTACATCCGTCACTTATCAGAAAACCTGATTCAGAAGTCCTCTTCACTTTGAGACGAGGGAAGAGGAAGTACTAAACGCTGACTTACTCTGCTTTTGACTGCACCAATTTATAGTGTGAAGGAGGCTACAAGGATGGGATAGAAGGCTCAGGTGCTGTATGAGACAATCAAGCTTTGAGTGAATATGCCCTTAATTTGTAGTATATTGTGTGTTAAGTATTTCATAAGCAAACCACATACACAGCTCTGTTTAAGATAAGACCAACAAGTGGATTATTCCTCCTCATAGGTGATATGTACCTCTGTTTTTGGGAGGGATTTGTTCTCAACATTACCAAGGGTTTTAATCTGGGTATTTGGTTTGGTCTGATTTCATCTCTGATTCGAGCTCTTTTACTCTGTACTGGTCTGTGCTCCTGATGGTCAGGACAAAGACTTGGCTTTATATGAATGAAAGAGACAGTTCTTTTATTAATTTAAAAGAACTGGCTCTTCATGGATGGCACATCATTACCACTCTCTCCTCCCCAGTCTCTCTCCATTATATTTCCTCTGTTTTTGGTTAAAGAATAAAAGTCCCAAGGATCATAAACAAACAAATAATTCAATTTACTGATTTTAAAAAATTCAGGTTCACAAAGAGCTGCTACATTACAAATGCATGATGCATTTTTTAATCTCAGTTCTTGTGAAAGACAATAGCAGCTGTTAAGAACAAACATAAGAGAAAATATGTTTGGTTGAATTTATCTGAATTGATCAGGATTGACTGAGGGATAAAAAGTCAAAGTGTGTCTTAGAGCATTTTCTCTATGGGCTTCAGGAACCTCTGCGTCCCAAAACTTGAGAAACCGTGTGCTTATTTAAATCAATCACAGCATCCATGTTAATTCATCACTATGTACCTTTTGAAACTAGGTCCCTGGTGTATGAGGAGAAATTGTTGAACATCAAACAAACCTCATGAATAATCCTGCTGAGCTTATGTTTAAATTAGACCACTCTGATTGTGAGATGTATGGAGTTCAGAGATAAGGAGTTGTACATAACATCTCCTGAGCTGGAGCTTCAAATGAGAATAAAAAGATTGCATCATTTACACTGCTTCTAAATATCTGAGCTAGTGTGTCATTTACTCAAGAATTACATCTTTAAAAGTTCAGATTGTTTTAAAAATGTCCAAGAGGAATGATGAATTAATTTTGCCATCGTATTTGATTTTGTAGATTCTTGTGCTATTGAAGTTCACAGTTTTACTGAGAAGTTCCTCAAATTTTCACTGAAAACGTCATGTTTTATGATTTTTGCACAACATCTGCATAATTTCTAACACCAGGCTGATAAATGAAGGCCATTGATTTTTAGTGTTGCTGATTTACCACTTCAAAAACTCCTTGCTCAGCACTTTCCTGTGGTCCAGAGACTTTTGGGGGAGGGCATCCTTTGCTGATCAACTCTAATTGGTTGAGTGAGTTTTGGATTATGATCATGACTCCAGTTACCACCCACTAACAGCAGAATTTACTTACGCTGTGATCATAATACATGTTTTAAGCATCGTTTTACCCTGACCCTTCAGTCACAGGGTCTGGGATTAGTCTGCCTCCCCAATTGTTTTTCATCTTGTATATTTTTTATAATTGACCATCGAGACCTATCTGTTGGGCCTCGTGACCTCCTGACAGAAAGTCTAAAATGCTTGATTTTGTTTTACCTCTTACAATTTGATCTGTCACTGCAGAGATATTGATAAATGAAAGCACAGAGCCCTCTTCATGTACAACAATCACAGATGTAAACAAACTAAACAGCAAAGCAAAAGAGGAATTAAATATTTGCTTTAAGATGGAACTATGAGACAACAGTTTGACAAGCTCTGAAAATGACATCTCTGTGTTGCAGAGGAATATAACACTCGCAATATCATCTCTTGTCTTCCTTTACTAAGTCAGGGGCAGATGTTATAAAACAAAAGAAACTGGATTAGGTACATGCCCCAAAGTCAACTGATTATTGTACAAAAGCTAGGTTTGCAGATCTGATTTTTTATAATCTGATAAAGGCCTTTATCTGATATAGCACATTATATTATGCTGTCTACACAACTTTTTCATTTACCTGTATTTGGTTTTGTTTCTTTTGGGTTTTTTGGGTGTCATGCTTCACCTCTTTTGCGTTCCTCAATGCTGGCTTAAAAAAACAAATCTTGCATGTAGCTCCCTTCCTGCATGCCATTCCCACACTCTTTTCTCCTGGGTCGTGACAATCCATTCACCTTCCCATCTGAATAAAGGCACAAACACCTGAGAAATACATCTTCAATTATTTTCATGTGTGCCTTGCAAATAATGGGGCAACGTCCACAATCAGTCAGCACGAATGACAACACAGAGTTAAACAAATGGTTATGGCCGACAACCGTGGCTCAATTTTACACAAATGCAGTGTCCAGGTCTCTGCGATTTCAAGCAAGGGGTAATCAAACCTTGTGGTGCAGTTAGAATAGCCTGTAGTCAATCAGATCCACCTTGCCAAGCTCCAATCTACAAGACTGTGAGTGTCCCAAAGCAGCAGGAGGTGGAAGCTACAAACAACTTATACAGAGATTAACATTGACGCTAACAGGTTCAGTTGCGGTTTTATTAGATCTGGACCACAACACTCTAAAACATCAACACTGCACAACAGGGCCATGTGTTTGATATTTGCACAGAAAACCAGTGAAGGTCTGTCTTTAAAGTTTAGTTTAGTTCATTGGTCTGGTTAAGAGGAGCCACATAGCATAAATGTAGAACCAATGTTTAAAGCTAATTACCTCCACCAAGAAGGTTATGTTGATGCTGGCTTGTGTTCATTTGTCTGTTTGTTTGTTAGCAAGATTACACAAAATACTACTGGATGGATTTTGCTGAAATTTTCAAGAGATGTTGTTAATCGCCCAACTTAAAAACGGTTATATTTTGGTGGTGATCCAGAAAACTGCCATTAGCGAACGATTGTTTTTGCTGAATAACTGTCTAACTAATAACAATATCAACATTATTTTGAGTGCTAAGTGTGGGTTTTCAGGGTCAAGGAATCATATTATGATGGCAACCCATGGAACTATTTTTTCTTACAGATGTAACAGCAATATGTGAGCTGCCCTGTGCCCTCCGAGTGCTTTCTAGTTTACATCTGTGCTTCCAGGGTAGGAAAAAATCTAAACATTCAAGATAAATCCAACACAGGAAATCTACAGGAGTTAAAAAAGGAATCAATAAAGATTGGGATTGATTAGCAGAAACGATCAAGGGCATTGTTTGTATTAAAACCTTATCACCTGCTGTCTCATTTATGGTTCAGGACCCTGAAGGATTAACCTGTGATGATACTGTGGACTGTATAGATCTCTCTAAAGTTAACTAAGGGACAGATGGTCTTGGTTTTTTTTATGTGCATTTTGGGAGTCTGAGTGTCTCCTCAGTAATCCGTGCTTTTCTGTTTGGGTTTGTGTGTTTCAGGGCAAAGGAGGTCGACGCCATCATGGCTGATCTTGAGAAAGCAAACCAGGTGAGTTCTGTCTTCTCCTGCGCCTCTCTGATGAGGTGCTTCTTCGTTAAGGTAATGATTCCTGTAATCAAGCCTTGACTTTAATTAGACACCCTCCGTCCTGTCCTCGTCTATCCCACCTCCCCTGAGTGTGTGATTAGCGAGTGTAAACCTGAGCCCCCCGTCGGTGGGCGCACTACGGCGGCACGGCTTCACTCAGCAGAGAGCAGCGGACTGCTGAGTGTCGCTAAAGCAGGAGAACTAAATGTTGGGGTTCTCAGTGATCTCACCACCTTGATTGCCTTCTATGCTCATGATTCCTCTTTTCTTCTGCTCCTCTCCCATCTGCTCTCCTCTCTCTCCAGCTTTTCATATTCTGCTCTCTTCCAGCAGCTCCCGGATAAATGTTCTCAAAATGAATCATTAATTAGCAGGCCGGGTGTGACAGAGCAGGTAAACAGTTTGGGAAATAAAGTGGGCTGACTAAAAAGCCCCCTCAGCAGAATAAAGTCGTCGCTGCTCTCGCTTGCTTGGGCCCGAACTCGGGTTTCCACTCAGCTCTAATATTTCAGAGCAGACCCGGCTTCTTTGATTTATGTATATGCTCGCACCTTGATCATCTCATTAGCCAATTGATGTGGCTGCTGCATGAAAAGCATAATGCTGTAGCACCATGTCTGTGTGCAGAGAGCCGAGGTGGCCAGGAGGGAAGTGGAGCGGCTAAAGGAGCAGTTAGCCAGCGATCAGAGTCCAAACACAGTCAACGGCCATCCAGCTGAAGGCACCAGCAGGGTAAGAATCACATATCCTCATCTGTGACAAACTTTATGATCATTTTATCTGAGAAGTACTGAACTATAATGAGATTTCAAATAATAGAGCAAGATACTTGTTGATTTACAAGCCTTTCTATCACCTGCATTCATATTGGAACCCTTAGGAACCTTTGTGCACATTTTATGTACTTTTCACTGTTTAATTTTTGATTATTTTTGGCTATGTGCATGCATATGGCATGAATTTTGGCAGTATTGTGTAGTTTTATTTGATTCTGTTATTTCCAAAAAATTTTTAAATACAGCATACACAAACAAGTGTTACACTTGGACACTTAAGGGCAAAAAATGCACTATTGAAACCCATTCAAACGGCAGTTTTTTGATCTCCCTTCCAAAGCATAATACATGTATTTGTTTATATCTGGGTGTCAGTCTGGGCTTTTGCCCTGGAATTGATCATTTTAGCTATTCACCACCAGATAGCGTCATTTTAACCGTATTAAAATGAGTGACATTATTTGACTTACGCTCACAAGACCACAAAGAGCAACAGTACATTAATGTTGATCGTTGGCATATTCCAGGATGTAATGATCCGAAAGCAAAACAAAATAAATAAATACTTTGCATGTAGTGAACAAAAAATAATTATTTTTTACTGTTTTCCTTATTTTTTTTTTTTAGTTTTTTTTTTTGCATGCAAAACATGGTGGCATCATGACAAAAACCTAGCATTTAAAGGGTTAAAACCTATTAAAATTATGAATATTTGATGTATATGATTTGGGCTTAAGCTGGTTTAAAAAGATCAAGCCTAAAACAGTTGTACATGATATCAATGTATAATACTTTTTAAAGTTACCTCTGTAAATTTTTTTGCGCTTCGTGGTATGAGTGTGACTAATATTTGAACTGCTGATCTTTTAAAGGTTAAACTTAAAAGATCATCACACTGTAACATTCTGATTATTGAAAAAAAAGAAAAAAATGAAAAAAAAA
Organism: Cetoscarus ocellatus; assembly: GCA_037902135.1. Lineage (NCBI taxonomy): Eukaryota > Metazoa > Chordata > Actinopteri > Labriformes > Labridae > Cetoscarus > Cetoscarus ocellatus. Next base: position 553,884 of record JBAMNC010000440.1, read on the forward strand.
TCCACAAAAACATGAATACCTAAGGATGAAGATACATACATGATTTCAACAGCATTTTAATGCTAAAATAAAAGTTAATTCACTGAAAAAAACTCAAGGCCCTTAAAAGCATTAAAGTTGGAACCCTCATTTCCTATTTTTTTTTAAGTTACACACAGCGCAAGAGGTCCTAAAAGTGGACACACCAAAAGTGTCCCAAAACTCTACTACAAGTCAAATGTTTTGATTAAATTTTATTCCTGTATATTATTATGGAAAAATGTATCCAAAGGTTTAATTCTTTATAAACCTGTTAGAAGTCACAATTAGCTCTTACATCCTCTCAACTTCAGTTCAACCATAATTCATATTTTTTAGCTATTCTTATGCTAGATAGTGTACTTAACAAAAATGATGTTTCTTTTAATAAAAAAGACAGAGGTTTTTATACAGTCCAAGATATACCAGCTTAAACTAAAAAAAATCACACTTGGCTCATGAGTTCCCAAAAGTGCACAAATCAGCTAGCAGCAATCATATTATCATATTATAATATTATTCTCAACTATCACTGCATCTGCTGGCAGTGCCATAAAATGATCACATCCAAATAATTATTTCACTGCATCAAAAATTTGATCAACTCCAATCTTGTTTATAGTTTATTTGTTGTATTCATTTGTTTGTTAACTTGAAGAAATATTGTTTAGTTTAGATCTTTTATTTCAAACATGCAAGGAAATCACTAGAAAGAAACAAATAATAAGCAACTACAAACAACACATAATTCAAACTTTACATTATAATAAGAATGCATGCTGTCATTTACTTTACAAAAAGGAGTGGGAAGAAGTAAACATCTTCTTAATCCCTCCTCTCCAGAAGTCCTTGACACTACAATTATTCTTAACACATCCAGATCTAGAGTCTGATTTCCTGATAATCTTTACAAAAAAAAAAAAAATTTGTGCAGAGTGACTGTTACCCACTCTTTTCTGTACATTAGACCCTTAATGTTTGCACAGAAAATAAAAATTATGAAAAAAAGAACATTGTCCTGTTTAAAAAATACTATAAAGCAAATATGTATTGGCAAGTCACAATGTTGTACACGTCAGTGATTAGAAACAAAATAGTGTTATACATTTATTGTTTTGTGTTTATTTTATTTTGAAAAATGATGGTTTTGATTGTTTCTCACAGCCATTTTGACATAATTTGGAAGAGACAAAGTAAAACCAAAGATTAGTCAAAACCTACAGTACATAACCCAACATAGAACCAGTGCCATTGCAAGATAAACTAAACTTAACCTTTTAATTAATTCATTTATTTATACATTTCATTAATTTCTTTAAACATTTCATTTTTGATATTTCATGTGTAATTTATGTGTGTTTTCAACCTTATAATAACTCATGTATAAATTCTCTGTTGGTCACAAGGAAAACTAACATTATTGAGTCATCTAAAGTAATTGTAGTCACAATTGCAAAATGAAAATATGTAAGAAGAGCATTTCATTTTTATAGTTTGCAATTTAATGTTTATATTTAAATTTACCAAATATGATTGTTTGTATTAAGCAGGCATAATAGGACTGTTATAGCAGTTGTGATTCTATTTATAAAATTATTGAAAAAAAAGAAAAAGAATCTACAAAAATATGTGACATGGATTTGACATGGATTCCTGGCATAAGACAGGAGTAGTTAGATTGCAATTTAAAGTCTCCAGGACAAAGCAAACCTTGATCACCTGTGACCCACAGTGTTGATATCTCATCCCTGAAATAAACAGATGCTTCTTCTCCTCCTTCTTACTTTGCCTCCTTCTCTCCCCATCAGGAAAACAACGAGAAGGCTGAGCTCTTGCCCTCTCAGCTGGAGGCAGCTTTGTTAGCAAAAGATCGTGAAATTCTCCGTCTGCTTGAAAACATTCAGCGGCTGCAGCTCACTCTACAGGAAGTCCAAGAGACATCAGCCAATCAGATCCTAGAGCTGGAACGCCAGCTGGCCTATAAAACTGAAGCTATCGAGGTGAGTGGTTATGACACGCAAGAGGTGAAAAAACACATGACGAACACCTCCACAGTCCTCAGTATGAAGGAGTATTTGCTGATATGGGCAGAAAGAAAAAGAACAGTGACAAGTGGAGGATTCATTGTTTTATTTTCTCATCAGTCACAAGGATAAGGTCAAGAAGGCAAATGTTAAGGACAAAGCTGAAACAAAATCTGAGAATAAAAGTCAACTTTGTCCTTGAAAGAATTGATTTTCAGCATTATCCTCAACATTTCATCTCAGCAGTATTCTCAGTGTTTTGACTTTTTCCTTGACATTTGGTGTGTTTCTTGAAAGTGTATAACAGCATTATTAATTTAATTTTTTTTTTTTTTGGAAATTTGTACTAACATTTGTTAACACTCTGCGAGGCCTGTCTCCATAACCGTGCAGCTCTGTAAACAAGCGTATTAGATATGTTTATAATGTTAAATAATGCATTCTGGCTGTCACCCAACTTGACATTTTTACTTTTTTTACAATGGAAAAACATTTTTCTTCATAAAAAGGGAATATAGACTTCATACTTTGAAGATGGTCACCACCCATAAGGTTCTCTGTGAAATTAAATTTGTTTTCTCTTCAGAGATTAGAAACGAAACTGCAATCCCAGATGGACTATGAGGAGATAAAAACTGAACTCAGGTGAGTTTTCATTGTAGACTCAAATTGCACATCAGTGAGTCAAGTTAAAATCTGAAATAATGATAATTTTCTTGTCTTGTTTGTGTCTGTACATAGTATCCTAAAGGTAATGAAAATGGCCTCAGCAAATGGCAATTCATCCCAGGTAATTATGCTCTTCAACCATCTCGCTGTTCACTTAGCAAAGTGGTTCTAAGAAATAGAGTTTATTTATCCTAGTTGAATCCACTAATAAAATATAATTAATATTCTAACCCTCCTTGTAGGGCTGGTCGATATTGCCTGATTTAAAATATGCTCTGCCTTAATTTGACTAAATATCTAACAACACTAAACTGAATTCATGTCTTTGAATACAGTACAGGCTGTAAAATTGTAATAAAAGGTGCATCATATAGTTTGGACGTAGGCAGGCTCATCTACATCAACACTGACGGCGGCACTATTTTAACAAAGCAAACCAGTCTTTGTAAAATGAGGGACTACTTAAGTCAGAGAAAAAAAAAAAGATTTTTATTTTTTAAATATCCTGGAACAAAAAAAGTATTAATCAATGAAATCAATATACCTGCCATTCCTACTCCATTCTATCTTGAAAAGATAAACAACTAAGTGGCAACTCACATAGCTATTTATTTCAAAACTCAAATCAAAGTTTTAAGTCCAGAGTCACAATTTAGTTCAGACAACTTTGAATTTTCTACATCAAACAACACGAAGCCAAAAAAAAAAAAAAAGCCGGCAGTGGCCTGTTGTTACTCAGCCCACATTGATCACATTGATTTTACATAAAGCCCACCTCTAACATGCTATAGCCAATCACAGTGTAGAATTTTGGATTGGCACTGGAGTGATGGATAAAAGTTACATGCCCCAATTTGGCCACGTCCCTACCTAGGCAAGTTGTGCCCCCCTTGGGTGTGGCCACGCCCCCCCAAGGGGTTGCGCCCCTCTATTTAAGAGACACTGACTTAGCAGATTTGAATTTATGCATATTTATCTTTGGGGGGTTTTGTTATGTTTATTGAAGCAAGACATCTGGATTCACTTGATGTTTGAGACCAAAAAACAAACAAACAAAAATCACAGTAGTACGACCCTATTAGTACGACCAAAACACTGAAATGAGTTAGCACTTTGATGTTCTCCCTGTTTCCCTCTTTTCAAAGTAAATATAGCTTTGAATGAGTTTTTATCAAAATTGACCAAAATTAGTTCTACAGTGAACGTAAGAGTTTTTAAAGCTTTTTGGTTTTTTTTTTTTTACTGCATCATAAAATACGACTGGAAATGCCCCATGTAAATGTTTAATGCGTTGTTGTGTCAAATACGAAAGATGGTTGCATGCAACTTGCTAACAAGGGCTACAGGGTTTGTGATATTAGGCATAATCACTTTTCATTATAGTAATATATTGTGTTATTTTGTGCTACAATACTGTAACAACATTTTAGTGCATTATTATGTTTTTCTTTCAATACTTAATAAATTCTGGATTGTTTGTTTTTAGTTCAGCCTTAAGTCGCTAACTGTCAGCAGACATGCAGCCATTTTACTCTCTGTTACATTTTTACGATCTTTTTTACGTAGGCTTTCTTATGAGGGAAGCAGCACATTGCTAACTTTAACAAAATTACATTAATTACACCACACTGTTAGGGGGTATCTAGAGCAGCCATAATTCATTCGTTTTTGTTTTTGTGTGTTTCTGTGTGTGTGAAGGATGCCACTAAAGCTGCAGAGGCTCTTTTGCTGGATAAAGAGGCCTTCCTTCCATCGCACAAATACTTGATGGATAAGGCCAGAATTTTGCACAGCATTGGTAAGTCAAACAGAATTAACACAAACTAACTTTTTTCTTCATCGTCAATTTGTGTATCAGCAAAAATGTTCATATCTGCTGATACTGATAATCACCATTTAAGGCAGTTATCTTCTGATAACTGGTTTCATAAAATGAACCGAACTTTAACCTCTAACTGTAAGACTTCACTCTCAAGACTGTGTGACTATTAATCACTTTTCTTCCTTACAGTAATAATTTTAAAATTAGTCTAATAATGCAATACTTAAAACAGAGTGCAAAGTGTCTGCTTTCAGCACTGTGTGACTCTGGCAATGTATCATGGTTCTCTCTTGAGAAGTGTGTGAGGCTTTACTTTTTCACACACCAACTGGAATAACCTAGGGATGCATGATAACATTGGATCAGTAATGGTATCGTGGAGATATTTGTCTAAACAGGTGATTATCAGTATCAGCAGATATGAATGTTGGTGCTGATTTTTACCATACCATACAATTTGGCCATAAATATATACAGTATTGACTGTAATATTGTCAAAATGTTCAAATATACCACAATGGTTTATCTTGTCATCACTCAATGTCAACTTTAATGAATCAAAAGTGTAATTTATTCAAGAATAAAATGTTGTTTTTCTTGCTTCCCCTCTGTTTCTAACACAAATGGACTGTCACCATGAAAGGAACAGGTCAATTTTAATTAAGTGGAGGCTTTTTGGTCTTAAAAAAAATACTGATATTGGTATCAGTGATAATAAATTTGGAAACATCAGCGAAAATCCATGATTATGCATCCCCAGTATAAACCCATGTTAACTGTAGCAGCTGCTCACTGTTTGACTCAGGCTAGTATTTGCCCTTTTGTTTCACAGGTTATTGTTTGGGTCATGTGCCCTGAATAGCTTCAACATTTCCTTTATTTTCAGTCAATCAGTCAATCAATCAATCAATCAATCAGTCAATCAATCAATCAATCAATCAATCAAACTTTATTCCTAAAGCACTTCCCAAAAAATGTTGCACACAGTGCTGTTCATTCAAAAACACAAAGTAAGTGTCAGGGGATGCAAAATAAAATACAAAAACCCCACCCACCCTCTCAACCCACACACACATATACACACTCACACATGCACACACGCACACACAAGGAGACTCAGTGAGGACTCTTCAGACAGCCACAGACCACTGAGGAAATGCTATCTTATTTTAAAAATGAAGAAATACAGGAGCTAAGACTGAATTGATAAAAACCCTGGTAAGATATTATGAGGATAGTAACCGCTAAAAGTTAATTATAATAAAACAGGCTTAAAAAACAAACAGTAAAAGAAAATAAATAAAAAGAGGTAATAATAACTCTGAAACTAAAAAAAGAGTAAAAACACAAAAAAAAACAAAAATCAGCTTAAAGCCTCACTGAAAAGGGAGGGCTTGAGTTTGCTCTTAAACGTATGTACTATAGGTGACACTCTCAGGTCAGGTAGACTGTTTCACAAATTAATTATGAAAAGATGATCCACTGTAAGTTTTGTTTTTTTACTTTGGGCACTATTAAAAGACCGCCAACTGAGGACCTGAGAGCTCAACTGAGCTCATACGGTATAAGCAGATCAGATAAATAAGAAGGACCAAAACCATTAAGGGATAAGGCACAGATCGGCAACTTTGGTGACCGTGAGGGCCACATTAATGTTGTATTTGCTTACTGAAGCAGGCTCTCATTAAGATAGTCAATAATAATTTAATTTAATTTGACAGAGGAATAAATGTTGTTGTTTGGCAGAAATCTCATATCTCTTTCAGTCCTGATTTTAGTATTCAATTAGTGTTCTTGTTCACCCTTCACAGTTGTGTGGGATTTTTTTCAACTTTCTAATTAAAAAATGAGTTAACAAAAACATTTTCCAGTCATGAAAAACATTAATTAAATATTTAATATTTCAATTTATTTCCTGAAAAGGTCATTTTGGAGATGTAAGTGTCCTGCCTGACAGCTGGCAGTATGCTGTCATTTATATAAAAAGATAGATATTTAAGGGCCAAACAGTTCAATCCAACTGGAACAACTTTACAAAAAGGCTCATAGCACTTTCAATAAAGGGGTGCTAGCACTCTGAGACAGGCAACATTTTACTGAAGTAATCGGGAATAAGTGTGTACTTTGTTGCCTTATTTGGTAAGAGGGGATATGAAGGTCAGATTTGTTTATCATAACTTTAATTTTGGGTGGATCATTTTTTTCTCATACTTTAAGGCCCCAGAGATGCTTCCTTTTTTACCTTCTTAAAGGCAGCCTTAAGTAAACAGCTGACTAGTTTGATCAATAAATGAATCAATAATTTAATCAGTCAATCAATCAATCAATAAATCAATCAATCAGTCGTCAGTACTGAATAGCACAGGGACAAAGGCTCATCATGTGACTGCTCTAAGAAGGTGGGTCCATGTTGTCTCATGTGAAGTGATCCTCCATGACAGAGCGCTCTGCTGTGGTGAAGAACCTTCTCCACATTTATGACAGAAAGTTACAGAAACGAGCTCTGAGAGTAAGTCTGTTCTTTTCCTCACCAGATGACGTGAAGACTGAAGACACAGGTAGGGAGAGAGGCCGGCCCCCGGGCTCCCACTCCTCCTCTTCTCAGGCAGATGGCCGTGCCTCCCCCAGCCCCGGCCCCCCTCTGGACAGCTCCTCCTCCGGTCATGATCTACCACGTCCTTTCTCTGTGTCCCCTTGCTTGGGGGATAGACTTTCAGGAGACCACATCCTTCACAAGCAGCTGCTCTCCCCACACTTTAAGAAGGAGGGCCTCATGGCTTTCCCCACTGCCCTCTATGCAGCTAAAGTGGCCCTCATGTCTGCCAACCAAGGGTCCGTGGGCACGTGCAGCGTCGACGCCGGCCTGCCAAGCGACCAGTCAGAGAGTGGCAGCTCGACCGCAGGAGACGACGACCAACTCGACACGGCAGAGATCGCTTTTCAGGTGAAAGAGCAGCTGCTGAAGCATAACATCGGCCAGCGTGTGTTTGGCCACTATGTGCTTGGCCTCTCTCAGGGCTCAGTCAGTGAGATCCTGGCAAGACCCAAGCCCTGGAGGAAGCTGACTGTGAAAGGAAAAGAGCCGTTCATTAAGATGAAACAGTTCCTCTCTGATGAACAGAACATCTTGGCTCTCAGGACCATCCAGGTCCGCCAGAGAGGTGAGTGTACACAGCTATTTTAACAAGCCAACTCGTTAAACACAAATTATAGCTACACAAACACCTACAGCTAATCACTAAGTGATAGATATTAGAAAATACAGAGCTTAGTAAAACTGCAGAGTTCTTATTAAGAGGAAACTACTGTGATAACTGATTGTTTTGGACTGAGGTAAACTGATTCCCTCAGGAGGCTGTAGGTGGATTAAGTCCTACATGGACTCAGTTTTGTGAAGTTTTCATGCTCTGTCTGCTTGTGTGTGGTCTCTTCAGGAACTCCAGCTTCCCCCACAGTCTGAAAAACTTTCTAAGTTAACTGGTTCCTCCAAATTGTATGTGACAGGTTTTTTGTTTCTGTGTGTCAGCCCTGTGATTGACTTACATCTGTCCAATGACAGCTGGTCTAAGCTCCAGCCTCAGCAGCTCCACGTAGAATAAGCTGTACAGATGAATGATTTCCTCAGTGTTAGTAAAGGGACATCATCCTAATTGATACTTCTGCGTTGGTGCTATGCTGTACCTGATGCTGTAGGTCAGCTTAGCCCTGAACCCCACCAAGAACTGTTGCCCCAAATGCAGCTCTTTAAAAAATTTAACTTCATGTCAAAACCACACAGGCTGCAAGCCCGTGTTTTATCCTCTGCACAGTCGTGGGTGTCTGCCAGCCTCTTTGTGCATCTCTGGCATGATTTTGTGTAATTTGATGTAATAAAGTGGCTTCAGACAACAACAAAAAAAAAAAAAAAAACATGCAAGGTACTTCCTAAAACATTGAAAGTGTTTGTCTTTATTCAGATTTCATTCAGCAGCCAAACAAGCACAAACCATCCTCAATGCCTCATCTGATTCAGCAGAACTCTGGTTCCTCTAATGTCTCCCCCTTTCTGTTCATTGACTGTCTAAAGACTTGTGCAAAGCCATGTGACGTCAGCCATTTGATTTTCAGAGGAGGCTTTGGACCAAGCCAATCGGTGGACGCAGCCATACTGTCTATGCTCTCTCTACCTAACTTTGAATCAACCTGCTTACAGACAGAGAGCAGGAGCTTAGGCAGGATGTGAGGCCGTCTGACCAACAGAGACACTGCAGCTTGTAGCCAAGTCAATCATGTCCCTAACCATCCAAAACCATGACGCCTTCATAAAATTAAAACGGAAGAAGTTGAAAAATCACCCCCAGTGCAGCAGAGATGGAGACTCAAGTAAGAGACTCAGATTGTGTTGCACTTTAGTGGACTCACTCCTCAAAGACTTCAAACTGGACTTGGACTTAGGGTTTGAGGCCCAATCATATATTCTACAGGTCTGACTGTATGTGAGTAAGAGCCGCCTGTAAGTTACACACATCATCCCCCACAAGCCAAACTCATCGTAGACAAGCATGACACCTGCAGCTGCTACAGACAGATAGACAGACTCAAGCCATTACCTGTACAGGTGAGGAGAGCTGCCTCAAACCCCGATATCTCTCCCCAAATGTTTTAGAGGACAAAGTGTAAGTTACTCCCCGACTCTCATCTGCGCTCTTACCACCTGCTCACAGGTTACAGTGATAGAAATAATCGAGTGTTTTAAAGACACAGGGAGCTCTGAGTTTTTAGAGGCAGGAAGTTTGAGAAGCCCCGAGCATTCACTTTTCATCTGTGGCTATTTTGTAATATTGATATTTCGGGCATTTCATTAATAGATGGACAGCTTTGTATAATAGAGAGGAAAGGATGAAGTGGTAACCGTGACTGGAGACAGTAAAAACTGCAGCTTGATGAAATAAGGGAGACATGTGTAACAGGAGGGAGTTATAACACTCAATTCCTCCAATATGAAGTCAGCTGGAGTTGACATTAAATCTACACCTGTTTTTATTTGTTATATTGCTCTGTTTGAAAGACTTGGGTTTTTTTTCACTTAAAGTGCATTTCTATGGTCACAACATTTAAACCCAAACAGTTAGTATTATGGTCTGATAGTGCTATCAAGAATAGTTTCTTGTCACTGTTGTTAACATAGTTTTACATTTATTTTAGCTGTTTTAGTATTACTCATTGAAAACATCAGAGACTTGACTGACTTGTGGCTGCCACCCAGATACTTGAGACTTGACTTGGACTTGCAATATATGGCTTGTGTCCATCTCTGTCATACAGTGAGAGCCACTATATATTTTATTTAAATAAACTGAAGCTGTTTGTTGACTCAGGGTGTAAAGATGATCATTTCGGCCTCATTTTTAAGCTCTGAAGTTTTCACTTGTATCTGTTTTGGAATAATTGCGTTGTAGTCAACTTTTATTTCATGTATAAATTCTTTACTCAGACATTAGATGGTCTGTCTGTTACTTGGTTTCTGTTACAAGCAGGAATTGGCATCCAAAACCAATTCCAGTTGAGAATTGATAACAAATCCCTCAAGGAATCAATATCATTAGTCTCTTTGCTTATCAATTCCCTTATCAGTTCTTCTACCTTCAGGGGTCAGAATTGGGGCTTAATTTTCAACAAAAGGTGCTTACTGCACAACTTTAAGTGATCGTAAACACTAGCAACTTGCAGAAGCTACACTGAAAATCTGCAGGCCAACTTTTGCTCACACAGAACATCAGCAGGAACGATAAGGGAATGGTTAAAGAACTGCATCGACAAGCAGAACCATTAATAACATTGGTATCAATAAAATCTTTTTAATTTCCATCCCTACTTACAAACAAGCAGACAATGCATAAGGAATTGAAAACAAACTTCTCTGCTTAGTATTTTGGTGGAGTATAGCAGAGTAACACAAACACCAAGGCAAAAGTATAAGTGCTCAAGATGGTGTTTTGCTGCGACTGCATTGGTACGGCGTAGCTTTTACTCAGAGACATAAGCTATGTGCCTCTTCTTGCATTTGCTGTCAGTGAGACAAAAAAAAATAGCTGCTTTATGCTTTCTGCAGAATACATTGAAGCTGAACGAGCGCATGAACAGTTGACCCAAACAGTCGAGTTTACTAAAGCCTCACACTTATTTTGCTTTGAAAACAAAAGTTTTAGATTCAGCCATTAAAAACCAGATGGCCAAAGCTGAAAACAAAACAGGGACTAGATTCCTCAAAGAGTTTGTTTGAAAGTATTTCTGGGATGTGCTATTGCAAGAAGCTAGCTACTTGTGTACGGATAACTTTTGTAGAAGAGACGTGATCATGTCATCCTGTTTTGGTGGCTTAACTTCTGGACCTGCGAACATTTTAAACCTTCTAATCTACTTGGACCTCATCCTTGACTTCTTCGTGGCTTCCTTTGCCATGTTTGTAGTGTTACTTTTAAACTTTGTTTTCTCCCCAGATTCACAGCTTTTGAAAGTTGAGCTTCCCGTATACTGCAACCTCAGACAGCACGCGCTCAAAGGCAGCCATTGATCTACCAGTCAAAAGCAAAGCCTTGGAACTGCTCTCTGATCAACCATCCCACTCACCCCCCTCCTCTCTCCTCTCTCTCTCTATCTCTCTCTGTTACCCTCTGTGGCAGGGAGCATCACTCCGCGCATCCGAACTCCTGAAACTGGGTCAGACGACGCCATTAGGAATATCCTGGAGCAGGCCAAAAAGGAGATCCAGTCCCAGAGGGGAGGTAGGGATTGAGTCATACCTGAGAGCCAATTTGATTGATTATTATTGAATTCCGTTTTACTGGTTTTATTTCTAATTTTGATCATAACTCTAATGTGTTTAGAGTATACAGCAACATCAGCTTGTGGGTCCTTCTTATTTTAGGGGATGGCAAGTCATCACTGAACAGCACGTCAAGCAGAAGCAGTAACGGGGCGGGCAGCAGCTCTGATGAAACCATTAAGAGCATCCTAGAACAGGCCAGGAGGGAGATGGAGGCCCAACAGCATGCCCTGATGGAGATGGAGGTCTGTGGGAGGGCTTCAACCGTCAATTCAGGGGCTCAGGTAGAGCATGTGGGCACCCCTGAGCGTTCTCGAGGCCTGCCTTTACCCATCTCCATCAAACAGGAGGAGGGAGGCTGTGTCACCGTCTGCATGGCCAACTCCATCAGCAGCCCCCAAACACCCCTCAGTGTCCTCTCCCCGGCTGCCTTTGTCCAGAACATCATCCGTAAAGTCAAATCTGAAATTGGTGAAGTGGGCACTTACTTCGATCAGCACTGGTCTCATGAGCGAGGGTCCATGGTGCTTGGTGGCGGAGGTAGCTCTAGGCCCTTTAATTCAGTCTCACCTTCCCTGTCTTCCTCTTCCTCTGGGCCCTCTGCCATGCCCCGACCATGGCCACGCCTGGAGAACGGTGAATGTCTCACCAACAGCGAAGAGGCCTCTGCCGCCGCTGCCGACGACGAGCTGGGGCTGGGCCGGCCGGTGGAGGTCAAAGTGGAGTCAGACACATCAGTGAGTGGGGAGTCCCCCGGCCCAGCTCCTGGAAGGTTGTCATACTATCCAGCTTACATCCCCCGAGCCCTCAAGCCCACCGTGCCGCCGCTGACTCCAGAGCAGTATGAGATGTACATGTACAGAGAGGTGGACACCATCGAGCTGACCCGGCAGGTGAAGGAGAAGCTGGCCAAGAACGGCATCTGTCAACGGATCTTTGGAGAAAAGGTCAGATTACTGGTATTTAAATAATCACACAAATATTGTATTAAAGGGTCCCCGCAGATCCTCAGAAAGCCTTTAAAGGGGGCTCCTGATTTGGCAGAGTGGTAAGCAACCAGACCTGACCAGTATATGCTTCTGCTGGCCCTCGATCAAATCCAGCCCGAGGCCCATTTGCAGAGTGTCCTCCCTTACTCTCTCTCACCCTCTTTCACAGGCCTGTTCACTTTCTCTCTGCTGTCAATCAAGGCATAAAATGTCCAAAAATATACTTTAAAAAAATTCTTTAAAGGTCTTCAATTTGACTTTTATAATTTAGGCTTATTTAGGTCTTGAAAAGTCTTATTTTTAACCTGAGACAGGTCTGAAATTTTGCAAAGCATGCTGACTAAAGTATATTTTTTTAATTATATTTTTGGTTGTTATAAGACTACATCGGAAAATACCAAAACCAAAATGGTTGCGACAACATGTCTCTCTTACTCAGAGGTAGACAAAGTACATAACCTCAGGCAGGGCTCCTGCAGGTCCTTAACAAAGTCTTAATAAGTCTTAAATATGATGTTTGAAATTTAATGTCTCAGAAGGTCCTATTTTTTCTTGTCTTGAATTTGGCACTATGATTAAGAATATTTATTTTTTAATTTCTGCAGGGGAATTTGTAAAGATAAGAGAAAAATAAGCAATGGCAGCAACATAATACTTTCCTGTTCTTGGAGAAAAATGTGCCTTGATATCCCGCTATTCATTAACATTCAGACTGGCTCAATCAATTTAGTGAAATGCATCTTACTTTAACAAATTAGCATTTTGGCATGCTATAGAAAAAAGCCCAATAACCCACAATTGAAATGAGTGCAGTTTTTTTTCTGCTGTGCAAAATATGTCTCTATTGTCCACTGCTCAGGTCTTAAAAGGTCTTGGATTTGATTATAAAAGTGTAGAAACTCTGTTCAGTGCTTCATCAAAAGTTTACATCACCCTGGTCAATTATTACTTAAATCCACTCAAAGTTGCTCGGCCAAATGGAGGAAAAGCACTGGAGTACTTAAATACTTAAAAAAACACTCCTATTGTTGTATTTTCACAACTCATGAGCGTAGTCAAGAAAGCACTGCTTTACATTCTGCTGCATTACGTTAATTTAGAAAATATCATCTAGATTTTTAACATGAGTATAAATATCTTAACAGAAAGCTAACTAAACCGACTTTAAAGAGTGATTGTGTTAAATATTGACTTTCGACCAAATGTCTCCGTGGTTGTCATAGATACAACATTATTTTGAATGGTTGTGTCAGCAGGTTAAAGATTCATTATACAAAGAGGTTTAATGAGAACTGAGTTTAGAACAGCTATTGCATGTACCACAACCTCAAACCCTTTCAGCTGTGTGCCAACACTAACACCTGCAGGCACACCTATAAAAGATTTCATATATCTATCATCAGCTCTACCAGTGTCTTATCCTACGTGCTACCATGAAAATGTATGACATCATACAGGTAGACAACACCGCACCGACAAGTCACACAAACAGTTTGTTGTCTTTCATTTCAGCTGTTAAAAAGGAAAATAAAAGCTTTTTTTAAGTAATGAGTAACTGGGACGTTCATAAAGATGTAGCTGATTCAGATGTGTGATTTTTGTCTCTCAAATGTTATGTAGTGAAAGTAAAAAGTTCCCCCAAAATTATTTCACAAGTAAGATACTGTCCATTACTGCTGTTACTACAGATTTAAAAGCTTTTCTGTCTTTGTGACTGACTGTGCACACTCTCATATCTGTGACACTTTCCCTCTCTTTGGATAGAATTGTGATGTGGTATCCTGTTGATTGATATTCAACAAATGTTTTACCTAAATAAAATCACACTTAAACAAAGAGGCATTTTAGTAAATAATGGAATGAATAGTTTAATACTCTGCAGTTGTGTGGCACTTGTTCTGCAAGGCAAAACATGGTGATAACTTTTTAAAATCAGGTCTGAAATGTCTTGATTTTGATTTTTAGAAGTGTGAAGGAACTCTGCATTACAAGTGAGTTGCAAAGATTTGTAATATTTGAAATAAGTTTTCCTTTGTCTGGGTATTGCATATTTGTTACACTGTTCTCTGATCATCAAACTGTATTGACTTGTGTAATATGACCAAGCAAATTCTTGGTTATTTCCTCTAAATGTAAGAGATTAGTCATGAGTTGCTGCTGTTGTGGAAGTTGAAACTTCTCATATTAAGAGTTTGCTTTCCTTGACTTCCCTCTAGAGTCCCTTGTTTCTTCCTTCTTCAATTGTTCCTTTGACAAGTTTGCTAAAAGACGACAAATACTCCTGAATTTTCCATTTGAAAGGTTGAAAACATGGTGTCTTGATTAGCCTTATGAGGCTGAAGGAATTTATAGATGTAGATTATTATTCTGGCAACATCTGCCCGTGCACGACAAAATTGTGTAGTGACCATTTGACTTATGGAAGATTTGAGTCTATCAAGTGGTACATTTCTTCTTATTCACAGTGACAAATTGGGGAATTTGAAACTTATGCTCACAACACAGGTTTTACAGAAAAAAAGCATTTGTTTTATTGAAAACACTTATGTTTGATGATGCTGTCTTGATTATGTCTCCCTCTCTGTCTGGAGATGTTCTTTCAGAAGTTCTCATACTATCCAAGGCAGTGATTCTCATCTGGGGGGTTGTGACCCAAAAGTGGGTCGTGGACCCTTTTTCAGTGGGTTGCCTTTGCCTGGGCAGAAAGTGTTAGGAAAAAAAATCCTGTGCTTTTAATTTGCATTGGACTTCCACCTATTCACACTCCTTATCAATATTTGGTGCTGATAAAATGTTAATTAACACCTGTTTTAATAGAAAGGTGTTTGTTATATGTTCACTGAGCAGGTACTCAGCTAAAGCTACATGTTTTTGAGATTTTTTGAAACAACTTCTCAGTAGCTGGAGTTTTTTTATTTTATGTTTGAGCATGAACGCTCTGTTGAGTCTGTTAAAAAAGGCTGAAGTTACTGAAGTGTGTTGTGTTGCGGCAGCCTTGACTTATTTAGTGCTACTAATTGAATATTTTAAATACAGAGCTGTTCAGTTTGTATCCACTGACACAGGGTTATCACAGCTACAGTTAGGTTTATAGTCTTGAAGCCTTGTGTCCCTCAGATGCACTTTTTGGTTTCAATTTAAATGCAGCTAATTGAGTGTAAAAGGGAACATTTCCCTCTCTAGCATCGCCACATGCAGGTATTTTGGTTTCTAATTCAACTTTTTCGGCATACTGTTTTATCTCAGGTTTCAAGTGCAACATCATTTACTTAATAAATTTGAGAAGTTGAACATTTCCCTCGATTTGGGTCGCAGCTTCATTCAGGGGTGATGGTGGGTCCCAAAGCCAGAGCAGTTGAGAAACACTTATCTAAGGGACAGATAGTCTGTAGATTATTGTTTATCAAATCTGCTGAGTTTTAAGGTTTTTCTGCAATTTAAAATGACAACCCGCATATCACGATCAAGAAAAAGTCAAAGAAATTCGCTAGTTTTAATTATTTATTTACTTGTTCACTTAGATTTGTTGGTGTGTGGGGCTGTCACTTAATATCCAATTTCCAACATACTTTGAACATGAACAAGAGCACGCCTCGCAATGAGCAGCAACGACTCCATCTGAACATACATGATGTGTTGCTTCCCTCTAGTGGTTGTTACCTGAAACTGAGTCTCTACAGCCATATTCAGTAAATGTCCTGCTGATTAAGTGTGAATGTGTCGATCTTTAACTTGTATTTTCCTGCACAGGTCCTGGGGCTGTCTCAAGGCAGTGTGAGCGACATGCTGTCTCGGCCAAAACCATGGAGCAAGCTCACCCAGAAAGGCAGGGAGCCCTTCATCCGCATGCAGCTGTGGTTACTGGACCAGTTAGGCCAGAGCCTCAGTCAACCTCCAAACCAGGGCCACGCTCAGGGTGAGTCAGCACATTGACACAGACATACATCAGCTTAAGCACTATTTGCGTGGGATTAGTATTACCTTTGGACCTCGGGTAATTTGTAAAGTTCCTTCTGATATCAGTGTTTGGTGCATTAGAGAAGAGAGGTCTGTCATTTACTTAAATTTACTGACATTTCTGATTAAAAATATCTAAGTGCTGCATGATAGAGACACTAGATAGAGTGATGAGTTTTTTTATATAATTATTTAAAATTACCTTATCCAAAAAAGGAAACTTACTGCACCTGCAGCTAACATTCCCATAATACAGTTAACCAGAGTTTCCACTAGGTGGTACTTGTACTCAAGTGCATTTGTGAATTTGTCAATAGTTCTTTGTTTGTTTGCTTGGATTAACTCTTTTAAAACCTGTATTCAGTGGCAATCCAGGATCATTAAAACTATCTCCCTTGCCCTTCCATGAGTTTTGTGCATAGGTAATGTATCACCTATATGCAGGGAGAGAGTGAGGTCCCCTCCTGTAACTTCATGTGGAAGATATGATGTTAAATGTGTGATATGAAACTTTTAAATCGTCAGCTGAATAGTTTTCAGTAGCTGATGCTGTCATTGTTTTTCTTCTCTCTCCAAGTTTTGGATTGCTGTTTTACGCATTGACAAAAATCCTCATCAACATGCAGATCACCTCTTGTTATACCTGACACACATTTCGAACAAGAATTATAAGTGTTACACTATGTATGCCTAATAATATTGACATAAAATCCAGCTCAGGTATAAAGAAGCTGTTGCATGGCTGTTACATAGAGTGTAAAGGTGAGGTTTGCATGTAAATGCGTCAACTAGAAGTGCACAAAGTAAACCAGGCTTAATAATTATGTCATTTGTGAACAAACTTTTAGATGTGTGGGGGGTGGAGGGCATACGGGCGACTTTTGCAGCAGCCTTAAATAGGTTTATTGTCTGGTTCAACAAACTCTTTTGGCTAATATTTTATGTTTTTAAAGGCTTTCATTGCCCTGGTTTTTATATAACACCAGTTTTTATGTTTTGAAGGATTTGTAGTTTTAGATGGGGAATGATTGGCATGTCTATAAGTCCCCTCAGTGTAGCTATTGGTCTGATGGCCTCAAGTCCTGTCACATCTTGGCCTCTCTTTCTGTCAGTAAGTCTATCCAAAGTTGGGTTTAAGTGGTTTTACAGTATGGCAGTGTCCATGGTCTGGCTTCACAAAAATCCCAAAGGCTCCTTTAATAACCAAATATCTGACATCACATGGCTTAACCCAATTCTTTTTCTAACCAGAGAAAAAAAAAACACAATTTATGTGTCAAGATCTGTTTAGTTCAATCTCCAACATCACCTCCATTTAGGTTAGGGTAAATAGGAGCACATAAAAAATATACAGACCATCATTATAAATGAAAGAGCATTTAAAAACGCTGCTTCACCTCCCTAAACTACGGAGATGATGATTCAGACTCGACTATTGTTGTCAAAGGCCCTTTATGTAGGCTAAAACATGGGCTGGAATATATAATTTTCAAATAACAGACATGGATAATCTGCACTGGATTATAACACAGATGTTCTCTGCAACTATTATAGATCATTAGAGCTTCACAGGTAAAACTAATCCTATGCTAGTAAGACCACGGATAAAAAGTGAGAATGACATTTCAGAAGCTTGATTAGACATAAACGCCAAACTCATCTAACATCAGAACATCTACCATATCTGCATGAAGGTTAATGGTTTACTGATTATCTGATGCCTCTGCCCTTCAGAAAAAAGCCCAGTGACAACCCAGTCTTCACCCTCACCACCTCCAAGCCCAGCAGAAAGCCACCCAAGTCCGCTGGTCGAACCAGTCAGCCTGTCCCTGGAGAGCAGCAAGGAAAACCAGCAGCCTGAGAGCCTGGGCCTGGGGTTGCCCCCCCACCCAGAGGGAGTAAAGTTGACTCCCAGCCTCACGTCTCTGCATCAGCCCCCAAACCCTCTGGGTATCCAGGAGCTGGTGGCCATGTCTCCCGAGCTAGACACATATGCCATCACCAAGAAGGTCAAAGAGGTGCTAACAGACAACAATCTTGGTGAGTCCAGGATCATTCTGTGTGGGTTAAGCTGCTGCTTGTGGGGAAGCAGAAACAAGCCCATTATCACTGTGATGTTGATGTTTTTTTCCTGCAGGCCAGCGTCTTTTCGGGGAGACCATCCTTGGTCTGACTCAGGGCTCCGTGTCTGACCTGCTCTCGAGGCCCAAACCATGGCACAAACTTAGCCTGAAAGGCAGGGAGCCATTTGTTCGTATGCAGCTGTGGCTCAATGACCCTCACAATGTGGACAAGCTGAGGGCCATGAAGAAAATGGAAAAGAAAGGTAAGGATTGTAACCGCTGGTATACTTAATGTCTAATTTGAGGATATGGTGTCGTCATCCCCTCACTCTGGATATGATTTTATTCCCTCCAGCCTATTTGAAGAGGCGCTACGGGCTCCTGAGCACAGGCTCAGACAGTGACTCACCAAGCAACCGGTCTGAGTGTGTGAGTCCAGCCTTGGGCTCGCTGGACTTGTGCCCCTACAGCCAGGTCAAGAAGCCTCGTGTGGTGCTGGGAGCTGAAGAGAAAGAAGCACTGAGGAAGGCCTACCTCTTGGAGCCCTACCCCTCCCAGAATACAATAGAGATACTGGCGTCCCAGCTTAAACTCAAAACCAACACCGTCATCAACTGGTTCCACAACTACAGGCCAGTATTGCCAACTTTATGACCTTCACAAATATCTGTCTTCTTTACTACTCAAACAAAAACTTTAAAGGTATAGTTTTGTATTTCTAAAGTGGGGTTGTGTACAACACATGTCAGTATGAGCCGCAGTTATTCTGCTTTAAAGAGAGAACTGGCACAGAGGCAAGGCTTGGTTTAGTTTAGGTTACTTATTTTCAAGAGAGAGTGCACAATTCATTGATTATTCATACAAATGCAAAAAGGGTTGTACCAGATATTGCAAAAAAGTAATTTCCATCTGTCATCCCAACATTAAAGTGATGCAGAACAAACAATAGAACAGTACAAATAATGAGACAAGCAATACTGAGGGTTCATTTCTGTCAAATTAATTGCAAAAATCAGAGGTCTTGCACAAGGGATGTCCAAACTATGGCCTGGGGGCCAATTGCTCACTTTTATTTGGCCTGCAGCAAGTTCTTGAAAATAATGGCCCACATTAGAACTCCAATCAAGTGCTTCATTTATTGATAACCGATTATGGCTTTCATAGCAGCAGCATTTTCCATTATTTGTTTAACTATTGTCTACGTCTCAAGGTCTGATTTACAAAGAATATCACTCTAATTAGCTCAGGCACCAACTCTCCCACTGTGTAACAAATGTGTGCAGTTTGCTCTTGTTTTGAATCTGAAAGTGGAGATGAGCTGTCAGCTTTCCCTCAATGCAGCAGAGGGTCACTCTCACCTTGACCAAGAGCTGATGCAAAGGTAGCCTGAGCAGACCAGGACCCTGTAACTCTGATTTATTGCCCCAAAATCTTTTACAGTGACTTACTGCTTTGTCAAGCCATTGATGGAAAGCTGTGATAGGCTGTTTGGTTTCTTCATGTATTTTTCAATACTCAAACATGTCTTAACCAACACTAGATCAGGTATACTTGTCAGTGGTCCAGTAATCCTTAATTAATTAAAACTTAATCAACTAACATTTTCGTCAACAAATACAAATTAAAGAAAATGTTTGACAGAGCCTTAATTTAATCAGACCTAATTTGGTCATGTAGAAAGTAGGGACAAGTTAGGAATATATCCAATCACAGCTACTTTGGTTGTGTGGAAAGGTTGGATGAGTTAAGAGGGACATCCAATCACAACTGCTTTAGCTTCATGGTGTTGGATAAGTTGGGAAGCGATCCAATCAGAGCTACTCTCTCTATGAATTGATATATTCATGTAGAGCAGGAGTTGGACACTCCTGTCTTACACAGCAGATAACTGAAGGGCCCTTGGAACATAATACAGACACTTGCTCCATAAAAAATCTACATTAAGATCAGAATACAAAGCAGCATAATAAGATCAACAAACTCTAGATACATGTAAAAAGTGACTGAGGTGCAGTGGTAACCAGAACCAATTGCAGCATAACAATGTGACCAAGACCAGTAGCTGCATTGTTATGTAACCAAATTAAAAGTAGCATTACCAGATGCCCAAGGCCTGTAGCAGTAAATACTGTTGCCCAGGATACAAAGTGTGTTCTTCAATCTTTAGTCAGTCTCAAGTACACACAGAAGAATCAAACATTTGACAAAGGGGCCAGGCACAGAAATCATAATTAGAGATGAACAAGAGACCATGAAAATATACACAGCTTCAGAAGGACATACAGTCACAGGGGCTCAAATATCACATTTTGAGGTACTAAAGTGAAGAGGAGAAAACAAAGAAAACAAAAGAAAAGCTGGCAGAATTATGCCAACACTTGTCCACTTGTATGTCTGTCTGTGAGCAAGACAACTCAAAAAGTTCTCAGTTGGCCATGGCACAAGGAGAAAGTGATTCAATTTTGATCTGAGATTTTTTTAAAGGATTTGTTAACAATGCTCGATAGGGCAGTCTTCAACTACTGTGAAAATAACTCATCTAACAATGTCAGAAATGCCTTTGAGGCGGTTTGTGCTCCCTCAGCACTTCTAGTTTCATTTATATAAGCTTTTAGGTGATGGTGTGGAGAACTGAATACATTTACAAGGCTTCTGATTTCTGTTGGCAAGCGCCTTTGTTTTGGTTGAACTTTGCTCCTGGCGGGCAGATCTGTAGGCCATGTGGTGTGCCAAAGTCATACCAAAGCGTAGGGCATTGCTGGAAGAAAGATAAAGCATCGTTAATTTTTCCATTGCAGTGTGCAGTCAGTGAAACGCTGTCTTCTGGGCTTGTTTTCACCTTAAAGTCACTAAAATGTACAAGGCTCATGGCATCTACAGCAGCATTACAAAGCTGAGGTTCTACACTGGTTCACTCCTGAAGTGGAATCACGCTACATAATTTTTGGTCCGATCTGCTCCTTCCAACCAAAGCCAGCAAAAGCCTGATTTCAGTGGTCCTTAAAGATTACCTCTCCTTATTCACTTGGGATGTGAGGTGTGTCAAGAATTATTTATCCCACCGTCACACTGGGAACACTGGGGACGACTGAACATGTTCTCTGCGTTTTGACTCATGGAATATAACAAAAGCCAATCAGGAAGCAGGCAAGCTAAATTAGAAAGCACACTAAACAGCCAAGGCAACGATTGTAAACATGAATCATAAAGTTAGATGGATGTCAGAAGTCGTAAAAAAACACAGATTTATGGCATCACAGTGTCTGCACGGAGTGCCCTGTAAGGCAAACAATAACCAAACTGACAGAATGAGGACTCTGCCTGAAATTGCTTCCATTGTAGATTGTAAAAGACAAAGTAGACACACACATCCCTGGTTGGGTGCTGGATCAAAAAAAAAAAAAAAACTCACATGAAAAAGCACAAAAAGATCCACACTCCAAAAGTAGCTCCCTTCAAGATTTTCAAATTAAATTCTTGAAGGGAGCTAGGTAACTTTTGGTGCCCTGATCTTTTTGTGCTCTTCCACTGTAGATGTCCCAGGAAGCTAACAGTAAGCCCTATTTAACGCCCTCTCCTTCCTGCTCTTTATTGGCCATGTTTTTAACACAAAAATCATGCTTAACTGCATAAGAATACAAGCTGCAAGAGTGGAGATTGTGTTTGTTGGTAAGAAAAAGGGTAAATGGACTTGAGCTTATACAGCACTTTTCTAGTCTTTGACTACTGATGGTTGGAGTTTCTATGTCAGTTGTCCATCAGTATCAACGAACACATTCACGCACTTTTATACCCATTTACGCACCACTGACGCAGCAGTGGATGCAACTTGGGGTTAAGTGTCTTACCCAAGGACACATCATCATGTGACAGCCAGTGCTTAAAATTACCAGCCAAGCACATAATCAGACTGGTCATGGTTGGTTAGTGTGTGATGTGCTTTGCCCCTTGTTTTGTTGCACATCACCCTAAATGTGTGGCCTCTCCCACAGTTATACGATCTGTTAGTTTTTTTTTTAAGTCTTTGTGTGTGCCAGGCTTCATAAGGACAGAGAGAACAAGAATCACCGTAGCTAATCAGTGTTCATTTTGTTGACTAATTATTTTCGTCATAGTTTTCGTCAACAACCTTTTTTCCCCTGACGAAAACTAGACAGTAACTAATAAAAACAAGTGCACATGGACAAAAACTAACTTAACTGACATTTTCATCAACAAATAAAAACTAGACTAAAATGTCTGACAGAGACTTAATCCAATCAGACCTAATTTGGTCATGTAGAAAGTAGGGACAAGTTAGGAATATATCCAATCACAGCTACTTTGGTTGTGTGGAAAGGTTGGATGTCACAGCTGCCTTAGCTTCATGGTGGTGGGATAAGTTGGGGAGCGATCCAATCAGAGCTACTCTCTTTATGAATTGATATATGATGCTCTTAACCTCTGTACAGCGTCTTTGAGTGCCTAGAAAAGCGCTTTATAAATAAAATTTATTATTATTATTATTATTGATATATTCATGTAGAGCAGGTTCACTGTTTGTTGTCAGTTCTGGTATTGTAACTGAGATGCTCTGCCAGGTAGCCTAAATCAAGGTGATCGCATTTCACACAGAAGTTACATTTGTTTCTGTTAATTTATACATTCAAACTTTAATAGCATTCAGTAAAGGGTTATTAGATGCTTCATTTTATCCAAGTGTAAACATGACTTCAGAAATTCAGGGAAACATTAAAAATGCCTTACACTTTATATTTTAGTCAACTAAATTTACAGTAGATTTTGTCGACCAAAATGTTGTGAAATTTCATCAACTAAAACTTGACTAAAATTAAAACAATTTGGATGACTAAATTGTGACTAAACCTAAAACGTATTTTAGGCAAAGCACTATAACTGAAACTAAATATAAAAGTGCTGTAAAAATTAACACTGTAGCTAATATATTCACACAGTTCACAGGAACCTTGAATTACCCCTCTGTAGAAATGATGAACGGTCCCTTTAAGCAGTGAAGATGTTTTCCTTAGCTTGATCTTTGTTTCCTTCCTGTGACTTCCTAACATAACTATTGTTTACAGGTCCAGGATGCGACGAGAGGTGCTGATGGAGGGTCTGCCAGACAACGACACAGATGCTGAGCACCACAGCTACTCCCCGTCCATGACACGAAGCCCCACCTCTGACGGAGAGGAGAGGAGACTGCAGCTGCCCTCAGGACATGTCCATCCCGGCCTTCCTCTCAGCTCCAACTCCACACAGCCTCATGTCAAACAGGAGGTAACAGACAGGGAGGACGAAGGGGAGGAGGTGAGAGAGGGCTCTGTGAAGCAGTCGAGAGTTCAGTGTTTTTCCACGGCGGTGCAGTTCCCCCAGTTAAAAAGTGAGCATGAGGAAGGTGCTGCCGGCTGCCACGAGCCCCACTTGGCAGGCCAGATTCCTCGGCTGGAGGAGGGGATGAGTAGCCAGGCTAAGGGACTTTACCATGTGGCAGTTTCCATAGATGGCCCCCTGAGATCCAACCAGTCCAGGCACGAGGGGGACGACACCAGGAAGTCACCAGTGGACCCGGTCAGTTTCAAGGCGTCATCGGAGCCCTGTCGCAGCAGCCTGGAGGTTTCCCTCAACTCGCCCTCTGCTGCATCCTCACCCGGCCTCATGATGTCAGTCTCCCCCGTCCCCTCTTCCTCTGCACCCATCTCACCCTCGCTCCCCAACCCGCCCTCATCGAGCACCAATCACAGTCTAGACCCTAACCCGCTCCCTCCTTTCCAAAGCCCGAAACTTAATAGAAGCACTCAGAGACGCAATGAGAAAATGGCCAACCTCAACAACATCATCCACAGGCTAGAGAGGGCAGCCAACCGTGAAGAGACACTGGAGTGGGAGTTTTAAGCCCCCTTGTACTCGTATCTCGTCTTGATGAGTCATGGCACACTGATGGATCTCGAAAAGAAGCTTCATAAAGACTTGGAACAGAGTCCGGATTTTGAAGGCCTGTCCTCTCAGAGAGCCGGGTCACAGGAAATGGAAATGCAGAGCTAAATATGGGGCTGAAATCCCTTCAAGAACTTAAAGAGTAGAAAAAATATTCTTTTTGTTTTCTTTCTTTCTTTTTGATAACGCATTCTACTTTTAAATATGTGTCACAGCACTAGCTGTTGTTTTACCTATTGGACTTGACATAAGACTTTTGCAGCTATGGTGTCATAAAATGTACACTAATGTTCTGTAGATTGCCACTGGGTGAGATTATAAAAGACCCCTGTCTTAAGCCATTAAAAGCACTATAACTATTTGAAAAGAGACATTGACCAAATTTGCTACTTTTTGAATAGCAATTTTTCAGATTTTGTCTGTAAGACTGGACAGTTTAAGTCAAGTAACATGAGATCCTATTACTGACTGAGGGATAGTCCTTTAAGACTCTAAATATTCAACATCTTGTATGTACTTAGTTTCTTGGTGATATGTTTTGAACTATTTGTAACTCACACGTATAAAAATGTGGTTGTACATGTTGTAGAAATGTCTGCAATAGCCTTCTCTAAACCTGATGTAGCATGGTACTCACCTGATCCTTTTATCCTCTGTAGTTAGTCACCTGTGCTTTACTTGAGTGAAAACAAGAGAAAAAGATGAAAACCCTTCAAAAAATAAGAAAAAAGGAGACGTTAAATCTAATTGTAGAGTACTAGTATTTTCTTTTCTTTTCTTTCTCTGAATAATCTTCGAGGTTTACAGTTTACGGCCTGTGTGCTTCTCGTAGTAAGTGAAAATCTCACTACACATGAGCACAGTTTACATGATTTATTTCAGAATTACCTCTCTGACCCTCCAAGGCACTGGTTCTCAGACTGTAACAGGCCAAAACACAGGACACCTGGTTTACCTCAGATTATGTTGATGCACATCATGCTATCACCATGTGACTCATTTTTACACATTATTACGACCCGCGCTCATTGAAATCAGTTCGAGGGAAGTGCTCCGTATCAGACCTGAAAAATATGAAGCCAGTGACTTTGTAATAGAAAAGCAAAGTAAGTGGAAGAGTATGCTGCTGTTTGAACAAAGGGGGCTAATAGGATATGATCTTCCTCAGAGGAAACACCTGATTGAGTGCACTTCCCAAAGGGGTCATCGACTGTAAATAGAATTATGTGTACGATCAAACACCTCGACCTCAAAGCACTGCTGTGTTGTTTAGCCGAGTGAGCTGACATTATGGTTTCTAAGAGCAACACCACAGTGCTGTTTGGATCTCCACGGGGCTAAAGCTCACAGTCCGTGAAAGCATGATACAGTATGACCCAACATCAACGTGAAAACATCCAATCTGTAAGTATGCTACATCCCAGGACACAAAGGTTACAGGTACCCCCTCATATTATCTTTGACCACTTGTGTATTGTGTCTGTAGAAGTTTTTTTTTCTGTCATGCTTGCAAGATGTTCTTTATGTATTTTTGCCTCTATTTTATACTCAAAACAATTGATTGAATATTCAATACCTCGTGTATGAACTACTTACAGCACTTAGATTTTGATAATTGTGAAGACTGAAAAAATTTCAAGTATCAACATTATTCTAACTTAGTGTCCACAAGTCTTTGCCTTTACTGTATCGTTGAAGTTGGTAGTAAACACTTGCACATGTCTACATAGTTCAGAGGACTTGGATTGTATTATGTAGAGATATATATTACACAATTACTAAAAAATGATATCTTACAGTCTTGGAACAAAATGTGCTGATTATATTGAAATAGAGTGTACAGATTTAATAAACCAAACCCATTCAAGCCAGAGCTCATCTGGCAAGCTTGCCCACGTTTTAGACCTTCTCTCAGGGTAGTCTTGCTTTTTAAAGCTTTACTGAAACAGTTGGTCTCATCAATGGTGGAAACATGTTATGGTGGTACTGGTAGACATGGTGTGGCGTAGAGAATGACTCTGTTATATATTAAAGGGACCTGTGGAAGTTGTGTGTAAAAGGGAAGTTCAATCCTTGGTGGTTTGTTGGAGGTCTGGATCTGTTTTGTAGTTTGTTACACATGTTGGTCCAAACACAGTGTCAACAGGAACTGCCGGGATAAAGCTAATGGGTTGCATTTTTGAGATCAGTAGACTTTGTTCTCTAAAATACTTTTTTTTTTCTATCTTGGAGCCACAGAAGATTTTCTCTGGTCCCATACCACCATTTTTTGTGCATAATATACTGTAAGGTTTGAAGTGGCATTTCTTATGTGAAAATTTCATTCTCTTTCATGTTAACATGGACATATGACTGATAAAAAAATGTATTTACCCACTCCCATTATCTCCTCATGTAAAGCCCATGTCATTGTTTTGCATGCAAATCCAATCTAGTCTGATGACAAGAGATAGACTGTGTTTTTTCATGTTGTTCTTGCACAAAGACATTGAATTAGCACTTAAAATCTTTTACATTAGTTAAGTGCACGGTGCAGCTGATGAAGTTGGCTCTAACCAAGTCATTATGATCCCTTTCTAAACAAACACCAATAAGGACCCAGAAAACATGACTTTCAGGTAAAATTTAAATTACTTTGTGCCATATCATTATCCTCACTGAAGTAATGCCTTGTGGTAAAGTGTTTTTTTTTTCCTTTTTTTGAAGGGTGTAGGACTTTTGTCACACATTTCAGAAAGAAAAAGCAAAGCTTTTGTTCTTAGAGCCCTACACATTCGATAGTTTATTTTATAATTGACATTTGTCACTAAAAACAGGTGGTAATTATTTGGCATTTTTTTCAGGGGTTGTGCTCAGAGTTGGACTTCGACAATAGAGACAACTCTGAAGGCTTTGCCACAAGGACAGTTTTCATTTGAAAGTCAGCTGAGAGCCAATAAGGAGAAACGCCCTGCAGGCTAATACAACTGTCTAATGCCTCAAGTGTCAGGCTGTTAAACGTCTAAGAATGAATAAAGATATGCCAAGCGTCTTTGAATTGAATTTGCATATGTAAGCCATCATTCAATACATAATTGATTAAGATTCTACTGTGTTGTGTTTTTATTTTCTTTGACTGAAATAATTTTACAGTTAAGATTAATGCACACACTCACTCCTGTTGGTGGCACGTTGGTGCAGCAGGTTAGTGCTCGTGCCTCACAGTAAGAGGGTTTGACTCCCGAGTCAGTCTGAGCCTTTCTGAGTGGGGTTAGCATGTTCTCCCTGTGCATGTGTGGGTTTTCTCGGGGTACTCCAGTTTCCTTCAGACCAAAAACATGCTTGTAAGGTTAATTGGTGACACTCTTAGAAGTGAATGTGCCTGTGTGGTAGTTTGCCTATACAGGTTCTTCATGTATGCCCTGTCATTGGCTGGCGACTGGTCCAGAGTGTACCCTGCCTCTTGCCCAGTGTCAGCCGGGACAGGCTACACCCCCCAGTGACCTCAAAAAGGATTAGTGGTATAGATAATGGACACAAATCCTCAAATGCTAATGTAAAAACTATACTTTTAATTATTTTTCTGATAGTGTCGGACAAGTTACTCAACAATTGTAATAAGTTACTGGCCATTTATCACCAATTAAAAACTGATATAACTTTATTACACCGTATCAAAAGTGACCACGTACTTAGCCATTACTTATTACTTTTCCCTCTCCATAAAACTGACCTACAACATACTTAAATGAAGTTTACAACAGACAAAGAAGCTCTTTTCATTTTTACAGACACAAACTCAAAGATAAAACTTTCAGTCTTTCTCTCTCATCCTGTATCCTGTGATGAGCTGTAAACACCATTATAACAACACACCGAAACCAAAAAGTAGCTCAGTAACTAAAAGTTACTTTGATTTGTAACAGTTCTCTTACTTTTAGAAATTAAAATCTCTTACTTTACCAGTCACTCAAAAATGTAATATTATTACAGTAACACATTACAAGTAAACAGTTACTGCCAAACACTGACATTAATTAGTCTTAATTTTCATTGCAGCAATTCATAAAAAAAATGGTATCTTAAGACGCTCTACAACAGATTTGCTCATGACTGTACCCTGCATTTATTTTAATAATATTTATAAAACTCTCCAGATAAGCAGAAGAAGATGGTGTGGTGTGGTATTTATAAAGGTATTATTGAATTTGATGATAATAAAAACATTCATCCACCGTGAGCACAGTGTTGTAATCAGTGTTGGGCACAGATACATGTAATGGCAAAAAATATTCTCTGATAGGCTGGCAAAAATCTTTGCCACAACCACACTAATGTGAAGTAGAAGTGCTCCAAGACCACAGACCTCAACCAAGACATTTCCAACACTGTCAGGCAAGTTATTCAACATAATGAACAAAACTGATGAGTAAACTGGGCAAAACAGTACAGCGTCCATCATGGGATAGGGGGGAATGCTCTTTGGGGCCCTGAGTCATGGAGGAGCCAGTGAGGGGTTAACTAAGAATGGGTCACTCCCAAATACAAGCTATATTTACCTTTAAATAGTGAAATACCAAATACTCCCCTTTGCTTGGTGTGCATAGCTATGCTAAGACCTGCAACAAACTTTTTTTCAGTCAGCTCCAAACCTGATTGGAGCCTGCCCAGGAATGAGCATGAATAAAACCACTACTAAATTATGTGTTGTTACTTTAATTGAATTAAAACTAGGGCCCATTTATATAGCCTTTCAGGGGCGTGGACATTTCAGTGTGCAGGCCTCAAGACAAGAACCAGAAGAAGGAGAGAGAGATGGTGAGAGGCACAGTGTGCCAGGTCTTCTGGCAGACGAAAGCTTGTTGGAGGACGGTTCTCTTATGATAAGCTTTATCAAAAAGGAAAGTTTTAAGCTTACTCATGAAGGTAGAGAGGGTATCTGCCTCTCTGATGCTGACTGGAAGATAACTATAAAATAGAGGGGCTACCTTCCAAATTACTTTTAGAGACTTAAGGCACTGCAGCCAGGCCTGCATGTTGCTCTAAAGTACTTTAGGCTCTTTTAGATATGCTGGTGCTTCCCCATCAAGATCTCTGTAGAGGACGAAGAATTTTAAATTCTGTTTTATTATTATTATGAATGAGTATTTTAGAAACTACTGGTGTTTTTGGATTTTCACTCTCAACAACCTCAAGGGTCTACAAAGACTGGTCCATGAAAGAAAAAAAATCCAGTGAGCGGCAGTTCTCCGTGGGAAATGCTCTGTTGTTGCCAGAGGTCAGAGGAGAATGGCCAGGGTGGCAACAGAAACACAAATAAGAACTCATCAAATCACATCAGCACAACACATCAAATCTTGAGGCAGATGGGCTACAGTGGAATGAGACCCCACCAGGTTCCACTCCTGTCAGCTAAAAACAGGAAACTACAATTCACACAACTCTCCCAAACTGAGAAATAAAACATACGAGTCTGGATTTCTGCTGTGACATTCAGAAGGTGAGGTCAGAATTTAGCAGAAACACTAGAAAGCACTTGGAGAGCACCAACCTCCACTAAGGTAGCTCACATATTGCTGTTACATCCATAAGCAATAGTTCCATGATAAAGTTACCATCATAACATGATTCATTGACCCTGAAAACCCACACCTAGCACTCGGAATCATGTTGATATCATTATTAGTTAGACAGTTGAAAAAGTGATTGTTCACTTATGGCTTTTATCTGGATCACCACCAAAATCTAATTATTTCTTAAGTTGGGCCGTTACCAACATCTCCTGAAATTTCAGCAAAATCCGTTCAGTAGTTTTTGCGTAACCTTGCTAACAAACAAACAAACAAACAAACAAACAGGGCCAAAAACACAACCTCTTTGGCAAAAGCATGGATCCGTCCTGCTGACCATGTCCATCCCTCAGATGGCTACTTCCAGCAGGATATCACTCCATGTCACAAAGCTTAAATCATCTCAAACTGGTTTATTGAATATGACAGTAGGTTCACGGTACTCCAGTGGCCTCTACAGTCACCAGATCCCAATGTAATGGAGCACCTGTGGGATGTGATGGAACAGGGGATTCACAGCGTGTGCAGGTGACCAATCTGCAGCAACTATGTGATGCTGTTGTGTCAAAATGGACTAAAATCTATGAGGAATTTTTCCAGCACTTGGTTGAATCACTGATGTGATCATTTAAAGCAGCTCTGAGGGCAAAATGGGGTCCAGATATTAATTAAAAGTTACTTTGATAGAACTGATTTCAAGTACAGGTAAGAGTCACATTTCATGAATATACACAAGTGAAGAGTACTTCAACTTAAACATGCCTAAAGTACTGAGTATTTGAGTACACTTTGCTTTTGTGTTTAAAGGACAGATAGAGTGGGACGAGTGAAGCAGTTTGTTTCAGTGTAATAGTGACGTTTGTTGACATTTGACCCAATCAATTACCACAGCAAAGCAGTTTGTCCACTTAGATAATGTATTGAAAATGTCAGTGAAACTGTATTTTCTACATTCAGTGAGTTGTGCTTTTAAATAAGATTTAATCAATACTAAATATGCTGTATATTTAAATATATTTAATTTTTCTACCCAAAATCTTTGTCACTTCTACAGTGTGAACATCCCTCGTGGACTTCTGTGACTGATCCATCAGTTAAAGTAGGATATGTACAGTATTATAAAACTGAAGGAGTACTTGTTTATCAGTGTTTAACAGGTACCATTTTAGTTTAAGTATTGCTTTATCGTTAAGTATTGTAATATTAAACTTGGTATCAGTTCTGAAGTCAAAATTTGGTACTGTGACAACAGTTAATCTGTTGAGCTGTTCATCATTTTACCCATTGATCAAATGCATGTGAAATTTAACCACGTGCAATACTTTCCAAAGGTGTAACCAAGTCAGTGAAAAAGTACTGCTTAAAAAAACCTACTCAAAAAGTACACAAAAAGGAGGGGCGCATGATATTATTGGCACAAAATCTGCATCAGCAGATAATGCAAAAAGTGTCAGTACTGTTTGTTGGAGCCGCTTCTCTAGTTTAGGGGTCACTGCCCCGAGTGCTCAGAGACCACAGGCACTACTGTTGCCTTCACCTTCCAGGCTTTCTCTGGTTCTTCTTTTAGCTCTTGGTATTTCTCTAGTTTCTCATGTTCCTTTTTCCTGATGTTGCTATCACTTGGGATGGCAACTGCTTTCCTCTGCTGCTTATTTATGATTACAATGTCCGGTTGGTTGGCCATTACCATTTTGTCAGTCTGTATCCTGAAGTCCCACAGGATCTCAGCTCTGCCATTCTCCACCACTTCGGGAGGTGTTTCCCATTTTGACCTAGGGGTCTCCAGTTCATACTCTTCATAGATGTTCCTGTACAGGTTACTTGGTTATGGCTCTCCATGTATTCTTTTCCTGCCAGCATCTTACACCCTGCTATTAGGTGCTGGACTGTTTCAGGGCCCTCTTTGATTGCCCCTCTGCAGCTGGGATCTTGCCTAGTGTGGTAGATCTGGGAATAAATAAATGTCATATATCGATATACAGTATATGTCATATATCAATATATATGTCATCTATCTATCTATCTATCTATCTACAGTGTATATACATATTTGTATATATATATGTGTGTGTGTGTATATATATATATACATACACACACACATATATTTGTGTGTATATATATATATATATATGACTCATGTTGAACAGGCATCCACTGAAGCTGCGTTGAGGAGGAAGAGGAATGGGCAGAGACAAAGGGACTAAAATGAGAATTTGTGTTAGCCATACATTTATGGATATCAGTTAGTACTTAATTTCTGATCTCATCTGCCTGCAGCTATGGTCCAGTTCCATTATTACTGTCTCATGTCCATATCATGTTTGTCTCTATTAAATTGAGGTTAACCCCATGAGATGCAGCATCTTCTTTTCGAGACTATCTATATCTCTATGTGGTTGTAAAGGTAGTTATAGTGGTATTAGCACAAACAACCATGGATAAATCAATCTAAAATTTAACATGAACAGTTATAATGATTATAAAGGGGAGAGGACAAAGTTGATTAATATAGCAGCATTTAGTTGATCTGAAATTAAAATAAATGTAATTAAATTATTAATATAATTTAAATCATGTTGTTTCTGTTGATGGTTGATGTAGGATAACGCAGTTAGTGTCCACAGCAGCAGGTCATCCATGTTGATAGTCATTGCTACAGTAATATGTATTTTGTGCATATTTTTACTCGGAGATTAATATTCAGAAATGTAATGATAGTGGAAACAGGCTAAAAGAAAGGTCGAATATTTGCAATTGCAGTAGTTGTTGAAGCTATGTAAGTCCACAGCAGCAGGTCCACACCAACGATCCAGAGCAGCCTGCAACACAAAAGCCAAAGAGGAGTACCCTTAGCAAAAAGTAGTACACTTGAAATTCATTTTATTAAGTATGGTTGAGTATAACTATAAATAAAAGTATAAGTATAAGTATAGCAAGTATACTACGGACCATGTACTTGCAGTATACTATAAAGTATGTTAATTTAATACTTCTTTTGACTAAATTGGAACTTTTTCAAATTTATAAAAGTATACTTTAAGTTTACTTTATAAGGTCATTTTTTAAGTTTACAAACGTACAAATTCAAGTATACAAGTATGCTTATATATATACTGCTAGTGTACTAGTTAAATACTTCTTGTCCACATTTTAGTTTATTGAAGTATACTTTCGGTGTACTGTTATTTACTAAAAAATACTATTTTTTGCAATTTTACTAGTTTACTTGTTGTTATACTTTAAGTATACTTGTAAGTTCTACCTTCTTGTAATACCCTTCACGCACAGATTAAACAAAAAACTTCTGCATCACAGTTAAAACTATGACAGACTACAGAAGAGATACAACAGTGCTGTATGCTTGAAAGATGGTACATTTTGTTTAATTAATGACTTGGTTATTTTCAAACAAATGTGTTCAAATTCTGCTTTTTGTTCATGTGCCAAACTATGTTGTGTTTTAGTTGAGGTACTTATTAAATCAGACCGGCCTGTATGTAAATATTCACAGATCAATGTACAAAGTACTTTCATATATGAGGGTAAAAAAACAAACTGTTCATGTTGTCTGGCCTGATATGATTAAAACAAAATGTGTTCTTGTTGAAACAGATGACAGAAACCCTAATGAAAGGGACTAGAACTCGATCAATAAAGTCAAGTCAAATGTTCCGCTGTTTTTTTTTTGTATGTTTTTAAGGTACATAAAGATAATGCAATTGAGCACACATACGTTCTTTTTTAGATTATTTTTTGGGCATTTCTGTGCCTTTACTGAGGATAGAGAGAGAGTGGATAGGTTTGTGAAGAGGGGCAAGAGAGAGTAGGGGAGGACACTCTGCAAACAGGCCACATGCTGGATTTGAACCTGGGCTGGCAGAAGCATAAATGAGGGACATGCTTGGTTGCTTACCACTCTGCCAAATCAGCACCTCTTCCTATTTACTGTATACTTTTAAACTCCTGCACTATATGATCTTGAACATGTAAGTTTACAACAGGAGTAATACCTCAAAGCAAATGGATGTCGTGAAAAACATTTTTATTTCTGCTAAATTAAATATAAGCACACTGATTTGACCTTATTCTGTACATGGATCAAGATCTAAGTATTAGTACTTTGTGGCAGAGAGAAGTAAAAAGTATACTAAAGCATAAATATAAGTTTTAGTATTAAAGCATAAATGTTTGTCTTAGTTTTAATGTACTTAGTCTTAGACTTTTCTTTATACTTTTCAGTATAAGGAAAGTATACATCATTATGCTATTCTTAAGTATATAAAATATATTATATAAAAAGTAAACTTCAAGTATACTGCCTCAGTTTTAGTATAAAATAAGTATACTTGTAGTACACTTGCATAAACTACTTTTCGCTAAGGCTACAGGAAAACAAAAAAAGAAGAATAGAAAAAAAGGAATACTTTTTTATTTAAATTGTTTTATTTGTCCACATCTTTGCTTCATTTATACAGTTATCAATAAAGGCCGACACTGAGGGTTATTATGTTTTGTATACAGTCTGAGGGGGACTTACAGCCCAGTGTTTACATGATAGTCCCACATGGTGCGTCGGAGCCCCTCCCCCTCAAAACCATCACTATGACGTGATGACGTCACACACCACGTAGGTTGTTGGGCTGGAGGATTCGCGACGATGGCGACGACAACTCGGTGTTGGAAGGGGACGCAGTGAAACTGGCCTCGGCTTGAATATGACTCAAGTGTAGAGGTTCAGTTGCTGCTCATTGATTGCACGGGCTTCGGATGAATCGCGGGCTCCTGTGTTCTCATCTCTCGTTTCTCTGGTGAGTCCGCCGGCTGCGGCCGTTCCTCTGTGTTTTGACAGAGGCCTCCGCTCCGGGTTCCGCCCTCCATCTCACAACAACAAAAACAGTTAGCTAGCTCAGTATGCTAACGTTGGCTAGCCAGCGGAGGGGCTTGTCTGTGTACAGCTTTTTATTGAAAGCCCAAACTACCCATATATTTCACTAAAGCATCAAACCGCGCACCAATGAACGTAAACGTAGCTTATTTTCGCACAAATAGACACTTTGGGCAAGTTTAGCATTAGCGGGCTAGCATTACTTAGCGTACGTGTTATCTTGATTAACTGTTGACGGCGGCTAGTGAGCTGCTACAGAGGTAGCTTAACGACAGCGCAAGAAACGGCTCGAGTAGAAACCATTTTAAATTGTTCAATAGTATATCTGTTGTTTTTTCTGTTTAAATAAGTACTTAACACGGTTTGCACCTGCTAGCATAATTGATACAGCATCTGTTTGCCTGGTGAAGAAAGGCTCGACTGTCCGTCATGTTGCAGAGCTCGGGACCTCCCAGCTGTCAGGACAGCGAGTTATAACTCACTCCAGAGATGTTTGGCAGTGATTGCCCCTGGATGACTGCAAGATAGCATACCTTTAAAGTCAACGCCAATTTATGCTCATATAAGTGATATTGAAAGTAAAATGGCGTTAATATGAGGGCATCATCTGATCTGTGTTGTGATGCCAGGACGTCCGATAACAGCGGGACATCTGTCTTACTATCAGACACTGCTCAGAAGTTAGTGGACCTGTAAGCTTTTATGTGACTTAATCCCTTTTACTGCCGCTATTCTGGTCAATTTCACCACCTGATAGTCGACTCGTGCGAGCTCACTACTGTAAATACGCCTCTTCAATCGGTGCCAGGGTTAGAAACTTGTTAAAATGACTTAATGGAGTGACCCCCTTTGGTTAAAACTGTTTCAGCCTGTAATGCATGGAGGCCAGTCACGGGACAGGAGTAACGTTAAGGCTCTAAGGGGCTTAGCCTTTCCTGTGTAACTCTGAACTCAGAACCAGACTGAGCCGTGGCCACAGGTCATGAGCTCGCTGCAGTAAATAGAGCTCTGTTTGTGTGTGTGGGGCAGATATGCTGTTATCACCGGAGACCAGCAGTAAAAGCTGGACCCTCAGTGAGTGATGTAATGATCTCCCCTGGCTGCTTCACATGAACCTCAACGACCAGACGGTACTAAGAACCAAGTCTGCCTCTGATGCAATGAGAGTTGTGCTTTTTTTCTGCCCTGAGGCATCTCAAAAGTTACAGGTGTGAAGTGTGCTGCTGGGTCACTGATCTTCATAGATCACATTTCAGTCTCTGCAGTTACTTGTAGGCCAGGGTATCCCAAACAGGCTGCCTATTTTTAACAATGTATATTAAGTATGTCATTGTACACATGTAAAACAATTGCAGAACAAAAACCAGCAATAAATCCTGTTCTTGTAAATGTGACTTTTCAGCTTTTTGCCTGTAGACTGGTCAGAAATCTGTGACCTGCCCCCAGCCATGAACCTTAAAGTTTATAACTCTGCCAAGTATGTGGACTTCTCCAGGCATGAGGGAGGGTGATCAGTAGGCATGCACAACGTGATCGACCCAGTATTAGTTTCAACAGATAATAGCTTGAAAGGGTAATTGTCATATCAGCTCATGCAGAATTATTCTGCCGATATTCACAGCTAATATCTTTGCTGTATACATCAGTACACTTTGCACACAAGTCTGTGCAGAACAAAGTAGGGCTCAGAAAGCTGGGAAAAATGTTGAATTGTTATGATTATCACCTTTAGTGCAATTTTGACACAATTTGAAGGAACAAGGGAATTACAGTTATGAGCTTTTATTCATATTTTATAAAAAAAAAAAAAGATATGAAATTGACATTTTAAAATATGATCGATGAGTGGGATTTTTCAGCAATTTCTGCACCAAACAGATATCAATTATTTTCAATCTGTATATAATGCGTACATGAGAGCACCTCTGCTGTTAGCTATTCAAATTTAAAGGTACTTGGACACATTTTAATATAAAGAGATATTGCACCCCCTACAATCTGAACATTTCTCAATGAATTGAACTTAACATCCCTCATTTGTCACTGCGTCTTGTATGCATGTGTAGGATGGTCATCTTTTTCTACACGTAGACTTAAGCGTTGGCATATTCTCATTTACAAGGTGATTTTAGGTCCACTCCCTTCATACCCTCTGACCTTAATCAGTCAAAGGAGCCCAGGATCTCATAATCTTCAGTCCCACAATCTCCTCTTGTTGTCTGTTCCTAAGGTCCAAACTAAGCAGAGAAAGACCTTTAAATTTGCTGCTTCCTTTGCTTGGAATGAGCTGCAAAAAGACCTGAAACTCAGTGAGCTGGTTTCACTGGACACCTTTAAGAGGATGTTAAATGGTGTGAATACTGGGGCATCTGGCTGCAGATGTTTTGATGATCTTGTTTCCTTCATTATTCCAGCTTGTCAGTTAACTGTCTTTATTATTTTTTTTTATTGTACTTTAAGTGTTGTACATGCCATGTGTATTTGTATGTGTTGCTGTTGTTATTGTTAGTAACTTTGTTAAGTGCCTATCTTGGCCAGGATACTCTTGAAAAGTAGATTTTTAATATCAATGAGTTTCTTTTCTTGGTTAAATAAAGGTGTAAAATGTTCAGCTTATAAAAACCTGTAAGATATGTCAGAACAGTTGCTTTAGAAAACTTGGCGTTACTCTTGTACATGGCACGTCTTGGCCATTTTGCCAGCAGACTGGACTCTGTGAAGTATGTGGACTTCTCATGACGTGAGGGAGGTTGATCAACAGGCATGCCCAATGTTATCGACATAATATCATAACTGACAGATAAAAGCTCAAAAAGGTAATTGTCCATAAATTGTCTGCTTATTTGACAACGTCAGTATTTACAGCACAGAGCACTGATATCTCAAATGTAAATATCAGCACACTGTGTACACAAATGTGTGCATTCAGAGCAGAATGTACCGACATACTGCAGCTGTAGTTAATATTTCTTTTCATCCTTGTGAGAACTGAATGTTTAGGTCTGAACTTTATGAATCTTATTGCAGACCTGTAGGAGAATTACTGTTAATTCTGTGTTTAATGTGTTAGAGTTTTACAAAACAGACTTTGTATTTTGGTCTCTGCAGGTCTCAGGGTTTCATACAACAGTGTTTGAAGCTCTGAAAAAGCATATCAGCCTTGATTTTACTGAAAAAAAGGTTTTATATAATAGTGATGCAACAATTGACAAACTCAGGGCTGATGCCAATACCTTTGTTTGAGATAACAGTTAAGTCAAGGCTGATGTCTTTCTTTTTACCTCTGATGCCTTTCTTCTATGATGCTGATATTATCCTTTCTGTTTGATCATGAAAACGACCAACATTTCTTCAACAGGTAATTTCTTCTGCCCAAATAGACATTTATTCTCTGAGTTAGTGATTAGTTTTGCTTGATACCAGCAATATCTGATATTGCACAACATATAAACATCTGCAGCTGCCCAGCTTTCATTTGGCGGTGACTGAAAAAAATCATTGATTTTGGCCGATCCAGATGTGAAACTGTTGCATCTGTTCATCCCTGCTGTGTAATGGTACAGGTATTGGTGTCAGGTAAAATGAGTTTGGAAATACGGGTATATCAGATATCTTCAAATCTGATATGCTATGTCTAATCTGTTGTCATCAACCTTTGCTTTATCCATAAAACAAAATGATATTTTGTTACACGTCAGCAAATCTGACAATCCAACCATTCATCCATTATCTATGCCACTTTATCCTCTGTGGGGTCACAGAGGGGCTGGAGCCTTTCCCAGCTGACATTGGGCGAGAGGCGGGGGAACACCCACTAACTGGTCCCCAGCCAACCCAGGACAATCCTACCATAAGCCTTCAGTAACTTTAAGACTGAGGTAGGATTTTAAATCAAAATACATCCGCTTGGAATTGGATTTTCCAGGTATCCGATATGCTGATTTTTCCATTTCAGCCAATGGTGGTTTAAACCTGTCTAATACTTCCATTTACCCATAGACCTGTGAAATTTTTCGTTTTAAAACAGACGTCACGAGACAAACATTTGATATCACCATGATTTAAAAAAAAAAAATGAAGATCAAAAATACATTACTTCAGTTTTGAAAAGCCATAATTTAAACAGCTGCTGTAAAAACTAGGGATGCACTTTACTGTGTTTTTTTTTTTTTTTTTACAGATATCGGATGAGCCAATTTCTGAACTCATTATTGTCAGTGCTGATTCTTTTGGTCAAAAGTTTCCTTTTGACCAACATTGACCTGCTCATTACGCTGTTACAGTTTATTTGTGTTTTAAAATGGATATAAAACAAGAAAAACAGCATTTTATGTTCAAAAAGTGATACTGTTGATTTACTTTAATGCAAGAATTTAGTAATAAGGTGACGTTTTATGAAACGTTCATACATTCTGATGATATGTTGAAAATACGAAGGATATTAATGGCTGATATGTATTGTCAACACATTAGCTGTGAATTTCTGCAAGAGTTTTCATATTTGCAGATTCTGACGTTTAACTTTTTGAGCTTTTCATTACAGATTCTGATTTACAGATAATGTTGTGCATCCCCAGTAAAAAACTACTTAAATTTGAGAGCTGCAAACGTCACTGTAACATCCAAACAGACTGCAAGGTCTGTAATGCAGAAATACAAATGTACCTCACTTTATTAAAAAATCTTTTCTCTTACTGAAAACAATGTCACTCGGTGGTTCCCTAACCCCCATTTCCACATCGTCCCCCCGCCTAGCATTCTCTATTTCCCCCAGTCTTATTAATCAGTCAACTTCTACAGTTTCTACCTTGATCTTTCTCTCGTGCATGCCAGCAGTGCATGCACTGGTTTCGCTGGAAATACGTGGCAAGTCTGTTTTTAGCAGGAGCCGCTTTAACTCTGTGTCAATTTCAGCCAAGCAAATCAACCCAAAAACAGGAAAACATGCGCTCAGAGTTTCTGGAATTTCAAAATACGGAGCATGTAGTAGAAACAATATCAGTGCAGAAAGTGAATTAATGTCAGCCAATAAAAACTGTTGTTTACACTCTTCCTGTTATCTCGTGAAGTTGTAGTTCTTTCATGATCTTATGATCTTGTTTTTTGAGCTAATCAGGGCCTCGCTTTGCTGCATAGTGCTTTAAATACACTTGCAGCGGGCGAGGATATGTGCTGTCTGTCAGAGAAAAGCTGCAGCGCGGGTGGGACATTATGCAGATGGACTATGTTACACACTAGGTACTGAGAAAGTGTTCGAAAAAATGCACATAAAAGAAAATCTTCTGAGGTGCAAAAGATGAAACTAGCTGAAGTTTTGGCCTAAAGCTTTAGCTCTTAGAGCCTTTCAAAAGTTTGAGGTTTATGGATGAAAGAAAGAACTCCGGCAGAGGCAGCTCTCTTCGTTTTGCTTAAAATTCCACAAACTTAATATTTTTTCTAATGGGGTGAAACGTTGTACATTGTGTACAGCTGTTGTGTTGCCTGTTAAAATCTGCAGAACTGTTCATATCTGCCACACACATAATGAACTCTAAGCAATTCTCTGTTGATACAAATAGTTTTTCTGAATTACTTCCATCCATATTTTAAAGGAGATATTGTTCAGGAATCAAGTGCTCTTGCAAATGTGTAAAGGTTAAAATGCTTTATCATTATTTCACATGACTGACCCATGTAAACATCCTGGCTAAAAAGTGTGTTTTTCCATTCACAGCTGAATTCAAGCAGCATATCTGAGCTCATCAACAAGCCAGTGTGAGCTGTAATATGACTATATTTGAAAGGGTATCAAATGAGTGCCTGTAGCTCGGTTGTCATAGGGGAAAAAGCCTGCTGTTTGTTAATTAGATAGATGAATCAGTGGGAAGTTGATATGCTGATTTTTGAGCTGCATTTTTGTACTTCCACAGATTTCCATGTCTTACTTCTGAGAGTTTACAAACAGGATTGTCAGGACTGCTCTTCATCACTGATTGTTCAAGGTGAGACTTAAACAGAGAGTATCAAATTCACATGTTTATTTTGAGGGGATATGGTTGTTTTTATCTGAAGCTATCATTATTCTGGTGTTATCATATTCAAATTAGTTCAACAAGTTTGATCTGAACTAAAATTCTAACTGTTGTCTTGACCATACAAGTTTTTCTCAGGTGTTGTCCTGGTAAATTGGTTGCTATTGATATTTTTGCCCTTTATTGTCTAACATGAAGCTCAAAAAACCTCCAGTCCTATAAGTAGGCTGGTGTTTATAAGTTAGTGAACAAAACCCAATTTCAATGAAGTTGGGACATTGCATAAAACATTAATAAAACAGAAGTCAATGATTTGCAAATTCTTTTGACCAGTAGTCAATGGATTACTCTACAAAGACAAGATAATTTTTAACGTTCAAGATGATAAACCTTCTTTTTGTTGCAAATATTCAATCATTTTGAACTTTATGCCTGCAACATGTCCCTAAAAGCCGGGACAGGAGCACCAAAATACTGGGAAGGTTGAGGAATTCTCAATAAAAACACCTGTTAGGAACATTTCACTAGTGAACAGGTTAACTAGAAACAGATGAGTGTCATGATTGAGCAAAAATGGAGCATCCCTGAAAAGGATCCAACCTCTCCTTTTTCTTTTAAAAAGGTCTTTACTTATGGCATCCAACAAGGCCTAAAGCAGTCCAGACCAGTGATACAAACATATTCATCTTTGTTTCATAATTTGATTTATTTATTTTGAGCATGTTAATAAAAAAGACTGATAAAAACGTGAAATAATCAGTCAACATTAACACAAACAATAGCATTAACCAAATATTCACAGGAAACATGAAG
Organism: Cetoscarus ocellatus; assembly: GCA_037902135.1. Lineage (NCBI taxonomy): Eukaryota > Metazoa > Chordata > Actinopteri > Labriformes > Labridae > Cetoscarus > Cetoscarus ocellatus. The sequence goes on from JBAMNC010000440.1 coordinate 595,429, forward strand.
TACATGTTTGAGAAGATAGGATGAAGTTTTAACTAATTTTACCCATCTGTATGTAATTAGACTTTTGCTTTGTGTTAAGTCTTTGCTGTGTTGGGTCCTGACACTTACACACATTTCAGCAAATGGGATTTCAACAAGTGGGCTGGTATGATTTTCAGTATTGTTTATAGTATTGTTACCCCAGGCCTCAACACAGTAATTTAACAACAATACAAAGTATGTAGTGCCTCATTATCCAGAGAGTGTCTTGTTTCCTTTGATGGCAATGTTTCTTAAAAGCTTTGCTGAATTATATCCTATAAGTGCCTCTCAGCAGATTTTATGGTCTAGTATTTCACCAAGAAACTTTTTGTGATATAGTCTTTGTATTCTAATATTGTAAACTTTTTATGTGCGCCAGTTCATTGAAGAACTTCCTTACAACTTTAACTTTGTCACATTTTAATTTTAAGGTAATTCATTTGGGTCACACCAGAGATTTACTCTCATTATTTCAGTTGTGATCACTTCCAGAAGCAAATTGTACTTTGAACAAATGATGTAAGTCTAATCTGCAATTAAAATACAATTAACTGTTATCATACCCTGCAAAAATCATTTGAAATAAGTGAAAACAATTATGTGCCCAATATATACCCCAGAGGTACTCCACTCAGGATGATGGGACTTTAATTAAGCTCAGTTTTTAGAGCGGGAACTCTGCGTACATGCATCTGCAGCCCTCCTGCCACAGGCCACAGGTTCAACTCCCGGTCTTGATGCTGTGAAGTGCACAGCTCCCTCTCTTTATCCCCTCATATCCTGTCCTACTAAAGTTTTTCTATCCAAACAAAGGTACATTATTAAGTTCAAGGAACACAGGAGGATGCTTTGTCCTGCTTAATTCTTGTCAAACTAGGTGCAATACAACGGTCAAGCAAAAGTTTGCTGTGGGCAACGCTGAATTCACTTGTTAAATTACATTGCATTGGGCAATAATTATAAAACTATATTTTAGATCATGCCATTCCTTCGTATTTATGAGGGCAGGTTTGGCAGAGAGGGCAGAAAATTATGGGAGAGGTCACAAATCAAACAGGGAACCATGTAGACCAGTGGTTCTCAGCTGGTCCAGCCTAAGAACCCAACAACCTATTTTTTAATGAGAAATTTGACCCAAATTTATAAATATTTTTAGCTACTGGCAAGAAAATCTGGCGTATAAACCATGCTTTTGATACTATTTTTAATCCAAAAAAGCTGGATGTGGCTCATATACTGATGTGACTAGTGTACTAGTGGAAAATGCTGTGATAATGCTTCTTCATGAAGCATTATCACACAATCGCCACAATCACGAAATTCAATAAGCCTGATGTTTGAAATTTCACTCCCATTCACTGTACCTGAATGCCAGTGGCAGCATTGGTGCCAAAGAAGTGCAGGGAAACACAGTGAGGCATGACGGCGAAGTAGAGATGCACATTACCATCGGTTTAACATCTGTATTGGCAAAGGATGGGAATAGCAATGACACTTGGGAATCCGCAATATTTCCCTCAAGGAATCAATCAGTTCCTTACACTTACTTTGCATGCCTTGTAAGCCAAGGACATGAGTAGGGCCCTATAAAATCTGTTATTTTTCCCATATTCTGTTTTTTTCTCATTTAATTTTTTGAGAATTTGGCTTTTAGTATTTTACACAAATTTAACATGGAGACACTGTATAAAGTAATGAAATATACACTCACTCTTCAGGTGGTCTTCACACGGATCTTTATGGGTCCAGTCAACAGACAAAATTTGCAGAACATTTTATCTCCTGACACATAATAATCATTGGCAAACTGCACTGCCCCGTTCTCTGGAGTTAGCCGGGAGTTTTGTAGCTTCTTTGCCAACTTACGGGCCGTTTGAGGTTGCTCGTGTCGCTCACATCGTGCCATCGACATCGTTAATGAGGGGAAGACGAGGGGCAGAGGAAGTGAAGCGTGTATTGCCCCAGCCTTAGTGACCCCCTCAGAGCATTTTCCCGAGAGATACGTTCCTTTTTAGTCAGAAAAAAACGTAAAATGTCGGCCATTTCTGTGATGTTCCCTGTTTATATTGAATCCTGTTTTTAATGTCTAATTCCTTGATTCCGTCCGCGATTCTGTGATCGAGGATTTTATAGGGCCCTACATGAGCAGGGATCTTTATCATGGTAGACAGGGCGCGCAAGTGGTCAAAATTGTAGCTTAATTTTGGACAAAAAGATGTTAACTGCACAACGTTTAGTGGGTTTCAACAGTATGAAATTGAATATCAGGAGTGACATGTTTGACATGGTTGCCATTGAAAATCTTTGTAGGCCAACTTTTGTCCAAACAGAAAATCCACAGAGAATCGTGAAAGAATCAGATCGACAAGCAGAAACAATAATGGTATTGTTATAATACAATCTTATCTATGCCCATCCCCACAATTGGCTAACATTAGACCGTTTTACAATTGTCGTCCATTTGCAGATGAATACAGGAATGAATGCTTATCATTTTGAGATTATTATTTGTCAGGTGTCATCAGTTAAATGTTGGCATCTGGCGCAGCTAACTGCTGATTCAGAGATTTATTTTTTTATTGGACTGTAAAAATGACTGATCAAACTTTGATCTGTTTTCATGATAGGAGAATAAAACCAAAGAGGCAGTTTGAAAAACATGAGTATCGTCACATGTATTGGCTACATTATTATTTTGAATATTGGTATCAGCATCGGTCCTGATTTTTCATAATTGGTGCATCTCTATCCTGAAGTAAAGAAAGGGTGTGTACTACTGATTCATTTGATAGGACTCCTGGATAAAATGACAACAGGTGATCCAAAGACAGTCAGTACATCAAGTGAAGAGGGCACAAGTCTGCCAAACTATGGTATTATCAAAGTACAGTAAAGGTGCGGCTCCGTGATCATGCACTGCTGTGTTTTTGTCGTCTGTCATGTTCAACTTAAGGCAAGTCATTTTCAACCGAGCCTGCTCAGCTCTTTGTTTATCCTCCCACCTGCATCCTGTGCAGCAATGAGCATCTGCCAGTTTCTTGGAGGGCTTCACAAGCTGCGTTAAGTGCCATCGGGAAAGAGAAAAATATTGCTGTGTAAGGCTGTAAATGAGAAGACAATTTAATTTGAAAAAGAAAAGAAAAAATTGTAGACTTTTTTTCATCTTGCTCGTGGTTGAGCCCAGTACGTGATGAAGGACGTAGACAGCTTGATCAAACCTGAACCAACAGCCACCTTTAAAACGTCTGTTTAACATTGTCATTTTTTATTGCACAGAAATCATCTTTTGCAGCCTTTTTCAAGACAATGACCTGCATAACATACAAGTTTTCTGACCCAATCACTCATCAGCTCTCTGTTCTCTTTGCACAGACTGGTCCGAGGCGGAGCTCCCTTGTTGGCGACCCACACTCCTTCACAGGGGCCATGGTAAAGTGCACTCCGTTTTTATGTTGACAGAAACTGCTGAGTTGCCTGTGGTGCGCAAGAATCCGAAATTCTCCATTGATTTACTTTCTATCAGCTCTGTTTACCTCAAAAGCAGCCACAACAGCGTCAAGGTCACAGAGATTGCTGTTTATGAGGGGCAGCTTTCAGATTTCACCACAGAAAATAGTTGTGTATCACTGCATCATGACAAACCCAGTGGAAAAGATTTATGGCTCGCGAGTTTGTGCCTGCTGCCCCCCGGTTGGCCTTGACAAGCCGCCTCTCCAGCCATGACAGTTTTGTGTTGATATAAGTGCAGTCAGTGCTGAGTCAGCATCATCTGCCACCTTAATCTTTTTATAATTGTTTATGCCAAACCCTGATTCTGCACACACACGCAGTCCAAATGTTCCCTTTCAATCTCGGTCAGTACAAGACCTCTCTTTTTGTTTTTTGTTTGCCCTAGAAGGAAAAAAACCCTGACTCTGCTTGTGTATCCATGCCTTGCATTCCCCACTGATCAGTATCCTCTTTAAGATATGTTCATCTTGCATAAGACTACTCTGACCTCAAACATCCATCCCTCCAGAGAGCCCGCAGGCTGATAGTGAAGGCTTCTTAAAAACAAAGAAACAGCTTAACTTCATTTCATTTCTTCTCAGGGTGTGAAAACCTACCATGACTCTTGAGGTTTGCAGCATCGTAAATTCTTCCATGTCATTCGTCACACAGACACTCGTCTTGACATGGTGATAAAAGTAAATAACTGTCAGTGTCACAGTGGTCATTTAGGGATTCTGTGGATGTGGAATCTTCTCACACAAGGTTCACGAGTAAGTCATGAACAAATGTCAGGGGCTGATAAATGTGGTAGGGGTCAATCGATAATCAGCCTGGTCGATTATGAGGGTAGATATTTAGCATTTAGCAAACTAGAAAGCACTCGGAGAGCACAAACCTCTGCCAAGGTTGCTCACATATTGCTGTTGCATCTATAAGCAATAGTTCCATGATAAAGTTACCATCATAATATGATTCTTTAACACTGAAACCCACACCTAGCACTCAGAATCATGTTGATATCATTATCAGTTAGACATTTATTGAGCAAAAGCGATCATCTGCTACTGGTGTTTATACGGATCACATCCAAAATCTAATCAGTTTTAAGTTGGGCCATTACCGACATCTCCTGAAATTTCTGCAAAATCTGTCCAGTAGTTTTTGTGTGATCTTGCTAACAAAAAAACAAACAAGCAAAAAAAAAACATGACCTCCTTGGCGGAGGTAATTATTGGTATTGGTTTGACCTTTCGTCCATAATATTAATTAATTTAAAAAACTGATTGTTTTGGCTCTAATCTGCTTCTCTGGCTTTCTTTGCCTGCTCGCTGTTTTGGTTTCTTCTGCTCCCTGAACTCAATTCCCACCCATAACATGATCTGATTGACCAGGCGTCACACAAGTTACAGCTTATCAACAGAAATGCAAAGTCCTGTTTACTACATTCTCTGATTGGTTACACAACCAAGAGTCAATCAACACAGCAGCCCGGGTGTTGGGGGGAGCAGCGAGGCAAAAAGGCCACGGGATGCAGAGACTACCATCGGTGAATCTGTAAGGGAACTCTCTAAAGTCTAAACACCGCAATCCCCCATGCTGGAGTCACAGAATCAACAGCACCCTGCAAGCTTTTTTAGGAATGACAGACCTGCCTGCTTTCACAGCTCAATCACAGAGTCTCCAGAGTTAATATGTAAGCTTTTCCTGCACTAAATTACCACCAAGGTTTTAAAAATCATGTACAGAGTGATAGCTAATGTTGTCTCTTTACATCAGTGACATTACACGAGGGACAGTTGAAGCTTTCAAGCTGCAGATCATACATTTCAAATTGACGTGTAAATTCAGCTGACATGAACTCAGATAAATGTTGATTCTTTCGTGTTAGTTAACGGCTATAAACTCATTTACAAGCTCATTCTTCAGCCAGATAAATAAAAGAAGTCGTTTTTCTTTCCCTTCAGATATAAAGGCTGTTCATTATCTCAGTCTCATCCCATGACTGGCTGAGTATGACTCAGAAAGGTGTTCTTCTAACATTATAGGGGTGGGAAAACTCTTCAGATGTGATACAACTCTTATCTTAAACCTGTTAATTCAAGTGGTGGAATTCTTAAGTATAATCACAGTTCTGCCCTGATAGAGGTAAATCACTTGAAAATAAGGCCAACTTCAGAAACAGAAATGCTTTTAAATTTTTACTAAAACATATTTTAATGAAAGTGTGCAACTTATTTCTCTAAACAATATACCGGTAAGTGAAAAACGTACCTTGCTGATTAAGATAGTGTGATTAAAGATGCGTTCCATTTACATTGGAATTGGGAAGAGGGAAATGGTAATTACGTCACATCCCAGCTAGACGCGTTCCAGTTTCGAGCTGGTAAAGTCAGGGTAGCTGAAGGATGTCTGATTTAGAAGTGGGAAATTCCGACCAAAGGGGGAGTTCCCAGTGACGTATATAATTTGCAACACGGAATATCGCAATTCCGAGATCAACTGGAAAGCAGCATTAGTATGATATCTATATGAGCCTCCACTTCAGGGGTCACCAACCTTTATCAGCCTGGAAGTTACTGGAAAGATGAGGGTATTATTATGGAAGGCTGCTTTTTGGATATGAAGTTTTTGAGTAACATAAATTTTAAAGTTTATCTTAAAATAATAAATATGCTTTTAATAGGCTACATATGACACTGTCTGTTTACTTTTTACATTTAATGATTCCCGACAATAATTGTCATTCAAAATTATGCTTAAATGTATCTTTAATCATTTATGTATCTCTTAAACTGATCTGATATGTTCAACATTCACACTTTTGTGATTTCCTTTTTGAACAAGTGCCACTGCAGGGGCTCTGGCTAACAAGTCTGCTGATAGAGATGTGACATCAACATGAACTTTGACCCCACACAGGTCAAAGTTAAGGGAAAACAGACAATATTAAAATTTAATGGGCATGATACACTTCTTGTTTTTTGTTTTGATGTAAGTATTATTTATCTGCAATGTAAAGCAAGACTAGTTATTTATCTCAAGCTCTATGGTGGGTGATGGTGGTGCTATTTTAAGAATGTTCTAGCGTCACCTCAGCAGCACCCTGCGGGCCACCGGGTGCTCACAGGCACCCTGTTGGTTACTCCGCTCTGCTCCATCATCAACACAGAGGAGAAAAACACTTTTGCATTAGCAGTTGTGATCAGTTTTATTTTATTTTGAAACATAATTTCACTTTTTCACAGTATGAGTTGTTTATCATTCTGACATTTATACAAGTAAATTAGTGAATGTTAGAATAATATTTGTAACAGAGCCCTTTACTTCAGAGATAAATCTGAACACATGGACAGCTGTTTTCTGCCTGACTGGTCAAAATTGTACAGGTACTAAAGACAAAAGCACTGAAGGGCGTGTAAAACCCAAAAAGCAGAAAAGCAGAAATTTTAGCTGATTATATTTGTTATTATTATTATATTATTATTATTTATTTATTTGAATCCTCTTAACCTGTTTTATTTCTTCATGTCAGTTCAGATTTATTGTTCTGAATATTATTCTCTGTTGAATCGATTTTCTTTTCATTGTCCTACTTTAGCAGATTTAAGTACGCTTTTGGTTTCTGGCTATCTCATTTTACCAGTTATTATTTTAAATTGTTATTTATTTATTTATTTTTCCCTATAGTATTTCTTTTTTATCTAATTTCTTCTCATGATTTTTTTATTATCATTTTAGTCTCAGCTCCTGTGTTTCCTCATCTAAATTTAAGACAGCCTTTCCTCGGTCCTCCAATTCTGTTTTCTGTTGGGATCCCCTCTTAATTTCTTTGTGCGTGTGTTTGAGTGTGTGTGCTGTATGTGTATCGCAAGGGTGGATAAGGTCTTGTATTTTCATTGTATTCAATTTTCTACTTTTGATTTATTTATTTTATTTTATTTCTTTTCTTTTTTCTGAAAAGCACTTTGTGCTACAAGACTTTGTATGAAAAGTACTATACAAATAAAGTTTGATTGATTGGTTGATTGATTGATGAATAGGGGCTCTTTAAAGAAGTCTGTAGCATAATGTTTCACAATTAAACTGTGAGCAGTGCCAGATATACTGAACAATCTTCTTGATTTTGTGCCACTTTACAATTAAAGATTCCTCTTAACACAAAACAGTTTTCTGCTGTAATCATCCACAACATTTGCTAAAGAGATTTTACTGTTTTGAAGAAGCAGAAACTCAGAATATAATAAAATATATAGATAAGGAAACCAACTTAAAACTCACTCAGTTCAACTTAATTTTAAAAGCAATCCACCCTTCATGGATTGTTAGAGGCAGAGTGTTATGTGATAAACATTTTATATGCCATTTCTCATCAGGCTTATCGTGAAAAACAGGTTTTGTTTGTAAGCATGTTTGATACATAAAGTGAACACTCACAACAGCACTACATGCAGCACTGACAGCTTTATTTAACAATCAGCGATTGCAAAACTGTCCAAAAAACAATCACATGACGCTGTGGCCAGAGGAACTGAAGCGGAGCTGCATTCGCTTTCTTCTCATAAAATCCACCAAGTTTTTTACTGACCAAGGTTTAGAACTTTCCAAACACACATGCAGAGCTGAATGGTCAAAGTTGTTAACTGATAACACACAGTGTGCATGAATTTGTGAAAGAAGATTGTGGTTGTTAAATTTCACTCTGGTGCAGTATGATTTACAGGCCTCTTATCTGCAGGAGGAGGAGGGGCAGCAGGGCTTGGCCAATCAGAACTTTCCCAAGAAGTCCCCTGTCTTGGAGGATGAAAACATGAAGGTGAGGAGACTGTTCCTGGATACCTCAGTTTAATTCTGTATAAAGTGAACCTGATTGTTGTCCGTTAACATGTGGGTCTGTTTCCTCTTTGAAGCAGTTACATAACCACCATGACACAACCACAATAAAGTCACATGCCTCTTAAGCTTACTTTCAGTTCAGCCAGCCTTAGGAATTAGGTCTAGAGAGACAAGTCATGTACTATGTATTTACAAAAAGGATGTAAATAATGTCAAGAACAAGGATTTCAACTGCTTTATCAGAATTTTTTTCTGTATATAAAGATATGTAAATACATGTATTAAGATATTCTATGGCATTTTTGGCCTTTATTGTGAGTGAAGAGACTCAAAAAGGGAAAGACAGTAAGGTAATTGAATCCAAGGAAAGAGCCTTCATATATGGTGCTTGCATGATTCCTACCCCTAAAACAGCACCTGGGTAAGAAATCATAGCTAAAGGCAGCTATCCATTCAACATGCTAACCACTGAAAGAGTAGTTTAGAGAAGTGACTTCAGTTGAAACAGTAGCAGCATTAGCAGTTTCGTTGAGTTGGTTTTTGTTAAAATCACAGATTTTTCCATCAGATATCTGTTAAATGTCATGATTATTCAATGATGTAGAGGTGTGTTAGGATCAACATAGGCTACATTTTCCAACAAAAAACCTTAATTACTGGATCTGAGGTAGTTTTTACACCACACTGTTTGGGAGAGTTGTGTCGATAGAAGTGACCATCTCCTGTTCAGAACGGTTCCTTTGAATATATACTCCTTAAAAAAAAAAAAAAAAAAAAATCGGAAACATTATTTCTGTCGATTATCTCTCTCCTAAAATAAAACTCATTGGTAATGTATTTTTTATCCGTGGAAGCTTGATTAGTCACATTTACAATGTGGCACAACTTGTAGGATTGAGCATTCGTGGAGTAAGTAGCACAGCTAAACATGTTGGCGAAGCTCAAAACGTGCCAAAATGATTGCTCTGTAGAGTGGCAGCATTGGTACGATTTCCATGAGGGCAAAGTTCAGTGTTAGGGATGCACGATATTAGCTGTTTGATATTGGCATCAGCCGATATCAGCCTAAAATGTTAAGTATCCGTATCGGCCGATATTGACATTTAAGCAGATATTTACAGCCGATATATCGGCCACAGATTTTGCCTGGAATATCGGCAAATTGCACAAATGTACAATATTGATGCAACTTCTCATCACTGCATGGATACATTTAAAAATCAAGGGTTTCATTTTTGCAAGAGTTGAATGCTGTTTTTCTTGTTTTACATCTGTTCCTTGAAAAAATATACTGTAACACTGAAAGAAACAAGTCCATTTTGTTAAGTACAGAGCTTGTGCTCTTGACCAGAAATATCTGTATGGGCGATGAGTTAAAAAATATTGGCATATTTGATATCAACAAAAATCCAATATCATGCATCCCTGTTCAGTATTACTGGTCAAAGACAGACCGCTAGTGGGCATCTCCATGAAGACAACACCCCAAGAAGACTGGTTCCTCACCCTTGCCTTACTGAGGACCTGTAGGCTTTCTTCCAGGGAAAGAGGGGATGTTGACCCTTTTTTTTGGGGGGTGTGCTTCCCAAATGTTTAGCTGTGTTGCTCATTCCAGGAATGCATCTCCTCAAATAAATGATTTATTGTAGGTAGTTTAGCTACTAACCTCTTTTCCGTAACGTAGAGCTCAAACATTGAGAAATAACTTTCAGAACTTCCAGAAGCCATCAAAGTTTGACTTGATAGAATAAAGTTTTCTACAGGGGTCTGCCCCACCAACCCCTTTCTGGTCTGTCTCCCACTGGATGTCCACTCCATGTGAAGCCTGCTGTCATGACAACCATTTCTGTTAGAAGAGACAGTTTGTCCTACGTCTCTCTGTGCATATGCCAGCATGACTCCTGCACTGTATGGCTCACCGCTGTTTGTTTGAAATGTCCTATCTCCTGCGGTTGCTAGGTGCCCTTTCCTGAGCTGCACGGGGAGTTTACAGAGTATGTGGGGAAAGCAGAAGACGACATCATCGCGACGTCGAACTACCGTCTGCACATCACGTTCAAAGAGTCTGTTGTCAATGTAAGTATTTCTGAATGATGACAGATTAGTCTTCAGGTAAGATAAAGCAGAAGAGTTAATATTTGACAGCTCAGAATAACCCAGTAATAAACCTCATAGTCTCTACTGGTGATTGTAAACCTGTTTATTGAAGTTTTGTGAATTGAAAGCTCATTGATGCAGCACTGTGGCGACCAGGCCTTTCAGAGCTGATGTGCCCTGGTCGCAGCGCCGCATGATTCTTTATCACATCGCTTTCTAGACCTGCCTTCTCTCTGTACCTGCTGTCACCTTGTTGCAGAGGATCTAGAGGGGCTCAGGAACAAGTTCAGCCTCTCCAGCTCGCTTTCACTGGCTAAGAGATTAGCCCTTTTACCCAACAGAGATCACTCCTCTACTCATAGTCTTCCTCAATTTTTCATTGCAGACATTCATGTTCTGTATTCTACAATTTATAGTCCGTATTTTCTCAGAGACATTCATCCCTCTATAAGGGGTAATATTTTGATATTGTGTGCTGTCTCTCTAGTAGGGCTGAACAATAACGGGATGATTTGCCCTTCCGTGGTGTGTACTGCCATTTTGTAAAGTACAACAAAAGGAATACAACATAAAATTAGAAAAGCACTCAGACAGCTCAGACCTCCACCAAGCAGCTCAGTTCCAGCAGTGGCTTTTCCACAACCCATGTAAAAGATACAATTCTGGAACACCAGATCCAGAATAGAGCCAGGATCTGGACCAAACTCAGCACATACATACATTATCCAGTATGAACACTACAAGTTTTGGGAACATCACTTAATATTTTGATTTTATATCAATTATTGAATGTCGTCAATGGGATTTCCCATTATAAAGTTCAGTGTTTTTTTGTGAAGTCAATCTGAATGTTTTTTTTTTTTTTTTTACATATAAGAAAGTGGGCCAACATCTGTGTTTCATATTAAACATTTCTTTATTCTGATAACGCTGTTTACATCTTTTACTGAGCATCGTCTTTTCTTGAATAGAACATCTTGAAGCTTCCAAAACATCTTTGAACATTTTTCTGGGATTTTTTTTTTCAAATCAAATTTGTCTCCATTTTTACCAACATTATTAAAAAACAAATTAAAAAAGCCTTAAAAATTGACAATCATACAGTTTTACACCAGTTTAAACAGTTGAACTCAAGCTAAATAGTTTTTGAGGTCTTGGACAAATATGGTGTTTCCGTTATAGTCCTGCTATTGATGAATTACTGTCTTAACATCATGCACACATTATTTCTTCCTAATTCTTTCAAAGTAAACCAATGGCAAATCAGTTATTGACTAGTAACTCTTTGTAAATTGCAGACAGTGGCCATGGAGAACTATCAAGACCAGTTTATGAAAACGCAAACTAAAAGGCAGTGGTTGTAGGCCTACTCTCTCCTTCCTTTGCTTACTGCAGAAACTGTTTCTTCTCTGTCTGTTGTACTACACTGGACAAATTTGTTTTCTCATCTCACTCCTCCCCTGGACTCCTCTGGTGTCCCCCAGGGGAGGCCTGCCTCACACCTTGAAAGCCAACGGAATAGACACTTAAATTGATAGTTCATTTTTTTTTAAGTGGGGTTGGATGAGCTCCATATGGCCACTAAGTACATTAGATGCAGTAGAAAGTTCTCTCCTCTCCCTCAGTAAGCCACAATTTGTAAAAGTTTGTGATGCAGAACCAGCCGCAAACAGGGACGTATTGTACCAAATACAAAGGGTATTTTCTCCGCCTACAAGAACTCCCTTTAAAAAATAATACCACAGTTTAAGAGTACACTACCTAGAAATTTTTTTGAGTTAATTAACTTTTCGGAAAATTAAAGTTTATCTGGAACTCACGGCAGCGCTGTGTGGAGGAATACGTGATGTGAGTCGGTTAGTTCCAGATAAACTTTCTACTGCATCTAATGTACTTAGTGGCCATATGGAGCTCATACAACCCCACTTAAAAAAAACTGAACTATCCCTTTAACTTTCAAAGTCATATTAATGTGTCTCACTCTTCTTTGTTTAATGTCACTCTTTTCCTCTTCTGTGATAATTTTTTGATTTTATTTTTCCTCTCGCACCACCCTGTGTTTACACTGCAGCAAAAATTAGGAACAATGGGTGATATTTTAATGACAGGGATATTGCTCTACTCTTCTTTGTGTTTCTTTTTTTGGTAAAGTTTTTCTGGGCCTTTTTGTAGTGAAGAGTGAGGCAGTGGATAGGCTTGTGAAAGGGGGTGAGAGAGAGCAGAGGAGGACGCTCGGCAAATGGGCCTTAGGTGGGGATTGAACCCCAGACTAGCTGAAGCATATCTGGGTTGCTCCTGTTCCCTGTTTTTAGTGGCTCCTTGTCACGTGTTGCCAGGGAAAATTGGACCTCAAAGAGCCTCCGGTTCTTGGCTCATGCAGCTCCTCTGTGCTCACATCAAACAGAGCCAACATTCTCCTCACACATATTTGGAGTTGATGAGGCATCTGCATCACATGGCCATGCCGTCAAAGCTCACAAATCAAGGGTGGGAGGTGCAGCGAGGGAGTGATAGTGGTTAACAAACAGCCCAGGAATTTGGATGGTGGCAAGATTAGGGATGTAGATTAGAGGGCAGGAATTAAGTTGTGGTAGCAGGATGCCTGAACATCCGGAATGTGCTGCGATAGCAGCCTGACACAGACAGAGATGGCCACAAATCAGCATGCCTCCCTTTTATTCTTCTTCTTTTCTGTTTTCTCTGAATAGGGTTGTTGTTGTGAGGTGTCAGTAAGTACCCACTAAAGCTGCATGGCGTGGAGTGGTAGCCCCCGGGTGTTTTTAATGTGCGCTTAGGCTGGGAAATATATTGATTACATTGATTAATTCTAATTATTTTCTGCAGAAGATTTTAAAATTTAGAATCAAGATTTTTTTCTTGACTTACTCCAATTGTAGGTTGTTGCAATGATTGAAATATAAATCCTGAATATTTACAGTTTTTTATGATTGAAGGCCCATGTTCAGCCTAATATTTGTTTTTTAAAATGAGATTAAATATTGATCAGAGAGTTTTATGTTAATATGCTGAGAAAATAGCTCAGCTTTCAGTGTTTATTTAGACAAACTACATAACCAAAATTTTATGACATGCACTATAACTTTAAGAGAGAAATTCTGTTTGGTTCGGGAATATATTTTGATAACATAAAGGCAAAACTTGATTCATTTCATTTTGCGTCTCTCTTAGTTTGTTTTTGTTTTTTGTTTTTTTGGGAGGGAAAAAAAATAGTAAATTCTGGGATTTTATTTTTTGTCCATGCCACCCAGCCCTGATGTGTGCTGATCTAAACTGACTGTTGTCTTAAGGAGATGAAGTGGTAGTGATGAAGTAACATGTGAATAAAACCTGTCCACACAAAGAAGCCAAACTGACTTCAGATTCCTAACTAATAAACCAAGACGTCTTCTGCTGTGCTGAGAATGTTCTGGTCGCTCGATCTTGTGATGTATTGAAGATGTTCTTGCATGACTGGATTGGTGTGAACAGCAGCCATGGTCTAAAAACAGACACCATGCTGCTGTCATTTCTTTAGTGAATTAACAGCCTGGTCAAATGCAGCATAGGTATTTCTCTGAAGTATTCAAAGAATGTTCTGGATGTAGGAGCTTCGCACTTCGGTGGATATTTGCCTGTTAGATTTAAGACTTTAGATGAGAAAAAAGATTGTAGGTACAACTGCTTCAGTATAAAGTTTCAAGTGTTTTGTGTTAAACTTTTCTTAAAGTGAGTGTTAGTTATATTAATCCAACTCAGTGATATGAAGACGTGTTGAACAACTAAACTGTGATCGGTGGATTTACAGTATGATTGGGTTTAAATTTCATAAATATTGTTGTTACTGTAGTTATTAAGGTTTAAGTAGTGACCCTGTTTGACCCAAATGCATCTTAATGTGTTGACCTTTTTTTTAACTGTTTTGCAATGACCATCGTGTACGCATGAGTTTTAGTCCACTATATTAATAGTACTGACTGCATGTATTGATTGGTAGATTTTAGCTTTTCTCTGTAGGATTGATCTAAAATTGATTTTAAAATAATTGATAAATCTCGCTTTTCCAGGTTCCCCTTCAGCTCATCGAGAGTGCAGAGTGTCGTGATATGTTCCAGCTGCATGTCACCTGTAAGGACTGTAAAGTCATCAGGTAAGATCATTTAGGGCTCCTCTTTGTTTCAGGAGTATGAAACTTTAAAACCATTTTCTATATCCCTGCCTAGCACAATATGCCACACTCTTTGCAAGATGTTTGAATTTGCATAAAACAGCATTTGACTACAATCACTTTTATTGTTTGACTTTTGCAAGAAGTTTGAGACACAGGATGGTGTGTTACAAACAGACTGATTAAATCTATATTCAGCAGAGACAAATGTGATGAGGACAGATTTATGACCTGGGCATCCATGGGTTTATCACTATCATACATTCTTAATTTTAGTCCCTTTGTCTCTGCCTGGAGTATGGCTTCAGCCTGCTCTATTGTCTTGAGATAACACTTTTTATGAACTGGCACTATACAAATAAAGATTGATTGATCAATTGATTGAGAGCAGCAATAAGGTCTCACAGGGAATGGAGAATTTATGCCTGTTCTGTATCTTAAGGCAACATTTAATCATGGCATTGGTAATTAGTTGTTCTGACTTGGTATGTTTTGTTTTAAGGTGTCAGTTCTCCACCTTTGAGCAGTGTCAAGAATGGCTGAAACGCCTGAATTCGGTGGTGCGCCCTCCTACTCGTCTAGAGGACCTCTTCTCCTTCGCATTCCACGCCTGGTGCATGGATGTGTATGCAGGGGAGAAGGAGCAGCATGGCGAGTTGTGCAGACCAGGTACGAAGCCGTCTCTCACGTGCTAACATGGTCCTTGCAGACCATTGGCTCAGCTCTTAGCTCATTAGACATCTCTGCTCTGTCTTCAGGAGAACATGTGACCTCCTGGTTCAAGAACGAGGTGGAGAGGATGGGCTTTGACACCCAGAATGCTTGGAGGATATCTGACATCAACAGCAAGTTCAGGTAATAATGGCTGTCATTGCAGTGCTTCAGTCATCCTCAACAAGATGGTTGATTTGCAGGATCGGCTGCTGTTTTGGTTTTATTTGTTTGGGTTCTTACTCTGGTTCTGGCTCTGGTTGTTAAAGTTTCTTCAGTCCAATTCAATGTTTTATGGGGTGTAAAATGGATTTAATGAATAAAGAAGTAAAAGCCGCTTAATTTTGTTGTAGGCAGTTAGCTGTCAGCTAGAACCGAGATATTTCTATCATCCACTATATGTAAAAATACACTTAATGGCCGCTTTATTAGGTAAGCCTTGCAATCACCTGGTTTGAACCCCCTTTTTGTCTTCAGAACTGCCTTAATTACTTCCGCCAAGGAGGTTGTGTTTTTGCCGGTTTCTGTTTGTTTGGCTGTTTGTTTGTTTGTTTGTTTGTTAGCAAGATTATGCAAAAACTGCTGGAAGGATTTTGATGAAATTTTCAGGAGATATTGGTAACAGCCCAACTTAAGCAATGATTAGATTTTGGTGGTTATCCAGATAACCACCATTAGCGAATGATCATTTTTGCTCAATATTTGCTTTTCTGCATAAACAAATAAAATGTATTTTTTCATCTCTGGATTAAATGTTGGCCAGAATGCCTGTGCTGCAAAATGTTAAAACTAAAGTGTTATTCTGACACATGTGAAACCTTAAAGAAGTTTAACTGTATTTCAAATATTGCGGTGGGCAATGTTGTAATTTAATTGAAATTGCAACCAATTGTTCAGGCCTACTTTCTTCTCTTTATGAAACGTCTGAACTGAAAGTGCTGTCATATCTTACTAGTTTAGCTAAGCCAAACTCTCCGGTGCTGCTGTCTGCCATGATCCTCTTCTCATAGTTTTGTTTAGGTGCTGTGTCACAAGTCAAGTAGTTTTATGTTGACAGCGCAGGTCCTTGAAGATCAGTAGAATTTTCTTTGGGCAGCATCATTCTCACTTGGATTAATCCAAACAGATTAATGTAATAAAACATGGAAGTTGAATTGAATCACGGAGTCTCAGAAAGCTGGGTCCAGTTATTGGTACTCAAGCCCATTAATTTGTCCCTGGCATCGGACACAAGTTGGTGGTTGTTTGTGATTTGTACTCTGCTGCTGCTGCGACCTGGGCAGTGAAGAGCCCAGCCCGGGATTAAGAACTGTAGACATTCTTTTGAATAGCCATCACTGATAACCCTAATCCCCCTTCCGCCTCCTTGTTTATCTTTGCTGTCTCTCTCTCTGCCCCTCTGCTCTGCCAGGCTTTGCCCCAGCTATCCTCAGCAGCTCCTGGTACCAGCATGGATCACTGATAAGGAGTTGGAAAATGTGGCAGCCTTCCGCTCCTGGAAGAGGTTTCCTGCTGTGGTTTACAGGTTGGTGTTTCTGGTTGATGAGTAAACCTGTTAATTTTTTACCCACCTAACAAACAAGCATGCACAAATTGACCTCAAAATAAAGCACGCCAACCAACACTGACAAGTCACAGCAATGGGATTTAGTATGAATGAATACAGATAACTGATAAGCAAATGTTAGCTTAGGGCTAAAGTATGGAAGCTTATTGCTGCCACACTGTATGTTATATATATGATAATAATTAATCAGTATCATGTTACAAGTTGTTTTTCTCACATTTGTAACAATATATTTTCAAATCATGCCATACATCACAAGATCAACAGACTTTTTTAACCAAATATTGATAAAACTAAAAGCATATCACTTTATGACTGAGGCAAAGGTCTAGACGGACATGTTGAAGAGGATAGCTCATTCACAGATTTATTTTCAATACTGTGGTTTAAGTTTGTCAATTGACTAATAATTACCTGCTTTCACCCTTAACCATCAGCTGACTTATCGTGGATTAAAAAACGAATTTATAATTTCAAATCTGTCTGCAGTACTCTAATGATATCAGTATAATTATAACCTCTAAATAAACAAGCCCTATTTCACTTTATTATATATTGTATATTGTCTTTCTCTATTTGGTATCAATTTTTATTAATAAATAATCATGTTCCTCAATATCTTGGACATTGAACTTAGTGATTGCATACACGTAAGTGTATCTGCTCTGTAGTAATTAGAAAATTTCTTAGCATATCTACTTATTTTTGCTATTAAATTCATTTATTAAAAGCTTGGCTATTCAGTGATGAATGGATAGACCATATTGATTGGCATAAAAATTAGGGATTATGTCAGAGCAATATCAGTATCAGTGGACACTGGCAGATATGAACATTTTTGGCAGTGTTTACATCTGATATTTTATATTGGCAGAATGTACAAATGTACTGTAGCGGTTTGCCTCATCATCACTCAGTGTCCATTTTTATATATCACAGCATCATTTATTAAAGAATAAAATGTTTTTCTTCTTTCAAATCTGTTTCTGTTACAAATGACGTGTCCCATTAAGGTAATAGGCTGTACTTCATTTAGTGGAGGCTGGATATTGGTATGGGTGATAATGTGTCTGAAATGTCGACATATCTGAATAAAAAAAAAAAATATTGTGCATCCCTAATGAAATGAAAATTGACATTTTAAAACTCTGTACTGATTTTTGAACTGAATGTGTACTTTGAAATTGAGTTGGTTTTAAATAGAAATTGTTGTCGTTCTAATTCTGGTTTAATTACAAGTAAAGGGAAACGTCAAAAAGTAAAACACACAAGACAGAATAAAGAGGGGAATACTGTCTCTTATTAGGGTCTGAATAGAGAAGACATTGGACTCTATGTTGTTTACTGTTATATCTGACACGTAGGTGGTTGCTCTGATTTTGACTCCCATAGGCACCAGACCACCGGGGCTGTTATCGCCCGCTGCGGTCAGCCAGAGGTCAGCTGGTGGGGCTGGAGGAATGCTGATGACGAGCACCTGGTACAGTCCATTGCCAAGGCCTGTGCGATTGACAGCAGCTCACACAAGCAGCTCTCCAACGGCGGCTACACTAACGGCTCTGACCTGTCTGACGCTGACTTCGGTAAGAGCTCGCAGTCACTGAGCATCACTCAATCGCTCTATATGTTTTCACCAAGAGGTGATTTCACAACCTCACGCTGACAGATTTGTAATGTGCATGAACGGCAGACAGTGCTGTGCAATCTGATTTGTCCGGGCTTGTCTGAAACAGCTGGTACACTCAAACATACAGATCAAGATCAGAGGGACTTCTGAAGTCTAACAGCACATTGTGATTCATATGTGTGAACCACATACTGGACCTGCCTTTGCCCGTATTTGCAGAGCTTCCAAAGAAGAAAGAGTTACTTCTGGTGATAAAATCCTTCAAAAAAATAAAAGAACCCTGACTTTTTACAATCATTTACCCTTGACATAAGGATTTCATCCCAACTTCATCCCTATTGGAAGTATTTGAGACATTCATGAGAATCTTAGGAATATCTCAAGCAGAGGGAAAATGGAGTATGGGCCGGGGGAAGGAGATCCCACAAATAATATAATATATATAATGTAATATAGCTCACAGCCTTAAAGGGATACTCCACCTTTATTTTTCTTTTCGTGTCTTGCCTCACTCCTGAGTCCACGACAAGCAGATAGACACCTTTCTTTCAAGTGTGTACAGTAACAAGAGCAGAGCTCTCCCACTGCTAATTAGCTTAGCTCAAACACTGGGAGTCAATGGGAAGTGTTAGCCTGCCTCTGCCTACAGTCATCAGATAAACTCTTCTGCAACTCCAAACGGTCCTGTGTGCTTGTTGTGACTCATTTTTTTTACTGCGTTATGTTACGGTATCTTGTACTATCATCATATTATGTTCTTCTACTCGTAAACAGAGGCTTTGCTTTGTTGACCTTCATCCTCGGTGGTTTTCCCTTGAGATGTGACATTTGCGGACATGTCGAGTCTTTTAAACAGTTCTTTTAAGTGAACATGAGAACCGATATGCAATTGTGTTGAGCTGTTCATTTGCGAGACATTATTAAATGCAAATTGACTGCAAATTTAAGAGTGGCTCGCAAGCAAACGGCTCACTCACAGCTCTGTCCGTCTCTGTCTTGTTACTGGACGCAGAGTCGAAAGAATGGAGTCTACCTGCTTGTCATGGACTCTAGAGTGAGGCAAGTCACAAAAAGAAAACAACAGTTGGCATATCCCTTTAATTAGATTGAGTGCTGAAATTAGTTACTGTAACAGTTGTGAATCTAAAGGTACAGCAAGGAAACATAACATACAAAAGAAAATTATTGATTTTTATTAATTATTGATCACTGATATTACTCTGCTGACTTTCATCAATGTTTTGTCACGATTGCACATTGTGAGCACACGGGTTGTTTTAGACCATCAGATCTTATGGTATGAGCACATTAACTGTGCAAGTTGGTTGTGCTCTAAAGACAGTTAGGAGACTGTAAGGATACTAATTATATGATACGATCTGAGACAATCAAACATTATGAAAAGAAAAAGATTTAAGTAGGACTGAAAGAAGTAGAATAAGACAGAAAATTAAAGAAGACTAGCATGTCTCCAAGAGTATTTCAAGCCAAGACAAGAGCTTTCTGAGAAGATTCTTAAATATTTGTGAACACTGGACCCTATCTTCATGGTTTATTTGGAGTTTAAATCATTGAAATGCCTTTTATACCTGTCTGCCCTTGTGTGATGAATTTTACTGACATATAATTGTTTTGTGTCTTTGTCAGAATCCTCCATGACCAACAGCTCAGAGGTGGAGACACTGGCCATCCAACCCCCTAAGTTACTGATCCTGGATGCCAGGTCCTATGCTGCTGCTGTGGCTAACAGAGCCAAGGGGGGAGGCTGTGAATGCCCAGGTGGGTCTCCTCAGCAGCATTACTGGCTTTAAAACAGAATTAGGTCAATATGTGCGAGAGCTCAGTTAACTAAATACGATTGTTGTGCTGCTATAATTAAAACCTCAACCAGACGTCTTTTCCTCTGTTATTCCTAAACATGATTTTCCTTTCTTTCCAGAATATTATCCAAACTGTGAGGTGGTGTTCATGGGCATGGCCAACATCCACTCCATCCGCAAGAGTTTCCAATCTCTGCGGTTCCTCTGCACTCAGATGCCCGACCCAGCCAAGTAAGTCTTTTGTAATGCCTCAAGCATTGCCTCAGTTTCCCTTTATTGTGAGAAAGGCCTTCAGACAATAATCAAATCCAAGGCTCTCAAGCTTTGCTGTAGTAACAGTGGGTAACAAGTCATCACAGCTCTGTTTAAGCGTCAGCTATACATCTGTGCCTGATTTCGAAATCTTGGCCCAACACCAAGTTCAGGATCTCTCTCCATCTGGACTTCCAGACTCAGTGCTACAGGGATGTGTGATTGCATCACTGTGGCTCAACCATATGTTGACTGTTAAAAAAAACTGGACTTAGAGTAACGTCATCTATACATACTGTTTCCTGTAATTGAAAGCATTAATCCGTCAGAGGTCAAAATGGCACATGAAACCATGCATAAGCATGGCAGCAGCATTAGTATTATTAATGTGTAATTTACAGTACAGTAATACAAATCAAATTTTGGTTATTCAACATTTTCTGTGGTGGTACAAATGCGTTACTCATCTTAAAGGTGTTCAGCTGTGAAAGTATGAATCCAAAAAAAATAACTAGTTTGATTTTTAAGTCTGTAAATGGATGCCACAGTAAAAAGGCATTAGCATTTATTAATTTATTGATGATATTGATTAGATAGAGGTATCATAAAAGTGTGTATCAAATATGATACATCAGGCATTAAGGGGTTAAATCAAATCTTAGCGTGTTTAGCTGACTTTACAATTGATACCCTCATAGCAGGAGGGTTCATTATATGGATGGGTATCAAAACTCTGTACCTCAGTGGCTCCAACACATCCAAAACCTACCAAATCTATTCACAACACAAATTTAGGTGCATCATTTAGATATCAGAGCCAAAAATGGTGAATCCTCTCTGCTCAGTTAGTCTTTTATTTAACCCTCCAGTTAGTTACTGGACCATAAAAAGATTAATCATTAGGCTTCTTTTTCAAACTTTCCATATACTTACCACTGGTGCCCAAACTAAAGCCAACCCTGTTTTCTGTATGTTTATTACAAAATGAGTTGTTTGGCCTCATCTCTGCAGCTTTATACACAAACTACAGGTTTCAACAGTTTCCTAACAACTCCATGAGTCTGAATTGGACTTACCTGATGACATAACTTAAAATTTGAAAGTCAGACGTGATCACAGATTGGCCTTTCATCACCATCTGCTCCCCAGGTCGATCAGGTGCACTGAGCTTAAAATATAACCCAGATAAGGCTTGATAGGTTAACATTTACTTATGAGTGAGGTAAATCAAGTTGTGTGCCTTCCCCACATTGCTTATGTCATGTTTTGAAATGTTACATAACAATCATCTAAATGGTCAAAGGCATTTCTTAACAGAGGTGAGACAGGAGCACTCAGAGCCAGTAGGACAGAGCAGCACTGTTAGTGTGTGTGTCTTCCTGTGTGTAAATGTGAAGCATAAGCAGCTCCCGTCTCTCTCATGCTGCTTTAAAGTTGGTTTGCACTGTTTAACAAATATAACACTCTTATCAGTTTGAACATCCCAAGGTGCAGTGATGGCAGAACTTTTTCATTAAAGCTCTTTTTGTGAATGCTACAGTGATGTAAAAATTATTGTTGGTAAACAAGAAGATGCTTATAGTGAGTTTGCATGAGTTGATTTTTAGGATTATCTATTTCTTGCTCCCTTTTACAACTTGCTTTTATCATTTTTGACCTTTATGTGTAACCCTGTAACCTTGCAGTGCAGATGGATTAGCCTGTTTTATCGTAAAGCGCGACTTGTATTGAGATTAGCATAAATTATACATAGCCACTCCACTTTTAAATTCTGCTTAAGATGCACTTGTTCCCTTTGGCCGAGGACAGTCCCCTTTTATTGGGTCTTTTAATTGTATGTTTTCTCTGTATTGCTTTGTTTTCATTGGTTTTTATTTTTTTTTATTGTTTTTATCGTTTTCTGTCTATTTAATGTAAAGCACCTTGGTATAACACTGGCTGTCTTAAATGTGCTATATAAATAAAGCTGACATTGACATAGATGCTATCAAAAATAAAACACTACACACTTCTCGGCCGCCTACTATGTTATCTGATTGGCTCGTAATGAATGTGATTGACAGAACAATTGTCCTATCACATGCTGGATATGCTTCATTCACAAACACTTTCTGTTGGCTCCTTCTCTCTTTCTTTCTGATAATGTGCTTTATCGGTAATCAGAAGGTTGCAGGTTCGAGCCCAACTCCTGCTGTCACATGGCAATATGTCCTTGAGCAAGACACTTAACCCAAGTTGCTCCTGCTGTCAGTGGCATGTAACTGGGTATAAAGGGTGTAAAAGTGTAAGCTGATACTGATGGATAACTGACATAGAAACTCCAACCATCAGTGAATGAATGTGGGAGTGAATGGGTAGATGTGACCTGTGGTGTAAAGCTGCTTTGAGAAGCCAAAGGACTATAAAAGCGCTATATACCACCGAGTCCATTTACCATTTACCAAGTCCATTTAACTTAACAACGCCTAATTAGCATAGAGTAGAAATTAAAGTGTTTGTAAGAGAGCTGGATAAGGTCAGAAGCATTAAGCAGCCAGAGAGCCAGAAAAACAATACAATACAATCTTGTGTTATTGTGGTTTAGACAAGTTTATTCCATCTTATGGCCAAAAAGCAGTCTCCCAAGCTTATAAAGAAAAATACAGTTGGGTTCAGTTTGATCCCAGCTTGTACAGTCACGTCAATTAGGGCTGAATGATTTTGGGAAGAGATGTAATTGCGATTTTTCTGGCAGATATTGTGATTTCAATTTGATTCACAATTTTCTTCAAATCAAGCTTCAGTGCAATATTCACCATGTTTACAGTATAGACAACAGTAAGGAAATCAGTGATCAGAAACACATAACACATTATTCATCATCTAATTGTGATGATAAATAATCTGTTTTCATTATTTAAGTGATACTCCAACTTCTACTCCTAAACAGAGGCTTTGTATTGTTGACCTGCTTACCAGCACTTCCACGGTGGAGATGTAACGTTCGCAAACGAGTCGACTCTTCTGAACTGCTCTTTTAAGTGAACGATGAGAACTCGCAGTTGTCAATAAACCGTTGATTTGCAAATGGAAATTGCGTGCAAATTTGTAAAACAGTATGTGTAAAATAGTTGACACAACAGATCCTGGGTCAGTCAGGAACGCTGCAAAAAATCGCAGCTTTGGCGGTCACATGGTCGCGTTGTCTGAAATTGCGATTTCGATCTGAAAAATGATAAATCTTTCAGCCCTTATGTCAGTGTGTCCAAGGACAAGACACTTAAGCCCAGAGTGCTCCCACTGCTGCATCAGCTGTGTGTAATTTAACATTTTTTATGTGTTCATGTCAAGAAGAGACAGAGAACTTGCTTGTTGATTCTTTTCTGTTTTTTTAATGCAGTTACATCATGGTTTGCTTTTGTCAGCACAAACTCACAGAAAAGTAGTTTGAGGGCATTTTTGATGAAAGTATGTGACTCTGATCCATACTTGTCCTCACAGTAAGAGGCATATGCCTGAGTCATATGAGGTCCTCTGATGATTTTGCTTTGTTGTGGTGTGTGTGCCTGCAGCTGGCTTTCTGCGCTGGAGAGCACAAAATGGCTGCAGCATCTCTCCCTGCTGCTGAAAGCAGCGTTGCTGGTCGTCAACGCTGTCGACAGAGACCACAGGCCCGTCCTGGTGCACTGCTCTGATGGCTGGGACCGGACACCGCAGATTGTGGCTTTGTCAAAGCTGCTGCTGGACCCTTACTACCGCACTATTGAGGTACGGACAGTTTATGCTCAATAACAAAATCTGACTTTAGCAGGTAGGAAGGAGAAAATCATGAGAACCCATCTGACTGTGACTGTGCTGCACACAGGGCTTCCAGGTTTTGGTAGAGACTGAGTGGCTGGATTTTGGCCACAAGTTTGCAGACCGATGTGGTCACGGAGAGAACTCTGAAGACCTGAATGAGCGCTGTCCCGTCTTTCTTCAGTGGCTGGACTGTGTTCACCAGCTGCAGAGGCAGTTCCCGTGCTCCTTTGAGTTTAATGAGGCCTTCCTGGTAGGTACTAGTTTGGTGCACAGGTCTCTTGTGAGGGTTTGATCATCAGTCAAGAGGAAGTTTGAGCTATTTCTGCCGTTATTATACCTTCGATGTCTAATCAGTAACATTTTGTATTTGTGTAAACACAGGTAAAACTTGTGCAGCACACCTACTCCTGTTTATTCGGCACCTTCCTGTGTAACAGTGGCAAGGAGAGGGAAGACCGGCATGTTCAGGAGAGGACCTGCTCTGTCTGGTCACTGCTGAGACCGGCCAACCGCACCCTGAAAAACATGCTGTACTCCTCACACTCCGAGATTGTACGTCCACTGTTCAGTCACATTTCTATAGCAGGCACTGTTTTTGGTTCCCATTGTTTTGGTTTCACAATGATTGTATTAAAGCTCTCAAGGACTTTGCTAAATTCCCTAAACAAACCTAATTTCAATGTTGGGATGTTGTGTCAAACGTATATAAAAACAGAATAAAATGATTTGCAAGTCCTTTTGAACCTACATTCAATGGAATAACAGCTTGAGATATATGTATTTATTTTTTTAATAATCTTTTTATTGTTTTAATGCAGAACAAAAAACGTGTGCAATATGACAATAGAGTAGATTCTGGTCAAATGTAAACAAAATACTCCCACCCTCCACTTTTTGGTACATTTCCCGGCACATCAATCAATCAATCAGTCAATCAAACTTTATTTGTATAGCGCTTTTCATACAAGGTCTTTTAGCACACAGTGCTTTACATAAAAACAAAGAAATAAAATTAAATAAATAAATAAAAAGTAGAAAATTGAATACAATGAAAAGTACCCCCACCCCACCCTCGTAGTCCACATGCAGCACACACACTCATTGACACACACACACACGCACACACACACGCACACACACAAAGATACACAGAAAACAGAATTATAGGACTGAGGAAAACCTATCTTGAATTTAAAAATTAGGAAACACAGGAGCTAAGTCTAAAATGACAATACAAAATTTATGGTAAGAAATTAGATAAAAAATACTATAGGAAAATAAATAAACAAGTTAATAAAATAAAATTTTAAATAATAATATGATAAAATTAGATAGCCAAACACCAAATGCGTAATAAAATCTACTAAAACTGATGAACGGAGAATGAAATTCCAAACAATAAATCTGAGCGGAAATTGAGAAATAAATCAAAACAAATGTTGGGACAAACAAAGCATACATAAACTGTGTTTAAATAAAAAATGCAAATAAACAAAATAAAATACTTTATAAAATGACCTCATGTTATGTTAGTTTATTCAGTCAGCATTTCAGTCTGGTTTAAATGTAAATTGTGTGCCATTAATCAGGACAAAAATGGGCTCCAAATCTTATTGACCTTTCCTGCTTGTCCACGGATCAACAGCCTAATTTTTTCAAGTCTTACAAATTGTAAGACATCCTTAAGCCACTGCGTGTGTGTGGGAGGTAGAATAGATTTCCATCTTAAGAGAATTAGCCTTCGGGAAAGAAGGGTGGCAAAGGCCAAGGTGTCTTTAGTGAGGAGGAGAGGCTGAGGGGGCAGCGAAACTCCAAAAATAGCTGTGAACGGCAAAGACAAGATCTTTAACGATAAAACTGATAAACTCTGTTCTTTTGGCAAATATTTAGTTATGTTGTGCCTGTAGTGTGCTCTAAAAAAGCTGGAACGGGCAGTAAAATACGGGGAAGGTCGAGGAATACTAAAACATTTCACTGGTGAACATTCTGATTAACATTGGAGCTGTTGTTTCAGGTTCTTCACCCCGTGTGTCATGTACGCAACCTGATGCTGTGGACTGCCGTCTACCTGCCCAGCTCTTCCCCAACCACCCCCTCAGATGACTCCTGTGCCCCCTACCCTGTGCCTGGTTGCACTCCTGAGGACACACCCCTGGCCAGGTGAGCCTGGCGTGCTGGCACCCCAACCCCCCCCTCCATCATTCATGTAAGATAAACATAGTTGAGGACTTCCACAGCCAGAGGGGCCCAACTTTTCAGCTGCAGTGTTTTAGTAACTTCTGCTCTGCTCATGTGCTTTCAGCCACTGATAGTGTTTGAAGCTCTGCTTATCTTTAGTCCCATGACTCTATAATATCATGTCATAGAGGAGCAGCAGGAAGTTTCACTTTCATGTTGACACACTTCATGAACTAGAGAGATCAAGACTGAATGTTTTCTTAGATTATGTTTGTGCTTCATCATTCTTGTTTGTTTTAAAGTGACAGCACATTTTCAAAGCTTTTTCATGATTATTTGTACAGACAGATCAAATCATACGGTGTCTAACACATTTAACAGTTTTACTAAACACAATCCTCCTGGTGTTCATAATCCCTCTCTTGTTTGCTCTTCAGACGTACAAAGACACGCTCTTTTGACAACTTGCCAAGTGCATGTGAGTTGGGAAACTCTCTCGCTCCTAATCGGCGCTCCAGTGACCCGAGCCTCAATGAGAAATGGCAGGACCACCGACGCTCTTTGGAGCTCAACATGGCAGTGGGGCCCGAGGGAGGGGGAAACCAGGATCAAGAGGTGCGGCCTAATGGAGTGGGGCCTTACCTTGAGGGGGGGGATTCTGAGCTGGATGACAGCCCTCAGCCAAGAGTCACACATGCGGAGCTTGGACAGGAAGCTTCTGGTAACCCAGCAGAAACAGTAGAGGAAGCAGAGGAGGCGGAGCTCTCTGTGGCAGTGGCTGAGGGCCAGATGGAGAACATCCTACAAGAAGCTACGAAAGAGGAGTTATCAGCAGAGGTTCAGACAGAGGAAAGTACTGTTGACACATGTGTCAGTCACACTGCTGACACAGAGGTGGGCAAAGAAGCACAGGCTGAGGAGCGTGGTCCACACGCTGAGGTCAACAGTGCTGAAGTTCAATCAGAAACGTTTGTTAATGGTCATGATCAAGAGGATGGGGAAATAGAGGCGGAGGACGGTGTATCTGCCCCTCCTCCTGCACAGGAGACACAGGAGTTTGATAATCGAGGTTCTGAGGCTGCTCAGACAGCAGATGATCTGGTAAAGCAGGCTGTGGAGAGCTCTTCTGTAACAGAAGAGGTTTCACATGGACCTTGTGAGCCAGATCAGCCTGTGGCCCAGAGGACTTTAACTAATGGCCATGTAGACCGATCACCTGAAGAGCAAAGTGTTGATGAGGGGCCCAGCCCTCTTCCTGAATCTGATCAAGGGGATTTGGATCAGGTGGAGCAGGTGGATAAGAGAGCCTCCATAATGGAGAGCTCCACAGAGACTCTAACTGAAGAGGCTTGCAGCAGGTTGGAGCCGCCGGCACACTCACCTGTTTGCCCCAATCGTCAGCCCTGCAGTGAAGGCAGGAGCCATCCTCCCTGCTCCAGGAAAGAGAAAGGACTTGAGACAGGCGAGCAAGGCTTTTTCAGAACTTTAAACGGGGGCAGCAAGTGTCCGTCTGTCAGTGCCTTTCAGTCTGTCGGTGGTGACCTCAGCAGGGATGGGCTTACTAATGGTGACAACTCAGAGGGGGATCCCTGTGGAGGGCCCCACTGGAACAAAGGAAATGGGGAGAGGGCCCCTCTGAGTAGACAGGTGTCTGTGGCAAGCTGCAACTCCCTGATCCTGCACCCAAGGGGTAGCTGCTCACAGCACCGCTGGTGCCACGCTCTGCAGGGGAGGGTGGCAATCAGCCCGGAGCAGCCATCTCGCAGCCATTTGGATAATGATGGCCTAACGCCACACACAGACGCCATCCAGCAGAGACTGAGGCAAATCGAGGCGGGGCATCAGATGGAGGTGGAGACTCTGAAAAAACAGGTGCAGGAGCTGTGGAGCCGTCTGGAGAATCAACAGCACAGCGGCTCCCACAGGATCAACGGAGACATGGGAGATGAAGTGGTAAGATACTGACTATTTAACTATGAATCCGACCAGCAGATCTGTGTATTACCAGAACTTCACTCCAGTGCCCCCCCTGACTGATCCTTTTCTCTGTCTCTCTCTCCATGTAGACCTCAATGACAGACTCTGAATACAACCTGGACCCCAACTGTTTGTCACGCTGTAGCACAGAGTTTTTCTCTGAAGCCAGTTGGGAGCAGGTGGACAAACAGGACACTGAGGTAAGCAGCAAGGCCGAGATCATTTTACAAAGAAAAGGAATGCTGCTAAAGCAGTGGCTGTGTGTAGATCTCCTTAGAAATGGCAGCAAGTAACATTTGATCGTTGGTGTGTTGCTCAGATGGCAGCTGTGGACTGAAGTCAGTTCTCTTTTTCAGGTGACTCGTTGGTATCCAGACCATTTGGCAGCCCAGTGTTACGGCTGTGAGAGCAGGTTCTGGCTTGTGGCGAGGAAGCATCACTGCAGGTGAGGACCTTTGTATCTGCAGAACCTAAACCCAGCCCTCAGCCCCTCCTTATCGAAGCTTTCCCATCTTCTGCCCAGAATAAGTAGTGTGCCTGAATCAGCCCCAGTGACCCTCAGTTGGCACTCATCGTCTTCAAGGGTTTTCAAATTCATCCCTAAACCCAAATTATGATAGGACTTCAGTTCCCCTCCCTTGTACTTTACTTGTGTTTTTGCAGTCAACACCACTGCCTTTGAAGTTGCTCATTTGTATTAGTAGTCATATTATAAAAAAGATTCTGTACTTGTTGGATGTACTCTGTACTTCTTAAAACAGGTGACAACTTTGATCCCATGCTAATGTAATAGATCAAGTTTTATTTTGTTCTAAATCAGTATCCTCTAAATCTCTGTGCACACGGTTAGGCAAGTTACAACGTAATGTTGAGTATTACAGGCTCATTTTGCTGTCACAGTTAAGGGCTCTTCGACAAATGTTATACATCCTGATTTTAGGCCATAGTTTTTTGTCAAACCAGTCTCAGAACCCATCAGCAACAAATTTCCGTCATGATCGGAAAGGAGCTTTATTTCTCTGAGAATGAACATGAATTTCTCCACTTCTGCTGAAGGCAGTAATGAGTGTTCAGGAGCTCCTGTGAGATTTCCTTTCAGTGCACGATTATTTTTATTTTAACTATTTAACCAGGAAAGTCTCATTGAGATTTAAGAATCACATTTACAAGAATGTTGGGCAGCAGAACAAGATACAGAAATAAAACTATTAAACACATATAAGTGAATCAAATCTGAGTCACAGAGCAGAAAATGAAAAGTGTCTACAGCCTGAATTGTCTTCCTCTAATACCCTTAATCTGCTTTTAAAAAGATTTTAAAAGACCTCGGACCCAAATTTTCCTGCAGCAGTTTCCATTCTGCAGGACTAGTATGTCTAAAACTTATTTTACCCAAATCAAGGTAAATATTTCAGATAGTAATGCCGAGCTCAGACTACACATTATTTTCATCTGTAACAACGGTCGTTATGTCAGACTAGGCGACTGCAGGGCCATAAATTCATACAGTGACGAGCATGATGGACTACAGGGCTGAGACAGACAGCTGATTTGAGGGTGGTGGTAGGAGGAGGGGTAACACCAAAGACGGCAAACAAACACGCTGTATTTAGAGCACTTTCCTTCTGTCTGTATTAACAGAAGTTAAAGTGTCAAAGTGAGCAGTCTCTCACCGTGTTCCTCTGCTGTTTCTCTCCAACATTTCTCTGTTTCCAGTCTCTTGTAGCTCCTCTTCAGCACCTCATAAGTGCAGAGATGCTGTTTGTCAGAGCTTAGTAAACTTTTCATCTGTCTCTTAGCTCTCAAGATGCTCTCAAGGCACAAACTTTCAGAGCATCTTGAGAGCCTTTACACCTGTGATTGTTGCACATGCAGAGCTCCCTGTGCTCTCATTGGTCAATGTCTCTGACTTGAAAGAACAAATCGTAGGAGTCAAGACAAAAATCATTCAACTAGACTCTCTGTTGCAGAGTCATGAGGCGTCTCAGACTGATCTGTTGTTGTCGGTCATTATGACACTACATGAGATGGGAAGACCGATTTTTGCAGCTGAGTTGTGCAAAAACCCTACGACTGTCGGGTCGTGCCATAATCATTCATAAATCGTGTAGTCTGACCCCAGCAGAAGACTGAGTCACAGAGGGAAGATTGTAGCGTCTTGCACTTTTCACTTGAATACAGTTACTGAATTATGAGGGAAGCAGATGATGAACTGTATCCTAAGGTTTGAGGCATTGAAAACATGCATATACAAAACATCACCATTACATAACCGTAGTAGCAACAAGATGGTTGTCCATCTGTCCATCTGTCCCATTCACATCATCATTCTTAAATCTTTTCATACCACTGTCCACATCTGGAGTCATAGTTCAGCATTAGACAGGTTATTCAGCAGGCTCTACTTGCACTGATTTCAGGTGTTTGGGCCCTGAAGAAGAAGCTAACTTCAGTGTTATTATCTGACAATTGAGTGAAATACATTTTGCGAAATGATCAACAACATGAGGCAGGTTTGTGAAATCAAAAAGTCAAATATTGTCAGGAGAAGAAACCAGTGTATAAAACATGTAAAGATGTTTGATAGATTTCTAGTACATTTTGCTTTCATCATTAAATCTGTTCTTACTACATAAGTCTGAAGGTCCTTCTGCTGAACTTCACTGTCGACCAGCCCCCCCGGTTACTTTTATAAAATGTCTCATCACTGGGCTCCTACCCATTTCAGACTCATAAGTATCCACCATAATTAAACTTTTACTCATGGTGATTTGATTTTGATTCTTTTATTAACTTTGTCTCAGTCAAAGAAAAAAGACAGTCTCGGGTTAGGGTAGACAATAACTCAAAATCTGTATGAACTTCTTAAAAGCATTTGTAATGCTACAGAAATCTGATGCTACAGTTGTGACTAATATAGGCTGTTCTCTCACAGCCCCCAAACAAAGTGGCAGTTTTGCTAAAAAGAGAAATAATATGTTTAATATTAAAATCTATACAATATTAATTTATAGTCCTACTTTGGTTCAGGATCGAAATGACATTATGCCAATCAAAGTAAATTTGCAGTTCAACATCACCAGAACATCACTCACTGTCAGTATGATTTTTCTCTTCTTCCTGGGAGCATGTGATTATCCTCTGTGATTGTTGATGGGTTGTGTTAAGGTTGGTCCACAGAGGTGAATCCAAAGAAGACATATTTCCTTTCTTTTACCTTTGACTTTAGGATAAAGGATAAATCCTGGCTTATAATGCCGATACCTGGGGTCACTTATGCACACATTTAACTATGTCTAAAACTAAGTTCACTGTCAGGCTTGGGCATAAATCCATTTTATAAATACTTCAAGATCTTCAAAAATATAAAGGTTTTGGGACCAAAATTGTTCATGTAACAACTCTCTCTCTTGAGCTACATAAAGAACTCTTTCAAGACAAGTTTTTAGGCTTACAGTTGCCTCCATATCAATGTAGAGAAAACAAAGGAATTGGTTTTCAACACACTTCCCTCCAGTCTGAGTCCCATCTCCATCAATGGTAACATAATAGAGCAGGTCAACGAATTTAAATATCTTTGACTGACCCTGGATGATAACTTATCCTTTGACTATCACATTGATATCCATAAACGTTCACAGCAGAGGCTACATGCTATCTGTTCACTAGTGCACTCTCCATTGCCCCCCATCTTCTGTTATTGAAGTTCAAGAGCATAACAACCTATCTTGATGTATTGTTCCCTCAGTTTTTACACCATGCTGTCTCAGACAAAATTTGAGCCGAATTAAATCACACACATAGCCTCAAAAATAATCCGCACCCAACATTTCAGAACTCAATGAAAAAGCAATAGCCCGCCTAAGCAGAATGATAGCCATGGACACAGAGCACCCCCTCAATACCAACTTTAAACTTCTGCCTCAGGTCTTAGGTACTGGACACTGAGGTAGACACGGGCATGCTTTAACAAAAGCTTTGTCTGCCATCCACAACAAAACAACCCACTGATGAATGTGCCTCTCATTAGATGTAAATTTCTCGGATGAGTACAGTGTGCGTGCTCTGTTTCCTAAATATATGTCCATTCTGGTTTGACAGCCAGTAAAAACAAATTTCCCACTGGGACAAATAAAGTTATCCACATTCTAAACCCCAAAAGACAATTTAGTGAACTTTTGTTCAGTGTCAATGTTTTTTTGTATTTTTAAGCTGGAAAGAAAATTGATTAAAATTGTGAATCAGGAAATAATCAGAAAGTTTGTTTTTGGGCCATTTCCTGCAGCCCTAGGTCACAATTTCACAATGACACCTGAAAAGTCTTTGACATTGTGAGAGTTTGTCCTACTGTCAGTATCAGAGTAATGGTTGCTATAAGAGGGGGGATTAATTGGTGGGTTGTGGACCATTCTGAGAGCCATTTAAGGGTCTTTTGGGGAGAGAAGCCATGAAAATAAGTACTGCGTGCAGTTCATAATGTTGGTGTATTTTTAAGAAATAAAAGGAGGAAATCCAAACAGACGAAAGAGGAAAAGAATGAGAGGCGTGCAGTGATAGCAGAGTAGGATTAGAGTACGTGAAAGCCAAAGTACAGACGTCACACGAGAGAACAACTTCAGCAGACGTGTTCGATGATTTTAGGAGCGCAGGAAAAGATGCTTCAGTTTAATGTAGTCATGTTATCAGATTCTGTCACTTCCTTTCCTGTTACCGTTTCCTCATGTTGCTGTCATCTGCTTCTTCTTCATTTCTCTGTTGCTGGTTGGATCAAGTAATCAAGACATGTTTGTTTTTATTGAAGCTTTCCAGTCCCTGAATGCTGCACCTCAGACAGCAAATAAATGTAAATTATTTTATGAATGGAGTTAAAACCAAACATGTCAGATTAAAGTTATTCCACAGTTTTGAGTAAAACTTTTATCTCTTTAATGGTGAGCATGTTGGGTGTTCTCTGCTGATCAGGAGGTGTTCATCCATTGTCTGCCCCTCTCCTCTACAGTGGCAGGGAGCCTGTCCAGGAGGTTTGGTGAGATCCGGCTCCCCTGTCACCCCCACCCTCCACCCTCCACCCTTTGACTTTACGTTGCAGCACCTTTCTCCCTCTAACCCCTCAAACCCCCCTCCTCCCCATCTCACACTGCATCCGAGTGTTTTCTTTTTGTCTCTTCTGGTGTTGTTCGTGGACATGCCCCCTCTTTTTTTTTGGTTCTGGGATGCATTGTCTGAAGCGTTCTCCTGCAGCACTGGTTTGGCTATTCAGCGGTTTTTGAATGGCTTTGACTGCGAGCATGGTGCTGTCAGTGGCAGAGCTGTGATTGGTCAAAGGCTGATCAGTTTTCTGACTCTCAAATTTTACTAGAAAACGTACAGAGGATGTCCTGGTCAGGTTTTCTGCTGCTGATCATAGATCTCCGATAAATGGGACTGGCCATTACTGATACTTGAAATGTTTTATGGTTTGTTTTAATGCTTGGTTGGCTGTTCAAACAACAGAGATGCACAAAATCCTCTTAGTGAGCAAGAAACAAATACCCTACACTAAAAACAACAGATTTATGAAATTTACATTAACAATAACATTTAACTCTGATGGTTTTCAAATGTGGACCTTTAGTGACACTGGTTCTTTCTTTCGATATTTCAGTCAAAGCATGGGACGTATATCAACCAATCAACCTTCATTTGTATAGTGCCAGTTCATAACAAATGTTATATCAAAACACTTTACCATATAGCAGAATGAAGCCACACTCTTCATTTTATAGAAACACATATCCTTATATAAGAATACATATAAATATACACATTTATATATACATATACTTACATCCAGAAGTGTATCCATCCAGGCAGAGACAAAGGGACTAAAAATAAGAATTTATGATAACAACAAACCCATGGACACCCAAATCACAAATCTGTCCTCATCACATTTGTCTCTGCTGAATATAGATTCATCAGTCCATCTTTATTTGTATAGCACCATATTTGTTGAATATAAAAGTATTAAAGGTTAGCTCCTTGAGATGTGGTGTCTCATTTTCAAGAGGGTCCTCGTGTCTGTATGGTTGTAAAGAAAGTTACCATGGATGTATAATAATTAATAACCTTGGATAGAGAGATCATTGTAATTTCAGCATTAACTTCTATAATGATTATAAACTGGAGAGGACTGATGTTGATTAATATAGCAGCATTTAGCTGAACTGCCATTAATATGGGTTTGATTGGTCTAAAATATAAATTTATGTTAATTGATGTCATTTCTGTTGGTGGTTGATGCAGGATAGAGCACATGGAGTCAAGCGTGTCCATACAGCAGGTCATGCATGATCGTTTGTCTCGACCACACTCATATATGTGTTGTTTGCAGGAGCTATCATATATTTAATTTTGCTGATAAAAAATTATCCTGTCCACATGTATTTACTGAAGTTCCAAGCCAAAACCTAGATATTTCTTTCTTTAACTGCATTCAGACACATACTGCATTAATCTTTTAATCCATCTAACTGTTGTTTTACCAAGCAAACATAAATGTGTCATGATTTTACCAGCTGGTCCTTAAATGCATCATAATGCTCCATTATCACCTTGTTAAGTCAGCTAACTGGCTTTTATCCTGCCAGTCTTGTTCAGACTCAAACACAGATTTAAAAGTGGATTTATATTTTTAAGAAAAACTTACACGACTGACTGAAAGCAAATGTTGGCGATTCTCCCACGGTTTCTCTGAGTGGACGACAGAGCAGCAGCAGCAGGCAAGTTTGTTTTGCAACCTTAAGAACAGGGTTTGTAATTAACACCGGCGAAGGGCCAAGTCTGAGTTATAGGCTCTGTGGATTTAGCCCCAGCTTCTTTCTCCTGCTCCACTGAGAGTCGTGCTGACAGAGATGCACCAACAAGTGCTGACAGTCTCACACACCCACAGGACTCACTGCATGACACTGATCCAAGATCCATACAGGCTGAGGTCGATTTGTGTCCCTGTGACCATCCATGTGGAAAACACAGGCCCAACCCTCAGAAGGTCTGAAACAAACAGGATCCATTCAAAACATCAAGTCGACTCTTCTGGGCATGTTCTTAGCATGTGTGCATCTGTTGACCGTTAGTTACTTGACCACTGAAACGTTGTCCTGCTGATTTCTGGAAACTTCCTCACACTCACACTCACACTCTGTGAGCACAAGATGCTGCTATATTAGACTTCATTCCTCTCCAGTTCATGACTATTATTGATGTTAATGTTAATATCAGAGTGACCTCTCTATTCATGGTTATAATACCTCCATTATAAAAACCTTTACAACCATGCAGACATGAGGACCCTCTTGAAAACCAGAGATCACATCTCAAGGAACTAACCTCGAATATATCTATACTCAGCAGAGACAAATATGATGAGGACAGATTTATGATCTGGGCGTCCATGAGTTTGTAGCCATCATAATTTATTATGTCCCTTTGTCTCTGCCTGGATGTATATAGATTTATGGAAAATGTGTATCTATAAAATGAAGAGTTTGTCTTCAGTCTGCTCTATTGTAAAGTGTCTTGAGATAACACTTGTTATCAATTGATGCTAAACAAACATAGATTGATTGACTGATAGTTTTGACAACATTGAAGTAGCCCCCTCAGTAACCATAGTTTTTCATCCTTGCACTGCATAAATCTTTTTGACTGTGACACATTTAAGAATGATGCATGTTTTTATTTGTTAAAACAGTCTAATAACAAAACAATGGATTTTTGTAGCGTGATTAAACTTGTCAGCAGCGGAAGCTTAATGGACTGGCCTGGGCATTATGGATTATATATTATTTATTAATTAATTAATATGTAATTATAAAACATTTCTTTGAAATTTCTTGATCACATCTGATAAAATAACTTGATCCGTGGAACATGTTACCATAACCCAATAAAATGTACAGGAGAAAATGTATTTGACACAAAAGGATAGTTATTTAGCTGGAAAAAATCTGTTTTATGATTATCTCCCACCGACTTGGCCGGTGAGAGAAATTAATTTCAGACTGTGTAGTGCCTTAACCTCAGGGGATCATATTTGTGACTACAGGTATTAAGTCTGATCAGCCAATTATACATTTAAAAAATATCAGCCAATAACGATCAGCTTCTGATCAACTGGGGAATAAAAACTCCCTGATATTCATCCTCCTGCCACAGCCCCTCATCAGCAGCCTGCCCTCCCTTTACCCCGTCACTCCCCGTCAGCATGCCCCCCTCACCCAGCTCCCACCTCGCCCCCACCTAGCCCTCACCCAGCCCTCACCCAGCCCTCAACATTTCAACTACCAGCAGCTCAGCATGGCTCTGAGAGCACTTGGTCCACCTGGAGGAATAAAAAAACCTGGAGACTAAGATTTATTCAGGTTTTCTCTTTTCCTGCTCTGGGTGGGCACAGGCAGGAGGAGAGTAGAGCTCTGTGTGTAAACATGAGAGCACAGCTTTACTCTGAAGTCATGGAGTGATGTCTGTGTCTACTGTATATGTGAACAGGCCAGAGGCGGAGGTCACGCTTCGTTTTTGGTTTGTTGTTGAATATCTCTGTAGAAATAACCTGGAAAATGTATATATATGTATATATGGCCCAAACTACCAAATATCTGCTGTGAATATTGTCAAAAATGTGCATATCTGTCAGTCCCACTGATCATCTTCATAGGCAGTAATCTTCCAGTGATGTTGTGTATCCCTAATCAGAACAGATTGAGTTCAAATTCCAAAAGTTGAAATAAAACAACAGTTTTTAAGTAACAGGAAAACAGAGAACGGGAAGGAGCAGTAGCCAGTCGGTAGCCATATATTTTTATTATATTTATATTTGTTTATGTTTTAGTTTCGATCTATCTTTTTTCTCTTTCTTTTTAATCTGTAATACTGAACTGCTACTGAATCCCAATTTCCCTGAGGAAGTTTTTCCAAGGGATTAATGAAGTACAGTCTGATCTAATCTAAAAAACTTGTTTCCACCAGATTAATTTTCTTAACCCTTTGACTTCCAAATTAAGAAATACAGGTGATCCAGCTGGTCTGCTTGCCTGTTAAGGGTTATCCTGGGCATGAATGGATTTCCTTTATTTCGGCAACAATATTTGTGTTTTTTTGTATGAAAACATCCTGGTGAGCAAAATTTAGATATTTAGCACTTAGCCCACTTTTCTGAGGAATCATAGATACATTTTTTTTCCATTGTCAAATTTATTTCCTTCAACTAAATTATGATTGTTAGAGGATCTGGAAATATATGAAAAGATTTTTTCTTACTCCAGTGTTTGCTCTTACTGTGTGATACATGAGGATCTATGCAGCAACGATTCACATCTGATTTTTTTATAGTTTTCAGACAATTATATTCATGTACGGTAGCGCCACCTAGTTGATACATATTGGTGTTACAAATGCTGCTCAGAGAGGTGAATAAGGAAAAACAAAGGGAGTTTTAAGTACAGTGGTATGGCGGCAAAAAGTCGACTGCATGGTTACAATGCCAGTCAAAGGGTTAAGGATTATTTATGGAAACATGAAAACCAAAGATGTCTGCCCCCTTAAAGGGGCTTGTGGGACCTGAGGGTACGAGCAGCATAAATCCAGACTTGTATGGTGGTCTGTAAAGGGTGCCTGGTGACCTCAGATTTAAAAACACTTTACCGTAGACCATCATTGACCTGCTTATGTCTCCCCACAGGAACTGCGGTAACGTGTTCTGTGCCAGCTGCTGCGACCAGAAGATCCCAGTGCCAAGCCAGCAGCTGTTCGAGCCCAGCCGGGTCTGTAAGACCTGCTACGGGAGTCTGCAGCACAACCCGGCTCCTCTGGACCTGGAGCTGGAGAAGCCCATCACAGCCAGCTCCAACTGAGTGTCAGAGGACTTGGAAAGGAGAAGGCTGAACGTCCAGCCACTGTCAAAGGCACTGCTGAGGAAGAGCACAGGAGCTACACAGAATGTCCCATGAACTTTGTGTATGTGTACCGCAGATGTGGAATTTAATGTGTAAATACAGAGGAGGTGGTGGTGCAGGAGCTTACTGGCATGACAGCGTGATGCAGAGCACTCTGAATGGTGGGTGTGCGCAGGGGTGGAGATGGTGGGATTGTGTGAGAGTAAAATCACACACAGGTCACTCAGAGGGGTTTCTGTGGCAGCGACAGGTCTGCACTCAAAGGCCAGAGGAGTGAGAATGGACATCCTGGTGCCTTAGACCAGGCAGGCAGAGAAGGTGGTCTCACTGTGGAGCTGAAGTCTCTCGTAGAGCTTTGCTACACTGAAGCAACTCATCCAAAAGGCTCTTCCTGTGTTTTTGTACCCTCATCTCCCTGCTCCTTTCTTTTATTTGTGGAGGATTATGATCAGAATAGAGAGTCATTGTAGTGAGATCCTGCTTCACAGGCTGACTGATGCCCGTGCCGTTGTTCCTGGAGGTCAAAGGATCAGTTCACCTCACACCCTCACTTATGGGTTTTATTAAAAGATATAATACATTGAATTTTCACACCGAGTTTTTTAAATAAACTAGAAAAGTGACAGGTCATATGTTTTAAATATTTCAGTTGAGCACTAAGAACCTCAAATATTCGTCAAAGGGTTAGAAATCCTGAAGTCTGCAGATGTAATGGGACATGGTGACCACGATGACCGAGCAGCCATGACAGACACAGCCCTTTTGTTGTTGCCGTGGAAAAACTAAGAAGGAAGAAGCAGCTCTATTGTTTGTGCGCGTCATTCATATTTTCTGCTGCTGTAACAACTACTTCAACTGTTCGGCAGAGGTCATCAGTAAATTCAGGGATATGTAATGTTTTTAAAAACAGAACAAATCAAATTGAATCATTGTTTGATTCTGTTAACATTTCAGGGAACAGAGAAAACTATGAACAAACCAAAAAACAGGTATTTTCTTAGTGTGGGATTTAAAGGTTAAAAACACTAAGAGTTGACTACATGATGACATAAAAATGCACAAATTTTTGGGACAGAATCAATTAGAAAAGGCAGAAATGTTTGTAAATAAAATAGCAGTCAAGAATAACTTAAAATAGATGATATTGAGTTTGACAAACAAAAAAATGTTTTTGATGAATAACAGATTATATATACATGTATCTAAATCATCATATCAGTAAATGGTGAAGTATTTAAAATAATAAGATTGTAATAATAATAATAGCTTTTAGCTTTTTAAACCTTTAAAATCCCACACAAAGAAAATATTAGTTCTTTTGGTTGTTTGCAGTTTGTCTGTATCTTAAAACACTGACAGAAACAAACAATGATGTGTTGTGTTTTTTAGCACAATAAATTCAATATTCCTGAATTTAGTGACCTCTGCCAAACAGTTGAGCTGGGAGTTAAAGGGTTAATGTGATGGTCCACCGTCATCTTCTGGCAGCAGGATGGACAAACTAGACCTTTCCAAGTCGAGTTGCGACCCGCCTTCTGCTTTCACTGAGAACTTCTTGTGTCAAATTTAATAATTCCCAAAATGTGGGAGAAAAGCTCCTGAAAGTGGACTTTGTAGCTCATGCTTGTAAGAGGCCATATTATGCTTTTTGAGTTTTATCGGCCTTTAGTGTTTAACATCTTTCTTAAGTAGTGACATATGGTTTTTGTAAACCTCAAGGTGAGATGTCAACA
Source organism: Cetoscarus ocellatus (assembly GCA_037902135.1). NCBI lineage: Eukaryota > Metazoa > Chordata > Actinopteri > Labriformes > Labridae > Cetoscarus > Cetoscarus ocellatus. The sequence continues at coordinate 635,614 of JBAMNC010000440.1, forward strand.
TTTTTGTTCTGGCGGACAAAGAGTTTAATTACACAGATTCCTCATTCAGCTCTGAGGAGGATCATGTAAGAACAATGGAAAGACACAGCTGAAAGATTTGATAGTTTACTCCAAGCTGTTTGGTCACTAAATATGGTTGTTTATGGCACTTTGGAAGATAGATAGCAGAAATTATAAGTTAATTATTAATCAAAATGATGATCAACCTCTCAGTTTAACTAAAGTAATCCTAAATACCAGTGTCCCACAGCTCTCAGGCTTCATGCAGGTGCTTTATTATCACAGGGTTTATTAGTTTCAACTGGAGGATGAAGTCCAGAGCAGTGAAGAGCTCCATAAAAACATAAAAGCAACACGTTCTTTCTAAAACACATCCTTTGTTTGTTTTTGGGTGAACTGATCCTTTAATCTACCTGGGCTGAATCTCAAACACATTTTCTTCTTCGTCATTGAGACGCATTTTTATTTTATTTTCAGCTCTAGGTGATTGAACGTGATCACATCTTTGTACATCAGTGCGTATATATATCTGCATCTCTTTCTGTAAATACAGCGTGAAGCCTTAGACTTAGTGTCAGTCCACAGAGATTCAGCCCAGAAAGTTCTCAGAGGACTTTCCTGTCAGAGCTCCGTTTTCTTCTGATGACTTCTCTGTCCATCTCTGAAAAAGGTGATCTCCTCTCCCTCTTGAACATAAGAAACACTTCACTGAACTCTCACAGTTCTCACCTTTGACCAGCTGATTATTAACATGTTAATGATCAGTATTCTGACTGTCAGGCTTTACTTAGAGCTTCATGGGTCCTTATTATTCACGATCAGAATATAAAGCTAAGATCATTTTTCATAGGGGATATGTTTCCAGATGTTTAACATCATTTGTCTGGTGACCAGTCCAGGGCAGGGAAAGGCTCCACCCCCCTGCTATACTTTAATGGATGGATGGGTATAGATAATGGATGGATTTAAGATGGAGCTCTGTTCTTGTACCATGGGCGTAGAACCTTTGCACCCATCAGACTTTTAAGAAAGTGCTCCATTTATTTTATTCGCTGTGTTCTGTATAGACTGTGATAAAAGTGAAGGACAACTCCAGAATAGAAATTAACTAACAAAAAATGACATCACTTCAGACATGAGAACGTGTCCTGAGTTACTGTTCTGTTAGATAGAGAGATGCTACCAAGACCAAAGGTGTGATAAATTTTAATAGAAAGTACTAAAAACATCATAATTGAGAGTAACTACAGTGAAATAACTCCATGTGGTACCTCTGCCTTATAATACCAGTATAATCTATGTATAACATCCTAACTTATATCAGTTAGCAGTGATTAGGAGGGCAGAACTCTTCATGTATGGCAGTGTTTGTCCCCAAATACCAACCCAGAATCTCACGGCCCCCCTTTTTCATATCCATACAGAAACAGCTTTTGTAAAGTCTGTTTCATTCATTTAAATGTCTGATAAAATGTGACAAAAGCTGTAGAGCTAATGAAACATTTATCAACAAAGTACCCCGTAATAATACTCGCCTTAGTATTCACGCCCCTGTGATGCTTCATCTCCACTTTGAATGTCCCAGAGGTTGATGGGGGTGGAGTTGACCCCCCCATTTGCTCCGTCTTCAGAGGTCAGAGGGGTGATATCAGTGAGGGGGGGTCAGCGGGAAACAGGAGCGCTGAGAGAGTATGTGCTGTGTCACATGCATCCAAACTGTGTTCTCCTGTGAACTGACACAGAGTAGGCCCTGGAGAAATGGCCCAATAAACAATCCCTGATGTTTTTTTTTTTGTCTTTTTACAAAACTCAGTTTATGATAAAAATATTTTTTTCCCTCTCAGAGAAGAATCCTCATAGTGACACAGGAACTAAACTGAATTCCCCGCTTATACTGGAAGTGTGTGCTGTAATTTATTCATCAGATGTTGATTTTGTAGTTTGGATGTAGGCAGGCTTGTCTACAGACAGCCACAGCCTCTTAAGACTTCCCCATTTTCCCTGATAAGGTCTTGGCAGGTCCATGACTGGGCCCGCCCTCCCTGACAGTTATACTTCTGTGGTGTCACCTCATAGAGACAACCTGCTGTTAACAACAAAGATTAGATGTAACCACAGAAACACGGGGGGCCGTCTGTTGGCTGGAAACTGGCTGGAAGTCGGCAGGCAGTTGGCTGGGAGGGGAAAATTGAAGTAAACACAGAATCAAACTTAATTAACAAATGCAAATTAGAAATGTGCAAAACCTGTGCAACTTACAAGTAGAGTAAGAATAAGTCATGGAAAAAAAAACTAAATTTTAATTTTGATTTTTTTTTTTTTTTTTAAACCCTAAAACTGAATTAATGTACCAAGAAAAGAGCTAAATACTGAATAATTGAATAGTTGTACAGATTATGGAGGCTCACCTGCAGCTTCACAGTCTGTTAGATGAAAGTTATTGTCATGTGTGTGTCGTGTGTCACCGATCAGCTCTTCAGGAGGACCAATAAGCAGCCAGTATACTGCTAACTAGCATGCTAATAAGCAGGTGGTTAATGGGGAGAATTGGAGTGTTCCTCAAAGATCAGTCTCCCTGTGAGAGCTCAGACCAGGACATGAGGAGCAGTAGATGGTCCACATGAAGTCTTTAACCTGACCAGGGTCCAGTCTGGTCTCTGCTTTGACCCCTGACTGATGTGTGCTGGTCGTAGGTTCATGTCAGACACGCCTCCACACCCGACACCCCTAACAGCCCCCTCTTATCATGTTTACCCAGCAGGCACTGGGAGCTGGCCATTTCTTCAGAAGTGAACTTGAGATGTTGGCACTTCCATGTAGACGTTCTTAGTTTAATCGTGTTAATCGATCGCTGACTCACTCGTGATCTCTGCTCTGATTGGCTCTTTCTCGGAGGAGAGGGGTGGCAGCAGGAAGAGCTCTTGGATTTTTCTAAAGTGTAAAAAAAACTGCATCGTGTTTCAAAAACAGAAGCTTCACTGAGACGCTGGCTCTGCCTCAAACCCATTCAATGACCTCCGAGCTCCCACACACACACACACAGACACACACCCACGCACACACACAATTTTTTTGTAAAATATGAATGAGATAATATATTCAGATACCTATATATCATTTGAGAGAAATGTTTAGAATACTTCAATAGTGGCTCACTTAATTAGTCACCAAAAAGCTTTTTTTCACTCTTTGTTTTCTTATGTAATTAAATTGCTGAAAGAAACGTATATATTTTGCAGCCTGTTGAGGACGACGGGCGTGTTTTTTTAAATCTAGAAGCAGGGTGTCCTGTTTTGATGCTGCAGTGGTTTCCCTTCCAAATGCGATTATAATTTAATTTATTGAGGTTTTGTTGTAAAATTGCTGTTTCAAACCTTCAGACAATTCAATTGCCACAGGATAATCAGTGTTTCTGTGACAGGAAATGAGCTTTTACTGATCCTCGGCCATGTGATGACTCGTCATTTCTGTTTGGTTTCAGCCGTGGTCCGACACAAGCCCCCCCCCCCCATACTCATAACACACACATTTCCATTCAGCCCGAACACAAACACTACCTCTACTGTGTAGACCAGCCCCCTACAGCACACACTCACTCTGAGCTCCATAGTCTTCAGTTTTAGACCCACATCATTCAAAATGGCCGTCATTAGAATCTCATCTTCTCTGAATGTGTGCCGGAGCGTTACAGATAAAGGACTCAGTGGCACACTTTGCTTTTAATCATGTTCTTGTTGTGACTGCAGCGCTCATCCCTCATCATCCAGTCTGTCTCATGAGCAGAGCGTGTGTGTCTTCAGCAGGACGGAGGAGAAAATGTCGCCTATCAGAAAAAATGCAAAGTGTGTAATTTTGATCCTAATGAATCAAACTGGAACTGTCTCTCTGGTGTTTCTTTCCATCTTCTCTTGATTAAATGTGATAGACTCAGCAGGTGAGTGAAGCGTGCAGTGTTGGTTTCACTGCCCTCCTGCAGCTGCTGCTCTACTTTACAGCCCTGTTTTTGTTCTTTTAAACAGAAAATATTGTTCAAATGGATCTTATTGGTTTATTTGATACTTGAACAAGCATGCCACTTCAGTAAGAGTGGCACAGACTGCCCAAAAACCCATTCCTCTCATCAGCAACTTTTTATTTGGGTTATTCAGTCTTTACCTTTTTTTTTTTTTAAATTTATTCACGTTTCTTTTCGATCCCTGATCTGCCACCAGAGTCTGGAATTGACACATTAGACCAGGGGTGGGCAACTTTGGTAACCAAGAGGGCCATGTTATTTTTATTCTTAGTGACAGCGGGCTGCATTGTTGAAATTGGAACAATAAACTTGTGGTTTTCAGATTACTTACTAGTTGTTTATGTTTATTATACAAACAGTTTAGTTTTACTCTACCAAACATTTAGTAATGCACAAAGGAGAGTTTTAAAGAGATAATTACAATGCTATTTTCTGGGAAATATTGCTATTTTAATGTTTTCATGGTAAATTTTGACACGTTTCCATCACTAAATCATTTTTTGATATTTCACATTGGTGGGCCATATTAAGAGAGTAGGAAGGCTGCATGTGTCCCTCGGGTCACCAGTTGCCCACCCCTGCATTAGACTGATGGTGGTTCTGATGTAGTTCAGAGCTGTGAACCTAAATGAACAGACGTCTTCTTACAGCACCTTCACGTACAGATGGAGTCACTTAAATGTCCCCTCTTTCCATGACTGAGCCTTGACTGGGACGTCCTGATGGGATAAAGACAAAAAGTGACTAATTATTGCTAAAGTTACTCCAATAAGAGCAAAGGTTGAAGCCCATTGGATGTATTCTTGTGAGGGAAGCGCCGTCTCATGGGGACACCCTGCATTGCATGAAGTGGACACGTTTATGACTCACATTGGCTCTGAATCGGCTGGTTATTGGCTGGAACTCAGCAGGCATTCGACTGGAAGGGGGAAACTGAAGTGGCTCCATCTGCACATTTCTGAGTGTTAAAGACTAAGTTTGGAAACTCTTCAAGTTTAATTCTCTCACCGATCACTTTGTTATAGAAATGCTATTATACTATTACTACAATGCTATTGACAGGACGTTAGCATTGGCTGATAGAAGCTTAAAGTTGATCATCAGAATCAACAGATTGAGATTTCTGCTGATATTTATTGCAAATATATTGACCTTGAACATGTTTTAGCTGTAATACAGGCAAAATGCACCTATTTACCACGGTGCCACCCCCTCATTAGTTACTAATCCATTCTTTAGGGGGTTTTGTTTGTGCTCCCCTTGAACAGAGAGGTGCAGGAATGAGTATTAAAACACAGACGCAAGTTAGCATTTCAGCACTTGGACTGCTGGATTTTAGAGAAGGTTTTCAGATGAACACCTGGAATAATGTCAGTGATGAACACCTGCACACAAGCAGGCCTGCCCACAGAAATGCCCAGGCCCCTGAAAAGCCTCACAATGGGCCCCAGATGTAATTTAATAATATCAACACTCCCCGTGTCAGATCTGTAGCATTAGTGCCAATTTTTGTTGCGGGTCTCAGCAGAGAAAGTTCAGTAATTCCATCAACAGTGTTACTGTTACAAAATAGTCACGGCTCACACTATTTTAGTGAGCGAGGGCTCACAATTTAAAAAAGGCAACAACAACAAACAACCTAAATCTGATGCTGTAATGTGTGGAGTGTTGAGGGATTAGTTCAAGATGATGATAATAAAAGAAATCTGTCAAATTCTGGTGGGAGCCAGTCATTTCTCTTTCTATTTTCGGGCCCCTCTGTGACTCTTGGCCCCTGACAGCTTTACTACATATTCCTCCTTATTGGCGGCCGTGCATGCAAGACATGAACTTGTGATTTTGCAGCGTTAAATTCATCTGTCATCGCCAAGATTTTGAGTTTTAAATCGTTATTGTGTTTTTAAAAGGATGGTTGCTAACAAACTGCTAACAAAGATGCCGGGGAAGCTAACGCAGTCATCTCAGATTTTTCATTTACTGAACAATAACTCAAACAAGAGTGATGTCACAAATTGGACGTGTGGAAGCAGCTTATGAGTACGACCGCCATATTGTAGTTCAATAACAGCCTGATAATTGCATTTTACTTTTGCTGATCAGGATCTGTTAAGTTGGGTATGTTTGAGCAGATTATCATGATGATATCCAAGAACACAGAAAAAAATCCCATTGGCTTTTAGTTGAGGGAACCAGTGCTATGCTGACGTCAAGGTTAGCCTACAAAAATACGTCATCCCTGCACCGTTCTGTTCAGGCTCTTGCCTCCATGCAAGCAGCAAGACTTTGATTCAAGTCCGAAGCCCCTTTAACGCAGGTCTCCCCCACTCTCTCATTTCAGCTCAATCTACCATCTCGACTCAGACAACAAAGCCACAAATGAAAAAAAAACAAACAAAAAGAAACTGTGATGAACATTTGATCCAAATTAATTACTCTGATAACTGACCATCTACCAAAAAAAAACATGACATCATAATTTTGACTGAATCAAAATGAGGTGTTTCCTGTTTCTGTCACAATAAAACGAACGGAGCAGAAGTGGCTGAAATGTTTGCTTATAAAATAACAGCAAAAATCTCCTGCACCCCCCTCTCATCAATGCACATATCTAAACAGTCAATCACACGGCAGCCACCAACGCATTCTGGCATGTAGGTTCGGTCATGCAGATTAATCTTGCTGACCTCAAGCAAGAAAAAAATTACAAAAAGCAAAAACCTTCAAGACTTTTAAGGAGCTGCAAGAACCCTTAGCTTTGTAAATTCTCGAACCAGGTGGCACAAACAACTCTGGCATTTCATGGTCACCTTCCTCATCCTGAACTTCAGTTTATCATCTCTACTACAGCCAAATGCCCAGTTGCTGCCATGTGATTGGCTGATTAGAATTGTGCGTAAATGAGCAGTTAAACAAGGAGATAAAAACAAACAAAGTGATCGACCAGTGAAGATAAACAAAACAAGTTATTAAAAAAGAAGAGAACTGGAAGAACCTTACTTGGCTCGGTCTGAGGTCAAAGTTCAGCCCCCCCTGACAGCAGGCAGCATGAGCTCTTCCTGATTCACCATCACAGACGTGCAGGCCGGTCTTCAACAATCCATGAATGTGAATTGTCCAAAAAAAAAAAAAAAAGAACTGTCTTTTTTGCACATGACGTGAAGACACTGCCACTGAGTGCATCGAAATAAGGCTGAGAGTGTGCTGTGCTATTCAGTATTGTGGGTTGTGTGTGTGTGTGTGTGTGTGTGTGTGTGTGTGTGTGTGTGTGTGCGCGCCTCATCAGTCCACTCATGTTTCCAGGACAATCCCCTCTCTGTTTTGTTCCTCTAAGGCGATCTTCTGCTCTTCATTTGTTGTTTTCACTCACTGATGCTCCATCAGAGGCGTCTCTGCAGCGGCCCAGTTATCACTTGACGTGTGTGAATATTGTTCGGCTGCGAGTGTGTGTGTGTGTGTGTGTGTGTGTGTGTGTGTGTGTGTGTGAATGCGTCTCTTTTGGTGGAGACTGGTGCCAACCAGATTTATTACGGGTCTCTCTCAAAGGGATCACTCATGCTTTTGTTTGATTTCCTCCTTCTTCTTCCTCCTCTCTGTTTGAGAAGCACTTTGAACCCTCTCATGTCTGTCAGAAGAGTGTGTAGCTGTACATAGCAATTTCCTGTAACAACAAGTGCTCCTTGTTCAGTCTGAATATTTTTTGTTGGATTTACTTTGAAGAGCATTACATTGTTGTAGAATTTAAAGAGAAATAAACTAGCTAAACCTACTGTGTGGTCTCGTAGTAGCACCTGACACCTCAGGGTCCACGGAGTCAAGAAAGCTTAAAGATTCATCATGTGGTGAAGTCAAACAATAAGGCCTTTACAAAGCTGCATTCACATACTGACGTTTGACCAATGTTTTCAGACACCGGGAAACATCAAGCTGCATTGAGCCGAGTCAGGCTACGCAGAAGTTATTGTCAGTTGTCTCTGATATGCCAACAAATTTTATGCCGACTAAAAAATTTCTCACCTACAATTCAGCATGCTTGTAGACGCCAGAAAGAGTTGACCTGAGCTTGGCCAGTTTTTTTGGATGTATAGGGAACATCAAGCAGCGTTGAGCTAAGTCAGAGGGGTACACACAACATGACAATCTGGCAGACTTTTGGCTCAGAATCCACTTCTAATCAAAATCAGCAAAGGTCCAGTTTTCTTGAGGTCCTAAAGATGACCTTACCGGAGTATCCTGTGGTGTGGGGTTTGCTAAGATAAGATAAGATTCTTTTATTAGCCCCAAAGGAGGAAATTACAAATTTACAATAGCTGCAGAATACAAAGAAGAAATATAAGAAAGAAACTACAAATGAAAAATAAAATTTAAAAAAACATATAAGTGGTATTTAGAGTGGTTATGTTCATGTTTGGTATTTTACAGATGGAAAATTTGAGATATAAATATAAATATGGTTCATTGCACGCTGGAGAGGTTTTTGTTGTAGAGTCTAACAGCTGCAGGAAGGAAGGACCTGTGATACTTCTCCGTCACACACTTCGAGTGGAGCATCCTGTCACTCATGGAGCTCCTTAATACAGTGAGTGTGTGTTGGAGTTAAAGAAACACTCCAACATTTGTGTTGTTTTCATGTCTTGCCTCACTCCCGAGTCCATGGCAAGCAGGTAGACACCATTCTTTTGACTGTGTGTCCAGTAACAAGGAAGAGACGGACAAAGTTTGCCCACCGCCAGTTAGCTTAGCTCAAATGCTGGGAGTATATGGGTAGCGCTTTAGCCTGCCCCTGCCTACAATCAGCAGATAACTCTAAACGGTTCTGTGTGCTTTTATTTTTGTTTTTTTGTTTGTTATGTTAGCTGTTTTTTAGACTAAGATTAGCACTTTATGCAATTTTTGAAAGAAATACATATGAAACTAAGCCTCTGTTTATGAGTAGAAGAAGAGTGGTACTAAGGGTTACGGCCAACTTTATTAGAGAGAACAAGGATAATTTTCTTCAAGACTGACACGGATTTAAAACCTTACCGATATGAACCAGAATATACGGAGGAAGCTGAATAACTGAGACTGAAGTGTGTTTTTAAACTCACTCTGGAAGCTGAGTTTGCAAAAAGAGAAGCTGAGGCAGTGGAACAGTAAGTTTTGTATGTATTTCTTTCAAAAATAAATAAAATGCTAAAGCACACAAGACCGTATAGAGTTATCTGATAACTGTAGGCTAAAGCACTACCCATTGACTCCCAATATCTGAGCTAAGCTAAGTAGCAGTGGGCGATTTTTGTCCGTCTCTTCTTTGTTACTGGACGCACAGTCAAAAGAATGGTGTCTTCCTGCTTATCGTGGATTTGGGAGTGAGGCAAGACATGAAAACAACAAAAATGTTGGAGTATTCCTTTAAGAGTCATTTTAGCCTCTCAGAAGAGGATCTGGGCTGCCACAACTTGAAATCGCAAATATTCAACCTGTTCAAGATTCACCATCCAAGGACACCGCGGACGGATGTGTACGTCCTCTGTGTTTACTCATATGGACCCGAGCAAAGTCAACCAGAGGGCAGGCTGGCTGCAACAGGAGGCAAACATTGCCATGGCAACCAGAGTTAAGGCAAAGCATGAAGTTAGATAGACGTCAAAATGGAGGTCCAACTTGTTGATTTGTGTCAAAAACACAAGCATCTTAACAGTGTAGCCTGTAAACTATGTATAACTGTTAAGTAGAGGAGCTGGGCGGAAATCACAATCGCCAAGGATGTTATAGAAAGCTAACTGCTAGCCTCATTTAGCTTCCTGATGTTGTCCACCATGTTTGTTTACATTAAAGTCACACGTCACGAGCTGAGAGCAGAGGCGCTGTCTTCTTAGTAAATGAATCGGTTGGTTTATGGTGTCCTGTGTGTCTCTGGTTGTGGATCACCTCACACTACAGGAACAAAGCCGATAAATTTGATGTTATCCGTCTTCATGTGTGGACCTTCACACTGTTTCAACATCAGGTAAGATTTTAAAAATCTTTATGTGTGTACCAGGCCTAAGTTAACATCAGCTGGGTCACGCTGATGTTTGTCAGGTATGTCCACAAATTTGAGGCAAGCTTAAAAATCTCCAATGTTTGATCCACCATTTTTATAAACACCAGCATGAGTTGACCTCTGCTTACCTCAGTTACAGCTGTGTTCGTCTCTGTTGGCGAACCTCTGGGCCTGCCCACCTGTAGTTACACGAGCATCCCCTCTGTTGGCTCCAGCTGCCTTCTCCTCATGACTGGACTTCTGTTGTACAACTTGAGGCACTTGATAATGAACAGATGTCTTTGTCTTCATGGCATTGTGTTAAAATACTGACATGCTGAAATGCTTGTGGTGAAATGGTGTATACGTCCACTTTATATGGCGTTTGTTGAGTGATGTCATAACAGGTTTGTACAACGTTCAGGAGCACCAAGCTACATTTGGCCAAAGTTCTTCTAAGCTGCATTACATCTATATGTAAACTCTACGGTTAGTCAGGGGCCATTCAAAAAAGTTACGCTCCACCAGCACGACGCTTTTCTCCTCTTCTGCCTGTGTTGAACACCGCAAAACTGACCGCAGGATTGTACTTTAACCAACATTTGGCTGATTTCTCAATGTCAGTAAGCGTCAGCTACGGTACGTTGTATGAATGTGGCTTTGAGTGTTGTTATGGTCTCAAAGGCAACATCAAAGGGTGTCCAATTTTAAGGCCTTGTTTCCAGTGTTTTAATTTATTTAAAGAGGCTATAGGGTATTTTTATTTTAAAGGGATAGTTTGGGATTTTTGATGTGAGGTTGTGTGAGGTACATGGCATTAGCCAGAGCATTAGCGACATTGACAAAGAGATCAGGTCTGTGTCTGTAAATGTGGCTAATGCTCTGGCTAATGCCATGTACCTCACACAACCTCACTTCAAAAATCTAGAACTATCCCTTTAAGTTATGGTATATCTGAAGACTCTGCTTTAAATGGCACACATTTACACATTGTGCTGATATTTACTGTACTGCTGAGATATCGGCTGAAGCAGATAATGACTTTTCGATCTGTTTCCTGCCAATACAGATAATATTCAGCCTCCTTCTCACAGGGATTAGGAATTATTTCAGCCTGTGACTCCAGAACAAACTTTTAAGCTGATCTATTTTACATATGGTACAAAACTTCTGGTATAAATGCATGACCTACGTCAGTGGCCTTGAACCTTTCTGTTCTGGTTTTATGTAGTGCACTTTAGTCAGGAACTATTCTTCGCAGACACGCGGGCGGCAACAAACAAACACATTGTTCATTATATAACTCACCATGTCACAGGATCAGGGGGAGCCAAGGGTGTGTTTCTAAACCTCATAAAGACACATTCATGAGGACTCACTCTGTTTTTATCAGGTGCTTAACAATGACATTTAGGAAATGCAGGTGACTGAAAGTCATCAGTTGACACAGTAACTAATTAAACTGCTACACCTTCTGACCACAGATGAAAATGCTGTTAAATTGGTGTCACATCAGGAAGTTGAGCACTCTTGTGTGCCTCAACTGTCCCGTTAAACAAGTAGTGCAGAGCAAAATTGCCACAAAGTGAGGAGAGATTTCTGGGCCTCAGAGTCTGGGATGGGCAAAAAAACACAAGACAAGACATGGTCCATCCTGAACTTCAGCAATAGTCATTAATGCAATAATTAATAATAGTTATGGTTATTTATTTTCATCACTAATACCTGTTCAAGCATTGAATATCTAATTCCTTGAAGCTGTTGCCAAATCATAATGTAAGCCCCTCTTATCAAAGATCCACGTGGAGCCTTTACTTTTGTGATATTATTGCTGGTTGTGGACGTTAATTGAAAGTTAATTTTGCAGGTCAGTAATATTATTGGTCATGCTAAGACCTGCAAAAAACTCTTCCAGTGAGCTCCAAAACGGATCACAGCCAAGCCCCAAATCAATGCCAACGCTGCTGGACCAACGTCTCTGTTGATATATGTATGACATTACAACTGGGGCCCATTTATCAAGCCTTTCAGGGGCCCAGCTATTTCTTTGGGCAGGCCTGGCCCAGAGTCAAATACATTTACAGCAACATTCAGAGCACAGGTGAAAAAGTGCATGACCAAGAAGTTTAACAGTGTGGTTATCTCAGGTTGTACTTTTTCATTCGTCACAGCAGTGACAGAGAGCCTCAGTGTTCAGTCTGCTCAGTCCTAACCTGACACACCTGACGGACCGTTCAATATCCTCACCAGTCCCACAGAAAGTGTTCGGGAACAGGCAGAACCTTTCAAAAGTATATCTGACAGGTGATTGGACAATCATTCCGTCACTCACATTCAGGGCCTCTGCCATGGTGTTAAGAACAAAAGTGAGCCACTTTGTCGCTTAAACATGTACCAAGTGGATTGAAAATGATCCTTACCATTGATAAATACTTTCAGTAGAGTTGTTTGTTTTTCATTCAGGGCCTGTTTACATTACAACAAAAATGGCTGAAAACGGAGAGTTTTCGTTGTGTTTGCGCTTTCCGTTTACACGAGAACGGTGCCAGGAGTGACTGAATCGGCAAACTTCTTAAACCAGGGTCCAGAGTGAAACATTTTGAAAACATTTTTGTAAACAGGAATCAGCGTTGTCGGCGAAAACGGGGACGCGCGGCGCATGCACAGTACTTTTTCAGATAAAGATAGTGGGCACACTTAGGAACAACAACAGCAGCAGCTATGGCTGACTACCAAGACACATGTGTGCTGCTAAATAAAAACTCCTGCGTCTTCATGTGTCCAGTCGCCATTGTTGTTTGTGAGAAGTTTGTGTTCACCATGTTATAACACCGCTGTTTCTCTACAAACGTACATCGTCAACTACTGGCCTGACATAAACACGACCACATTTTCAGTCGTTCTCACGGATCCGTGTGAACGCGGAGCACTTTTGAAAACGCAAAAGAAAAACCTTTCCGTTTCTGGTGACAACGTTGTCGTGTAAACGGGCCCTTAAAAAAGAAATGCGGTCCAGATCTGACAGAACTGTTACTGAAGCTGTTAGCATCTATGCTAATCTCTGCATGAGCAGTCACTTCCTGCTGTTCTCACTCATATCTCCAACCTCTTCCTGCTTTAAAGGACGCTGATTGGGCCCTGCTGCTTTGGGCCGCTCACAATTGTTGTAGATTTGAGCTTGGCAAGATGGATCTGTCTGATCACAGACACTTAAATCAGGCTGATGCAACTGCACTGCAAGGATAGCGCAGAAATGCATTGATCTGGTCATCCTGTTAAAAAATAAAACACACTTCAGTCTCAGTTCAAAAAAGGGTGATGAGATGTGCTGTTTTTGTTCCTCTACAGCCTGGCACAAATCCACGGCCGGGTGCTTCAGGGACCTTTGACCTTTGTAGCTGGATAGAAATTGAGGTTTCAATTCAGTCTGACAAGATGTGCCTGGGGCCTTAAAAGGGAAAAGACCTAAAAGGTCTAAAGTATTAATTCCAATCTCAGATTTTCTGTAAACACCTTGAAACCTGCTGTCTCTGATTGATCCTGACCTTTGACCTTTGATGGAGTATCTGCAGCCAACACGAAGAAGAAAACAGTCAGACACTTTAATCATGTTTAATGCATGTACTGTTATACAGCTCTAAAAATCAAGAGAGTTTAAAATCACAGTCTTACATCAATGTCTACTTATTGTATGCAAATTCAAGTGAATACATGACAGAAAAAAAACAACCAATAGAGAGAATCGAAGATCGAGAAGCGACAAGTGCTGCTCTCAGTTAGTCATGCTCACCGATGTGACGAATGGAGTTGATCTTACTGGCTCTAAAGAAACAATACTAGAAAGTAACAACCCCTGACATCTACTAGACTTCATAATCACCGCACAGAAACAGGACATCTGTACCATAATTAGCTGCGGCGGCGGACTTAGAGCGAGTTGAAGCGGGATCGGCCGGCCTGACTGCACAACGTCCAGCATCAGAGGCAGAGCTGCGAGTTCTGGATCTTAAAGTTTGCTTAAAACAACACAAGGAACACTTGGAGCTAAACATTGCTTAATAATTGTTTTACAAACTATGGCTGGGCGACGACTTTCAATAAAGCAATCATACGCAGTTATATATCAAAGGCTTGATAGTCAAGAGGACCACAGATCTGATCCAAAGCAGGAGGACTGGTCGTATAACAAGATGGTGTTTCAAGTCCTGTTCAATCCAATCTCATGTGCAAAGTGCAGCCTCCTCACATCTCTCTCTCCTCAGGTTCAGTAAATATCGGCTCATTCTCAGCACAGAGAAGAGAACAAACCTAATCAGATCAGATTCAAGTGAAATGCTGATATACTCTTAAACCAACTACATCCAGAATCTCCCTGCAACATCTTTAGAAACTCTTTTTAAAAAAAATAGACATGGCTTCACCAGCCGACTATTCCCGTTATCTATAAAAACTCACACAGCAATATATACAACTTTGTTTGTATCTTATAAAGTAGACTCTATTGGTCAGTAGATCAGCAAAGGTTCCCTGCCACCAAATCTACCGTTGGGACATCTCCCATGAAAGCACAAGTCAGAAAATAGGATTGTCACGGGAGACGTCTCCCAGTGCAGCTTCACGTGTGGATGAGACTGAGATCGCTCTATGTACAGGCAAAATGTGGCCGGCAGCCTGAGTGACGTAAGTGTGTGTGCGTATGTGTGTGTGCTTGCACTCAGAGTGGATCGAGGATGTCCAAAGGTTCTCTCCAACTTCCATTTCCTGAGCGACCTGGACTCACACCGATGACTGATCCCACACCTGGGGGACGACAGGGACAAGAGAGGGAGGAGGGGACACGGTGACTGACATTAGTGAGACTATCAGACAGATGACAGCATTTGAGGTCACATGTCCTGGATCCGAGGCTGTGGTAGATGCACGGGGATGGAAAGTGAATTCTTATTTTTTAAATGTTCTTGTTTTTGAACATTTGAACAGATATTCTGCATACAACTGGTACACAAATACTAAGCCTATTTCCCCTTCAATGTGGCGTCTTTAAATCAACCATGACACCCTGCCTCAGTCCTTCACCTTGAATCTTAATAAAAGAATAGCCTTACCTGTTCATATTCACAAGCAAAATTATGCCCCTGACATAGAGGTCATTTACTGTCTCCCGTACATTATGACCAGCTAAACTAACAGTTTTACAACCAGTTCCAGTGTAGCAAAAATAGTAAAAGAAAAGAAAAGAAAAGAAAGGACACACAACATTAGAACGTCTGTAGCTATGAACTAGGGTTCTCTTTCTTCCAATGATGGACGTCTCAGACAAAGTCTGAATTAATTGATTTTATGTACTCCATCAAATTTTCCCATTTTTAAAAAATCTGTCCTCCTCCAGTCTCACAGAGAAAGTTAACTTTTCCATCACATATGTACATATACATACACTGCGTTTAACCTCAACCCTGTCCTCAACCTTAGGTACTTCATCCTTCATCTATTTTCTGGTAATTGCTTTTGTGCTTGCAATAAATATGTTTGTCCCCTTATTCCCAAATATAATACCTATAATACCCGACGCAGTAACTCTTACTTTGTTTACTTATAACTCTGGAATCACATAATAGATCTGTACGTGGACTAGGGCTGAACAATACATCGTTATCGTATCAATATCGAGATATGAACATTCAAGATATTAATATCGAAAAGCAACAATATAAACAATATAGATTTCCCCCGCGCTAAAACTGCACTTTCCGCATTCTTTTGTATTATGTTGTTTTTATATTTCTGAAAAATGCTTGGATTTCACCGAACCCATAGTCATATCATATCGTATCGATATCGAGATATCTGGCATGAATATCGAGATGTGAAATTTTGTCCATATCGTTCAGCCCTAACTTGGACAACTGTGTTTTGGAGGATCACACTTACATCAAGTCAAAAGTGGCTTCAGGTCAAATATATCCCAACCAAAAGTTTTTAATTCAGCCTTGAAGTGCAGTGGTTAGCTCAAATAATTGATTCTTTTGGATCCACAGCTAAAAAAATCAATTATTAGTGATTTTTTAATTTTTTGAAGGGTTATCTCAGTCTTTATGAACTGGGGTTGCTAGAGGCCTGTGGCACCAGTAAATATGAGTGCCAATAAAGAAACTTGTGAGCCTTGTCCCTGTGGGGAGATAGTAGCTGATACATAGCAGTACATGGTGCCATCTAAAGCCTCATATTTAAAGGGATAGGCTAACTTCTTTTTCCTTTTCATGTCTTGCCTCATTCCCAAGTCAAACAGATAGACACCATTCTTTCAACTGTATCAAGAAAGAGAAGAGCAAAGCTCACCCACCACTAATTAGCTTAGCTCAAACACTGGGGGTCAATGGGTAGTGTTAGCCTGCCTCTGTGCTTTGTTCTGTACGCATGCGCCCTGGGGTTTAGTTTCATATGTATGGTTTTCTAAAATTACATACAGTGCTAATCTTAGTCTAAAAATAGATAACAAATCACAGCGCCGTAAAAAAAACAACAACAAGCACTCAGGACTGTTTACAGTTCCTAAAGAGTTTATTTGATGACTGTAGGCAGAGGCAGGCTAACACTATCCATTGACTCCCAGTGTTTGAGCTAAGCTAATTAGCTGTGGGCAAGCTCTGCCTCTTTCTTGTTACTGCATGCACAGTTGAAAGAATGGAGTCTATCTGCTTGTCAAGGAGTGAGGCGAGACATGAAAACAAAAACAATGGTTGTGTATCCCTTTAACCCGCTTAACAATTAACACTATCCAAAAAACTATGTTGGTTCAACATTACAGTGCAGTAAGATACTTTACATTGTCTAACTTTTCACTGACAAAGTCCCTTTAAATGAAAATGCATTTTCTGAAATTAAGTTTTAGCAGTGATGTTAGTTGACCCCTATTTCGACCCTTAAAGGTCCCTTAAGTGTCCACTTAGTGATGATTTGATTTAAGTTAAATAAAAGACAAATCATCTCTGTAGAGGATCAGATGCAGTTTTTTATTCCTCCGCTTTGGAATCTCTCGGCTCCGAGGGTTCGGGGAGGCTATGATAATGAGCTCTGCGCTAACTGGCTGCCCAAACAACATCTGAAGAGAGGGAGCAGACTATCAAAACAGTCATGGTGTCTGCCAATGAAGAGCAGAAAACCCACATGTAGGTGGAATCTGTATAGCTATGAAATAATAAACTACAGGAAGTAAAAAACTGAGCCCTTAGAGGGTCAACATTAAAACAAAAGAAAATTGGTTTTGCAGGACAAAAATGAGAACTTTCTGTTAGCTTGTGGACCAATCAGATGCTGTTCTTTTACTCTTGTTTTTTTGACAGTAGTGTCCAAACAGGAACAGCCAAAGGTCAATAAGACAGAAGATAGCTTACCTGTAACTTCCAAAATAATTAGAAAGGATGCGTGAGTAATGTTATGTGGCCCTTTGAAACCATTGAGACGAAAATTACACCCATGAGTGGCCATTATACCTCTATGGAGCAAAAACGTCTGGAGAAATAAGTGTAAATATCTGAACAATTTTTTCTGAGTGTTTAAGCATCCCTTTATTTTTTCCCTTTATAGCCCAGGCTCAGGTGAACTGTATTCAGATGTAAAAAGGCTTGTACAATTTGTATGTGATTTGTATGAAGCTCTGTAATATATACATGCTGTTCTGTTATATGTCTTTGGTTGTACAGCTTTTAATCCATGACTCTGACATCTGTAAAGCATAAATATTCTTATAGCCCAGGTTGTCCTGAAAAAAAAAACATGTCTTTAGCTTGAAGCTGCTTGACAGGGTCGAGGTTTTATGTGCATTATTACATAAAAAGTTCAGGAAGAAAATGGCTGGACTTGTGAGGGTTGAAGTTGTTTTCTAATTCTGTACTTTTAATTTCATCTGTGGAATTTCTGTTAAAAAACATGCATTTCATTTCATGTCACATAGCTCCTAAAAAATTATTAAAAATGAAATGAAAAGCCAAACTAATAAAAGCTTTCCATCAACTAGAGTCGTCACAATACACAAATTTTAACCCTGATAACACAGATATCTAAAAATTGACTCCACAATGACTCACTGGAGAGAACATCAACATGGCCGCCATATTGTTATAACAGGTGGCAGATATGCCTTGTAAACAAATACTCAAATACAAGAAGGCAGGAGAACCATGGATTTTCTGAATTACACAATTAACACTGATATTAAACTGATTTGGATCATCCCTTTTTGTAGGCCATGGTTTATAATCATGTCAGTGCTAATAATGACAATCACCGAGTCAAAAAGAGTCTGAAAGTAAAGCAGTAAACTACTGCAACAGGCAGTCAATCTGCTTTTATTTGTTTGTTTGTTTGGTAGGTAGTGTGTGTGCTTCAGAGCAAGATTGCTGGTTCTAACTCCGAGGCAGCCTTGGCTTTTTTGTGTGTGGAGTTTGCATGTTCTCCCCGTGCATGCATAAAATGATAAAGAAAGAAAATTCTGAATGCTTTAAATGGTTCAAAATTTACCATTTTTTTGTATGTAGATGGCAGATAAATTACACATTTTATTAATTTTCACATATAATATTGTTTATTTCATTTAATTTTGTATCAGACTACATGATCTTGCCACCTTATGGTTGGTTTTGCTTTTATTTTGAAGGGCACTTTCTTCCTCTGGAGTTTAGAGATGTAAAACTTCTTGCTCTTCTTCCCGCACAAAAATGTGCACGTCAGAGGTAAACGAAAAGTTATTTACCCTGTTTGTTTATGAATCTGAATCTTGTAACAAACAGGTTGTTGTCATTGCATTGTTTATACTTCTCATCACCAGAGATCTCCTCCCGATGAAACACGTCGTACTAGAAGGTATGCTAGTGAGGATGGCAGATATCCGACTCTTTAAGCTAGCGCCCCTTGGGAAGCGAAATGAGCTTTGAAAAAGTTGAGTGTGTGAATTATAATAAAGTTAATCTGGTTTAATAAAAGGGTGTGTCATTGTTTAATTTGTGAATAGGGGAAGGTGTACATGACAGGTTAAAATTGTTATTTTAATTTAGTTCAAAGGAAACGTGTAATGTATATTAAATTTCATGTTTTAATTGTTTAAAAGCATATTTCATGTATTTATGATTTATATTTGGAAGCTTTATATGTGAAACTACAGTGATATTTCCATTTTTTTGTTTACTCTGTAGTTTTCACAGTGCTTATGATGCTCATGGCATTCATAGAGCTGAACAAGAGGAAAATAAATCAGCATTCGTTTGAAACTCTACGTCTGACTTATTCAGTGTTAGAGGCTGCTATATTGTATAATTTTCAGCTGAAGAGTGTTTTCTCCACTTTTAAATCTTACAGATTAAATTTTCCCATTTCAGCCCAGTGCCTGTCCAGTCTTATCCAATTACCAGCCAATTTTGAGCCAATGTGATTCATATACATGCCCATTTCATACAATTACAGGGGGTCCCTATGAGACGGCGCTTCCCTCACAAGAATACAATCAATGGGCTTCAACCTTTGCTCTTAATGGAGCAGTTATAGCATTAATCAGTCACTATGTGTTTGTCACATCATCGAAAGGGATGTCATCACAGTCAAAGCAGTGGGCAGGTCCCAGCGCGTTCCAGTCATGGCCCAGTCCAGATTCAGTCAAGGAAAGACGGCACACTGAAGTGGCTCCGTCTGTATTTATCTCCCTAAACAGAATAGCCTGGCTGTAATGATCATGAGCCACCCATATTTTTTTCATCATATTTATCTATTTGCTTGACCGATGCTTGGTTTTGAGAAACTATGTAGAGCTGCTTTGGGATAGGGCCCAACATGACACCTTTTCACGGGGCTCAACATTCCTGGCAGCGCCCCTGGTTCTGAGTTTCTATTTAAATTGTCAATCAGTTTTAACTAACACATCCTCACACTTTTATACCCATTTACACACCACTGACGCAGCAGTGGGAGCAACTTGGGGTTAAATGTCTTGCCCAAAGACACATCAACATGTGACAGCAGGAGCTTGGCTCAAACTCTCAACCCTCTGATTGATGGTAGAAAGTACAACCAGACTAAGTAACCAATGCTTAGTGCTTAATGACAAAATCTCTGAACCTTTATTTTGTCTTCCTCATGCCTTATTCTCCTCCAAAAACATAACACTGATGTTTGACTTGTTTGCTGAATATTTCATTCCTCTTAAAAACAACAAAACAGTCACAGTAGTAATGCTTGCAGGTCGAAATAACCGTGATATTAAATTTTCATACCGTTACATCCCTAGTTTGATGTTTGTTTTTGCTTCACATCTAAAGCAGCAGATCATCAGAACATGCTGACTGTACCTTGTTAACAGGGGCGAGTTGTGTTCGGACGGACCCTGACCCGGCATGTAGTCGGGTGCTGTCCCCAAACCTCCCAGGAGACCTCTCTCTGCGACTGTCCAGCACTCTGCCCGGCGACTTCTCCCTGTCCAGCGGTCGGGCAGGAGATTTGTCTCGTCTGAACTCAGTGCGGCCCTCTCGGTAACGGTGTGGAGTGCTGGGTTCCCGGTGGAGGCCGTCATGGCTGCCAGGACCCGAGGTCAGACGTTTGGTTATGTGCTCTGAGTACGTTGGCGGGCCTCGCTTACTGGGACTGCTGTAGAAAATACACCAGACAATAAGAGTTTACAGTCAGGTCATTTCTGGATATTGACTTTACACTGTGCCAACTTTGGTTTCATGAATATATACTGTATATATATATTTTTCAAGTTTATAAATTCAGTCATGTTAATGGAGTCTTGAACTCATAGGGATTAAGAATTCAAATAAATATTTCATTGCCTTTTGTTTCAAAACGTCAGTCTGTTAAATACAACCTAATAAATCACATTAGAATCGCTGTGTCAGACTGTCAGCTAGTTTTATACAGGTCAGGTTTGGGAGCACATGCCGGGTTGGCACTTCACCATTTATATTTGTAGTTTTACACAAATATATATGTATATACTACGGGTGGGGGAAAACTCAATACACTATAATATCACGATATTTGGTTTGGCAATAGTACACTGTTTCAAGGCCACCAAGTATCATTATTTTTTTAGTTCTAATTTCCAACATTTAATGAAGCTTTTGGGTCTATAGGAATAAAATCAATTACTCTGTAAGTCCACATGATGGTGCTTGTTGAGCCTGTATCAGAGAGAGAGTTAGTAAACAAACATAGCTGCACAGGAGAAAGACAAAAGGAATGCACCGTGGGCATTTAAATCTGTTGTGTTCACTGTCTGGACATAAGAGATGGACATGGCATGGGGTTTATAAGGAGCAACGCATGACAATAAAATACTGTGGACATATGGTCCACTGCATACAGCAGCACCCAGGGAGGGCAATAGTCAACAACAGCAAATGAATGCTAAGCTAACCCTGCTGATAAACCAGGCAACCCTTGACATGAGCCCAGTTCACTGGGGGCTAATATAAACCCCTCTGTGCTCCATCTCCAGAGGTATTGGCCATGTTGAGCTTATCAAAGCTGCCTTCCAATTCTGAGCAATCTGAGAAAATAGCTCAGTCCATTACCCCCTTGTGTGCAAAGACTTAAGGCCTCACCATGTTGTGCAAAACAAGGGCTTTTGTTACATGCTGGTAGGAGCCCAGGTATGTGCCTCTTTCTCTGCATTATTTCAACAACACAGCGGCACTAAAGCCCTTTAGAGCAGTCAAGCTGAAAGCTGAAGAGAGGCTGAGCACAGCAGAACAGGTTGAATTAACTGGCTACATGTGGACATCAGTTTATCCTGTTTTATAACACAGGTGACGTGACTACACTGAGAAATGTTTCTTCTTAAATGTCACAGAATTAAGTTTTTTTCCTGTTAGGATGTAAATGCAGCCAAGAAAAGGTTATAAACTGTAATATGTTGGGATGTTAAGTATCCCAATATTTTGAAATATTAAGAATTGCAATAAAAATCGCTACTCAAGTGTCATGATAATATCTTGTCATGGGGCTACTTGCAATTACCGCCCCTAATATATTTTAAAGTATGTGTTAAATGTGGTTAATTTCTGCCAAAATGAACCCTGACACGGTGGAAGCTGAAGCAAAATACGGATTAACAGCAAGAATTCTCTCAAAAAGTGATGTCACTTCCTGTCTTATGCAGCAGGTGAAAAAGTAAAACAAACTCCAAACAGTAAATAGTCTATATTCTTGTAAACACACATAATAGATTGTAAAAACTGACCAAATAAAATAAAGTATTATAGGTGTTTGTATGAACAAGGTGGCAGGCTAATTGGTGATTACTCACAAATAATAAAACCAAATAAGTGTTACTTCTTTCCACTGCTTTTCAAATGTGTGGATTAAATCAGTACATTTATATGTGCGATAAAAGCGTCATGAACATTTTAAGGAAAACATCTACATGCATTTTCTTTGAATAATTTTAACATGGATGACTTTAATCTCTAATAAAAGCCTTTTGTAAACTACATTTCATTTACTTTCTACATAAAAGTAAGAGCTATACTTCATAAAAGTCACGAGTACTCAAGAATGAACCATTTACATCTGAAAATATCAAGAATCATTATTTTTAAAACATGGGATGTTCCACACTGACCCAGCAGGTGGCACTGTTGACATCTTTATCACATTTTCTTATCATGCTGTCATGCTGTTAATACAAACTCACCATACATCTTCACATTACACTGTAAATACTGCAATTTTTGTCTCTCTGTGACCATTTTTTGTTGTTGTATAGGAGATAAATGGCGGTAGCTGACCCTCTGCTGGAGCCGGTCCTCTGCAGCTCACAGGACTCTCTGATCAGACTCCCCTTACAGCAGATGACCCGCAGTTTGTTCTGGTAGGAGGAGGCCAGGTAGATGGCCCCAGAGGAGATGGCTGGGCCCAGATAGCGAGGGTTAGGGATGTCCAGGTGGGCCAGCACTGTGGGACTAAGAGCACAGAGAGGGATGTAGGAAATGTCACTCATCACCACAGTCAGTGTTTTTTATTTTAGTAACATTTAAAATAATGACACACTGTGAGGCATCAGTAAATACTTAACTCATCTCCTAAAACTATTATTAATGATGAATATGTCAGTTAAAGGTTAACTTTAGTTTAGGTTCTATGTTCACTGCTAACAACTGGCTCATTAGCATGTTAATTTGTAGCATTCTGGCTGCTTATTGATTATTGTTTAAACACACTGGATATGTGTTGGCTGCAGCTTGTGTCAGCCCTGGCTTACAAAACTATGACATTCAGATTTTAAGTGTTTGCTGCATATTGACTGAGTCTCCCTGCTGTCCTAACCCTACCTGGTTTTTATAAAATATTACCACAGTAAAAGCAAAAAAGGGTTTACATTCATTTTATTTTCTTGACATCAAATGTCAAAGAAGAGGAGCAAGAAATCATTCGTTTGGTGGTAAATTAGGAGGTAGAATGTTGAGGAGGAACCTCAAATAAAATCACACACAAGTAATTTAATCTATAATATAACTGAACCAGGAAAACTTCAGAATAAAAGCATCATGTATGAACTAAAGGAGTGTTCCACAGAAATGCCAAATTTGGCTTTTACATTATAAACAGCAAATAACAAGAACGTTGTTACTCTTGCTCAAGTTACTCTAACTGTATCTTCTTTTACGTAGGTTTTAAACCAGTACTTTCTGCATTATTTCAACGACACATATATATGAGTCCATCCGTTAGTTTGTTTGTCTATGAGCAGAATAACTCAGAAAGTTCTCAACAGATTTTAATTTCATTGTTAGGAAATGTTGGTCATGCACAAGGGAGAACTGATACGGTTTTCATAGTGTTTTCGACACATATCCACAAATTAAAAAATATTCATTTGTAAACATAACAGGGGAGTAGTTCACCACATTTTTCTAATAACTTGGCAAAAAATGTCAGGAGTGCTGCGGCAAAGGTTTGTGCTCTTAGAGCACTTTCAGTTGATCGAAATATTCCATCAACTAATGTTGTCATGATATCAGAACAATAACTTTGATTCCTATACCATGTTCACTGTCACAACACTCAATACTGAAACAGTACAGGTTTTATTCCTGATAGGTAGTAGATTGGAAAAAGGATGGTTTCATTTTTAATTGACTGGATTTTAAAAACACAATTAGTGGAAAAATATAGTTGGTTAATATTTGTGATTTAATGTCATAAGGGATAAATTGTTAATCTATATTCATATCTGTCAGTCTGTATCTATCTGGTCAAATACAGCCTGATCACACAAAACTCAGCGTGTACAAAGATTGCATCTTTAATAACAAAATGTCATACAAATCAGGGTAAATTGCTACTTTGTACTTATACCATTTGGGTCATTTGTTATTATACTTTGTTATAAGACTGAAGCTAACGACTGATTGACTCACTGCTCTTCTACTGGTGTCATGTTTGCAGGACACAGAGATGTGTGGCCAAAATAATCAGTCATTAGAGTAATGTGAAACTTTTTACTTTAACTTGAGCTGATTCAGAGTTACCTTAAGTTATGCCTGAGTGATGTGTTATCAAGGTAACTGAACTTTTACCTGAGTGCAATACTTACATACTCTTTCTAATCATGGTATTGAGTATTAATTACTGATTTATTAAAGTTAAATTGTGTTAATTTAATAGTGTCAAAGGAAGACTTTCTCACCAGAGAGAGGAATGTCCCTGAACTTCAATGACGTCAAGAGAGTTGAAGTAGGTGACAAACAGGTACGGCTCCCTGTAAGCTGTTCCAGAGAAGAGTTGTTCAGATGTCAGTGTGAAGCTGTTCACTGAGAGCTGCTCTGCAGTGGCATCGAGCACTTAAAGCTTAACGGTGTATTTACCAAAGGAGAGAGGCAGACGGCTCCATTTGATGTCATCAGTGCGGCTCCTTCGTCCGTACATGTCCACAAACACCCCGAATTCTGTATAGATACATAGATAGGTAGGTAGATAATTAGACAGATATAAAGATAGATAGATAGATAGATTGATAGATAGACAGATAAATAGATAGATAGATAGATAGGTAGGTAGATAATTAGAAAGATAGATAGACAGATAGATAGATAGGTAGATAGATAGATACATAGATAGACAGATAGATAGATAGATAGATAGGTAGGTAGATAGACTAGAAAGATATAAAGATAGATAGATAGATAGATAGATAGATAGATAGATAGATAGATAGATAGATAGATAGATAGATAGATAGATAGATAGATAGATCGATAGATCGATAGATACATAGACAGATAGATAGATAGATAGATTGATAGTTAGAAATATAGTTATATAGATATATAGTTAGTAGGGTAGAGAGATGGATGGATACTTATATAGATAGATAGATAGATAGATAGATAGATTGATAGCTAGATAGATAGATTGATAGTTAGAAATATAGTTATATAGATATATAGTTAGTAGGGTAGAGAGATAGATAGATAGATACTTATATAGATAGATAGATAGATAGATAGATAGATAGAGAGATAGATAGATAGATAGATAGGCAGATGCATGGAACAAACCCTTGATAAACACTCCTCTGTGGGAATCTATGGCTGAATTCACTTCACACTGCAACAAAAGTGACCTCAATCTTTTCTTCCTGGGACTCAGATCTGATTTTTAAAGCATGTGTTTTGAGCACAAGTCAGGGACTTCTATATCATAATTGTGGAACTTTCATTGAGGATCAAAATTAGGTGCAAGCCAGAAATGTATTTATGTGACCCTAGTCTGAACAGCCCAGTCTGCAATTAGCAGATGTTCATATTTTACAGCAATATTAGAAAGTAAATATTAAAATATGAAGAAGTAAAACTCATACGCTAGACAAAGATAAACACAGCTTCAGTGACAAATGAAGGAAGAAGTGCCTCAAATGCATTTTCAGACTGTGAAATCTTTTATTGTATAATTAGTGCACAGTGAGTCTAAATATAAGAATGAATTAATAATTAGAAGTTCTTATTTGATCATACGTTGCAAGTTTGACATTTTAATGCTTAATATTTTATGGAGCTTTGATGGTGTGTAGAGCAGACCAGGGATTATAAAACCAAAATTGATCTCCTTATAAAATGTACCTGAAAGCAGTAAGAGCAGTTGATTTTGTGTCTAACACCTGTCCTCAAGATTCAGTGCTTGGTTTGTCCTCTGGTTAAGATGGATTACTGATCATGTTAAAAAAAAACCTAAAGGGGTGTCTTTCTCTCGCTCCCTTGCTCTCCGTAAGCTCACAGCACTCTGTAATCAGAGAGCTGATTAGTCAGGAGGCAGACTTCCATACGGCTTGCTTACTAATCTCGAACACCAGCTTTGGAGCAGTTCAGGTGCTCTACGCTTGTTTAAAACTTGTGATCTGAATGATGTCAAAATAGGACAGACATCATTGGAAGAGAGATCAATAGCTTTACTAGAAAAAAAATTCAACCTTGTCTTTATGTCCAATTTGACATAAACAGCATTCAAACCCACCATGAAAGCACAGCAGGTACTCGTCCTTCTGCATGCTGCTGGCCACCTGCATGATGGCGATGGGGAAACTGTGCGTCGAGGCTGCAAACACCGCTGAGGCAAGGGTCATGTCGTTCTTATCCAGGAACTCTGGAAAATCAGAGCAGCTTTATTTTTATTTCATTCATTTTCATTTCTTCTTTGCATCGCAGTCTCGTAAGACCATAAACCTTTGAGCCTAGAAGTTAGGTTTTGACACGCATCTTTTGTTGCATGTAGGCCAATGCAGGAGTGGCAGGCACGTCCACAGATGTCACAGGTGTAGACCGCAACCAGAGATATTGAGGACATGTTGGTGGTTTGCTGCTTCCTTAGCTTTTATTTGACCATTATAAAAAAACAAAAATATTTGGATATGATCATCAGATAAAACAAAAATCCATAACTGCTGTCTTTTTTATAAGTCACAGGGTGTTTGAACCATTTTGCTGGATTGTTTATGCAAGCAGGCAAATCCCAAAACAAACAATAGTAAATGGACGTGAGCCTGTAACCTGACACACCAGATGGACCATTCAATATATTTCACAAGCTAACCTCTGATAAATTTGTATTCAACATAGACAAATATGACGAAAACGGGTCTATGATTGGCCCATGGATCTGTCACTAGCTTTAGTTCTTACTTTAGTCCACATGTCTCTGCCCACCTCCCTTCCTTCGTCCACACAGCCAACACAGCCTCGTGTGGATGGCTGTTCATCATGAGACTGGGATCCACAATCAGAGGTTCTTTCTTGCCGCCATGATGGAAGGATTCCTGATTGGCTATTTGGATTCATGTTGGGTGTTATATGTTTGTATATATACAGTATGTATATGTGTATTTTTATAAGTACTGTATGTACTGTATGTATATATGCATATATGTGTATCTATAAAATGAAGAGTTTGTCTTCAGCCTGCTCTATTGTAAAGTGTCGTGAGATAACACTTCTTATGAATTGGCGCAATACAAATAAAGATTGATTGATTGATTGAGATTGGGAAAAGAGGAAAGAGTCCATAGAAAGAGTTTGGAAATGGGCAGAACTTTTCATTTCCATATCTGGCAGATAATTACACGATCTTTCTGTCAATTACATTCATTGCAGGCCAATCAGATGACGTAGAAGGTGGGCACTACTGCCATGGTGTGGATAAAACATGAACCACATGGTAGAACAAAATCTCTGCAAAACATGCTGGTCCAGATCTATTAAAACTGTAACTGAAGCTGTTAGCATCTATACTAATCTCTGTACAAACAGTGACTTCCTGCTGTCATCTCGCTTGTACCTCCCGCCTCTTCCTGCTCCAAAGGACTCTGATTGGACCGTCCCATGTTGGCAAGATGGATCTGTCTGATTACAGACATTGAATCAGGCTGATCCAACTGCACTGAAAGGTTAGTGAGCTTGCATAACACTTTACCAGCGTAGGTCACATCCTCCCATTCATACCCATCCACCCTTTTCCCTCACTGATGGTTTCTGTGTAAGCTGTCAATCAGTACTTGCTAACACATCCTCATCCTCTAATACCGATTCACAGGCCCCTGACGCAACAGTAGGGCTGTGGTTGTCATGCAGAGATAACACAAACTTCCTGGTCAGGGTCTTTGTGTCACCTTATGCCACCATTTTGAGTTTTGATACTATTAATTGGTATCTAATTGAACACAAAGTCAAATCAATACGATGACATACATTCTGTGTTTTTCATGAGAACAAGTGAAGTCTGTCAAAAACTCCAGTGAATCCATGCATTCACCTCCACAGTCACAGTTTTTCTCATTCTCACTTGCTCACTACCATTCCCGCTGTCTCACCCTCCTGATGTCTTTCACCTTGATATTAGCTGAATAATCATCTGGCCTCGTCTTTCTATTAGCACGTCTCTGCTCCTTCATCCTTAGCCTATCATTACTCTGCTCTCATTATAACAATGACTCTCCCTGCCTCCTGTTCTTTCACGCTCATGATCTCCACACCCACCACCTCCCCATCACTGCCCGTCATCGCAGGGTCACTGGAGGTAATCTCTTAATCTCAATCACAACTGCCTTATCTTCATGGTGGTGGGACCCAAGTGTAAAACATGACTTCAGAAATTCAAGGAAAAATAAAAATGCCTTACCCTTTACACTTCATAGACTGAACTTAACTTAGACTGAAATTTAAACAGGTTAGATGACTAAATTATGACTAAAACTAAAAGATATTTTAGGCAAAAGGCTATAACTAAATTAAATAGTGCTGTCAACATTAACACTGCTGGACTCCATG
The DNA here is from genome assembly GCA_037902135.1 of Cetoscarus ocellatus. NCBI lineage: Eukaryota > Metazoa > Chordata > Actinopteri > Labriformes > Labridae > Cetoscarus > Cetoscarus ocellatus. Next base: position 664,442 of record JBAMNC010000440.1, read on the forward strand.
GGGGGATTTGTTCTGTCTGCGCTCAGTCCAGATATTCTTCTGTCTGAAATTAACCCCATAAATTCAGAGCACCAAAGACTCTGTCAGGACAGACTCCATCAATTTGATAGTCCAATTGTCTTTGTCAATCACATTTAATCAATGCATCTGTCTTTCCTGATTGAAATGTCTGCATCAAAACATTTTGATTTTGCTTCATCTGATTTTTTAAACCACAGTCTCTCACCCTCAAGCACAAACTGCTTCATCTCAATCTCGTAGAACTTGTTGGTGCCGATGATGATGCTGTAGCTGGTCAGGTGGATGCAGCTGCAAGGCTCCAGAGTTTCAATTTCCTGAGCGATAAAGAAAAGAGACAGTGTGACAGCCTGACAGTCTCTGTGCACAAGCCAGTGTTTCTATACTGTATTATTAACGCTGAGTCTGAAGACTCACCACCATACCCTTCTTGAAGAGAGACCCTGACCTACATTTAGAAAACAATTCACCCACTACACATAAATGTTGCAGTTTGGGCCTTAGATTGAACAAAACTGACAGAACAACAAATTCAACAAATTTCATTATAAAGCCCCTCTGATCATAGCAACTGTGTCAAAAATATCCATAACACTTCTTCAAATGTCATATTCATTTGACAAGTCCAGCTGGATATCTTATTACAAGGAATAAAAAACAAAAATAAGGCATTATATGGACATAGTACTACATAAGGGTCTTTAACTCAGGGATATTAACCACTTAAGATAGCACATCTTATTTTGAAGACATATTTGTCTTGTCTCATTGGCAAACATTTTTCCTTACTACAAGCACTCAGGCTTTATCTTTTGTTTTTGTATATAAAAGTAAGTTGTGAAGCTGGATATTTCAGGCAACTTTGGCTCACAAAAGGCCAGTGAGATTTTCAGACTTGAAACGGGACAATAAAGAGTTAAAATCATGCCAAAACCTCACAAACACACATACTTATGCCCAACGATCCACAAACAAAATCAGTGTTTGGTTTGCAAATACAAAACATCATTCACAAACTAATGCATTTTGTTTTGCAAATAAGAAAGGTACCTAACAAACAAATACATCATGCTTCAGAAACAAATAGAGCAAGTTTTACATGTACAAAGAAACATATTTCTTCAATTACAGAAATATATCCTTCAAGTACAAACATTTGTGTGCGAAACTGCAAAGTGGAAAATTAGTTCCAAAAGTCACGTGACAGTTTTTCATAGTATTTGATGTTTGTGACGTAATGTTAAATTATTTACATCTATTATCGCAGAATCACTGCATTTTGATTTTATCGTTATAGTGTACGATGTATCGTGTATTGTGTAGCGTATCGTGAGGTATCCTGTGATTTCCATCCCTATTAAAGATAATTAAAAAATGATTATGCAGCAGATAGAGAAGACACTGGGGGCTCTGTAGGGCTAATTAGGGAGACAGACAACCATTCACGCACCCACCCATACCTAAGGACAATTTAGAGTCCATAATAACCTAACAAGGATGTTTTTTGGTCTGTGGAGGAAGGAGTGCTCACAGAGAACCCACCCATGCACTGGGAGAACATGCAAACTCCACACAGAAAGGACCCTGACCAACAAGGGGTCCGAACCAGGAACCTTTTTGCTTTGAGGCACAGGCGCACTACCTGTCTTGCCACCATGCTGCCCTAGATATTTAGTTAAATAGAATTTAATAATGCGATTACAAACAGAAAGAATGCACATTTTTACAGCGAAAAGATTCTAAAACATGCAAAAATAACATTAAGGAATTAGAATTTAAATACGAAGAAAAAGGAGTGTTTCGGGGGTCTAGAGAGTCAGAAGAAGAAGAAGAAGACTAGGCAGGGTCCTGGCCTTATACTAACATAGACTGACTGACTCCGAAATACCAACAAGCACAAGCATAGATCTGTAAAAAAAAAAAAGGTGTTATTCCTACCTTACGGATACAGTACTTGTTGAGATTATCATTGTAGCGTAGAATGGTTATCTTGTTGGGCATTGCAGCACATATGGCAGGCCCGTTGTCTATCTGTAGAGCAGAGACATCAGACAACAACAGTTTGTCTCATAATGACCAATATCAAATAACGCATCTTCAAAATTCATAAAACAAAGGAGGACCTACCCTCCCAGCAGAGAACAAATGGCAACCCTTCACAGTCTCAAAGATGTATGGGGCCAGCTCAGACTGGCTGGGTAGGTGGGACTGTGCAAGGGACTGCTTCACCCGTTTAATCTCCACCAGACACAGCGCCCTCTCGTCCCCTGAAGCCCACACACAGATGCTGTTACACAGCTGTGCTGCTTTATTGAACATGTGTAATATCATCATAGTATAACTTTCACAGCCATGGTTACATCACTTTAACAGCCTTCAAAAGTTAGATTATAGCACATCAATGCTGCCTCTGATATATTATGGAGGGTATGCACGTGGGCGAATGAAGTTAGAGCCGCTGAGTGGAGAAAAGCACTGACTGGCGACAGGTTAAAAAAGTCAAACACCTTAAGTCAGATGAAAAGTATTGAGCTTTATGTTGTTACATTTTGACAATGGCTACCTAAGCAGTACTAATCCTCAGCTGATGTTTTATGTTGGAGTAACGTTAAGTTTTTAAAGCCACAGGAGGAAGCTGTGACGTTAAAGCAGCACATACTGTGTGTATCACAGAGCAAATACACTGCCTGGCCAAAAAAAAAGTCGCCACCTGGATTTAACTAAGCAAATAGATACGAGCCTCCTGTTGGATAATTACTGCATGTGTGATTATCTTTCAGCTGGCAACAACTTATTTAACCCCAGCTTATGCAATGAGTAGCTTCTCATTTCTTAAACAACCATGTGGAAAGACACATCCTGTGGTCATGGAAAAGATGTTAGTCTGTTAAAGAAGGGTCAAATCATTGGCATACATCAAGAAGAGAAAACATCTAAGGAGATTGCAGAAACTACTAAACTTGGGTTAAGAACTGTCCAATGCATTATTAAAAACTGGAAGGATAGTGGGGAGGCATCATCTTCAAGAAAGAAATGTGGTCAAAAAAATCCTGAATGATTGTGATCGGTGATCACTGAAACGTTTGACCAAATCAAATAGAAGAAAAACAACAGTAGAACTCAGGGGTTTGTTTAATAGTGAAAGTAAGAGCATTTCCACACACACAATGTGAAGGGAACTCAAGGGATTGGGACTGAACAGCTGTGTAGCCTCAAGAAAACCACTAAACAGCAAGGCTTACTGGAAAAAAGACTTCAGTTTGCTAGGGAGCATAAAGATTGGACTCTGGAGGACTTGAGGAAGGTCATGTGGTCTGATGAGTCCAGATTTACCCTGTTCCAGAGTGATGGGAGCATCAGGGTCAGAAGAGAGGCAGGTGAAGTGATGCACCCATCATGCCTAGTGCCTACTGTACAAGCCTGTGGGGGCAGTGCTATGATCTGTGACAAATCTTGTGACATTGCAGAAGGTTATTGAAACAATGCCACATCAAATTTGTGCTGTAATCAAAGCTAAAGGCAGTTCAATGAAATATTAGAGTGTGTGACCCTGTTTTTGGTGGCGACTTTTTTTTTGGCCGGGCAGTGTATTTAATTAGTATTGATTAAAGTGATCAGAACCCTGATTCAGCTTTGTATCTTTTTTACCTTTAGGACAATTAATGCATGTTTGAGCAAAAACAAAGGTAAAATGTAAAACTGATGAATAAAAGTATGACCTCCGTCTTCTTCTATTGAATAAAACTCCATTGAGTCTGATTGATTTGGCTAGTTTAAGCAGATTATTTAAATAAAACTCATATTCGTGGATATTAATCACAAACTTTAGAATCAGAAACACTTAATCAATCCAAAATTGGGTTGTTTCAGTTGCTCTTATCCACAGTATAGCAGCAGGAATATCAGGTATAGACATTAAAATAGATAAGAGCATAACAAGAATTTAAATAAGAAAGTTACAATATGCAGAATCTTTACAACATATCAACTTTCTAATTAAATAAAAAAAAAACTATGAACAGGTGTATGTCAGTATATTGGATGTAATCTGAGCAACTTTGAACATAATGAACAATCACAGAGCGAAAAACCATGAAAAACGTTTTATTCTCCAGGACCTGATGGAGCAGTGATATAGTGGGGAGGAGTTGTCAACTGAAATAAAATCTCAAATTCTAATTTGACAAAATAATATCTTAATTTACTGTGAGCAGTTGTCACATTACAGATAAGCAGATACAATAACAGGTTCACAGCTGGTAAAATTTAGTTAACTTGTAATATTAATATTATTTTATTTTTATTCAAAGGCTCTTTTCAGGACATTCAAGGCAACTTTATGAACACAAGCACATGGACACATAAATATGCTTGAGGAAATTGGTAGGCCTATGATATTATTTTAATTCACTCAAAATGACAGAGCATATGTTATTGTTACATCACAGCTCATCCTGTGGCTTCATGGATGTGATCTTGTAGCTACCTTTTGTTTTCATGGTCCATCAGCTGATTTTCTAAATTTTTTACCAAGTAATATTAAAAAATAATTACCAGAAAGACAGCTCTTTTCAGTTGAATTACAGTATTTCTGCTGTCTTCCTACTTCCTGCCAACAGTCGGTGCTTTTTGCCATTCAGAGGCTGGAACTTCTCGTCTCACACACATTTTGTGATTCCATCTTTTATTGATTAACAACTTTAATTTCTTAAATTTATTAAGCTCTATGCCTAGACTTTGGGTCAGTCCCAGTTGTACCCCTTAGCCTTCCCCCTTCGTCTTACTCCTTTGTCTACCTTTGTGAAAACATGCCCCTAAGAAACAAGACGCCACTCGATTCCCGCCACACCATCACCCAGGGCTGCTCGCTGGCTGTGTCGTAGGCAGATGCAACAATAGCTGTAGCTACAGCTGCGAAAGCTAGCTTTTAAGATACGACCAACAACTCAAAACATGATAAATATTTACTTAATGATTATTATTATGTGCTTCCTTCTGTCTCTGCTCTGCCAGCTTGTCAGCAGGAGTGGTGTATTATGGGAAATTTCTCATATCCTTTCCTTTCAAGTGAGGTCCCGGTTTGTCTTCGTTTCAAGGGCTGTGTAGCCCTTACCCTTAACCTTACGGAGAATTGGGACAGCCCTTCACTAGACGTGAACGCACAAAACCAAGAGCTAAGGGTAAGACAAGGGGTACAATTGGGATTGAGCCTTAAATTCTTCTGTCTTGACCCTTAGAGACTGAAGACTGTGAAGCTGGACTTCTCACCAACAATCATCAGAAGTTTCTCCTGCTCTTTGATGATGTGGATTTGAAAGACCGAGCCGAGGCCAGGGATGTGAGTCAGAGAGTTCTTGATAACGTTCAGGGCGTAAAGACCCTCTTCAGAGCCCACCAGAACTATCTGAAGAACAGCAAGGAAACACAGTGGGCAAAACAATTATAACGGCAACATAGACAGACGTAAAACTGGAACATTTCTGAGGCAGCCTGGCCAAGGAATCTGCTCTGTGTCTCATTTCCCACAGATAGATGAAATTATTTTCTAAACACACAAAAATAAAGGTAAACTCATTAATGAAACCAAAATGTAGGTTTACTGCTTAGTAAATACAACTCACAGATGGCAGTTTAATTGAGTTGAGTCCTTAATTTAAAACTGGACTGAGCTCATACGTTTTTTTTGTTATTGTGTTGATTTACAGCCCCTAACCCTCTGAACGTGTTTCATAAGCAGAAATATAATTTAGGAAAGTGAATAAAATGTGATAACTGTATAAACAGAGCAGGAGCTGTCAGCATGCTCCAGCAGAATATGACTGTACCTGATCTGTGAGTGGGAGGGTGCAGTTAATATCCAGCCTGTCATCTCCCTCCAGTTTCAGGAGAGAGTTTCCCAGCAGCTTCTGAAAGAGCAGAGAGAGATGTGGGGTCAGCAGGGTCATGACCTCAGAGGAACCTCAGAGGCAGGCGGCAGGAGGAGAGGGATAGAGGGGGCTGGACAACTGCAAGACTGAGTGCTGGTGGCAGTGTCGGGGGGGTTTATCAAGTCCAATATCAAGTCAGATCTACATTGACTAGTCTGACTCCAGTACCCCAGACTCTGATCCAGACCCTACTGTTATGTTTTAGGATCTGAATGTATCCTCAATTTTCTAAGTGGTTAAGACAGATCAATGTTTACTGCATATTTTAGCTGATTGTAAGTCTAGCTGAAAAGTCTTAGTTTGTAATTTTGACCAATAAATAATTCTTAATAAAGAATTTTGGCAGGAAAATCGAAATAGGTAATGAGTTTAGTAGCCAACCAAATGCAGGATTCATATGACAGAAAACAAACAAATAAACAAACAAAAAACAAACAAACAAACAAAACCTTTCAGGAATCCAGGGTCTGTCCGACTGACAGAACGATACAAAAAAAGAGACAAAACTTCAGAGATGCCCAATTCCAAATTGTTGACACTATGATATTACTTTCTACGCTATAAAGTTAAAAAGAACCAATACTTTACAAATTAGAGGATGAAATTAAGAATAAAATGCAGTTTATAACCTCTCGATGAATATAAAAATGAGGAACAAGCTGTTAAATGTACTTGTTCAGCATTGCCTCTATTTTGCTTCATGAGTTGATCAAATTTTAATATTTGTAAAAACACTTCAGGCTCAGTTTAATGAACTAAAACAAAATGTTTTATTCAATGTTCTTTGATGACCAGAATGAAACAAAACTTTTAACGAACACCGGAAAATCAATAATAAAAGAGATAAAGTAAATATTCTGCTTATGTTGTTAGGGCTGGGCAATATATAGTTTTTAATAACATATTTTCAATCAAGAAAAGGGTTAGACAATATTGTTTATCTGATATAGTTTCTGTTCATGTTGATGTTTAAAATAAAAATGCCAACCTACTACAAGATAGAAAGACTGTTTCAAGTAAAATCTAGGGCACACCAACATGTTGTTTTTCCATCATGATTGTGACAAACTCAAATGCAAAAGTCACATCAGAAGACGTAAAATGTTTGTTGTATGACGTGAAGCTGGTCATGACTATGGAGAGTTAACCCCCAGCTTTCTTCTTTTAATAACTAATATTATTCAATAACATCTGTTTAAGTGCTGCTCAGTTATGGGATAAAAATACTGATTGCTTTCATTGACAATCAGATCAGGATTATTAAAGGGATATGCCAACTTTTTTTGTCATTTCATATCTTACGTCACTCCTGAGTCCATGACAAGCAGATAGACACCATGTAAGTAGGTCAACTAGCACGTCCTGCGGTTTAGTTTCATATGTATATCTTTTGAAAATTACATGCAATGCTAATCTTAAATCTAAAAATACATACCGTAGCATAATATGGTAAAATAATGAGTCACACTGGACCATTTAGAGCTGCTGAAGAGTTTATTTGATGACTATAGGCAGAGGCAGGCTAACAATTCCCATCGACTCCCAGTGTTTGAGCTAAGCTAATTAGCAGTGGGTGAGCTCTGTCCGTTTCTTCCTTGTTACTGTACGCACAGCAGAAAAAATGGTGTCTATCTGCTTGTTATGGACTCTGGAGTGAGGCAAGACATGAAAAGAAAAAAAAGTTTGCGTATTCCTTTCAGCAAGAGTACGCACTGGTCGTAAAACATCAGTGCATCATATTTCCTCAAGGAGCTGCCACAGCCGTGTAATAAAAAATAACTTGAAATTATTGTTTATTGTCAAAAAGGCTGCATTCAGTTTTTCACAGAAATGCTCAGAAAAGTTGGCTAAACCTTAACTAAATGGTAATTAGTAAGTATTAAAGACATATTTACTCAATCTTTGTTTTATAGCCTGTCTATAATAACTTTACAGAAATGGTTTAAGTTGTTATAAGGGTTTCAGGAAATCTGCCTGATGAAAAAAATGCTTTATTTACATGGAAAACATTTTCCTGACCTGCATACAGGCATGACAATTATCTATAGGCGTATCCCTTTAACAAAGCCAGTGCAAGATGAGGGACGTTTCCGGAGGGGAACATTTTAGATTTTAGAAAGACGTCTCTGTAAGCACTTTAAAATGATCTGTTTTATTTTAATTGCTGTGTTTGAATTAAGAGATTGTTTTTAATGTAATCATCTGGATGCATTTCGAATTGTGCATTGCTGATTTTGTTTGACCTTTTAAAGACTGAAAACACAAATTATAGACAGAAAATTTTTTTGGAGCTGAAATGTTTATTTCTCTTTCTACATAAATCCAAAAAAAAAATCAAAATTTCCATAAAATTTAATTTGTATCTCATTTGATACATTAGGTGTTTTTGGCAACTGATAACCCACTTGAGGACATTTTTTTAATCATTTTTCTGACTGTATTTAGATGTTTTTTTTAGTAATTTGTTGATCATATTGACAAGATAGAGGTATCATAAAAGTATATAGAAAATATGATACAACAGGCTTTAAGGGGTTAAATGGCATCAAAACAAATTTACCCTTGAGGTACTATTAAAGAAACCTTGAGCCTTGTGTACTGAGACATAAAATCAATCCATATGCCCAGCCCTAAGAGGATTCAAATGTCTTGAATCTAAATAAAGTATGATCGAACAGCAGGGTAATGAGAGGTGTACACCAACAAGTCAAAACCAACTGACTGATCCCTGCTCCTACAAACCAAACGATTGAAGAGGATCAGCACAAAGATGATTTAACATCTTGGTAAGAATTTTTTATGCTGTGGTTAAAAACAGGACACCAGGGTAAAGGACAAAATATTAAGCAACATCAAACTGTTATTTCAACACAGATATTGTTCAATATTCAACATAAAGAGTGAGGACTGATCACAGCAGGAAAGTGAGGGCAGAGGTAAGGATGACGAGACAACACGGTGACAGACACATGCACCACAGCGTGCCTTAAAAAGGTGTAAAGATATGTAACAGGTGTGAAGTCTAGATGTCTTTGAATCTTTTTTAATGTTTACCTGGACCAGAGGAGAGAGAACCATTTGTCTTTTGGACACAGCAGCCTATGTGTGCAGTGAAACCCAATGGAAAGGGCACCATAGGGCAAATCAACAAAACATGCCCGTATATTGGACATAAAATGTGACATGATGAAAAAGCAACAAACAGCAGTGAGAGAGACAAAGAGAAAGAGAAAGAGAGAGAGAGAGAGCAGGGAGAGAGAAGAAGAAAGAAGAAGGGGACAATTAATGACACACAGAAGTGAACTGGGGGTTATCCATTAAAACTCCAAACTTGAGATTAAACCTTGAATATATTTGCTGCTCATAGATAGCCCCCAAAAAGTGAAACAGAGCGTTGTGACCACAGCCAAAGATAAATGAGTTATTTTTGATGTGATCACCTCAGTTTATGATTTTGGGCAGCAGACATTGAGATTTGATGGCCCCCGTCTCCTGCTTGAAAATACTCACTGCGTCGGCCTCGGCTTTTTCTCGTGAGGCTCGACCGGCAGCAACTACAGACTCCATGACAGCCACCCAGCGCTGTTTGTCCGGGAAGCTGGGGGCCATGAAGTAGATCGCCTGTCCAGGCCAGCAGGGCGTGTGACAACGGGACTCCAGCTTTAGGACATAGGAAACATCTAAAACAAAGAAGGCATACGCAAGTCAAGAACAGATTCTGTCTGTTTTAACATCTCTGCTCCTTCTCAGAAAACAACTTTTGATGTATCAACCACACTCTGAACAATGATTTTATGGCTCCTAATAAAACACATGACATTAATAGTTAGAATATGAAACAAAATCCTGAGTAAACAACAGAATAAAAAAAATATTTTTTCACAGGGATACACAGTATATAAACACATATGTGTATATATATATATATAAATATATATATATATATATATTAGAAACATTCCTGAATGTTACTTCAAGTATACCTCATGTCTACATGCTGTAATATGACAGAACCCCTCGCCTTACAATGAGAAGTGGAGAACACATCACAAGATAATCAGCACGATTTTTGGTCTCCATCCCCTTCCAGCTAAATTCAGCAAAGGTCTGATTATCTGTTGGTCTACAAGATTTTCCTACTCTTGATTATGCTGTGGTGTGGTGTGTGCTGAGAGTGTGATTATATTTTCATCATCACCTCAGAACAGGAATTGGAGCTGCCCTTACTTAAAATGGTAAATATCAAACATGTCTACTGTTTACTTTCAGTAATCTTCAGTGTACCAGCCAAACACATCCAATGTGTTTTGTCGGGAAGGAATAAAGATAAGACAATAACAGATTTAAATAAACAGTTTGAACATGGTACAGTAGCGATGACAGCAACAGTAAATGCATGGCATAAAGCTAATTCAACGTCAGAAACAAGGCCATTGCGATGATTTTTAGCAAAACATGAGTGCCCAAACAGCGTGAACTGTCAATTATATTATTACCAAACTCACAAGGAGCTGGACTGAAGTTACAAACACTAAGGATGTCCTGGGAAGCTAACTGCTATCCACATTCAGCTTTCATACCTCCTGCTCGTTGTCCACCATGTTTGTTTACAAGATTCATTGATCAAGATTTATTGCATATTACATACTATGAAAGCACAACTATCAAATCGGTCATTATTATCCTCATGTGTGGGGTCTCACATTTTCGTAATCTGTGAAGGTGTGAAAAATCTGTGGGTGTGCAAGGCTTTCAATCAATCAAACTTTATTGGCGCAACACAAATATAGATTGATTGATTGACTAAGGAAACTTTATCTTGAACTATTATTATTGACCTTATTTAACCAGGAAAACCTCAATGAGATTAAAATCTCTATTTCAAGAGTGTCCTGGCCAAGACAGCAGCACAGTCAACAGTTTTAGACAAACACACGCAATCATAAAAACAAAGAAAATCAGGAAACACAGGAATAAAGACCAAAATGATCAGACCTCAATAAGAAAAGAGATCATAATGATTAAAACAACATAAAGAAAAGAACTAAAAGACCAAATTTGAAATAAGACAAAAATATAGAGACAAAAAATACCAAAAGTTAGTTAAAATGAATAAATGCTGCATTATGATAATATAAAGTAAATAAATAAAGAATGTATAAATAAATAAATAAATATATGAGAGGTGATAAAATACAAAACAATAACTGTGAATCTCAAATGAAGTAAGAAAATACATAAAATAGATTAAGATGGTAAAAATCAATTTAAAGCCAGGCTGCATGGTTGGTTTGCTTTTAAAACAAATTTGTCTATGCCAGGCTATAGGATAAAACCTACATATATTTAATTTAATGTAAATGTGTTTGGTTCTGTAGTTCTGCTGTTTGTGAAGAAAGAAACCACAAATTCTTCATTAACAAAACAGTGGTGAGTTATTTGTAACATTAGCTTGTTAATGTTATTCACTGAGAATAACAGAATAACCGTCAGCTGTAACTTTCAGGTAGTGTTTTAGGCTGGAATTTTATTCCAATTTAATACAGAAAAAGAAATCACTGGTCAAATAAAAACACCAATCTTTGCCAGGACTTGAAGAGGTCTGTTTACTGCTACCATCTTGTTAATTTACAGACATGGTGGAGCATCTGACAGCATTTATCGACTATTTTCATCTCTTTGTTTTCTCTCTGAGATGAAGCTCCACAGAGGTCTAATTTAGGATTCTCCCCTTTTCTGTTGGTGCATCCGACTAAACAATCTCTGTCTTTCATTCAAAAAATAAAAATGAACCTGGTCAAAACACACAACTGGCAACCAAACTGTTGATTTCTCCATCATGTAAAATAGAGGGAAGCGATTTCTGCCCAACGAGGGAGTGTTAGTGAAGTGATGTCATGTGTAGCCTGTTAATATCAGCTTAAAGCCTTTGCAGTTTTTGCAAATTTGTTTCAGTTTTTAAGGATATGATCCATAGAAGAGGCAAAACACATTTTACATTTAATTTAGATGCCATTATAAATACTCTTGGTTGCTTGCATATATTGGCATTAGTATTGGCATAGAACTGAGTAAGTTTTGAAATATCAACATGTCCTATATCAAACAAAATTCAACTATTGTGCATACCATTTTTTTCATATGGAAATAGAAAACACAAAACAATCACACCCTCTATGTAGTACCTGACTTGGCAGTGTTGGGTAGTTCAGAGGCCCCGACAGCTCCATGAACCAGCACCTCTCCATCTGACAAACACAAGTCAAACTCCTCCAGTGGCTTCACTGAATCTGAATGACACAGAAAAACACATGTGAGGTGACTAAAGGTAACGTGTCATGATAAAAGGAAATTTGCACTAGAAAAACTACACATCTAAGCAACTATACAGGGATATGTGTTCAACTGGTACAAGAGGACAACCTTCTCTGGGCTCTATCTCGTAGATGGACACTTTGGTTCCATCCAGGACCACGTATTTTCTTTCCCAGCCCTGGCCTCGCTTCCCATTCCTAAAAAAAAACAGACACACACACACACGAACAGTGGTGTTACTACAGAGCATAGATGACAAAATGGACCCGACAGTTTCTGCAGGAAACTCCTCTCCTCCTCTGTTATGGAGAACAGAGAAAAAAATACCAAGAGGACTTTTGTTTGGAGCATCAGCCAACCAAATCATCAGGGAAAGATGACGCAGCTTCACCACGAGAGAGTGGAGAAGATTAATTAGGTTGCTTCAGGTAAATATTGGTGATGGGCAACACAATCCAATACTTTTGGTGGTTATTTTTTCAACACTAATACTAATCAACTCCTACATTTCATACATAATGTTTATGAATTTGTTTTTTTGCATTGACCAAAAGCACATTAAAGAAATACGCAGCCTGAACTCTAGACCAGTGTTTCTAAAACGGAACATTGGTCTGCTGTGAAACAAGTCCAGGTGTGCCTTGGTAATTTGAACAACCATGTGTAATTACCACAACTAAACAGCAGTGAATGGTTTAGTTTTTGATTTACACTTTCAGTACTTCATATGCTTTAATGTCTGGATATAAATGCAAATTTGGTAACTTAAAACTTAAAAATATCGATGTAAAATCTCAGAGTTTTGTGCATCAGCGCTGTACATCAAATTAAACCAAAATGCCAAAGCACAAAGTAACTGAGCTGTAGGTGTGAAAACCACCTGAGCCTATATTTAGTGTGTTATAGTCCCTGATGAGGTTGAAATGTTGAAATACTTTCAGAAGAGGAACATAAAAATCATAATTTATCTGCTGTTATTTTCACACTCATAAATTTATACCAATTTTTTTTACTCACACATAGTTTGTACTTTATGGATTTTGTTTCTGCAAATTCTTAAGTTAAATGTTTCTCATGGTTTGTTTTGATGCACTTTCTCATTCGAGCCAAGAGCACCAGAGTAGAAAGTCTGGAGCAGTCAAAGCACCGGTGTTACAGTAAACTCAATGAGCACAACAAACAATGACAACTGCACCCCCAACAATTAGACCTTCTAGCCTCAAGACTGAAAAAAAAAAAATATATATATATATATATATGGCTTTTTTTTAGCTTTTATTTGAGAGGACAGGACTGTGAGCAGACTGAGGCGGAAAGGACAGAGAGGGTGGGGAGTGACATGTTAAAAAGAGGCCTCAAGCCTGACCCAAACCCAAACCTCCAGCTCTGAGGACAACATCCTCCATGGAACATGCTGCATGTGGACACATCTGTCAGGCCACTGGCACCCCCCTCCCTTAAGATTTAAAGGCCTCAGATGCTGCTTTTACCCTAGGTGCCTCCAAAAAAAATGAAGCTTCTTACTTAGAGGTCTATCCAACTGTTAAAAGAGCAACAACAACAAAAAATCTTCAAAAGGTTTTTCTCTAACACTGCAAAGCAGTTGGATTTGCCAGATTGTATTTCTCGATCTTGAAAAGCTCGATCTTGAAAAGCTTCACCCTGATACTTATGTTCTTGTTTATAAAATGACAGGGCCAAACAGCATCCTTTACAAAAAAGAGGTGTTACCTATACACTTAGATCAGTTGTACTGAAAGCAAAAAATTTACTGCAAACCTCTGACTTGCCTGAAGTAAATCTGACAGACAGAAGATTTGTTCAGTCACTTTCTAATCCATGAAAAGTTCTGCCCTTCCAAAATACTGTTCATGGGATGTTGCTCAGATGGAGGTGAAATATATCCCATAGATATGCAGGATAGTCCCCGTGGATGTTCAGGTTAGCCTTTTACATAAGCCTGAAGGAACTAAAAACTGATAACTTTAAAGCGTAGCTCTACTCCTTCCATCCATCCATCTATTATCTATACCGCGTATCCCTTTTTGAGTTGCAGGGGGCTAGAGCCAATCCCAGCAGGGCGATATTACCTAATTTCAGTATCATAATTAATTGAAGCTCTTACCTCGATTACAATTAATGAGCGATTATTTTATGCCATGCTGGAACAAATTGGTGGCGTTACCGACGGTCGTCGAAATGGTCTTCCTGCAGTATTTACACTGAACTTCTTTCTGCTCAATGTCCTCTGCACAGAATCCAAAATGTGCCCAAACAACAGATGGCATTTTTCTTGCCTACAAGGTCTACAAGGTCCAAGGTCTAAACGTCAGTTTCGATTATTTTTCAATTAATTGCCCAGCCCTACTAAAGCCTATCCCAGCTGGGCGAGAGGTATAGAGAGCTATCTATCTGCTATCTAATGCACACAGGCAGCAGGACACATAGCCATTTGATGCATCGCAAGTGCCAAACACAGAGACTTCCTGGAGGAAAAATAAAGCAATTTTCCTCCTAATCATAAAGTCAACATAGCTCCGTGGCTTTTTTTTCAGTAAACTCACACAATTAAAAAGCTGTGTGCCTTACAGGTGGTCTCAGGATGTTCTTCTTAAAGGGGCATCACTGCCCTTTCAGCAACTTCACTATTTTAAAGTACCTGATAAAACCAAACTTCAAAAATACCGAACTATTCATTTAAGAGACACCCAAGACGTGATGTAAGCGGTCAAACACACCAGGACATGGGACCTCTAAAACATGTGAACCTTTTTTGACAGACTTAAATCTGACAGAGCCTTGTACCAAGGTCTCTGGTGTGTTCCCTTCAAAGGCCCATACTCCAGGCTGGAAACTTACGGTTCTGAATGCATTTTTTTGCCTTTGCACAATATCTAGATCCATCCTTCTGGTTTATGTTATTAAGAAGACCCAAAAGAACTAGTTTTTGGGCAGCTTTCTTCTGTAGTTGATTAGCAAAGAGCAGTGGGAAAAGCTAGAACAGTGAGCGTTGATCTCTACACAGCTTACCTCGGTTGTTTCATCCAGCCCTCCAGGTGCATATGCCCGCCGGCCTCTTTGAGCTGCTGGGCCGGTGAGCTTCCTTTTTCCCGACACAGACCATCAGACAGATGCAGGGAGCAGTCGCTGGACATGCCACATGTGGCTGGAAGGCAGGGGGAGCATTTCGGGTGGCAGAGAGCGTGACATTCTGAGGAGAAAAAACACAAGCAAGGTTAAAACGAGAGCAAAAGAGCTGAAGCTTGTAGCTCCTCTAAAACTCTGTGCCAATACTGGCCAGAGAGGAGAAAACTTCACAGTAAAAGTGTTTATACATGTCAAACTTCACAGTAATGTGGATGTTCAAGTGGTGCACACATTTACAGCAGCATGATGATTAAAAAAAAGTTTTCTGTGGTGAGGAGCCACCAAAGGGACAAACAAAACTGTCTATTTACTCATCTCCTAGTCAGACACTCCAGATGGTTTTACAAAATTTAATAAAAAGCACCGTTTGTTATCTGTAATTTATATTATTTACGTTTATTTGTTATAAGTTACAGAAAAAACACCACAGGGAGGCTGAAATGTATTATTTTTAATTCCAAACACCTGAAGATGCAACAATTGAGCTGGTCCACAGTTCAATTTGTACCTTGTAGGAGTGTAATGGTTCATGTATTTGTACCCAACCAGTTCTTTACAGAACACTTGGTACACATACAACATGCATACATGTGGAGCTATTCTTCAACTCAGAATTTCATATGAACCTGTATGAAAGAGTAAATCCTTTTGACACTCTTCTAAATGAGAGACAAACTCTTAATGAGTCTAGTTAAATAAAGATAAAATAAAAACAGAGTTCAAGTCTTGTTTTTTAATTTGACATCAACAAACATTGTTTAAAAGCAGGATATTTGTTAGATAGGGTAGTGTACACTAACAGACTCAATAAACTGAAACACAATGTACTGGACAAACACAGGAGCACATTCAGAGCAAGACTCATCCCCCACGATGCACCACAGAGCGCCACAGGAAGTCCTTCCTGCCTGTGGCCATCAGACTTTATAACTCCTTCCTACAATATTACTGCTCTGTCAGGTGCTGGAGAATAAATGTTTTTCACCTCTGATATTTGTTAATAAGTAAATAAGCAAATGTAATATCCAGTGCAATATCCTTACTGCCAAACTTTGCCTTTCAGTCAAATGTTACCATTACAGTACTGTCATATTATATTACAAATAATAGTAATGTTAATAGTGTAAACTCCTTGGCCTTGTTCATAGTCTCACTTTACTTATTTCCTTCATAAGAAAGTTGATATAGCTAAAAGATTCTGCATGTTGCAACATGCTCACACAATTTTTATGCTTTTATCCATTTTAAAGTCTATACCTGATATTCCTTCTGCTATACTGCTATGCTGTGTATAAGAGCAACTGAACAACCAAATTTCTTCTAGGGGATTAATAAAGTATTTCTGATTCTGATAAGTTAATGCTGTTAGTTTTACTTATGATAACATCAATCTTTTTTGATTTCTGGACCAAAGGCCTTTGCACACCAGATGTGAATTGTTTGCATGAATAATTTTGGCTTTTCTCTTTTCGAACATGATCGATTTTTAGGCCCACATCTGACCAACCAGAGTGCTCACTGTTGGCACATATGTAAGTACACAGTAAGTTCAAGCACTCAGCACGTTTTATACAAATGACAAAGATAATGCCTTTAAAGATAATGTAGGGAAGAGGAAGGTGTTGGAGCTGCAGTATGATGACAGTGAGTGTATACTCAAGCTTCTACTGTTGTGAACAGCTGGTCTTATAGTGGATGCGAAACACTTTCTGCTCCTGAATTAAACTCATAAACTCATCAAGTGTTCCTCTCCTTTGCAGAATCAGATTGACCTTGTTAGTTTGTGTTTGTATAACTGAGCACGGGGTCATAGCCACTTGATATAGAGTTCATTCTGACTTTATTTTTTTTATAGAGTGTACACAATATATACATAAAAACATGTCAAAACCATCTCAGAAATATAAAACATGTCTTGCTGTTAAATCACATCACCCTTGGTGTGTAAAGGCCTTTAGACGGAAACACTTCACCCCAATAAGCATCTATTTTTCGCCATCTCTGCATGTCAACAGGGCTCACATTGCTATTAGTTATTAATCTAAATAAGATAAATTCAAGGCTGTCACAGCTTTATTTATTAAAGGAAATAAACTGCCTGGCCAAAAAAGAGTCGCCACCAAAAAAAAAGGGTAACAAAACTCTAATATTCTGTTGAACGGCCTTTAGCTTTGATTACAGCATTTCCTGTGGCATTGTTTCGATAAGCTTCTGCAATGACACAAGATTTATTTCCATCCGTGCTGCATTAATTTTTCACAAAGATCTTGTATTGATGATGGGAGAGTCTGACCACTGCGCAAAGCCTTCTCCAGCACATCCCAAAGATTCTCAGTGGGGTTAAGGTCTGGACTCTGTGGTGGCCAATCCATGTGTGAAAATGATGTCTCATGCTCCCTGAACCACTCTTTCACAATTTGAGCCCGATGAATCCTGGCATTGCCATCTTATGCCCGTGCCATTAGGGAAGAAAAAATCCATTGATGGAATAACCTGGTCATTCAGTATATTCAGGTAGTCAGCTGACCTCATTCTTTGGGCCATAGTGTTGCTGAACCTAGACCTGACCAACTGCAGCAACCCCAGATCATAGCACTGCCTCCACAGGCTTGTACAGTAGGCACTAGGCATGATGGGTGCATCACTTCACCCGCCTCTCTTCTTACCCTGATGTGCCCATCACTCTGGAACAGGGTAAATCTGGACTCATCAGACCACATGACCTTCTTCCAGTCCTCCAGAGTCCAATCTTTATGCTCCCTTGCAAACTGAAGCCTTTTAGCGTTACTGATTAGTGGTTTTCTTAAGGCCACACAGCTGTTCAGTCCCAATCCCTTGAGTTCTCTTCACACTGTGCGTGTGGAAATGCTCTTACTTTCATTATTAAACATACCCCTGAGTTCTACTGTGGTTTTTCTTCGATTTGATTTGGCCAAACGTTTAAGTGATCGTCAATCACGATCATTCAGGATGTTTTTCTGACCACGTTTCTTCCTCGAAGACGATGGTTCCCCACTATCCTTCCAGTTTTTAATATCGCGTTGGACAGCTCTTAACCCAATTTTAGTAGTTTCTGCAATCTCCATAGATGTTTTCTCTGCTTGATGCATGCCAATGATTTGACCCTTCTCAAACAGACTAACATCGTTTCCACGACCACAGGATGTGTCTTTAACATGGTTGTTTAAGAAATGAGAAGCTACTCATTGCATCAGCTGGGGTTAAATTACTTGTTGCTAGCTGAAAGATAATCACCCATGCAGTAATTATCCAAAAGGAGGCTCGTACCTATTTGCTTCGTTAAATCCAGGTGGCGACTTTTTTTTTGGCCAGGCAGTGTAGTTTCAGAGGGAATAACAAAACTAAGCGTGCGCTTACACAAGGCATTCTGTGCCATGCTTAAGTGAGGTTAACTTTCCCGGCCTTGGCTTGATTGAAGGAGGTGGAGTTAGGCACAGCATGAGCACATGCGTGGGTAAAGACAGCTCAGGGAGAGGTCTTGCCCACGCAAGACCTCTGATCATTTGTTTCAACAGAGGTTTGCATTTAAAATCATATGTGACTGGAATACACAGTTTAAAAAAAACTGTGCCACACGATGAGAAAAGTAGTGTTGTTGGGCTACAAATATGGGATACACAAGTGAGCAGTAGTGATGACTAGTATGATTTAATTTATCCTGGTTTTTGTGTAGGAAAAATGTGTGTGTAAGAGAGAGATGTGTGTGTGTGTTTTCTTCAAGAGCATTTTGAATATATACAGTATCTCTCAATACTTTTTTTTTTTTTGCTTGAACCTGATACTCCTCTGAAAGCAGAGTCTTTATGGATAGGATTTTCATGTTTTTAAACATAAAACTTTTCAAACTTTACTTGTAAAGTACTTTTCATACAAAGTAATGCCCTACAAAAAGCTCTCCATAAAAAGAAACCCAAATTAAACACAAATACATGCACACAAGGATACAATGAGGAGACTATGAAAACAGGCACAGACAACTGAGGAAACTCTGTCATGAATGAAAAATTAGTAAACACAGCAGCAAAGACTAACCTGATAAAAAAAAGGAAGATAATGATAACAGACTAAATAAAAACACTGAACAACATTTTTTTAAATGAGATAAAAATCTATAAAAGCAATGAAATACTAACAGCTAATTGTGTAAAACCTGCTAAAATGGGATTACTAAAGGGAACTAGAAAGCACTCAGAGAGCACAAACCTCTGCCAAGGTAGCTCACATAATGCTGTTACATCTATAAGCAATAGTTCCATGGTAAAGTTACCATCATAATATGATTCATTGACCCTGAAAACCCACACCGAGCACTCAGAATCATATTGATATCATTATTAGTTGGACAGTTATTGAGCAAAAACGATTGTTCACTAATGGCTATCAACTGGATCACCACCAAAATCAAATAATTTTTGAGTTAGGCCTTTACCAACATCTCCTGAAAATTTCAGCAAAATCCATCCAGTAGTTTTTGTGTAATCTTGCTAGCAAACAAACAACAAGCTAAAAAACAAGCAAACAAAAAGACCAACAAACATACGCCGGCAAAAACATAACCTCCTCGGCAGAGGTAATGATAAAAGAACAGAGTAAATAAAAAAACACCAAAAGTTAAAATCTGAGATAACATAAAAAGCTATAAAAGGAATGAAATGCTAACAGTTGATTGTGATAAAACATGCTAAAATATCACAATAAAAGTAAATAAATAGAGAGAGGTAATGAAACACAGAACAATAACTCTGGATGCAAAATGGAGTGAAAAGAGACATATAACACATGAAGAGTACAAAATAAAATCAGCCAAAATCAAGATTAAAAAGATCTGTCCTGAGTTTGCTTGTGAAAATATGAACAGTAGGTGCCGCTCTCTGGTCTCGATGGGGCAGTAATGATGGAGAGAAGCTTCACCCATAGTTCTGACACTGAAAACTATTGAAAGTCTACTGAAGATCTGAGGGCTCTATTGGGCTAATATGGTAAAAACAAATGGTCTAGACCATTACTAAGAGCTTTAAAAACCAATAAAATCTTAAAATTTATTCTAAAAGTAACAGGTAGCCAATGCAGAGACTTTTAAATCAGTGTAATGTGGGCCCTCTTGTGGATTTTTAAAGGGATATGCCAACATTTTTGTTGTTTTTGTGTGTTGTCTCCCTCCTGAGTCCATTACAAGCAGATAGACTCCATTCTTTCGACTGTGTGACAGTAAAAAGGAAGAGATGAGAAGAGCTCGCCCACTGCTAGTTAGCTTAGCTCAGACACTGGGAGTCAATGGGTAGTGTTAGCCTGCCCCTGCCCACAGTCATCAGATAAACTTTTGAGCAACTCTTAACAATCCTGTGTGCTTGTTGTGACTTACTTTTTTACAGTGTTATGTTACTTTATTTTTAGACTAAGATTCGCACTATGTTTAATTTTCGAAGAAATACATCCCAAACTAACTGTTACACTGCCCCAGCTTCTCTTCGTGCAAACTCAGCTTCCAAAGCATGTAGTTCCTCCTCCGTATTTTCAGGTTCACATAGGTGAGGTTGTGGACCTTAGTCAGTCCCGAAGAAATCATCCTTGTCCTCTCTCATAAAGTCGGCCAGTCTACTCACAAACACAGGCTTTGTTTTATTGACCTACTTACAAGCACATCTGCGATGGCTCCCTGTGGTTTAGTTTTGTGTGTATTTCTTTCAAAAATTACATAAAGTGCTAATCTTAGTCTAAAAATAGATAACGTACCATAACACTTAAAAAAAACCCAGACACAAGAAGCACACAGGACCATTAAGAGTTGCTGAAGAGTTTATCTGATGCCTGTAGGCAGAGGAAGGCTAACACTACCCAT
This sequence comes from Cetoscarus ocellatus, assembly GCA_037902135.1. NCBI lineage: Eukaryota > Metazoa > Chordata > Actinopteri > Labriformes > Labridae > Cetoscarus > Cetoscarus ocellatus. The sequence continues at coordinate 685,709 of JBAMNC010000440.1, forward strand.
TGACTCCTAGTGTTTGAGCTAAGCTAATTAGCGGTGAGTGAGCTTTGGCTGTCTCTTCCTTGTTACTGGACGCACAGCCAAAAGAATGGAGTCTATCTGCTTGTCATAGACTCGGGAGTGAAGCAAGACATGAGAACAAAAAAGAAAAAGTTGAAGCACCTGAAGCTGGGAAATGTTCTTCTTAGGCACGTATTTAACTATGAACACAGTATCTCATCAACAGCTGACTGATAATTGTTGCATCCCCAGTGAGAACTTTGTCAGATAAACATCAGTCCATCAACAACTTAGCATAAGACTTAGGTTGACTCAGTGCTGCCCTTTAAAAAACATCAGTGACTCACCGAGGCAGGTAGCGGCCTGGCGACCAAAGTGCACAGTATCCAGGCACACAGTGCACTTGGCAGCTCTCATGTTGAGTCCCACTGTGAAGCGGTGAGCGGTGTTGTGGTGCACCACCCTCTCTCTCTCCCTCCCTCTGTCTCTCTGACTGTCCTTCAGACGACGGCTGTACTCTGAATAGTCAGGGAACACAGTGAGGGGCGGGCAGCTCCGGTATGCCTTACTGTGTCAGCTGCATCCATCACCTCAAAAACTTCAGAGCACCATGCCATAACTGCTATGAGGTCAGTTCAACAAAAGAGGGTTTCCAAAAGAACAGTAAGATGTTAAGCAAAATGCACAAGCAGATAACTCTGAAGACAGAATGCTTGAAAAAGAAAACTGTTCGATCAGTCCCTCTGCTTGTGCTTATGTACTGTTGCACTTTAAAGGCTTTATCCAGTCAGCGTTCAGTTTCCAATTATGGCCAGCTCTCTTTGGTCCAAGACTCCAGGGTTAACCATAAAACAAGACCTTGTTGATGTCAGCAGGAGATACATTTGTTATGCATATACTGATAATTAACTGTTTCTCTGTGGTATTTGTTCTCAGGCATACAAGTATAGCTTGGACTTTGGATTAGGCAAAGTTATCTATAAGGGAATTTACTTAGATTAATCATGTTTCAGTATAACCAATAGGGATGGGAATTTATACGATTTTACTGACACCAATGTCATCATCAATTCTGGTTGTTGATCGGATTTAATAAAGATTCCCTTGTTGATTCCTGTGGATTTTCTGAGTGGACAAAAGTTGGCCAACATAGACTTTCAGATTTTCACTCCTGATATTTCATTTCATTTTCATTTTCAATGTTTATTTCATTATTTAATAAAAGAAAGCACTTCAATACAAACAAGCAAAAAGCAAACATAATAAATGATGAAAATGAGCAGAAAGAAGAATAGATGATCTACCCCTTTTTACAAGTCACTAAGTATAATTAAAATGTAAATAATAAAACACAAAAAGTTTAAATCAAATATTCATCGCCTTGCTGCACAGATAAATGTCCATGCAAGTTGCTGCTGTCTCCACCCATAAACGTTGAGCAGAAATCATCTTTATGTCCAAAATTAAGTCACAATTTTGACCACTGGTGCGCCCTGTCTACCATGATTACATTTTTAACTTCCTTGAAATTACGTCTGCTGACGTCCTTGATTTACAAGCAGAGCCGGCCCTACCAAATGTTGGGCCCTAGGTGAGATTTCATATGGCGCCCCCCTCCATAGGCAGTTTACATGCACTAACAAAAGAAATCAAATATTGTTTTTATTATTGTCTTGAAATTATTAGATATCATGCCACACAGTTTACATGCTTAACAAGTTACAAATGAACACAAAAAATCTGAAATACAATATAAATACCCTTACCACAAAATAATAATCCTGTAAATAAGTGAATAATTAATAACAGTAGTAATGAATTATAAATACAATAATCAACAGATAATTTAATTTACCACACAGTTTGCACACAATAACTCTATAAATATGGTAAATGTGACCTTTTCCATTCTAAGAGTTAAGAGTAATAACTAGTTTTAATATAAGTATGTTGAAGGTGAATTATTTCCCGATTTTATGGCGCCCCCTAGAGGCCGTGGCACCCTTAGCATATGCCTATATTGCCTAATGGGCCAGCCAGCTCTGTTTACAAGGCATGCAGAAATAGTGTAGGGAACTGATAACTGACGAGCAAAAAGGCAAATGATACCAATTCCTTGAAGGAGGTGTTATCAGTTCTCAACTAGAATTGTTTTATAAATTCCCATCCCTAATAGCTGACATAAACATCTCAGCAACAAATGACCACTTTAATTTTGTTTGTATGTTATACTGTTTTGCACAATTGCACTACAGGTACAGTAGCCAAAGTGAAAATGACAATTTCATTTATAAACAGGATTAATTGTAACATCATCAGAAAATTCAGTGTTCAGGATCATCGAGGTAGATCAATACTGTCTGTGGATAATATAACGTGTAGTATTTAGTATAGTATAGTATAGTCATATTATTTACATCTCTCATCCATGCCTCATCTAGATGTAAAAATTGATACATTAATGAAATTACAGTAGTGTATGGCTGATTTGCAGTGTTAATTTTGTTGACTAATTATTTTCGTCATATTTTTCGTCAACAACCTTTTTTCCCCTGACGAAAACTAGACAGTAACTAATAAAAACAAGTGCACATGGACAAAAACTAGAACTAAATTAACTGACATTTTCATCAACGAATAAAAACTAGACGAAAATGTTTGACAGGGACTTAATTCAATCAGACCTAATTTGGTCATGTAGAAAGTAGAGACAAGTTAGGAATATATCCAATCACAGCTACTTTGGTTGTGTGGAAAGGTTGGATGAGTTAAGAGGAACATCTAATCACAGCTGCCTTAGCTTCGTGGTGGTGGGATAAGTTGGGGAGCGATCCAATCAGAGCTCCTCTCTTTATGAATTGATATATTCATGTAGAGCAGGTTCACTGTTTGTTGTCAGGTCTGGTATTGTAACTGAGATGCTCTGCCAGGTAGCCTAAATAAAGGTGACTGCATTTCACACAAAGTTAAATTTGTTTCTGTTAATTCATACATTCAGACTTTACTAGCATTTAATAAAGGGTTATTAGATGTTTAATTTTATCCAAGTGCAAAACATGACTTCAGAAATTCAAGGAAACATAAAAAATGCCTTACCCTTTACACTTCATATTTTAGTCGACTAAATTTACAGTAGATTTCGTCGAATAAACTGTTGTGAAATTTCATCAACTAAACCTAGATTAAAATTAAACAATTTAGATGACTAAATTATGACTAAAACTAGAGGATATTTTAGGCAAAAGACAATAATTAAAACTAAATTAAAAAGTGCTGTCAAAATAAACACTGCTGATTAGCTAATCAGTCAATCACATGGCTGGAACTCAATGCATCAAGGCACGTGGACGTGGTCAAGATAACCTGCTAAAGGTCAAACCGAGAACCAGAATGTGTAAGAAAGCTGTTTTAAGTGACTTTAAATTTAACATGGTAGTTGGTGTCAGTCGGGCCGGTCTGAGTATTTCAGAAACTGCGGATCTTCTAGGGTTTGTGGGCTCAACCATCTCTACGGTTCAAATCTTCAGACCTCTGGTATTATCAGGGCCCAGAGAATTGCCGTTCACTGAATCAGTCTCTTTTGGATCCTTCTCTGCAAACCTTTGGGAATACACAGTCCAGCCCATCTTGCACAAACAACCATGTCCCGTTGAAAGACACTGAAATAACATTTCTTCTCCATTCTGATGCTCGGTTAGAACCTCAGCAGGTCGTCTTGGCCATGTCTACAGGCTTACATGTATTGAGTTGTTGCCATGTGATTGGCTGATTAGCTAATGCATAAATGAACGGTTGAATAGGTATAACTAATGAAGTTACTGCCCAACCCTTGCCTTTTATACCATTCAGTTTTTGGTTGTGTTACATTATTTTTTCCTTGAATTAGCCTAAAATGGATGAGCTACATGAAAACCGATCATTCATTCATAAAGACAAAAAAATGTCATGATTGAAAATGCCACATTTATCTTAGCATAAAAAAAAACTTATGTTAAGATTTCATTTTGAACTACTAGCTTTTGATTTTGAACTTTAATATTTGTTCACCAATTTTTCCCCCATTCAAAACAATGCAGCAAATGTTCTTGTTATTATTGTTTTCTGCAAGGGTGCATGCAAAAAATAAAAATGTACTAAAATCAATGTATGCTGCCAATCAATGACACATCTCCGGGCCTTATAATAATAATGAAAATAATCAAATACTCACTGAAATATATTTGATGGAAATTATTTTAGTCTTTTTGTTGTTTTTCTGAAAAAAAGAGCTGATTTTAGAAAGCTGGCATTTTTTGTCTCTGGGCCACGAGTGTGAGTTTTTATTTTCTATCTAATGCTGCGAAAAGACCCAAAACAAAACACAACAAAAAAAGCAATGCATCAATATTAGTGTTGCTGCCAATCACTGGCGTAACACAGATAATAATAATAATAACAATAATTGTAATATTCAATTAATCCTTGAAATGTATTTTCTGATAACTATTTTAGTCATTCATATTAAAAAAAACTGTGGAGTTATATAAACATACTGGCCTTTAAAGGGTTACTACTGAAAATAAAGTTAAAATTTGATATGTGAATTTCATGCTGAAGTACAGCTGCCTTGTTTAAAGTGAAAAAAATATTGATATTTTTTATTTTAACAGCAGCTTTTGGGAAGCTGACATTTTTTGTCATGAGTCGTGAACTCAAAAAGGTTAAGATAGTTATTAAGATAATGTAAGGTTAGATCAGGTTACTTGCACATACAACTGAGTAACTGAAAAACAAGCGCAGTACAGAGATGTACTTTTAATGACTTAAACTTGAGGTAAAACACACTTTCCCTGAGATGTCCCTGCAAATCAAATCCAGAGTTGGTACAAATAAGCAGGAGATATTCTGGGGTCACTATGGTCAGCACGTCCTGCTGAGCACAAGGTAAAAAGTCTGTGTTTCCTTGAGCCCTGTTTTACTTTTTTCCTCACTCACCCCTACATTTACAATACAGTGTGTCAGTCTTTGGTCTGTTTTACGTTTCCTGTTTATGTTTATATTTTATTTTTCTTATTCAAATAAAATTTTCCTTCTACTTCTGTCACAGTCACTATGTTTCAGTCATCGACTCTTCAAGAGTATCAGGGTCAGGCAGGAGGAAGAATGATAGGAGGAAGGTATTTTCATTCTGAGAGAAAACCTGCAATGTGAATGATAAAGAGATGTTGAGAATAATATCAATATACAAGATAAGGAAGGGTGATTAAACCCAATACAAATGTGGTTCAAGTATCAATATGTCCAATACTCTCCAACCAGATAATGACCCAGATTTAAGTGCTTGATTTCTGTGCCATTCAGTCTATGCCAAAAATGTTGAACCCTCTCTGCCTTTTCACTCAGTGAGCTGTCCAGTTCTGCCCTCTAGCTGAAGAAACAGACATTACAGGCAACAAATGTATCATCATTGAGCCACAACAAGAGTCAGCACTATTGATGTGATTTTTCAGGAACGCTTTAAGCATCTGCGCTGTTATGAGAATATCTATTAATCACCTTTAGCAAAAAATTCATACCCAACCCTGACATGATTTAAAAAAAAAGTAAGAGTCTATTTCCAGCTTCTAGAATGTACAAAACTGTGGACGTATTTCACTCATATCTAGATACCATGACTTTTTTTTTTTTTAACATTTTATCAAGAGATTGTATTTCAAAATAATTCATTTTTACCCAATCAGAATCACTTTATTACCTTTTTCTTTTATAAAGCTTTAATCTTAAAGGGTCCTGTACAGTGTTTAAATCAGACTTAAGACTTTTTAAAGACCTCTTCAAGACATGAACTAGAAAAAAGAGTGGAACATTTTTGCATCATTGTACGATGAACAACTCTGGTGAGGTCTGCTGTTTTTTTCTGTACTGAAAATTCCAAATGAAATGAAGAAAGTAATTCTTTACAGCTGACAGATATTCATGTTGCTGCCAGCATTCTCCAGACAGCCCTTGACAAAATGACTTAAGTGGGAAATAAATTTGACTAATTACTTTTAGAAAGCTGTGTGATTTGAAATTATGTTTCCATTTTAGAAATCCAAAAACGATTTTTTTTCAGTTACCTGTTTAATAGATGCAGTCTTTTGTAATAATTATACCTGAAAAGTGATAGATATAGATAATTAGATATATTTATATAGGGCAGCATTTGTCAACCATTTTCCAGTTGGGGCACCCTAAGAAAATGTAAAAAAAAAATCTCAAGCCTCAAGCTTAAATGCAGAGAGGGCAAAAACTTTTATAGACTTCTTAAGGATCTGCAGGAACCCTGTAAAAGTGCACAATGAAAAGCAATCTCCCTCTCCTAGTGTTTCTCTCTCATGCCTGACTCTTCCTCTAATTCACAGACTGAAAGGTTGACTGGATAGTACCTTTTTTCAGAGAGCAGCTTCAAACCGTGTTGATGCATTTCAGAGTTTCTCATTCAGGACATCTTGGTTGGTGTATGGTGTAAAGTTAAGGCGGAACTGGAGTGATTCAAGGAGCAGAGGATAAGCTTCAGCAACCAAGATAAAATGCTTCAGATTTCTAAAGCTATGCACTGATGAGGGGGAAATTTATCAGACCATTTCTCAGCCTCACCTGACCAGCCTGGTGGGTATGACTTCTTTTTAAAGTGCAGAGCTTTTAAAATCTGGCCTTAAAAGATGTGAATGAGGCAAAAGAAGAGGAGAGATAAGAGACCAAACTGCAGAGACCATGGGTTTGGACAACTTACTTTCAAAAGTGACCCTCCTTCTCTCTGAAAGTTGTGTGAGAGAAAAAGGATAGTGAGAGCTTCATAAATGATCCTTCGTGTGCAGGTAAGGGCCAGTGTTAGGCAAGGTTAAAGCTACAGATCTGAATATGACTCTGTTAGAGAGAACAGTGAGGATCAAGTCCTCACTTACCTTCAGGCGTCGCCGTCTCCTTTCGACGCCCAGAGTTTGAGGGTGCCAGGCTGGTGGGGCCCTGCTGGTGCTCCGGAGACTTCACCATTGCAGACATGACCATCTGCTGCCGCGCTGTGGCCGGGTTGGTTGTGCTGCCGTGATCTTTGTACTGGAGCGCTGGTGTTTAAATGACAAATGAATTAAACACCCATGTTTCGATTATCAAATCAACATTTTTACCTCCGCCAAGGAGATTATGGTTATTGCCAGCATATGTTTGTCTGTTTGTTTGCTTGTTAGCAAGATTACACAAAAACTACTGGACAGATTTTGCTGAAATTTTCAGGAGATGTTGGTAATGGCCCAACTTAAAAATTATTAGATTTTGGTGGTGATCTAGATAACCGCAATTAGCGAACAATCGTTTTTGCTCAGTAATTGTCTCACTAATAATGACATCAACATGAAGTAGTCTGAGAAAGTTCATTATGTCTACGTAGATAATATGCTTATACTCTCTTTTTAACAGACAAGTAAGGTTTTTTGACTCATACCTTGACATGTTTCGACAGAGCTCTTCTGCCTTCGTCCGAAGTGTCATCAGATGGTAGTGTGACGTGTCCTTTCCAGCTGATCTTACAGAGGCGTGATCATCCTGTCAGATTTGATCAGCTGAAAAGGACACGTCACACTACCATCTGATGACACTTTGGACGAAGGCAGAAGAGCTCCATCGAAACATGTAAAGGTATGAGCCAAAAAACCTTACTTGTCTGTTAAAAAGAAAGTATAAGCATGACATTAACATGATTCTGAGTGCTAGGTGTGGGTTTTCAGGGTCAAGGAATCATATTATGCCTATAAATGAGGTGCTTTCTAGCGTCAATAACAGTTTTCAGACCTTGAAAGAAAGAAATGAGGCTTTTTCTGTCTTGCTGTTAGACCTTATGTAGGTCCAAAAATAATTTCTTAATTTTAATTTGCTAAATGAGAAACACAATATGTATTCTAATAAAGAACAAATGGATGTAACAATGCAATAGCTGAAAAAAAGAAAAAGACGGGTTAAAATTAAACCATATTTATGCTTGTTTTATACCATGACAACCAAATCAGAGATCAAAGACACCAGATATTGAATAATTATCTAACTTTAATTAACAAAAAATGCAGACAAAGTCCTAACAACTGTTTGAAAAAGCACCATTTCTGTTAATTATGGCTGTATACACTTTCTCTCTCTAATGGTCCAATGTCCGGGTGTGTTTGATTGTTTACATAATTACATCATGTCTTGAGTGTCTTTTAAGCAAAGATAAGATTAAATCTGAATCATTTGTTCTCAGTTGAGGACCAGATGCATTTCTTTTTCCCTCTCCTTTGAAAACACTTTGATCTGAGGGGTCGGGGAGGCTACGTGACACTGCAATAATGGGCTCTACACTGATTGGCTGCTCAAATGATGTCTGATGAGAGGGGTGAGGAGGGGGTACAGGATGTGATGCAGACTTTTGAAATTAGCAGAAAACTCACATGTAGGTGGAGGCTGTATAGCTATTACACAATAAACCCCAGGAAGTAAAAAACAGAGTGCTTAAAGGGGTATTTTCTTTACAGAGGCACAGAATGTTTCTCTGTGAAGTGAGAGTTCAGTCAAAGTTGTCATGTTCTTCAGCTCCTCAAGCCCCTTTAACAACATTTAAAGCAACGAAATTCATTTTGCAAGACATGGGACTTTAATACTTTGGGCTCTATTGTTTGCCCATGCAGATTACAGTGTTTTTGCTTGCAGCACAGGTCTCTTTCCCATTTACTTATTCAAGACCAATAGAATGGTGCTGGGACGATGTGTTTTTGTTGCCAAAGTGGAAGTTAGCCTTGTGCTAGTTCTCTCAACTAAAGCCTGTGGGATTTTTCACTGTGTTCTTGGATCATGGCTGACAAGGTCTGTGGCGAATGAAAAATGGTTTAAGTTGCACATTTTGTTCATCTTGTTTGAGAATTTCCTCTTAAACAAGTGGCCTGATCAAATTGGTCCTCACAGCAGTGGCTGTTGAATGAATTATTGTTTGTTGGAAAAAAAAATTAGAAATGCATACATTAGGGTCCATTTTTGTAGTCCTTGTTGGCACTTTATTAGCAACTGTCCTTTAAAAGACACAGACAATTCAAATTAACAGTAGGACATTTCAGATGCATTTTATGATCTTATATTTATAAAACCATTACATGCAAGTGTTCATCATGAACCTTATTTTAGGTATTGATCTCATCTCTAAAATTCCAAACACTTTGGGCCTTGGAAACCAGGACATAGGACTGAACGATTTCAGGAAAAGATCTGATATTCACAATGTGTACAGCAACATTTACAAACATGACAGAGACTTATATTATACCATCAAACATTAAAAGCTATTATTCAAGGATGAAAACCAAAGGTAAGAGTTGCTTCCAAATGTATTTATTAACAAGAAACAAGCATGTCCACTCTTTAAAGTCCTTGACCAACAGCAGTTATTCCAACTGAAGAACTAAAAGAGCATCTTTGACCGTCTTAACTCAAATAACTCAAAATGTAGTGCAACAAATCCTTCATTGTGTCAAGTTAAAAAAGTGAAAGAAAATGGAAAAAAACCAAACCACTGTTAAATAAGCAATAGTAAGAAAAACAAAATTCAGCAATTCCAATAAAGGACAAAAGCCAGCCATGCCAAACCAGCATGTCAACCCTTGACGGTTTTGGACATGAGCGCTGACATGTGACAACATCGCCACTAGTAAATAGTTGACACAACAGATCCTGAGTCAGTCAGGAGCGCCGCAAAAAATTGCAGCCTCAGCGATCACATGATCACGATGTCTGAAATTGGGGTTTGGTTTAGAAAACAATAAATCGTTCAGCCCTACCAGGACGTGATGAATGTTAACTCTCTTCCATGTTTATGTATACAATATAATAAATTCACAGGGCAAATACTTAATGTTTGTTCCACTAATGGTAGAATTTGGCTCGGCAGACCAATTTAAACTGGTTTGCTTTCTCCCTTGTAGTCCTTTTGTGCTCCTGTGGGGAGGCCTGCTGCACACTTTAAAGAATCACTGCTGTACATAACAAAGCATGGAAATATCACGTTTATTAACTGCTCTATAGTTGTATGAATAACTCATGGTTGAAAAACTCCCAAGGCACACTTGGAATAGCCTAAAGGCTCTATGTCCCACCACACTATGGGAAACTCACTGATATAGATGATGAATTAGACAGATGGGCATCCACAAGATCAAAACACAAACTCCACCGAGCTTTTTGCAAACACGGGACGCACGACAATGCAGCTTTTTCATTGCTTGTTACCAGAGCCTGTGTTGATAGATACATATTATGTTTTCAATGAAACAGAGGGCGGAGGGGCAGCGTGCCTCTGTTTGCTTCAAACACTCCACCGAGCTCTCTCCGATATGCATAATATACCCATTAATGAGCATAAACACAAACACAATCAAGGTTCTCGAGCAACAGGGGGCTTCACTGATTAAGTTTACATACTATATATGCTTTGAGTGCCACAAACAGATATACGTGGAGGACATTAAAACAGACTGTCTGGTGTGTTTGATTCACACATAAGAGAATACAGCCAGTGATTCCAGCAAAGAAAATGAGAAAGGAAAACATTTATAAGGACTTTCATAAACACAAACCTGTTTGATCCACTCAGTTTTATCTAGAGATTTTAATAATTGATGGTTCCCATTATATGTTCATACTTCAAGTGTCCAGTGAATGTTTTTGATTGTTTTTAATGTTTCAGAGCACTTTCATGAAATATGCTTTTATTTCAAGCATCCATCAACATATTTCACACAGTGCTCTGTGTGCTCAGTCCCACAATAAATGGAGATGAATTACATAATCCAGCCAGAGCTCGGATAGAACAATGAAATCTGCCTTGTAAACAACCAAACACTAGCCAGCAGGTGCACATGGCTTTCAGAAAGAATGGGAGATTGGTTTTGAATATGTTTGCACATTACATAACTATATACCATCAGTAAACATCATCCATCCTTTTGTCCTCTGTCCCTGGTTTTGCATGGGACTGTGTCTAAATATAAAAGTGTAGACTGACACGCTCTAAACTGCACAGTGTGCAGCGCCACTCTCTTCTTTTGTATCTTATTATATTTTATTTTTTGTCTTTTAGAGAAAAATAGAAAGGACAGAGGCAGGTAGAGACAAAAGGATAAAAATGAAAATTCATGATGGTGATAATTCATGAGTGTTCAGACCATAAATTTGTCCTAATCATATTTCTCTATGCTGAATATAAATTCATTAGAGGGTAGCTCCTTGAGATGTGACATCTAGTTTTCATGATGTTATTATGGAGGTATAAACAATAACAACAATGGATAGAGAGGTCGTTGATATCAACATTAACAGCTATAATAATGTTGAAGTAAAGAGGGGGTGTTGGTAGTCATGGTTACAGTAAATTATGTGTGATACATGCAGGAACTACTGTGTATTTTGATAAACTTAACATTCTGAAGTTAATATTAGGAATTAAAATGATAATGAAACAGGGCAAATTCAAAGTCATATTTTTAGTTATGAAGGAAAGAGCTTGTATTTATGCATTGGCAACAGTGGATGGAGCTGGTCAGGAAAATAATAAATTATAAATTATCCATTATTTAGTGTAAAGAGTCCTGTTTTGTTTGCTGCGGTGTCAAAAACGTATCAGTATCTTTTCGTTTTGAATTATTAAAATGATATTTCAGGGTTCCTGCAGAGATCATCCAGTCAGATTTAATGCTTTATAATGCCATTTAATGCTATACTGTAAATGTTTTAATGCTATGGCCATGAACTCAAGAAAAATTACACAGGTTTGTTTTTTGTAAAAAATGATTTTTTATATGAAAACTGTCCCTACAAATATCTCATCTTACACATATCAGAACTTATGGAGCTGAGAGAGAACTTACATTACCGAATGCTTACGGGGATGTACATATCTGGCAAATCACAGTTTATAATTATATATTATTATAATTATCACATATTATTAAATGTCTTTATTATCTTGAAAACCACAGAAAGTATTTTAATGCCTCTGAAAATCAAATTTAATGATACTTTTTGTGCCACTTAAGGCCTTCATTTTTGCTAAATCAATTTAATGACTTTTAATGCGTTTTAATTCCCCACAGAAACAAGCTATTTACAAGCTAAAACAAACATTATAAAAATTATTTTGTAGTCAGTGAACATATTACTTTAATCTTTTTTAGTGCACATTAGGCGTGACATCCTTCTTTCAAGAAGCATCAACATAGATTAATAATAAAAAAACATAGTCCGACCCTATATCCGATTAGAAAATATGCTTTTGTTTCTCGTCCAAAGTCGGCTGCCCCAGTTCCAAACTAACACTATAACTTCTGTGAATATGATGCACAGAAAAGTGTTTGAGCTACAGCGATCTTACCTTCCTCTCTGAGTGAGCGCAGCTCTGATCTCATCTTCTGTAGAGAGTCTTCCAGCTCAGAGCAGCGTGCTCGCTCTTTGTCCAAAGCTGCCTTCATGTCACTGTACTGCAGAGGCACTGGCTGGATGGGGGGCACAGGAGAGACTGGGCCCTGACCCTGACTCTGAGACTGGGCCTGAGCAGCCATGGCAGCCAACAGATCCTCTCGCCTGCGCCCAAACAGACCCTGAGGGACGGGAGCCAGCATGCTGTTTTTAGTTTTTATTTTTATATCCATTTTATGAATAAACAATCCATTAGTAAGTCAAATTTAATTCAACAAAATAAAAAAAACAAGCACAAGAACACAGAACATTTAAGGTAGATTAAGATAAGCTAAATGGTGAATCAAATCTGACCTTCTTCTTCTTGGAGCCACCATGGGCCTGGGCCTGCAGGAAATCTATGAGCTTGGTCTGCTGGGTGATGGTCCCCTCCATTTTCACCTTCTCATGAGAGTACACAGCCTGCAGGTGGAGCTAAGTGAACATCACTACTGCCATGAATTTCATCTCAAGAACTTTTCTTTACACACAGAGGGTGACAGCGAGACAGCGGCCCAATCCCAATCTCCACCCTAGGGCCTCAGCACTGAACCTTCAAGGACTTTACTGGTGTCAAGTCTGGGAGTGAGGGTGTGTGGGTTCACGAGGGCTTGAGACGGTGGTACACATTTTAAGTTGTCATACTTTTCCTACAGAAAAAAATCAAAAATATGTGTGTCTTTCTGTGCCTTTCTACAAAATCATCACGGCAGCAACAAACACTGAGGCGCTGAGGTCTGGACTCTAGTTGTATTTTGGACTTGTGTGTCTGCACACTATTAAACACATGAGTCAGTGGATATTGTGTGTCTGTAAACAGCCCTCAAAACCCTGTGAGGTTTTTAAACTTTTCCGAAGGACTTGAGAGATATAAAAAAAAAAAACAAGGATTTTATGATTCAATGATTTAAAAAAAATCTCCCATTAGATTTAGGTTTGGTCTTGTTATAATAACTATTTATTCAGTATTCAACACCTTCATGCCTTTGTCACAGCGTGTTTTAATGAGGCCTCTAGATCCAAAAGAGTATATACATATCGATCGATTAGCACTTTATGTAAAATTGAAAGAAATACATACAGCTTCCAAAACATGTAGTTCCTCCTCCATGTGTTCTGGTTCAAATAGGTAAAGTTGTGGATCTTTGTCAGTCTTGAAGAAATCATCCTCAACTTCTGTCACAAAGTTGGCCATAATCCTTAATACCAATCCTCTTCTACTTGTAAACAGAGGCTTTGTTTTGTCGACCTGCTGAGAAGCACTTCCGCGGTGGTTTGCGTATGCACACTGTGGCTTAGTTTTCGTACGTATTTCTTTCAAAAATTGCATAAAGTGCTAATCTTAGTCTAAAAATAGATAAGGTATCATCACGAGGTCAATAAAAAAATACAAGCACACAGGACTGTCTAGACTTATCTGATGACCATAGGCAGAGGCAGGCTAAAGCGTTACCCATATACTACCGGCGTTTGAGCTAAGCTAACAAGCGATGGGTGAATTTGTCCGTCTCTTCTTTGTTACTGGATGCACAGTCAAAAGAATGGTGTCTATCTGCTCTCGTTGACCCGGGAGAGAGGCAAGACATGAAAACAACCAAAATGTTGGACTCTTCCCTTAAAGATATGACATTTTCTTACAAAATAGGTCTGGATTGATTGATGTGAGTTTTTTAATCAGCAAAAGGAGTAAAAACATCCTTACTTCTCATCAGCATGGGACCAGAATCATTGTGACTGGTGGCTGCATGTTTGTCAATTGATCTTCCTTTGGATGTGTGTGTGTGTGTGTGTGTGTGTGTGTGTGGGTCTCTGCTTGGTCAGTTCTTGGTATGTGAGACTCTACAAACTCTGGTCGTAGCTCAAGTCACAGAAAGAGTAAATATACAGAGACTTCGGTCTGTGGAGAGAGTCATCTGGCAGAGCTCTGAAGCTGATCCCTTTCTTTCTGCGTGCCATCCTTGATGTTTCTGCTGTGTCCCTAAGGTTGAGCCAATGGCCAATATTTAACATGTGCATTAGTGGTGCGTCAAAAAATTATTAACATTCTTTCAAGTTAATGCATCTTTAACACATTAAATCTGACAGCACTAGGTCTTGTTTTTCACAAAGGGGTCATACATGAGTGTTGTTTGACTCTTTTGTTCTGTAGACTGAGGCTTATATTCCAAGTCTACCATATTCTCTGTGAACTTTTTTAAGTTTTCGTTTCTATCTGTCACTACTGTCAGGACTGAACAGTATCTCTCCTTATGTGTCCAAATTTAACTGGTTGTCACAGCTGGAAACAGCACAGCGTTTGACAGAGCTTATCAATGCAGAAGCCACTTCCTGCCTCTCATATGAAGTTGTGACATGACATTATCTGAAAGCAGCCTGTCAACTCACCCACTTACTGTGATGAATGCACCTAAAGTCCAAGAGTCTGTGAGTGTGGAGTTTAGGATTGAGCCAGAGAGAAGGGGGAGGTATACTTTGGGGAAAACAAGCTTTCAGGGGCATGACTGTGTGTGTCTGTCTTCTAATAAAACAAAGTAACAGAACAGTGGGGGAGAAACAAAGACTCCAGATGACAAATACGTTTGAAACCAATCCAGTGTGTATTGTGTGCTTCAAATGAATGAGAATTCGACCACACTAAACTTCCTCTTTCTGTTTTAATGTGGATATAAACTAGTAGTTGTGTGTGTAGCAGCACCTGGATGTTTTCCAGCTGGTACTCCAGGTCAGTCCTTTCAGTCTTCAGCAGGTCAGTCTGATCCAGAGCGTCTTGAAGCCCCTGGGTCAGACGGAAGATGTGGGTCTTCTGGGCATCCATCTGCTGCTGCAGTTTTTCTTGCTGTCGAGGTAAAACAGTCTTTACGTCACCATCTGGGCAATGTGACATTGCCCTTTCACTCCACATCACTGATTTCATCCAATGACAGCATCAGTAAATCTTTTCAGCGTGAAAGGAAAGAAAGAAAAGCTTGGTAACACTTTGTCTTCAGGTCACAGTTTACACCTTTGACCAGCAGCTTATAATCAGTGAAATACTGGCTGCTTTTTAAACATTATTAAGAGCTCATC
The DNA here is from genome assembly GCA_037902135.1 of Cetoscarus ocellatus. NCBI lineage: Eukaryota > Metazoa > Chordata > Actinopteri > Labriformes > Labridae > Cetoscarus > Cetoscarus ocellatus. The sequence goes on from JBAMNC010000440.1 coordinate 701,261, forward strand.
AGTTCCTCATTCAACATGACCACAACCATGACCCCAACAAATTAACAAAGATGGCCCCCTTAATGGCCATCCACCACCTACTACACACTGCAGAAGCCTATCCCAGCATAGCTTGGGCAAGGGGTGGGGTACAGCTTGGACTGGTCACCAGCCAATCCAGGGCCGACAAAGAGTGATAGGAAGCCATTTAACCAGGAAATTAAGGAGTCACCAGTTACCCTAAGCACCATGGTTTTGGTCTCTAGAAGAAAACTGGTAACCTGACACATCAGATGGACTGATCAATATGTATTTCACTGGTCCATTTGAGCAACAGCCCATAGAAAGTGTTTGGGAATGGGCGGACCCTTTCAAAAGCAAATCCAGCAGGTGATTGGACAATTGTTCCATCAATCACATGCATTACAGGCCAATCAGATAATGTAGTGGGTGGGCGCCAAAACATGTCAGAAGTGGAGCAAAAATGACCTTTGTATTGGGAAACGCTTTCAGTGTTGTTGTTTCTTTTTCATTTAGTAAAGAAATGCAGTCCAGATCTGATAAAACTGGTGCTGAAGCTGTTAGCATCTATGCTAATCTCTGCATGAGTAATCACTATCTGCTGCTGTCGCACTCGTAGCTCCCACCTGTTCCTGCTCTGATTGTGGCCGTGCTGCTTTGGGCTGCTCACAATCATTGTAGATTGGAGCTTGGCAAGATGGTTTTGCCTGATCTTAGACATTAAATCAAGTGGATCCAGCTGAACTGCAAGGTAAGGCAACTGGAGTACCTGGAATAAACCCATGCATGCACAGGGTGAACTTACAACTCCACTCAGAAAGGCCCTATCCAGTTTGCAAAGTTGTACCACCAACCCTCTCTCGCTGTGAGGCACCAGCACTTCCTGTTGCACCACCCTGGAGCCTTTCAATGTGCTATCTAAAATTCAAGCCTTTCCAAGGTAAAAAATACACGTTTCAGTCATTTTTAAAGGGACAATGTGTAGCGTTTGAAGTAATTTATGAGCTAAAAACAATGTCTACATTCATAAATCTGTCCTCATTTGTGTCAAATTGCCTGTGCCAAAAATCTGACTTGAGCAAAGAATTTCTTATCTGCATTTACATAGAACGGGTAAGTCCTATAGAGGCTTCCATGTCTATCAGATCTATGAAACTATGAACAGCCGAGAGGGACATAAAGCACTACGTAGTACTACGGGCTAAGGCTTAAAGTGTTTTCACTCAGAGCCAGCATGACTGAAACAGAGAAGGAGCACAGCGAGAGGCAAATTTAAAAGCCTGCACTGCACTTTCGTTCATAATGGAAGATCATACTTATGCCACGCCACAGGAGAAGGAATCCTCGTCAGCAAAAAGCAAAAAAAAAAGAAGACATAGCTTCTAGGCACATACTGGCTACTGTAGAGTTCAGCGGCTGAACGCACATTTGAAAAGGTCAGGCGCTACAGAGCACTATTCATTTGAATGCAAAATACATTTTCACCACTGGATGGGAGAACAAACTACACAGCGTGGCTTCAAGGCCAATGGTTCAGCAAACAAATGCAAGACTCTTTAAGCCATACTAAAGATCTGTAGGGGCCTTGTAGACAACGGTGAATACTGTGACCTGTAAATAAGACAGTATCTTGTTTTTCCTAGGTTTGCAAACTTTGCCTTAGAGGTATATGTCTGACAGAGATACATGACAGCTTACTTTTTCTTGAAGATAAAACAAAATCAAACAAAATGTGAAAATAAAAGCTGTACCTCCTCCAGCAGCCTCTGCTTCAGATCCCTCTCGCTCTCCAGCTTTTGCTGTAAACTGCGTGCGTTCATCTCCAGCATGGCATGCTTCTTCTCCAGATCATTTAACTGAGAACAGAACAGGGACACTGTAAGGACGTCTGCCAGACTAAAATAGTAAAATAGTTATTAAACAGTGTGTAGCGGCTTACAGTGTCAGCAAGGCTCTCAGCTTTGAGTTTTTGGTCTTTCAGGGCTTGCTGCAGAGCGAGGATCTCGGCTTTGTGCTCCTTGACTGCCTGTTCCACTGCCTGGCGGGACTCAGAGCAACGCTGCTCCGATCGAAGCCTAGACCACGCCGAAAACATGTTTACATCAGTTATTTTCAGGACGCCACCAGAAATGATCGGCCCCACCGCAGCAGCCAAAAACAACTCTGTATGACTGCGCCATGTCTGTTTGTTAGAGTGATGTGAATTTAGTGCCTGCTTTCTATGTGTGCTCCACTGCAAAGAGCACACAAATGCTATCTTAACAGCAGACTATTAGCATTAAGTGTGCTGTGAATTGTTGAGTGAGGTTACACTGCATGCAAAAATATTAATAACTGTAAATTGTCAGAATGAATGAACAGCAAAAGGATCGGTCTGCACTTTTCAAGGGGGCTTGAACATAACAAATACTGCAAACAGAACGCTTTATACGAGGATGCACAATATTACTGAAATAATGTCATCATAGATAATTCCCTTAAAAGTTGATAAGTGGTATTAGTAGCAATGATTTTTTTGCCTTTATTCAACCATACATGTTGTACATTTATATTGGACATGTATATATTTGATATAATGACTGCATAAAAGCAGAATTCAGTTATTTCAGATATGCAAGTAAACTATTACGCCCAAGTTCGTGAAGACCTAAAGACCTAAGGGCTGCATTGCTGTTAACTTTTAGTGTTTTATTTTTCATTACAGCACCCTTTTATTATTGTTATTATTATTTACTTAATTTTAATTTGATTTTAATCTTTTTGATGACATTTTTAATTTTACACTTTAACAGGTTTAACTCATTTTAAACCTTTAAGATGGCGTTTTCACCATGTGTACTGGGTACAAAAATGTTCCTGTTCTCCTTGTGTCTTTTATTTATGATGCATTTTGCCAATACTGTGTATGGATTGTGATGGTCTGGGGGAGTGTGTTTGGGTCATACTTCCTGTTATCGTCTTTTAATTTATCTCTCTGTTGGTAAAGCACATGTGATACATTTTCTAGTATAAAAACCGCTATAAAAATAAAGTTTGATTGATTGATTGAATTTTCGAGAGCCCATATTTTCTTTAACTCAGGTTCATCTATTATAATCTGATGACTATTAAAGTGTGTTCACAATCATTAAGTTTAAAAAACCTTCTGGCTCTCATATACTGAGTTCCCTCTGATCCAGCTGTATTCTCAGTCTGTCTGAGACGCTCCGTTGGAGCTACTGCTACTTCAAGGTATAAAAACCTTGAAAAAGCAAGATATGGGCTCTCTACGCGACAACAAAACAGTCTAAAAATATTGGAAAACACAGCTGAAATAGTATAATAAATGACAGATTAAACTACAAACCATAATCACTTTTACTTATTGGGAAAGTACTTTGTTTGCAACATGTTTTTCTTTTCATTCATTTGCTTTAATTTTGTAAACAAGATTAGTCTTCATGATTTTTATTTCTTTACTCCATCATAGATTTAAACATCTTTAAGACAACAAACATGTCATACCTCTTTAATTTGTAACACTGAATGACTTATATTTTAACGCTTTGGAACAATAGTCCAGTACACATTGGAATATGCAGCATGTAAAACAAATATCCTGAAAGAAATCATTTCAGAGGGCACCTCTCTGAATCTAAATGTTATTTTATTGAAGTTTAGCAATAGAGGTCCAGCCTGTTATCTTTTGGTTTTTTAATATGAAAAGACTGAGTACTAGTACTAGTGAAGACTATTTTTATTATGGTGACTTACTGATGAATAGTATGGAAAAAAGAACAAATAATATAACAGTTTGTAGGGCCCCTTTAGGTCATTGGCCCTTGGAATCATCCCTGATCACTTTTGGGCGTGAATGAGTTTTCCTTTTGATCCCTTTATAGGTATTATCTTGTTTATTTGAATGTTTATTACACATAAATCGGACTTAAATACAGTTTTAGTTGTGTTTTGTGTATTGTTTAAACTTTCTAAATGTATACACCTTTGCAAAGACTGACTGCGGGTCTTTCATTGGTTAGATGAGGTTAAGATTTAATTTTAGCAGAAGTCCCCAACCACCGAAGACTGACTCTATTGTATTCTATTTTGTTTGGAAAGCAAGCTCATTGCTCTAACAAATCCTCCTTTAATTTATTGTGCAAAAAATGTTTTGTACAGTAAACCCCCGTGATATCCCGGTTCAGTTTTCGCGTTTTTTTCTGTAAGACCTGTTAATTTTGATATCACGTACATTTTTGCCATTTTGCTGCATTCTGCAGCATTGTTTATGAGTTTAAATCTCGTGCATCACAATATAATGCCCGTACGTACCGATTCAGCCAATCAGAGTGTCGGTATGTTTTTCTTGGCTGCTGATTGGCTGTTGTGTTTCATGTGGCTTCACATCTTGCAGGGAGGAGAGATGCTTGCTTTGTTCTCTCTCAGTTCCGCGTCTCTCTCTACAATGATCGGTGTTCTGCATAACTTGAGTGTTTTGCACACCTTCAATTCTTTTAAAAGTACTGTAAAAGTTATAAAGACATGCCTAGAGTATATTTAAATAGAGTATTTCTATTTTGTGGATTTTCCCTTATCGCGGGTGGGTCTGGAACCTAACCCCCGCTATGGAGGGGGGACCACTGTAGTTGTTTTGGGGGGAGTCTGGGAAGGGGGGTTAGCAAACAACAAAATGTTGTCTTACATAAAACTGCTGTGTTTAAAAAATACTTTCTTTTATATTTAGTTTTCATCACCTGCCCTTCCTACATCAACTAAAAAAACATTTTCCTCCCAGAATACCTCATGATTAACCCCAGAGAATATTCCTGAAACTGTTGCATTCAGTGCATGTGGGAGTAGGAAGCAGGATCCAACACTGACGGCAACAACAACATCCTGAGCAGAAACAGAATTTGTACTTGTGTCTTGAAAAAGAAACTCAAAAAACAGAATCCAGAATGTTACATTTCTCGTGTTTTTTGATTACACCAAGAACGGCATCAGAAGAAAAACAGGTTTCATTGTCATTTTCATCAGTCTCATCTTGAGACAGTAAATGTTATCTCAGGACAAAGAGCAGGTCGAGACCTTTTTTTATCATCTACATAAACTCAGCATAAATCAGCCATGAGCAAAACACTTGGCAATGTTTAGGAGGAAATGAACTGAGACAAACAAATATATTTAAACAACAGCAGACTTTTAGCTACATGACTAATAATTGTTATAACCGTATGTTTAACGTTATTCCGCTCAGGAAAGACAGTAAACTGATCATGATAACAAGCCCTGATATTACAGCTCTTGTTAATTCATGAATCTATTTTAACTGTAGATGAACTGAAGCATATTTTTACAAGCTGTTATCATGTTTACTAAAATCCTGAAACCTCCAGTTACAGAGTATTCATCACAGAAGAGGGTCAAGCAGGAGGTGAGGAAGTTTAAAGCTCTTATTCTGTACATATTGAAGACACCAAGTGTCGATGGCCCCAGCACTCTCTCACTGTCTCTCTCTCACTCTCTCTCTCCCTTTTACACATTACTTAATGCTTGTAGAGGCAGAATTGACTAAAACTCTTTATTTTAGGTAAACAATGGCAGATTTTTTTTAAATTAATCACCTCATTGCATTAACCTCTGATTATGTTCTGGCTCTACATAAAGTGACTTAGAAAATTTTTCCCAAGGCCAAACTTAATTGTCGACCCCTTATCTAGAGTATTATTGACTCTGCACCTACAGAAATTTTACCAAAGTCAAAATTTCAACCCTCTACAATTTGCTGTGTAATAGCTCCTTATTCCAACCTTACAATCTCTGATGGTGAATATTTGCTGATTTATGGGGCTTTTTCGCTGCCTGGTATCTGCTCGTCTAGCTTGACTTTGCTTGATTGTTTTAGTTTTCCTTTAAGGACTTCACCAAGTACCTGGCACAGTTTATCGTATCCTCCTCAAGCGAGGTTCCAAGTGAACTGAGCTGAGACTAAAGCTGCGTTCACACCGAACGCGACTTTGCAACTGAAATCGCGTCGCCCACTGAAGTCGCATCGCATGCCCATAAATACCTCATTTTGGTCACCATCGCCTGTCGCCTTCGCTCAGTGACGCCACGCCCGCTTGGGTTTCACCACAATCATATCATAATATATAATAGGATGTATTAGCTGACATTATTCCAGCTGTATCCTTTTCACTCACCTACCAACCACAAAACACTGCAGCTGCAGGCCCTGCAGCATCTTCTGTGAGTTCTCTGCGGTCCGTCTAGGTGATTGTCACTCTGTGAACTGGAATGAAAACAGTCTGTCACGGGTACCATCACACACCCACACAACGCTGATTGGTTGTTGCCGCACAGCCACATGCAACATCGCCTGAAGAGTTCAAAATTTTTAACTTTGGTGAGTAAGCGACGAGCGACGTGCTCGTCCAGGCGCGTCCGTTGCGTCGTGGGAGGGTTAACCCCGTCCATCACGGCTGTACATTGACTTTACATGGAGAGTGGTCGCCAAGGTCGCAAAGTCACGTTCGGTGTGTATGCACCTTTGGTCTGATGTGGAGACACAGCTGACCTTTGAGTGGTCAGAGTAGGGAGCTGTCATGGTTGCCACTTGTTTTAGTTAGTGTGTGTTTACCTCTTGTAATGTATCTTGTTCCTTGTGTTGCATTTGGTTTCCTAATCATTCCTAATCAGTGTTGCTTTACCCTTGTTACCCTGGTCTTGTCCACCTATGTGATTGTCTCACCTGTGCCACATCAGTCTCATCTGTGTTTGATCACCTCCTTCTGTGTATAAAGCGTGTCTGCTCCTCTGTGTCAGTTTGACCTGCGTGAATACTGCATGTTTCCTGTCTGCCATGTCTTCATGCTCCTTGTGTTCTCCAATGCTTTTGAGCTTTTTTTATAAGTTCCCTTGTTTCTTAAGTTTTGAATTTTTATACATTTTGCAGTAACTTTTTGTTGGATCCTGCTTTTCTCTCATTTACATGACAATGTTGTCACCAGAAACGGAAAGGTTTTTCCTTTGCATTTTTTAAAGCACTCCGTGTTCACATGAAGACGGTGTGATAACGATGTGCATTTCACATTGATCTGCAAGAATGACTGAAAACGCAGTAGAGTATGGGCGCTGCAAATCCACATTTTGTTGGAGGAGCGATAACAAACCGAGCACATCTAGGTGCACATGCTTCCTTTATCTGAAAGAGTACTGCACATGCGCAGCGTGTCTCCCTTTTCCCTGACAACGGCGATCCTGTTCACATGGAGACCACAACAAAAACATTTTCAAAACATTTCACTCTGGACCCCAGTTTTAGAAGTTTGTGGAAACAGACACTCTGGGCACCGTTCTCATGTAAACGGAAGGTGCAAACGCAACAAAGACTCTCCATTTTAACCGTTTTCTCTGTCATGTAAACGGGTAATTAAGACTTGAGTTAATTTTTGCTGAAATTGCGTCCTCTTTTTGTTAACCTTTAGAAAACCATCACAGGGGGCACTGATGTGAAAATGAAACACCTCTTTTTGTCAGCCCCGTTATGCTAAATGACTTCCCAAACTCTCCTCTGCTTCAACATTTTGTTTTCCTGCTAACGACCATCTTTCCTTAATGTAACAAAAAGCCACAAAAGGGTCTATCACAGCTCGATCGCCTTTGATTCCTCCTTTGTTTGTGAGGGTGCTACTGTAGTTATGGCAGTTGGTAACGTGGGAGGTAAAGGGGATTGGTGTCAAGGCCTCAGGCGTAGGGTTTGGACCCTTAAACTTCATTGCAAGTAAACACCTATGAATGATGTACAGATAACGCTGCTGGTGGTGCAGACAAGTAGTCAAGAATGATGAAGGGCGAAGCGCTCACCGGGCCAAACCTGACCTGACTGTAGTTCAACGCAAACACCTGAAAGAGGTTCTGATACAGTCTATACTGTAATAGAAAACATAGCAGGTAGTATCCAAACAGTGCAGAGTCATGCCTGTCAAGTTTCCTTTATTTTGAAAGCCAACCCCTGTCTCTGTTTCAGGCTCGTGTTTCCGTCTGTCCTGCCTCTGTCTTGTCACACCTTGCTCTTGATTGTCACCCACCTGTTTCCCATCACCCCTCGTTGCCTCTTTTACTTAACCTCATGTGTCTCACTGTCTTGTTGCCAGTTCGTCGCACTTCATTCATTCTTCACTTCACATCATTTTTTGGATCCTGTTGCCTTTTTCTGATTGCCTACTCTTGTACCAAACTCTTGCCTGATTTTTGATTAAACCTTCTTGCCCACTTTTACCAACTGTGTTTGTGCCGTGCATCTGTGTCCGCCTTTTCTGTGCCACGTTTCATTACATGCAGAGTCGAGCAAAGTTAAACAGAAACCACAAATGGAAAAGTTGCTCTTGGATTTCATCATAACCTAGTTGGCTGCTGCCATCTTTTGTACCACAAATGCTAGCGGTGCTAGAGTCAGTGCTCATATTTCTCAAAGCCTGAACAGCTGACTTGCAGGTATAACAAAGGTTTGCATCGACACCTTGATAAGCAAGCGGGCCAGCACTTGAATAAGCTCACAAAGAAACATCAGATCAAAAGAAAAACAGAAAGACTTGCATCACCAACCTGTTATGATGAGCCATTAATTTAGTTACCTTTTAATTTTGCACTTTTGCTTTTTAATAACTTCTCACTAAACTGATTAATCAGCTCTGAATACTTTTTAAACCCCACTGACACCCTGAGTTACACTATTTGATTAAACAAACACGTGACAAACTTCTCATGGACAAAATGGTCAATCTAGCAGCTCATGTTTACTCAGTCAAGCTGCTGCAGTGTCTTTGGTTTTTCACCTGTTCTGTTTCTCGTTGTCCAGCAGCCTCTGGATCTCCCTGGTCCTCCTCTCAGCCTGGTTTTTCTCGTCCTCCAGGGTTGATCTCCAGGCGTCCCACTGCCTCTCTTTCTCAAGCAGCTCATCATTGAGGGTCTCGAGCTCCAAAACTTGCTCTTCCAGCATCGTGCAAGTTGTTTTTAATGTCTCAAGGTTCTGTTAGAAAAAAAAGAGATTTGGAAGAGAAATACCACAGTTTACACTCAAAGTCGGCCAAGGACAAAGACAACACCTCAAGCTGTGTCTGTCTCAGGAGGTAGGACTTGAAAAGGAGAGATGAAGAAAGCAATGTAGTTTGACAGCATGATATATGCACTATAACCTACAACTCATGAGTTAAATATACTCTAAAGAACTACCTCTCATACAAAAAGAAAAAGTCTAAGTAAATAAAAAGATCTTTTAAGAGAAAAAACAAATAACTAGGAAGCACTGGGAGAGTGCAAACCTCCGCCAAAGTAGCTCACATATCGCTGTTACAGCTATTAGCAATAGATCCATCATAAAGTTACCATGATAATATGATTCATTGACCCTGAAAACCCACACCTAACTTTCAGAATCATGTTGATATCATTAGTTAGACAGTGACTGAGCAAATACGATTGTTCGCTAATGGCGGTTATCTGGATCACCACCAAAATCTAATCATTTTTTAGTTGGGCCATTACCAACATCTCCAGAAATTTTCAGCAAAATCCATCCAGTAGCATAATCTTGCCAAAAACAAACAAACATACGCCGGAAAAAACACAACCTCCTGGGCGGAGGTAATAAATCTTATGTAATCATAAAATGAGAGAAACTGGGATGTTCTGGCCTCTGATCTCTGGGTTTGTTATATTGGGAAAACAAAAATACATAAACAACCACCACATTATTTTACATCCTTACATTTTCCTGCCAATTGATGACCAAGGTCATAATGTTATCAAAAGAGCAGCATTAAAAGGGTTGAACTTTCATGATGTTTCCTGAAACAGAGGTTTAAAAGCAGAAAAAAGCATAATACAGCACAACATGTCCACTCCCCTCTCTCTTCCCACAGAGTCTGTGGGCAGATACGCAGACACAGAGGTTAAGCTAAAGCCAATTTGATGGGAGCATCTTTTCTTACATGTCAGGGATGAAATCTGATTAGCCACACAGCACCATACCTAAAATAGATTACGATGATCTCACAGAGGCATAGGAGGGACGCTAAATGAGAGATTTGCACTCAGCACACATTTCTCAGTGTTATTCTAAGAGCCAGCACAAAGCACTGTTTTTTATGTCTTCTTTAGACAAACCATCGGCAGACAAATATAGCCTATACTGATGCTGCAGCAACACCACGGCCCTCTGAAGTCCAACGCTTCCACAGCTGACACGACCTGGGAGTGATGGGGATGACACATCCCTCCCACACACCACCCCATCCCTCGTCTATGACTTCCATAGCTGGTTACACAACCAGCAAGACTGAGAGCGCTACAGCACACCCACACACAAATCCTCCCACAAGGGCCGAGCACATCACACAGCCTCCTCGCTCTCTCGCTCTCTCTCACTGCTGCATCCAGAATACAGCACATAACAATACGGAAATATTCCCAGGGTTACACTTGCCTGATTTACACTTAACACTGTCGAAGCAGGGAGAGATGTCTAGGTCACCTGTCAAAGGTAGAGAAATCACAAAGTGTGAGTAAGTGAAACCTGATGTCTGACTGACTGTGTGGGAGCTGGGCGCAGGGTGGGACTTAAAGAAGAGCAACAAACACAACTGTATTAAGAAACTTGTCATTTATTTAAAGCAGACAATTTATGATGGCTTTCATTTTTAAGATCTTTCACCCCAAAGAAAGAGAGGAAGAATGGATCTATCAATTTATCAATCAATCTATCCGTCTGTCTGTCTGTCCATCCATCCACCCATCCATCCATCCATCTCTCTCTCTCGCATACATATTCATATGGTAAAGACCCTGCTGAAATAATGCAGTCACATGAGTTGAACACTTGACGAAGCACCTCTGCACTTTGGTGCCTTCTCCTCGACTGCATGGCTTGGCTGAAAGAGTTAGTAAGCTACTTTGCACATGACCGACACACAGCCCGGTCTTTGATTTTAATTTTGCCATCAACGGTGTAGAACCAAAAATACTTCCACACAGCGCTCCTCAGATGATTCGGTGTTGTTATTATCTGTCCTCCATTTTATTAAAATGTACCTCACTCTTTGTTTACTGAGGCCAAGACATCAGTGTATGTGGCTGAGGGTCAAGTTGTGCTGAGAGCGCCCTCTGTTGGATCAAACGGTCCACTGCCTGCTCCAGGCAGGCAGTGGACCGTTTGTGCTACTACACTTAATATTTACCTCCGCCAAGGAGCTTATGTTTTTGCCAGGGTCTGTCTGTGTGCTTGTTTGTTTGTTTTTTTGTTTGTCTCTTAGCAAGATAACGCAAACACTATTGGATGGATTTCCATGAAAATTTTACCAGAGGTGTGGTTTGGTCCAAGGAAGAAGCCATTACATTTTGGTGCTGATCCGCATCTTTGTCTGGATGCAAAAAAATTCCCAAAATTTGTGAAAATCCTATGAGTTAAAATTGGGCCGTATTTTAAAAAAATGATATCTCTGACACCACTTCATGGAATTGCTTCAAAATTTACAGGATAATATATATAATAACACTCTATCATCACAGTCAATTTCATCTGGATCCGATCCAGATTCACGTCACAAAAAACCAATGAAGTTTATAATAGGAAATCCCATTCATTTCTCCTCGGGTGCTCTGAGGGTTCCGTCCCCTTTACGTCATTATGGGAAATGTAGTTTATTTGCAAACTCACGTCAATGTTTTTCAAGCCTATGTCAATACATTACTCAGCCTCCCTGCCAGCGGAGGACTCCTCCACATGGACAGACATGAGCAGAGACTCAGCTGTCATATCAGAGCGCATGCTGATCCAGAATTGTATCTTGGCGGAGGTCTGCGCTCTCCGAGTGCTTTTCTAGTTTACATTATTTGTAATATTTATTTACACTTCGAGTACAGACTTTTTTCCCCATACTCATACCGATTTTCCAATATGGAGTGTAAGGTGACAGCCCTTGACTGAACTAAATTAAATAACCTGGAGTGAGAGACTTTATAACATGACCATTTACTGAAAAGACCAGAGCTAGCCTGTGTTATCACTCAAACATTGCATAATTAAGAATGTTTTCCATTTTGTACTGTTCATGTAGATCTTTATTGGCTGTGAACAAAAATAAATAGCAACACAAACCCATAACCAGTACAAGACCACAATCAGCAGGATGGTCCCACCTGTTTTTGGTTGTTAAGCTGCATTTCACGGTCTGCCACCTCGCGACGCAGCCTGTCCACATCCTGGCTCAGGTGCAGTCGATCCTCTCTCTCATCAGAGGCCTCATCCAGCTGCTTGGACAGGTAGAAGTTCTGGCGGTTCAGCTCGGCGTTTTCCTGAGTCAGTGTGGTCAGCTGCTCCTCGAGATCTGTGATCACCTGCAGGAAGCAAACAGTAAACTCAGTATGGAAGCTTAATGAGAAGAAAGTTTACTGAGCGAATATTAAAAATATAGCTGTTATACAACTTTCAAATACACTCACAAACCATTTTATTGAGTGCATTATCAACATTTTTAAGTGAATTATTACATCTGCCAAGGAGGTTATGTTTTTGCAGGGCATATGTTTGTTTGTCTGAGATTACGAAAAAACAACTGGACAGACTTTGCTGAAATTTTCAAGCGTTGTTGCTAATGGCCCAACTAAAAATTTATTAGAATTTGGTGGTGATCCAGATAACCGCCATTAGTGAATGATCATATTTGCTCAATAACTGTCTAACAATAATGAGATCAACAAGATTCTGAGTTCTAGGTGTGGGTTTTCAGGGTCATGAATCATATCATGATGGTAACTTCATCATGGAACCATTGCTTATAGATGTAACAGCAATGTGTGAGCCATTTTGGCAGAGGTTTGTGCTCTCCAAGTGCTTTCTAGTTAGTAATGTGTTGGACCACTTTTGCCTTCAGAACTGCCTTAATTCTCCATGGCAAAGATTCAATAATGTTCTGGGGACATTGCTGAAAGATTCTGGTCCATTTTTACATGATAACATCATGCAGTTGCTGCAGATTCATCGGCTACACATCCACACATCCATGATGTGAATCTCCCATAACGCCAAATCCAAAGGTGCTCTACTGGATTGAGATATGGGGCTCTAATTTCGTAGACCAGGTGCAGGCGGGGCGCACCTGCCCTGCGCCGCGCCTGCGCCGAGCCAACAGGTTGTGTCCAGGGCATTTTGCAAGTTTCGTGCACGGCGCAGACTGGCGCAGGGAGGCGCACCCACGCCTCTGTCTCTCCCACCGACGCAAATGGCAGAGAGGGAGAAGAGGAGGCATGAGTGGGTTTAACACAGCTGAGTGTGATCTTCACCAGTCAAATGAACGCCTCTCCTCGGCTTTAAATGCGCCGCGGGCGAGGCGCGGTGACAATTTCACCTCGGTGGAGAAGATGGTCAGAGTCGCTGTCACTTTTGCAGCAACTGGGAGAGTGCAGGGGCCACCGGGTCGCGCATCGGAGTCCACAATGCGCGTCACCGTGTGGACCACCTCGCGGGACAGATGTAATCTGTCCCTGTGTCATATTAGGAGTACAAAATTAAGTGATAATTTCATTTAAACACAGCAGCAGGCTAATCCATTCACCATGCTTGTGATCCACCCGCATTCCTGGACTGTAATCGCCAAATAGCAGAACCTTAGGTGAAAATATATCTCCTCCTCATCCTCCTTGCAATAATATACTCCATCTTTTTAGATCACGTTACGAACAAAGATTAAAACAGAGAAATATGGGCAATCACAGGTTAATCCTTAAGACACCGAGTGACTTACATTTATTCAGCGAGCGTCTCTCTCTTTTTTTCTTTTCTATTTAATTTCATGAGATGAGAGAAGCCGGATACTCCTAATCGGATGATGTGGCTGTTTGTGGTTGGCTGAGAGATGTGAACTCGTTAGTTATGACAAACGTCTCTGATCTGACATCAGATGTGACGGGACAATTAATATAGATACAAATGTATGTGCTGGTTCAGACGGTTACATTAAATAGTGGTTGTTGGGATTGTTTATTGCATTGAAATGTGCCTGACACTCTGGATACCTGCCTGTGAGGTTTTGGTGACGTGTGCGCCCTGTGCGCCTGTCAGCCAAATTACCACTGCACGGGGTGCACCTCTCCTGCGCCGAGAATAGACCAGGTTGGAGCTGGCGGGCTTTCAGCGCACCTTCCGTGCGGTTTTATGGCACGAAATTGTCACTGTGCCAAGCTGAATCTTTCGACACCTCTCCCTGGTTTGCCATCACACCCATCTCGGCGCAGCCGGTCTAACAAATTGCCAAATTGGCTGCGCACAGCGGTGCAACGGATGAAATTACCACTGTGTGGGGTGCACCACCCTGCGCCACCCTAAGTTGTGCCAGGAAATTAGAGCCCATAGTGACTATGGAGGCCATTGGAGCACGATTGGCATGTCCAAGAAACCTGTGTGAGATGATCTGAGCTTTGTGACATGTTTTATTATCCTGCTGGAAGTAGCCATCAGAGGATGGGTACACTGTGGTCATAAAGGGGTGGGTATGGTCAGTAACAACACACAGGTAGGCTGTGGTGTTTAAACAATGCTCACTTAGTGCTAAGGGGTGAAAAGTATGCCAAGAAAATATCCCAAACACCACACCACTGTTGATATAAGGCATGATAGGTCCATGTTTTCATGCTTGTTTTGTCAAAATCTGATCCTAACAGTCTGAATGTTGCTGTAGAAATCAAGACTCATTAGACCAGGAACAATTTTACAATGATCTTTTGTCCATTATTGGTGAATACGTGCAGCTGTAGCCTCAGTTTCCTGTTCTTAGCTAACAGGGGTGGCACTCGGTAAGATCTCCTGCTGCTGCAGCCCTATCTATAATAATAATAATAATAGATTTTATTTATAACGCACTTCACATTTGAAAACAAATCTCAATCTTCTTCAAGATTCAATGTGTCAGAAATGGTCTTCATCTTTTATTTGAATGAATGGTTATTTGAGTTACTGTTGCCTTTCTGAAATGTCACATTCAAAGTCACTTAAATCCCCTGTCTTCTCTCTTCTGATGCCCAGTTTGAACTTCAGCATGTTGTCTTGACCATGTATATATGCTCAAATGCATTTGGTTGCTGCTTGTGATTGGTCGACTAGCTACTCGCTCAGACAAGCTGAACATGTATACTTAGTAAAGTGGCAGGTGAATGTATTTCCATTTACTTTAGTTGACTAGACTGTATAAAGCATTGCAGTCTAGTTTGACAAATTATAAGTTTGTTTTACTAAGACTGAATGAATTGTAGAGCTAATCTCTGGCATAGATGGCACAGTTTTACCTCTGATTATTTTAGTCATTTAATGGCTGACGCATTTACTTAATGAAATGTTCTGAAAAGGCTCTTCACTGAATCACAACATTACACTATTTGTTTCATAACACAAAAGCAGGAAGATATCACAGTACAATTATACCCTCATCCCTTATAGAACAGCACTGTACATATTGTTGCTCATCCACAGGAAAACTTTGCCTGACACCCCACACAGTCTAAATTCAGCTGCTGCATTATTACATGACACTGATATCTAGGTTAGTGATATAACAAGGTAATCACTTTGTTTGTTACATTTATACTTGCTAAACTCGGAAAGCAATTGGAACAGGCAAGAGGCTAATCATTTCAACAGCATGAGAACATTTCTTCTGCTATTAACTGTGATTACTGTGCATACTGTGGAGAAAGGCGAGTGAGAGGCTACCTGCCACAAGCCTCTTATTTTTAGCTCCCATGTCATCATGTGTAGCATGCAGAACTTCCAAGAGGAAGTGGGTGAAGTGGGGTGGGATGGGTGGGTGGTGGCGGAAGTGAAAAAAGCCTTTTAGTGCATAAATAAGCTGTCTGTTCTGTACTGACTCCATCCCTCTGCTTCTCCCTGAAAAACAGAAACTATATATTCTGATGCACAGTTTGTAAAAACATGCTGCCGGCAGAGCGTTCGAAAGAGAGAGTGGCGTCATCACAGATGCCAATGGGCCAATTATTTGACAGCAATGGCGGATCATGGAGCTCTCAGTAGTTCCAAACAATGCAACCGAGGCAATAGGAGTCCTATGGGGAAATAATGCATGTTTCTCGCATTTATCGAAGGTCTATTGACAGGTAGGAAACAACAGTTGATATTTTAATGATGGTCATTTTACAAGCACATTTGAATCAAATTTACAATGTAATTTAAAGCATGATAGCTCATCACTTTAAACAAAATACTAATTTCAATGTGGTCACTGGTCTACTTCTTGTTGTATCTTAAATCCTTGATGAAAACTCTTTTGCATTAGGACTGTGTGGTTAATCTGAAAACAACTGGATTGAATAAAATGTTTTTAAGAAATCATGTAAGCCGTTGTTTTATTGCTTAATTTTCGTCTAACATAAGAAAGTATGGATAAGTAGTCAACCAAAAAAAAAATAACACCCCGTGGGTTGGTTTTCCTCCTGTCCTCCCGATACATACACTTACACACATAGATACGATAAATTAGATAAAATATTTCATACTTCACAAGACAGGTTCCTACATGTTTTAATTTAATAAAACTGCGTTACAGCATAGGCACTGTCCTTGAAACATCTGAACATGTTTTCCTACTCAGGAAAATCACAGGTTTCTTCCTTCTTTGTCTGAAATGTTACAACAAAATAAGTCAATAATTTTCCAAATCACATACACTGATGTTATAAACAAGGAAATTTAATGACGATACAGTGTCAAGCAATGTTTGCTAGTCAAGAACGTAAAGTAAAGCTAGTTTACTGTCCCCGTTCTTCCTTTTCAGAGGAAATTTCAGCAATTTTAAAAGCATTATCGCAATGACAATGTTCCTACACAAGCGCATAGAATATGTACCACGTTGGAATTTGCCTAAGTCAATGTATGAATGTAAAAAACTGAAAATATTGATAAGTAATTACCAGAAACTGTGGCTATGCAGTTCATTTAAATGGCCCGCCAAGCTTTGTTTGGAACTATTCGGCTGCTACATGAACCACGTGACCCTCTGCGTTCTGACCCCTCTCAAGGAAAACAACAAGAGATTCTGAGCAGAGACTTACTCACTGTCAGCTCCACCTGCCTTCACTGTATCCCATTTGTTTAAGATTACAGACCCTGTTTAATAAAGAAGATGCTTCATGAGGTGCAATACCTCATTAGCAAACCGACATCTCTGTTTAGCAGACACATTTCAAATAATGAGGGATAAAAAGCTCTTAAAAGTGGATTTGCTGGTTTGTGCGGAGAGCTTGTCACGACACATTCAATAATCCAAACATCTGCAGGGCAAACATTTTATGGGGTGTCATCTTAATATAAAAAAAATCTTATTTTGTCAAACAGTGAAAGAGGTGAAAGCGGGTCCCTACACCAGTGTTATTTTTGTTGACTAATTAAGTTCTTAAACAGCCTTTTTTCCCCTGATGAAACGAGACAGTAACTAATAAAAACAAGTGCACATAGACAAAAACTAAAACTACATCAACTGACATTTTCGTCAACAGATAAAAAATAGACAAAATGTTTGACAGAGACTTAATCCAATCAGACCTAATTTGGTCATGTAGAAAGTAGGAACAAGTTAGGAATATATCCAATCACAGATACTTTGGTTGTGTGGAAAGGTTGGATGAGTTAAGAGGGACATCCAATCACAACTGCCTTAGCTTCATGGTGGTGGTATAAGTTGGGGAGCAATCCAATCAGAGCTACTCTCTTTATGAACTGATATATTCACGTAGAGCAGGTTCACTATTTGTTGTCAATTCTGGTATTGTAACTGAGATGCTCTGCCAGGTAACCTAAATAAAGGTGACTGCATTTCACACAAAAGTTAAATTTGTTTGTTAATTTATATATTCAAACTTTACTAGCGTTCAGTAAAGAGTTATTAGATGTTTCATTTTATCCAAGCGTAAACCAGGACTTCAAAAATTCAAGGAAACATAAAAAATGCCTTACACTTTACATTTCATATTTTAGTCGACTAACTTTACAGTAGATTTCATCGACTAAATTTTAAAACAATTTAGATGACTAAATTATGACTAAAACTAAAAGATGTTTTAGGCAAAAGACTATCACTAAAACAAAATTAAACAGTGCTGTCAAAATTAAATGTCCTCCACGGCTTAAAATTTTTTTGGCTGCTCCATAATGGGGGTTTGGGAAATGTAATTTCACTTTACAGCAAGAGATTTGGCATCAGAATGGAGAGCAGTGGTGTTTGGTAAAACATTAAGTGTTTCCTAGCTATGACAAACAAGCTGTGATTGTCAAAGCTGTTCAGTCTTTGCAGCTACCACAACAAGAAATGTGCTGTTACAGCAATAAAAATCAAGGATTTCACTGGCTGTGTAAACCTTAGAAAAAATCTGAGACACTGTGGGTGCTGAAGTAAAAAAGTAAGGCTGAGGGTGTTAAAAAATTGAATTTGTTAAACAGGCAAAACATTTGCATCAGAATTTCCTCAACTGAAGCATAAAAAGCCTGATTGATGATACAGAAAAATATCTTCAGTTCAACTCTCTGTCTGTATGCCTGCCTGTCCGTCTGTCTGTCTGCCTGTCTATCTATCAGACTTTCTGTTATCAGCATATCACATTGTCTGTTTGCCTATCAATTAATAAATCCATCAATTAATCAAACATTTTTTTCTATCTATCTATCTATCTATCTATCTATCTATCTATTTATCGATCTATCTATCTATCTATCTATCTATCTATCTATCTATCTATCTATCTATGTGGTGTCAGCTCATTGTACTTCTGTCTAATTCACTAAACTAACTAAACCAATAGATGGGCCATCATTTATTCTTAGCAGGTCATAAATAGAGCATTTAAAGCCTTGCTTGTCGCAGATTGTAACTGAACATCAGCCAGATTAATCTATTGCCAGTGCTTTCTGAACAGTTTGTGAGTGGGAGGATCTTAAAAGTAGGGCAAAGAAAAGACGTAGAACACATTATGGCCTGAGTGTTTATGAAAAATATGTATATGGTACTTGGGTTTGGGCTCTGCAGTAATAAAAATAATATAAAATCACATAATATAACATAGAATAGGATCAAAAACTGCCATGGGAAAAAGTACTCTAATACGTTTGAGCCTTGTGACTGTGCAGCCAACAGAAATAGCCGAACCTTAATAATGTTTACATAACATATGGAATTTAATTATAATATGCCTCTACTCTTGCCCTTATTTATTATGTAACAGCATAAAATTTACCATTCACAGAGTGTTGGCTATTACGCTTCCTTTTATTTATGATAAGTTAAGAATTTTAATGAGGCCATAAAAGGTATCGTGCCTTTGAAAAGTGCTTTTTGTAGGCATCATTAGCATGCTGACTTCACATGAAGCCTCATTACATGAAGCTGTGGTGTCACAGTGCTGTAGTCCTGTAGAAAAGGAAAGACGTAATTACCTTTAAAAAAATGTATTTTTCTAAGCATTGTGCACCCTGCTTTGTCATCATCTTTGGGATGAGACTGCTGTGTTACTGAGTTAGACTGCATTATTGCCAGGTAAACAAACATCTATACAATGTGTGCCTGACAGGGAAAAACCTGCACCCTGCTGCTCCGAGCTGTGAGAGAGTGGGGGTGGTCCGGTGGAGTAGCCAGAGCTGACAGTGAGTGTGGATGCAGACAGAGGAGCTGAGACATGGAGGAGAGGTCAGAGAAAGCTGGAGGGAGCGTTTTTGCAAAAAAAAAAAAAAAAAAGCGTTTATAAGAAACAACATCTTGCTGATTCCTTGATGAAGGAGAAAAAGGAACTGCAGAATAGGTGACCATTATTTTGAGGACTATTTTTCTTTCTCTGAAGATTTTTTTCTTTCTTCCTGCAGCGTTCCCACTCTTTTCTAGAAATTATTTTCCAGGACTTTTCCAAGACATCACATGGGTGTTGACAACTACTTTCAATAGAAAGAAGCTAGCTAAAAACTGCATGAAAAGTTGCTAATCTCTTCTCTGGGGTTTCTTTGGGAAAAAGTAGGTCCTCACTGGGGTCTGACAAGTTTGTAAATCTAGAGACAAAGTCATGTGGAAACACTGGGTAGCAGGACTGCTCTGGGGGGGCCATGCAAATTTGATTGGGGCAGAGGCAGAGAAACTCTGCAGCTCAGTACTGAGAGAGCAGACATGTAGGCTGTGCACAAATTATTTAACCTGTTCGCCTTCACTAACAAGGTCGATAGAAGCAGAGGGAGCAAAAATAATTTTCCAGGACAATTCTAGCTTTTCCAGGACGTTTTACTTTTTTTTCTCATTTTCCATATGTTTTCCATGACTGGAAAATTGGTTAATCATTTTCCAGGTATTCCAGGTTTTCCAGAACGCATGGGAACCCAGTCCTGGGAAAAGTGTCTTGGGGATCCCTCTCAGTGTTTGGCAACGCTTAATGCCCCTGCTCTTCAAGACTGCCAGTTAACTCTGTTTTCCAACAAACAACCTGGACAGACCCCATCCTCATTCCATGATTCCCTGCTCTTCATACCGCAAATGACTAAAGTCAGTTATTACAAGTTATTACCTCCACCAAGGACATAATAACTACTTAGCGGAGTTACAAACAAATCTGCTTGCTTGTTTGTTAGTAAGATTATGCAAAAACTACTGTACTGAAATTTTAAGGGAGTGTTGGTAATGGCCCAACTTAGAAATGATTAGATCTTTTTTGTCCTTGGCCTGCCTTCCAGCCATGAAACCCTTACACACTCACAGCTTATTCTCTTATGGTCAAAGTCAATACAAAAGAAAACTGTATACACTGGTCAGTTGAGAGATGCAAATGCTACCGATTGGTTTGAAGGATGGCAGGGTTTTTCACTTTAAATTTTTGGTTTTTTTATTTGTTTGTTTTTCTTAAATTTTGTTTTATTTATTTACTTTTAATTTTACACCTTTTTTCTTCTCATCCTTTTTTTTTTTTAAATTATTATTTATTAATTATTATTATCATTATCTGTCTGCTTTTTCAAATAAGGTTCCAAATAATGATGGCATATTGTGTAGTTTGTTTGTAAATATTGTAAACTGTTCAATAAAATCTTGTGAAAAGAAAAAAAAGAAATGGTTAGATTTTGGTGGTGATCCAGATAACCGCCATTAGCGAATCATCGTTTTTGCTCAATAACTGGCAAACTAATAACAATATCAACATGATTCTGAGTGCTAGGTGTGGGTTTTCAGGGTCAAGGAATCATATTGTGATGGTAACTTTATCATGGACCTACTGATTATAGATGTAACAGCAATATGTGAGCTACTTAAACGGAGGTTTGCCCTCTCCGGGTGCATTCTAGTTAAGTTTGCAATGATAAGAAAGTTCATCTGTCTGGGGACCACTGACAGTGAAAACTGTCTCAACTCAACTTCAGATCAACCTACTGAAAGATAAGGATGGGACTTAAGGCCCTCTGACCATCAGCGACACTGCAAAGGCTTGTGCCCATGTCAATCACGTCCATAACATTCTTAAACCTTTAATCTTTTCAATAAAAATAAAAAAGGGTGCGATTTTTAACACACTGCCCCATCCCCCACCAGACCACCACCACTATGAAAGCATTTACATATATTATAGATTTAGACTCAAACTGTTCGCCAAACAAGGCTGTAGATATGTTTATTTGGGCTGTAGAAATTTTCCATACCCTTCACCTAGTCATATTACTTCCAGGTTTCCTGCAACAACCCTCAAGTGGACACTCAAGGAAGTACATTTTTTGGCACTTCAGCTTCATTTTTAAGCCCTGGAGGTTGCTGCTTCCTGAAAATAGATAAAATTCTGGCTTTAAAGTTGGAGAAAAGTTTTGGAAATAAGTAAAGTGGATTGGTTTACTCTGTGAATCGTTGTTGACTTTGTCCATGGCTTTGTTAATGAGGTTTGTTTCTCTAGCTGTATTTTCTTAAAGGTCCCATGTCCTGGTGTGTTTAAGCATTTACATCATGTCTTGGGTGTCTGTTAAGCAAGGATTTGATTAAAGTTGAATTAAAAAAATGAAAAGTTTTGTCTCTTTAAAGAACTAATTGCAGCTCTTTTCCCTCCCCTTTGGAAATGCTAGGGGTGAGGAGGCTACGTGAGGCTTTGATAATGAGCTCTGTGCTGATTAGCTGCCCAAACAATGACTGATTGGATGGTGACAGGCCATGGAGTGGACTTTCAAAACAGCCATGGCATCTGCCGAGGATGAACAGAAAACACACATGAAGGTGGAGGCAGTTTCTCGATTACATAACGAACCACAGGAAGTAAATAACAGAGTTTTTTAAGGGGCATTTTCTTTGAATAGACATAGAGCATTTCTCAGTGTACTGAGAGTTTAGTTCAAAGGTGTCATGTTCATCTGCTCCCCAAGCCCCTTTTAACAACACTGAAACCAAAGAAAATTGATTTGGCACATGGGACATTTAGATACATAATGATTTATATACTTTGGTATTGTAATGAAAACTTTACAATGATGCATTTGAGAGAAGTTTCTCTGTTATCATGAGCTTTTGTGGCACCTATTAATGCATCTATTAAAGTCACCAGTTAATATATACCTTCATTAATTCATAACATTGAGACTGTTATGACAGAGTAGGGAAAACAAGATGGTGTGGTCTGATCACATACAGATTGAAAGAGATTCATGGATAATTTTCTTTTCCAATTAGTAACAATATATTTTTTTTTTTAAACAGCTTCAAGAATGAATACGAAACATTCAGCACTCTGAAGACACATTCAAACTCAGAAATGTGACTGAAAACATGGTTTAGAAGAGCGGCAGCAGATAAAATCATGTGTGGTTTGGTGGAATTTGGATTTGTTCAGGGTGGTTATTGAAGAGGGAATAAAGGATTTTTTGGAAATGTTTTATGAGCCAATGGGACTTTGCCTAAATGGCAATAACTGAAAAGAGAGATGGAGGGGGTGAGATGGGTCCTCTGTGATCAGGGTGGGTTTCCTGATCATAGAGCGGTGATACAGTTCAGAGGGGTGTTTGTGCTGAATTGATGATTAACACAGGGGGAGTTTTATGTTTGATACAGAGGAAGCTGTACCAGCACGAAATGTTAGAAGTAAGTATGGATTCAATCAGTGAAGTGTAAACCAGAGCTTGTCCTCTGACATTACAGTTTACTAAGTTTCCTCAGCAGGTGGAGGTGTTTTTGTGCTTTTTATAAACTGAGTCAACATGATATTTCAAAGATATCAGTTAATGCTGTTTATTTTGTTTGCTTTACTCTTAGCATTTTCCCTACTGTGACCATGTTGATAGTTTACCTCTCACACAACAGGCATTTAATATACACCCTGAGCACTCTTTAGTCTACTTATCTCTGCCCACCTCACGTCCTTCACCCACACACCCAACACAGCTTTTGTTTGATTTCCAGCTTTTCTTGCCGCCATCATTGTAAGCCTCCTCCAGACGTGCCTTCCTGTAGTTTGTTCGGCCCAGTGTTGCGCTCATGATGGATTCATGTTGGGTTTTGGATATATGTATGTGTATATATGTGTATATGTGTATTTCATATATGTAAATATGTATATAATCATATATGTGTATCTAAATAATGAAGTGTTTGGCTTCAGCCTGCTCTGTTCTTAAGTGTCTTGAGATAAAACTTGCTATGAATTGGCACTTTACAAATAAAGATTGATTGATTGAGATTGACTGATTGAGCTGCATACATGCAAGTGCAGAGTATATACAAGAGCACATACGAAGCTGGGGGACGCAAATGCAAACATGAGGACAAACAGAAGGCAAATATCCGGCCACAGCTAATTATGTTTAACAGCAGCTGTCAAAATTATATGTGTCTGGCCCGACCACCAGAACACTGTCTTACACAAACTAGTCCATAATGAAAAACTATATTAGGGACTTCTGAAGTAATGCTTTCATCTGCTGGGCAGAGTGAAAAAGCAAAATTAATAAAGAATGAACAGCTTACCGCACAGCTGTCCCTCAGGGCATCAAACTTGCGTTGGATCTCGTCTCTGTGTGCCTGTCACGTACAGCGAGACAAAGGAGCAAATGATTTTACTGTTCGCTTCATTTGAAAGCAAGGAAAACTTCATCCCTGATGCTGCTTCACTTTCTCTTACTCTGAGCACGGTGATCTCCTCCTCAGCTTCTGCCGTGGTCTCCTCCAGCTCAGTCTTGGCCTGCTGTAGTTGGCTCTCCAGCGCATGGCGGGCTGCTTGTAGGTTGCTGATCTGTGATTCACGCTCTTGAAGTGAAAGGGTCAGCTCCGTCACCTGACGCTTGATCTCCAGCTTTTGCTCCTCATTCTCCAGTCCAATCTACAGAGGGAGACAGAAATGGGCCATCCAGAGTGATTCACCCCGTCATTTGACACCACTACCCAGTGGATGGATAGATGATTTCATGTCCAGACCTTTCCTGTTACAAAAGTGTAAAATCATGTTTTTAGGGTTTTTACCATGAACAGAATAATATTATATTTTTTTTGGTGTGGGGTCAAAAACACTGGTGATCCATGTCAGTTACTCAATAGTACTTCAGATGTAGAGCCCCATTGCTTTAGCTTTTTAGAGTCCAGAATCCTCTAACTCTCTCATGTATGAACATCAAACCCTTGTCTAGTATTATTCACAGCACCTTGAAAGACTTCAGACATAGTCCTCTCATATAGAAGGGTATGTTCATGATTTAAAACTATAAATAAAATGATTTTTCAGACCTTTGAAGACCACTGAAAGAAATATCAACATTGGCCCTTAACTGTAAGGTAATGAAACACATTTATTTTTATGTTCACTGCAAAAACTCAGATCTAAGGAAGTTAATTTGTCTAATTTTGAAGTCTAAAAATCTCACTAGACTAACTGTAAGCTAAATGTCCTGCTAAATGTCGTATTTCAATTTATAAATACAAAATAAAGCCTCAATTGCTTATGATTAGTAAAATATCAACCAATGAAATGTAGCAAATTTCAACAGTATGATGTCTTAAAAATAATATGTGCAATCTTAAGGACCCATAATATCTGAATTTAAGAACCTCAAGGAGTAAATTCAGCTTGTTTCGTTGGCAGATGCTTTCTTCCAATTACAATTTTTTGTTTTTAATTTAATTGTAATAAGATAACCATCTGGACTTGTTGATTGAATATGAAATTTGAGAAACTAGACAATCACAGCTGCTAAGATACGACTTTTTGCAGTGTTAAAAGTGGATCACAAGCCCACAATGAAAATTATGACAGTGAAGGATATACAATTTTAAAAATGCTGCCAGATTGTTACCAGACAAATCTTCAGCTAGAAATAACCTCTGTGAACTGTTGTTAACTGAATTCCAGTTCTAAAATGTCAATCATGTCGAAACATTTTGATTAGATAATAACAGTTCACAGCTTTAATCTATAGCCGTGGTTTTCAATGTGTGGGGCGGGCCTCCCCTGAGGGGCGTGAGAGGACTTCAGGGAGGGCGCAGAATAAGGACCAAACCAGCAAAAAGTTCTACTATTCTTGGTGCAAAGATATAAATACCATAGAAATATATCATAAATAATATTAAATTGAGAAAACAGAGTTGGCCAATAACTACTGCAATGTAAACCAGGTGAATTGATAAAAGCTCCATGGCCACAGTCTGTAAATTGATAGATGTTGCTGTCTGTTCTGGCAATTCATTTATTTTCAAAGAATAAAAGACAAACAATTGATGCTTGATTAGGACGGCCTTTTTGATGATTGATTTTTCTTTTGTTTCGCTGTCTGATTTTTAATGATGCTGACAAAAAGGTTGGAAAAAATGTCAAAATTCCGACAAGCATTTAAGAAGAGACAAAGAAGTTGTGTTTCACTTAGACTCTTGAAAAAAATATATAATCCTGACAGATACCAAATATCTGTCACAACTTGAAGCCTTTATTTTTTTCTTATGAGTGATAATTGCTAAAAACATTTATTAATGATTAATATGTTCCTTTTTGTAACCCTGTTTTTTTTGGGCAGAGTGGGCTGTGGGGGGATGTGACCGGCATTATGTTGCTAAAGGGGAGGCTCACTCATGTGCACTTTGAAAACTACTGATCTACAGCCAGTAACAACAGTGATAATGAGCAACAAGCCATAATTTCATGGAACATTGGCTGAAATGTTCTCCTCTAACAGACAATGAAAGTGCGAGCCATAAAGTAATTAAATATAAATATGGTATCCGACAACAGGCTAAAAAAATCTTCTATTCTTCCTCATCAACGACTGAGGATGCATCACGACAAATGTACATTTACCAAGAAATGTACATCTACTAAGAGGTGGTGTAAAGTCTGACCTGCCACTAAACTTGTGCTCAAACTATATCGGCCGGTGCAAAACCTTAAAATGTAGGTAGAGTATAAACTCCACTGAAAGTTTGACCAAACTAGGCAACACTTAAACTTACAGAGCAGGCCCTCTGATTAAAACCTTGTAGCCGGTATGATTAAGCTTCACAGCAAAGCTCATTACTTCTCCTGCCGATGATGTCTCCTCACCTCTCGGAGCCTTGTCTCCAGCTCCACCACACGGCTCTTATTGCTTTGCTCCTGCTGACTCATTTTCTCAAGATGCTCCTCAAGTTTTGCATTCTGGGCCTCAAGCTTCCCAGCCTGAGACTCCAGGTAGAACTTCTGCTGGCGAAGCTCTGAGATCATCTCCTCCTGGGCTTTCCTGCCGAAGTCACAAAGGTAGAAGTTGCAGACAGTTTAAAAAGAGAAAATGCCACCTGGGGAGTAGACCATGAGGCTACGCTGTGTCTGCTGAAACTATAGTGAGACTCAAAACTGCAACAATGCTGGGTCTTTTTAAAGACTCAGATCGCCAAGGTAACTTATGTTCCAAACCTTAGCTTAAAATGGTATTATAGTGTTGTACTTTTAATAACTTACTTCTTTTGAGGAATACTCCATACAAGCATTAACAATGCTCAGTTTAACAAATTATACAGGGACCCCCTTTTTCGGTAAAGGCAAATTTGCTGCGTTTTCAGCAAATCATCTCCATCTTTCCTGAAATGTCTGTTAAATACAGCTGTCTTTACAACAAAAACATTGATTCCAGTACTGCTCGCCTCTAGTTATCATCATTTCCATAACTGCAATATTATTATGTGTGAACTTGAGTCTAGCTCAGCTGTAATTTTACAAAAACAATGCATGTTACTGTCAGAGTTTAGGAGTGCTCAGGTATTTTTTTTTACATCAGAAAAAATAAAACAGATCAACAGACGACCATATTACAAAGCCATCCCTGTTTACTTTTTCTGTTTTAACTCTACAGTGTCTCTGCCTCTACATACAGCTGCAGCTGTGATGCTTTACTGTTATTTTTTGTTGTCCCATGCATAGTTTTACCCATTTTATTAAAACATGGTCAAGCAGTTTTTATACAGGGGTATCCTGACCATCAACATTTTCATCTGGCAGTCCTGGCGTGAGGTCAGTTTTGGCAAAAAATAATTAATTAATTAATTGACTAATAAAATAAAACAAGTGCAGAACTTGAGGGAGATTTTCACCGAGGAGCTGGTAAAAACTATGTTTATGATTGCAAATGATTATTCTGTCAACAGTTCAGTTCTATTCAATATCACATGCGCCATGATGCATCACAACAGGCAGCATCCTTGATTTTCTGTATTACTGCACATAGCTAAATTCTAATCAATGAATGCATAAAGTCCAACATATGTAAAGTCCCTTTTATCATCTAAAAAAGTACTTTTGATCAATTAAAACAAACATCTCTTTTCATCATAATCCAAAATAAACATATTTTACAAGTCCAACCTACCTATACTTTAATAAAGTGGTAGTTTGTATAATGCAGAGTGCTTCTCTATTGATAGAAATACTTATATGTTAATATTGTAGATTTTTTTTACATGTTACTATTGGACACAAGCACCATCAGGTGCATTAATCCATTTTATTTCACCTCTGCACTGATGCAGAATCATCCATGTCTGCATCATGATACATCAATTGTAGGAATATTTTCAACATCTCTGATCAGGTTGATCATGCTTCTTAGTCCATCAGCTTGATCTCATCGTCTTTTGTGAGTTCATGCCATAGCCAACACAACCTGGAGCCATAAATATCAAACGCAAGACTGGAGAGGCCCTGACCCGAATGAGAGCAGTAACATTCCTGTACAGACAGCATACACTTCAGGATTACTTGGATAAATTGTGGGCTGCACACAACCCCCCAAATCCTTGAGAATGGCAAAGATCTGGCATAAAACTGTCTAATGTGTAGATATCCTTATTTGATGCTTGACTTCAGTGTCTTTGTCATGTTTATATCATTCATCAGTCAAAGAAAGCAATGAAATACAAAAATCAAAAGTTGACTCCTAATTGATAAGAAGCAGCAAGATGAATACCCTTAAAGGATCTGCCCCGCATTCACTCCTGATCCTGAACCTGATCCAGACCTAAATGTGGTTTTGCTAGGACCCACATGACGTACATCTGCAAGATTTTTTTCCAATTGTCATTATTAGCAAGGTTATCAGTGAAAATTCCCACTGCCCTCCCTCGCAATGTTAACGTATCCTTCGAAAAATTCCTGAATACAGTTTCTGATCAACACCAAAATCTAATCAATTCCTCCTTGTACCATGACTAACATTGCCATTAAATTTCAAATCAACGAACGCTGGCAAAAAAACAGAACTTTGATGGCAAAGCAAACAAACACTTAAGCCCTGTGAAAATCATATTTGATGATTGGATGAATGAATTATCTTGATTAATCAGTATTAATTAATGCATGAAAAAGCATAAATATTTGCATTTATTCAGAGGGAATTTTCAGTGATATGCATGTATTATCGGCATATAATGCCTGACTTCATACATTCACTATTGCATTAATCAAGGTGTTTCAGCCATCGTAATAATCATATATTATCAAGGAGGTACGTACATGATGGACATTAAAAAAAACAGGCAAATGCCGGCAATAACATAACCTCCCTGAAGGAGGTAATAAAGTCAGTTTTGCTCACTGGATACACTTCAAATTGCCATCCTTCCCTTACTACTCAGTGTTTAATGAGTAAATGTTGAAGAAACTTTTAACTTTTTGCTATTCAAATATATTAATATAAAAAACTAGTGTTTGTGTATGATCACTTACATGTTCTTCTGGGTGTAGATGCTGCTGTTGGCAGCGAGTTTGTTGGCCTCAGACAGCTCAGAGATTCTTTGCTCCAGGCTGTTCATCTTGGATTCCATGGCATTTATGGTCTGAACAGAGATTACAGCCAGAGTAACTTTTATTTTGATGGCACATTGAGTCAGACATACACATCGCACATTTAAAGGGGACCAGATTGAAGCTTGGTAAGTTTTGCTCAACAATGACCAAATGTATGTCAGTGTGACAAATTCTGAAAACATTTCTAAAACAGTCGCATTGCCAAGCTGGTCATCCCTTACCGCCTTCTGGTCGCTGATGATGCTGCACTTCTCCCGCACCTCCTCCTCGTACTTGCTCTGACTGGACTCCAGCATCTCCTTATCGGCCATATCCGCCTTCATCTGGGCCTCCAACACCTGCTCAATGCCAGGCAGCCCACAGAACCATAACCAGGATATCACTTAACAGGACAGAGAATGTGGAGGTAACTGTGGATTTTACAAGCTTAGATTAATCCATAACTCAACAGATGGAAGTGGAACATAAGACATGGGTTAGAGCACTTAGAGAACAAAGCAGCCTTTTCCCTTTATGTGGCAATAATAAGTCATTTAAGAAGGTAATAGCGTAATGCATTAAATTCAACCTTTATCTTGTCTTCATAGAGCTTCTCCTTCTGTTTCAGATGAGTCTCCAACCTCTGGGCTGTAGCATGAGTCTCTCTAAGATTCTCCTCCAGCTCCTGCACAAAAACCACAAATCTCAGATCAGTGACAGGGCTTCTAAGGTGCCATTTTAAATTAAACAGAATCACACCCAAAATGGTGTGATTCTGGAGGCAGTGAGATATTATGTCACCTCAGCATCCCAAAATATCCTGCCATGTATCTCTATCTAGTAATTAATACTGTCTAAAGGTGACAGTAGCAGCCATCATAATGTTATAATTAAACTAGAAAGCACTCGGAGAGCGTAAATCTCCGCTAAGGTAATCCACATATTGCTGTTACATCTATAAGCAATAGTTCCATGATAAAGTTAACATGACACTGAAAACCCACACCTAATCATGATATCATTATTATTTACACAGTTATTTAACAAAAACAATTGTTTGCTAATGGCGGTTATCTGGATCCCAACCAAAATCTAATCATCTCTAAGTTGGACCTTTACCAATCTAAATTACAAAATCTGTCCTGTAGCTTTTGCGTAATCTTGCAAACTGACAAACAATCATATGCCGGCAAAAACATAACCTCCTTAGCAGAGGTAATAACAAGAACAGGCTAATGCTAGCTTATACATCCTCAAATTTATTTTGATTACCCAGAGTTTTTTTCTCACTCTCAAACAGCAGCGTTATTAATCCAGACACATTGAAATGAAATTGAAAATGCATAAAACAACCCATATTTTTACATTTTTTGTCATAGAGCAGGTGTAAGGGGAGGGATTCCCCTTACTACAGCAAGTAATAATCAGTAATGTGGGGTTCTGATCAACAAAGGGCTATTTTTTCATGATTAACATAAGGGCTGTATCAGGGTACAACTTGCCCAAAATTTAAAGTAAAAAGTAGTAATCCAGATTTTCAGCAGTTGTGAAGGATCACTTTAGAGGTTTGAAGAATTAAAAAAAGCTTGTGCCACAGTTCCACTTTGCCTTCAAAGATGAGAGCTTTGTTTCTGAGCTCTTTTTGGCCTCCATCCGGTCACATGACTAAAAGCTATCAACTCCCTTGCTTGTTCAGTAACCTAGGAGAAAGCTGAAACTGGTACAAAATACTAAATTATTTATGCGTGACAAAATATTCCATCCTTAAAACTATTACATAAGTAGATACTCTTGTGTTGGGCCCACAAATTTTCAAAATGTAAATATCCATGCTTGTTTAATGGTAAATCGTTAACAGACTTCAGCTTGTATAGCACTTTTCCAGTCTTTCTGACTTCTCGAAGCACTGATCTTCACAGGATACACATACCAATTCAACCTCACATCCCAAAATATGTCCTCACTCAAATTGACTCTGACTTTGTCTGATAAAATGTTTTAAATTTGAAGACCAGGCTTCATATTAAAAGTTTTAACTATTTTCCAACGAATGGCCTCAGGCTCTTATTTCACTGCCCCTGGGCAAAACACGCGGTTTTCTATGTGACAAATAACGAATATCAATCCATCAGTCCATTCATTATAAATACTGCTTATCCCTTTCAGGGTCACAGGGGCTGGAGCCTATCCCAGTTGACATTGGGCAGGAGGTGGGGTTCACCCTGAACCTGTTGCCAGCTGATCATAGAGAGATTGACAACCATTCATGCTAGGGCAATTTAGAGTCACAAATTAACCTTATGAACATGTTTTTGGTCTGTTAAAGGAAGCCAGAGTGCCCAGAGAGAACCCACGAAAGTACAGGGACAGCATACAAACTCCATGAAAAACATGGGGTTCGAACCAGCAAACTCCTTGCTGTGAGGCGCATGCACTACCTGCTGTACCACCGTGCTACCCTTGTATACACTGCCTGGCCAAAACAAAGTTGCCACCAAAAAAAAATGGTCACACACTCTAATATTTCATTGGACCGCCTTTAGCTTTGATTACAGCATTCGCTGTGCCATTGTTTTGATAAGCTTCTGCAATGTCGCAAGATTTATTTCCATCCAGTGTTGCATTAATTTTTCACCAAGATCTTGTATTGATGATGGGAGAGTCTGACCACTGTGCAAAGCTTTCTGCAGCACGTCTGAAAGATTCTCAATGGGGTTAAGGTCTGGACTCTATGGTGGAAATCCATGAGTGAAAATGATGTCTCATGCTCCCTGAGCCACTCTTTCACAATTAAGTGGGGTTAAGTGTTTTGCCCACACATGAACATGTGATAGTCATAGCCGAGCTCGAACACCCAACCTTTCCATTGATGGCAGAGCAGTTCCCCAAACTAACATTCCAGTTCATTAGGAATTATCAGTAACACACAACATTGACAGTGTCTAATGCCTGACTTCAGACACTCAGTGCTGCTTTACCCAAGGTGATTCAGCCTCACTAACAATCTAGTTGTTAAGGCGGTATGTACATGATGTTCATGGTTTCTTCAGAGGTAGGTCTGCAGTTAAGCCCATCCTGCTGAATTAAAAGTAATGTCTTCATGACAATGATCTGTCTTGACAAAGGTACAGTAGCTTAGCATTTTCCAGCATCAGATTTAAGACATATTACAATTTTAAACCCAAAAAGGAAAAATTAAAACAGCTTTTGCAATGCTTCACCACATACTTTTCTGATTTTTATGTGACTGAGGGGCTATTAATTCCATCAGCCAGTTTAAAACCTTTTTTCATATCCTTGTTAAACAACCATTTACAGTGTTTTTAGTCTTGTTATTTTTAATGAGTATATAATTTATTTATAAAGGAAAGCACTTCAATAGAAAAAAGACAAATCATGATAAAAAGGAGCAGAAAGAAGAATAATCTTATATAATAACACTGTAAGTAATAAAACATGTCTTGTATTTATTTCATTTTTACATAATATTACATTTTTTTTGCTGGTAAGTGGGTGATTATTGACCAGGGAAGGTAGTTTATTAGCATGCCACTACCTGGAGCTTGCATGTATGGAGCCTGGGTCTGTTGAAGGTGATATGCTGTTTAGACTCTTCCAGCCATGTGGTAGGGTAGTTAAGATAAAGTAGTGATTAATACCCGCATAATGGGTAGTGAAAGCTGGTCCAGAGAGGGATGGCTCTAGGATTCCACCGACCAGCCTATTAGAGGTGTCATGGGGGATAATTGGACGAAAGTCCTATGATGGGAGGTCCCCACCTGATGACCCCAGTGATGTTCTGGCTCTTGTTGTTCATCAGTCTATGTCGTGAAGTTGGAGGGTCAGAGAGGGGCCGTGTGGTAGAGTAGATAATATTAGCATTGACACTACCTGGAGCTTGCATGTACAGAGCCTGGGTCAGTTGAAGGTGGTGATGCTGATCAGATAACTCCTCAGAAATGCATCTAGATACTAGTGGAGTTAGGGGTCCTTTCACTTGAGTGCTTATCCTTTCAAATATGGGCTTAATACATAATTTCAAGAATACTCATTCATAAAATTTTAACAGTTTTAAATCTACAATTAATGGGTTTGATGGATCTCTATGCCAACTTCTACTGATTGCTATAAAGCCTTTTTTCGTAAAACAGAAACTGAATGAGTCAATGTTTTACTCATTTCCCATACTTTGACATAAGAGGTCAGATATGAAGCAATCATCGAGTTATATGAAAGGCACAAGGATGTGAGCTTTCTCCAAAGAAGTGTGTAAATGCTGACTGTACTGCTGCAGTTTGTTGCTTGAATAACCAAATCCAAATTAAAATGAAAAGAAAATCATATAAAGCTAACTACATGGCATAGATTCAATAATCAGACATGCCTTAGACAAAGAGCTACCAAATAATGAACACCTTTTGTGGATGAAAACATGATTTAAATTGATATTTAAGTTTAAAAATCTAATTTAACATTTAATAGACTTTGAAGGTTGTGCAGGGACCCTCACAAAAGTCAGTCAGTTTAACTTTCTGATTGTAACTCCTTAGTTAATGGATTAAAAAAATTTCTTAGGCTCAGTGCAGACGTATAACTGATATTTCATCATAAATTGAGGCATGAAAGTCATGCTAACTTTGAGACCTCATACTTCAGTCTAATAATGTAATGTGTTAAAATATCCCCGGTTATTTTTCCTTTATTTTGGCTTAATAGAGCTCAGAACAGTTACACATGGTCAAATCAAACAGTATGCAAGAAATATCACCAAACTTTAAAAACATTAAAACATTTTGTTCGTCTCTTACAGACTGAACTGAGCCGAGGTGAGAGCGAAAGACATGCTGTCCAAAGAGAGTCCGTACACACCCACACTAATTAGTTGAACTAATTGAGAGCACTTGTGTGGGTTTACAATGGCTGTGTGGGAGACTTAAAATGAAACAATATTTTGTTAAAACTTCATTTGCAGGGTAACTTTAGTCTCTTGGTAAATGGAATAAGCATTTTAATCAAGCTTGATCATATCAGATTTTTTGACAAATGTGAATAACGCCACCCTCAGCAATAAAGACTATGAAATGTTCTTATCTCCCACCTGCTATGATTATTTTAGCTTAATACAAGTGGTATACCAGGATCTTTTCGCCCATCTGTTGAATCTGCTGGGCTTTGCTCTGGATCTCATCCTTCATTTTCGTCTCTCTGCGCTCCACGATCTCCAGCCGCTTCACTTGGTTCTCCAAAGTCTTCCGACCATCCTGCACACACAATAAAAATATGCCATAAAAAAACCAAAGTTAACTGAGTTAAAGGATACATTTTTTCAGATTTAAATACTGCAGCACAGTCTTCTAAAATGTTTCTCTTTAGACTTGCAAGTATAAGACATATATTTAATGTTTCTTTTGAATGTCTTTATCTGATATTCCCTCTGCTATACTATGTATATGAGCAACTGAAACAACTGAATTTCCCCTTGGGGATTACTAAAGCACTTCTGATGCTGATTCTGATATTTCATTAGTCCTTTTTGGGGATGCGTGGGGATGGACCTTTTTTGTTTCCAAGGACATCAATGATCCATATGACGTGTAACTGGACAGAAGAGTGCTTTTTTTTCAAAACCTAAAATTTACGCTCAATCTGTTGTATTTCTTCAATAGTGCTCTTTGCAATCAAAATACACAGAGAACAGTTAGGTCAAAAACGGCTTCATTTAAATCCATTATGGCTGTGATTTTTGATCATATGGCCCCAAAAGACATGTAATATCTGACAAAATGCTTTGAACTTGCAGGCCAGGCTTCAAATTTGTAGTTTTAACTATTTTCCAGCAGATGGCCTCAGGCTCTTATTTGAGTGCCCCTTGGCAAAAACATGCAGTTTTTCATGTGACCAATAATGAATGTATTGTGGGAATTTTCCATTGAGCTGACACAGCACAAAAAAGTAGTGTTTGCTCCTTGTTCATCAGTTTGGGCTTAAAGGTAAATGGATGCGAGCTTGTGAGTCCTTGAGACATCTCAAAGAACCATTTGTTCTCTCATTCACTCACTGATGGTTGAAGTTTCTTTGTCAACTAACACAACCACATGCTATCATACCCATTTACATGCCACCGTCGCAGAAGTGGGAGCAACTTGGGGTTAAATGTCTTGCCCAAGGACATTCACATTTGAAAACCAGAGCTTAAATTCTTGACCTTCCCATTTATGGTCGAGCAAGCCACAGACACCTACAATAATTACTGATGGTTTTAAATACTTTTCATTACTTTGTGCTTTTATTGATGGTCATGCAAAACAATGCAAAACATGGTGGCCAAGTTAGAAGATATTGTGGATTAATTTCAGACCTGTAGTACTCATAAACGGTGTAAATTCCATTAATGTGTATTAATGTACTCTGTGCTTTTATTTTAGATCAATGAGAGGTTTTGCCGAAGTGGACACCACTCCAGATAAATGGTGGGGGAATACTGAAATGTACATTCAGTTTGAAACAGAGCACGATTGGCTGGATGAATTTAGAATTCGAAATGTGTTTGACTAATGCACATTTCTCACATATTATATGTAATATGGATAATCAGTGAAAAACTGACTTGAAAAACAAACAAAAATGTTTGCATATATAAAATAGACTTAGATAAAAATGAGAAAAAAACTCTCAGCAACGGTCCTATCTTCATACAAAACATTTACAGTGATTTTTTTCAGCAAAACAACAATGTACAGAAATAGCTTGTGAGCACAAAGGCAAATCAAGAGAAGTAAGCAACAGGAATCCTGAGCTACTTAATCAGTCAGAAAAAGGGCACAAATGCTCTGATTAGGCTAATCAATATAAATACCTACAATTACCTAAAGAACAAAGAAAGTCTAAAGTGATATGCTTTTTTTAACCCTCTGAAATCCTCTTTGAAAGACAGGTTAACCCTTTGAGCCCTATCGTAAGCTCCACACAAACTGTTTTGGCATGAAGCTCAGGTGTCTGTTCATGAGCTCCCTTTTGGGGTGTGTTGTGACTGAAAATAAGGGGTGGTCAGGTGCAAAGCTGGCATGATCCTAAGTTGAGGACACAGAAACTGACTGCACTTTGGATCTCCCTTGTCTGAAGTCTGAAGTTTCTTCCTTTTATATATTGTAATTTGTAATGGAAGCATTACAGATAAATGCTGTCTTTTTAAATGAAACAATTAATGTATACCTTTAACCCCAATAATCTATAAACACACTCGTCCTTCAATATTCACAAAAGCCCTTTGACAGCAATTTCATACATGAAGACTTAACAAGTCAATTCAAGGCTTGCAAATGCATGACTACAAGTGTACATAGTTGACCATTTCAAACTAGGGCTGGAAATCACAACTCATGATCAAATTTGAATCGCAATTCATGGTCCATGGTATGAATGGTATCATGATACAGCAGTGAACTTTATCTACAGACAAACTCTGCATACACCACGGTCCATTCTCTGGATAAAACCATTGATGTCGATTTTAGATGGACTTCAATTGTACAAGGAAACAGAACAATATTTACATTTATAATATTAGTATACCCACTATTGAATCATATTGATGATTATGCTCACAGACAATAAAACGGGCTGTACGGTGTTTTTTACAAACACTATAGAGAACAGGGCCAAGGGTTCCTGCAGAAAAAGAAAATGAATTGCTCAGAGCCCACAGGTATTTGATGAAAAGGTCTGTCAAACCTAAACCTGCCTGGTCGATGTTGTTTGACTTTTATTGTTAGGTGGGAGTGTTTGACAAACCTTCTTGGATCATTTCTTATGCTCTGGATGCTTGAATGAAAAAAGCATTTTAATCAGATCATCAACATACTACATACAATGTTCTGTGTGTAATCATTCAGTGTAGATGGAGTGGTGTAAATGGAGAGGAATTGAATAATCCATCTGAAATTCTTACTAAACATCTAAACCCGGCATGCAAAAAGCCAAACGGCAGCTGTCCAGTGCACACTGATTTAAAGGGAATGAGAGCTGAAACTCTGATTGGTTTGATTTCTGTTGAGGCCAAAACACACCTATGTATAATCAAGGCACATAATCCATGCCCATTGTGCCATGTGCCTGGCTTTGCGTCGAGAACTTGCAATTGACTTGACTTCCAGTTCAACCGTTTGGAAGACTTTAAATGATCTAAGTTGTGGAAGCCCATATCAGGGCTTCTCTTCCACCAGGCTGTGGTATGTGATTCCCTCTCAGGAAATCCTAAACTTAAATATCATCTCTGAACAAGTAGGCTCTGTGCAGTAAAGTCTTTGGAGGGGGGGTGATAAAGTCAATAATTACAATACCAGTGACCTTACTTGATGGAATTATATAAATTAATAAAAAGAAGTATTAAAAGGGTACAAAAAAGCTACATCTGGTTGGGCCAGCCTTTATAAACCTACAAAGCTAATGGAATTCAAATGATAGAAAAACTGCTCTAAAAACAGTTACATTCTGAATTGTCTGTATGGCCACTTTCACTGTAATTCAATCATATCAATGTTAAGAGAAATCTCAAAAGTGAAACACACTAGTTGAAGCAGTTGGTTTGTCAAAGTTGTAAACCTAGTGATACTGATATAGAGGTTATAAAAACCAAGAATGGCTTCAATGAAAGTATGTACATGTCCTAAATGTTCAAAGGTGATTGACTGTTGAAAAACTGCATTTTATACGAGTTTCTGTAATTCTTTGACTATTTTTCTGTATGACAACCACTTTCATGGAAAGCTTTTAAAATAATTCTTAAAGTATTTATTGTGCTAAATCTTTTCCCCCAGGTGTGTGATGTGTTGAGCGTGGTACACACATAAGGCATTTCTAAATCTGAAGAGATTTTTATCTATCAGAGACCCAACACATGAAGATAAAAAATCTGGCATTAGTTATGAACAAACAACACAGTCAGTCACAAACAATAATCATCTCATTCTTGGGGATTTGTTCACGCATCGATAAGCCACTTTTGAATTAACTTTGAGCTGTACGATAATCTCAACACAGCTCATCACACACAGTAACAATTCTGTCCCACCACAAACTAGAGTCAAGTCCTCTACGCCAGAAATCTCATGTGATCAAACGTGATCAAACAAAAACGAAGAAGAAGAAACATAGCAACAACTGGAAAACACAACATGCAACATGGGAGAGGACATAAGAGGTTGGTGGTCTTGGGACTATTTTTGATCGAAAAATAAAAAAGAAAGACTGTGGAAAAATTCCTGGAGACTGCGTGAACACGTGAGCTGGTCCTCCGTTTCTGAGGTCCAGAAGAACTTTATGTTTCAGGTCGGTCATGCTTGTTTTATTTACACCTGCTTCTTGTTCCTCAAGCAGCTCACTTCTTGATTGGCTACATTCTGTTCCACATTACAATTCACAGAGTCATGACTCAGGAGTCGTCGGCTTTCCCCCCACGCAAAGATTTTTGGTGGTGCATGTTGAACAAGTTTAATATTTACAATTGTTGGCCTCGTCCATTTTGGAGCCGATTATCAGGACAAATTCACTCTTAACACACCTCAGACCACAGGATAATGTTAAAGGATAAACTTAAAAGACATAAGATAATCTGGAGTTTGCTGTCCTTGGTAGGGAAGGGGGGAAGTTGGGACAAAAACAACCCATAATCTTTTTGTGTGTACCCTGCTTTACTTTAAAGGTCACAGGCTTTACAAATCAGGAGATCCCAGAATCCAGTGAGCACAAATGTTCACAAGATATCTGACACGTGGTCCTCCCATTACAGCACAACATTTTCCTGAGAAGGCGCAAAAACCTGTTGACAAGGGAACATATGGGCTCCGAGTGCTCAGCAAACACTTGAGACAGATTTATTTATGCAACACTCCGAACAAAGAGGCTTGTGATGTTGTAGTACAATCAATGACATGCTACACATGAATAACCAGGAGAAACAGGCAGGAGGCCAGAGCAATTATGTATGTTGAGTTATTTGTGTGTTTGTGTGTGACAACAGAGTATGCACCTCAGTCTCACGAAGGCGTCTACGCAGGCTGTCACTGGAGTCCTCTTTGTTTTGCAGCCTCTCAAAATCTCGCTCCAGGCGCTCTTTGGCCAGTTTAACAGTCTGGAGGAGGTCTGTGGCTTCAGCATTCGCCTTCAGTGACTGGAGGAAAACATGGAACATCAAAAAAATAAGCTACAGGCATTCAAAAATGTGATTTTACAGACTTTAAAATTGAGACAGTTGTTTTGGAGGTTTGTCAACTACACTGCCTGCCAAGATCTTGTATTGGTGATGGGAGAGTCTGACCACTGCGCAAAGCCTACTCCGGCACATCCCAAAGATTCTCAATGGGGTTAAGGTCTGGACTCTGTGGTGGTCAATCCATGTGTGAAAATGATGTCTCATGCTCCCTGAACCACTCTTTCACAATTTGGGCCCAATGAATCCTGGCATTGTCATCTTGGAATATGCCCGTGCCATTAGGGAAGAAAAAATCCATTGATGGAATAACCTGGTCATTCAGTATATTCAGGTAGTCAGCTGACCTCATTCTTTGGGCACATACTGTTGCTGAACCTCGACCTGACCAACTGCAGCAACCCCAGATCACAGCACTGCCCCCACAGGCTTGTACAGTAGGCACTAGGCATGATGAGTGCATCACTTCACCTGCCTCTCTTCTTACCCTGATGCGCCCATCACTCTGAAACAGGGTAAATCTGGACTCATCAGACCACATGACCTTCCTCCAGTCCTCCAGAGTCCAATCTTTATGCTCCCTAGCAAACTGAAGCCTTTTTTTCTGGTTAGCCTTACTGATTAGTGGTTTTTTAAAGGCTACACTGCTGTTCAGTCCCAATCCCTTGAGTTCCTATCGCATTGTGAGTGTGGAAATGCTCTTACTTTTACTGTTAAACATACCCCTGAGTTCCACTGTTGTTTATCTTCGATTTGATTTGGCCAAACGTTTAAGTGCTCGCCGATCACGATCATTCAGGATTTTTTTCTGACCACATTTCTTCCTCGAAGACGATGGTTCCCCACTATCTTTCCAGTTTTTAATAATGCGTTGGACAGTTCTCAACCCAAATTGGGCAGTTTTTGGAATCTCCTTAGATGTTTGTTCTGCGTGATGCATGTCAATGATTTGACCCTTCTTAAACAGACTAACATCTTTTCCACGACCACAGGATGTGTCTTTACACATGGTTGTTTCAGAAATGAGAAGCTACTCATTGCATCAGCTGAGGTTAAATAACTTGTTGCCAGCTGAAAGATAATCACCCATTCAGTAATTATCCAATAGGAGGCTCATACCTATTTGTTAGTTAAATCCAGGTGGCGACTTTTTTTTTGGTCAGGCAGTGTATTTTGTAATGAGAGGCAAGTTCGTGGCAAACCACAAAAACCTGTCTGAATTCTTTACAAACAGGACAAGGAAGAAAGCAAGGAGAGTCCTATCTGACAGCTCCCATCCTCTCTTTGGTCAGTTTGAGCCTCGGAGCTCAGGGAGGCACGACAAAGTCCCCCTGGCAACTAAAAATGTTTTTAAAAGTCATTTAGCTCGAGTATGATAAACATTCTTTACCTCATTGAAGGATTGAGAGATCAGAATGACAGTGACAATGACATTTACTGACATTTTACTGTTTTGTGTGCACATTCTCGCTCTTTGTCTGTTTTGTTGACTGCAGTTAAGTTTTCTACACTGCTCTTTGTAGTTGGAGAGCCTGAGGCAAATGTTTAACTCTGGTGGACAGTTGTGATTTAGGGCCTTATTTTGTGTAATGCTAAAGCCCATGGTGCACAGCGGTTAGGGGCATGTTGGTCTATATTTTGTTATTTGGATGACCCATGTTCTCAGTGCAAAGCCAGGTGTAGGGGGCTGTATTATGTGTTTGCAGGTGGCAGACTTCAGGGCTGAAAATGGAGGCCAGTGTGTAGGTGCCATAACCTGTAGTAGCCTGAATGTCCACTCAAGGCTGGCTGCAGAAATCTGAAACCAGAAACCATAATACACCGACTATATGCGTTCTCACTGTAAGGGGGGGTGCATTTTTCTACATCATGCCCATTTTCTCTTTTATTGAGGATTCATTGAGGATTTCTGTTTTTGGAAATGCAGAGTTGCTATTGGTCAGGTGGCCTTAAGTCCCACCTCAACATGGCCTCTCTGTCTGTGAGTAGGTTGAGCTGAAGTTTGGTTGAGATGATGTACAGCGAAGGTAACCAAACTGCTCTAAAGGCTTCTTTTATAACCAAACAGCTGACGCCATTTTGCTTTGTCCAACTCTATGGTGCCCTGATTACACACAGGTGTGTTTTGGGCGTAACATAGAACAGACCAATCAGAGACCAATTCGCTTTAGATCAGTGTGTACCAGGCAGCTGGTGATTCATGTTTAAGCAGCGGCTGTAGTTTTTTGGTCAGAATTTTGGATGGATTATTTAATTCCTCTCGTTTTGTTGATCCACTATACTAAGAGAACACACACAGAGCACTGTATGAAATATGTTAATGCTCTGATTGGAAAGCTTTTTTCATGGAGGCATCCAGAGCATAAGAAATTATGCAATAGATGAGTCAGAAACTTCGGCACAAAGACACCTCATTCATTATTAAAATCTCAAGTAAAACCAACAGGATCAGA
The DNA here is from genome assembly GCA_037902135.1 of Cetoscarus ocellatus. NCBI lineage: Eukaryota > Metazoa > Chordata > Actinopteri > Labriformes > Labridae > Cetoscarus > Cetoscarus ocellatus. Next base: position 743,192 of record JBAMNC010000440.1, read on the forward strand.
CTTTTATATGATTATGATAGACCTGTTTACTGTACATCAATAACTGTTGGCTTTAAACTGTTCCTATTTTCTTATTTTACCTACAGGAATCATTGGCTCTATTCTGTATAGCATGTGTATAAATTGCACATCTGTCTGGCAAAAATTAGGTACGACACCTGCGCCTCATGCCAAAACCCTTTGTGCTTGGCATATGATAGGACCCTCACTCTTTTCTGTTTAGTTCTGTTCATTTTATGCAATTTTTCATAAAACACTGTGTCTATAGGCTGTTTAAATTATATAAAGTCATTCATAGCCATAGTTCCCAACCTGGGGTCCGGGCTTGGTCCAAGTGCCAGAGGGTCTCAGGGCGGGGCACAAAGCTCTACCAGCATTAAGGTGGTCAAAATTCGGTCGACATACTTTGGCTTAAACAATGCTAAAACAGTAAGGGGATACTTTCTTCAAATGTATTATACACAGCAATGTGTGTAGGCACATTTTATGTAAATTATCCATGAAAACATTAAATTTATGTTCATTATGCACATAAATTATTCTTTTTTTTTCATGTGTGGGGGGTTAAACTTTTCTGAAGTAAAACTAGCCGGGGCTAAGAGGAAAAAGGTTGGGAACCACTGATTTACAGCATCATACAACCTGCAACCGAGGGATGATTAATGAGTGAAGAATGGTTCAAAATCTGTCTAATGCCACTGTCAGTTTTGCTTGTAGATACAGTTCTTAATACTGTGAATTTCCTAGGCTATTTTCATGAATTTTGTGGGTGTAAAAAAGTCGACCTACACAGGTTTCCTGCATCAACAAAATGAAACAAACAGTTCTCTCGATATTTAATGCTGTACTGTGTCGACAAACATTTCAGCATGTTGCCAGTGTTTCCATCCTTGCTTGAAATCACACAGCAAGTTAAGCTGTCAGTTTCAGAAGAATATTGTGTTCACATAAAAAAAATGCTCCAGTTTTCAGGATTTATGATGTAATTACCTTAGCAACGTCTGCATGTAGATGGATATTTTGAAAAACAAGGCTTTACTTCTATTAAGAAAATATTTGTTTTTTAAATTATTTTGGGGCATTTTGTGTCTTTATTAACAGAAGAGAGAGACAGTGGATAGACTTGTGAAGGGGGTGAGAGAGAGTAGGGGCAAACTGGCCATAGGCTGGATTCGAACCTAGGCCGGCAGAAGGATGTATGTGGGTTGTGCTTGGTTTCTTACCACTCCGCCAAACCAGCACCCAAGAAAAACATTTTTTACACACAAGTGAAGTTCTTTAGAGCCACTTTTCAACTTTTAAAACATAATGAAAAACCTCCTTTTATTTTGATAATGCTTAAAGTATGAGAATAAAAGTACCAAATGACACTGGTGACAAAGGGCTGTAATACTTTGGTCTTGGTAGTTTAGATATGTAGGTTAAAATTGGACATATGCCCCTGCATGCTTTTTTATCCACTGTAAGATCCATCCATCCATTTTCTTCTGCTTATTTGGGGTCAGATAGTGGAGGCAGGTAAACCCGGACGTCCCTCACCCTGCAACATTTTCTAGCTCCACCTGAGGAGGCTCTCCCAGGCTAAATGGATTATAAAATCACTCCAGCTTATTCTGGGTCTGCACCAGCATCTCGTTTGTGCCTGGAAAACCTCCACAGGGAGGCGACCAGGGCCATTCTACTTAGATGCTCAAATTAGTGTTAATTCGATAATAATTTAACAACACAGCACACTGTCCTCCCAAGAGGGACAAAAATGTTTACTGTACAAATGTCACATTGCTGCCATAATTTTCCCAAGTTATTTCTAAAGCAGCTTTTCAAAAAGCCTGAAAAACATTTCATAAAGATGGTCTTAGACAATATTCCATCTAAAACATTTGACCTCAAACACGTCAAATAAGAGTTTTTATGACATTTAAGGTGTCTTAAGACTGTGCAAGGATCTCCAGTAATCCTGGTGTATCATTTTGTTAATGGCATTCACAACCAAAATCCTTAGGGAACTACTCAGTGTTATTTGAGACAGAAAGTGCCATCTTTTCTAAATTTGAGCTTTTATTGAATCCAGGCAGCAGTTGCTCTGCCTGTAAAGACCTGGGCGAAGAACCAAGTTCATGTTTTTGTCAGACCAAGTCTGGAATTCATCTCACTGCCTGAACACTGTCAAGATGCCCTTGAGCGAAGTATCACTCTCCCAACTTGTCAGAGTGCATTCATATGCAGCCCCCTCACTCGGACACCTAATCAGTGCAAGATCATAAGACCCTGCTTGAGCATGCGTGTTCAACAGAGTGTGAACACAAATTTTCCTTCAGGGATCAATAAATTATTAAAGTAGAGAAACTGTGGGCTCAGTCTGACTTGAATCTCTGCACTAAAACCCTGTGTACTCATGGCTGGATGAATGGGCTTTAAATAATCACTTCTGTTAAAAGGCGAGTAGGATGAAATAACGTTTATAAATGAAGTAAAACTTGATTGTTGTTAATGATGTCAGAACTCTGGGTCAACAAGACAGCTTAATAGTTATCAGGTCAAAGATCACATAAGAGGGCAGACTGCAGTTTTAGAAATGGACAGAAAGAAAAAAAGAGGTCAGAAAGGGTAAATGGAGGGTTTATATAATCATCTGAAGGTACAAAAGCTGTTACCACTCTTGAGTTTGGAGAAGAAGCTCATACATTATTCATTAAACTTTCCCACATGAATTTTTTACCTTGGCAAGCTTGTCTTGAAGTTCTTGAATCTTTGTCTGCTGCTCAGCATTGGCCTGAAAAAGTGAGAGACAGCTGTAACTGTATGTAAACATTCATTAAAGAACTCAGATTATCAACCCTTCTTTATGGCTTTGACCTGCAAAACCCTAATATTGGGTCCTCACCAATCAGATTGTCTTTGTGTTATAAGTGTTGGGCTGTAACTACTCGCAATGTAAGAGGTATGGCTATTGAGATTTAAATAATGTTGCAGATAAAAACAAAATATGTCAATTATAAACATGGGCAGATAGAAAAAAAATCTGCTGACATACACAGTTGGTCATTATATAAGCTGTATAACTACCAGATATCAGCTGTAATATCAGCAAAATGTACAAATGTACCATAACACTCTACCTTAAAAGGTTAGCATTACAAAGACACTGTTACTTGTTTGTTGGGTTTTCATTAATATCTGCCATAAAAATTAAAATATTATCATTTTATGATGTTCCCTTTTTTCACATCTATTTCTAAAACAAAGAAGGAAACAGTCAATCTGAATGCTAGAGAGACTTTGCTATTTTGATTTTTTACAACAACATGAAAACAAACACAAAAAAAAACCTTTGGTTATATCACATATCAGATGTTGGCAAAAACCAAGTTTTGTGCATCTTAGGAGTTTGAAAGATCCACAAAGTAAAAATCATTGTTGTATTTTTGTTTGTGTGTATTGTATATATTTTTGTTATTATTTTAGTCACTTTTTTCATCACCCTGTGTAATTATTTTTGTAATCAATCCCTTTCACGAAGAGGATTTAGGTAGAAACCTAGATGAAGGGAACACAATGGTGGAGAGTGGCGTTTGTGGGCTTACAACCAGCCCCTGGTGGATTATACCCCTACAGGGAACAGAATTACCCTTTTCAATGATGGTCCAGGAGGATCAAGCTGCGTCCAATTCTTATTGGGAGCCACCTGAGGAAGTTTACGGAGCTGGTGAGCATACCTCAGGCCGTTTTGGTTGGACGGTGGTACCTGCCGCAGACTCGTTCACCATTTTTCCTGCCTCCTGTTGTTTTTGTTTGGATTCGAACCACAAAGGACTGAGTAATTTTTGTTTATTTATTTATTTCCATGTGTTAGTGCACATCCCGGTGGATGCATTTTGTGTTTACGTTTTTTTCTTGGATATACATTTGAGTTAAACTGTCAAAATTGTTGTTTTTTTTTGTTTGTTAAAAATCATTGCTCATTTACCAACTTAGCACAATACATATTTTAGACTTGGTGTAGGCAGTTCTCCTGTTAGTTCTGATAAGGCCCAATTGTTGTACTAACTACCTTTTCCAACTTGGTCATCTGGTCCTCTGCTTCTGCTTTGCCCTGCTCTTTTGCCTGTGAAGACATAAGAAGTTCAACCCAGTGATGATAATGGAAAGTACAGGGTAAGGTAAAAAATTCACAGTGAGTACAGATGTCATTCTGATGTTGGGTTAGACAAAATATTTTAATCTCTCCTTTTGCATAAGATATTTACAGAATGTGTCAAATGAACCTATATTTCTTTTCTTATAATGTTGTGGATGATTCACTCTTTTAGCAGAACAATAAAGACCTTCTGTATCCTGTGCTGGTAGTCTGCAGCCTTCCTCTTCAGCTCCTCACTGGTCTGGCGAGAGTCTTTCAGCTCAGCCTCGTACAGGTCACTGCGGCGGCGAGCAGCAGACAGGTCCTCCTCCAGTTGTCTGATGGAAACTCGCATCTCCTCCAGCTGTGCGTGATATTCCTGAACAAAGAACAAAGCATAGTCCATGTTTGTAAAGGCAACAAAACTACTTCTGCCAATCGGTTTCTTCAAGTCAAAGAAATAGACACCATACCCGCATAGTCCTGAAAAATCATCTTAACTGTAAAATCAAGTTTGTTTTTTTCCCCAATACTTTGAGACGGTTTTCTCCTTTCAATTTCCAAGGATGCTTAATGGCACATCAAACTTCAATATTATTTTAATATTCTAAAAATTTCAGTCATTTTCCCAGAGGCTTAAGGTAAAAGCAGCACTCTGTAAATCTACATAATAAAGTGCTTCATTTAATGTGTTCAAAGCTCTGAGTATCTGAAGGACACTTCTATGTGCTGTTTAAATACCACAGATGAAGCGTGACTAGTCAACCAGATATTTGTTTCAACATGTATGTTAATAATGTAATAGACACAGAGTGTCAGTTTAGTTTGATATGAAACATGTTAACAGAGGTGGAAATGAATTTTGTAGACCCCAGAGGTTCATTGTTCAGCATGTGCACTCTGTATTTGACTGTATATCTATATTTGAATAAGTACTGAATACCTAACTTTGAGTCTACATAGATCAGTATTTTGCATTGATAGATAACACTTCACTATGTCTAATTTCTAATTTTAATGGCGCATTTCCAACTGTGGTTGGACGATCATTTGCTTGACGACCAAATAAGAGCCGTGGTCAAAGATAGCTTCAGCTTAGGCAGCCGGCAAAAATAAAGCCTATGCTTAACAAAAACAATTTAGAAATCGTTGTGCCTTTGTTTTCACTCAGTTAGACCACTGCAATGCACTTTATATGGGGGTTAGTGGCTCGTCCATTGCCAGTCTGCAGTTGGTCCAAAATGCTGCTGCACGTCTTTTAACTGGCAACGCAAACATGAGCACATATCACCAATTTAAGCTTCACTTCATTGGCTGCCAATTCATTTTAGAATCCATTTTAAACTTGTTTTATTTGCTTTTAAAGTCCTTAATGGCCTTGCACCTCCCTACCTCCCTACCTCTCTGAGCTTCTGCATCCTTTTACCCCCTCCCGATCCCTCAGGTCAGCTAATCAGATGCTCCTGACAGTCCCAAAACCAGGCCTATAGGCTCAGGGGGGATGGCACATTTGGAGTTGCAGCTTCAACGTTATGGAACGATTTGCTGCTCCACATCAGACAGGCTTTGTCCTTACCTCTTTTGAAATCCCTCCTTAAAACCACCTGTTTTCTTTGGCCGTTGGCACTGCATGAGATGTCGGGGTTGTGTGTCTAAGTATTTTATTCTTATTTAATTTTAATTCTTATTTTATAATTCATTCTATGTATTTTAATTCACTTTTTTAAATTTCTTTTATGAATTTTAATCTATTTACTATTCTCTCACTTATTTACCTGTACAGCACTTTGGCTCACTGAGGCTATTTTAAAAGACTATATAAATAAAGTTGTATTGTATATCTCCTTAACTCGGCTTGACTCTTAACTCTTAAAAAAAAACTTCCAGAGTACCCTAATCCACCTCTATTCTCTCTCTGCCTGACACACTCTGTTAAAGCTCCTACCCATGTGGCCGAGCCCGCTCTGAATGGTTGACAGGTCTACTATGTGTTCAGTTCAGGCATGCTTAGCACCATGTTTTTAACAACTCTACATTCATTCTACATTCTTATGATCTTCTCTGGGCTTACCAGCCTGGGCCAATGGGCTTACACTACCGATTAAACAATGATAGGATATAATGGTAGGTCTTTTCAGGGTGGACCGGGGTACAAGCCATTTCATGCAGCAGGGGAAAGACTTTTTGTCTTGAGCATAGAAGTACTCCATCACGTAGAGAGAAATGTAAAACACAAACTGGAAACTGTACTATAGAGTCCTTCCTGTAGGTGGAGTTGTCATACTGTGGCAAGGCTGTAATGACATCCTCAAAACAACAACAGAGCCCCCCCACCCCCACCCCAGGTTTGTGGCTGTTTGTCACAGTGAGGAGGGAAAATGTTTCAAAGACGGCTGTAAGCAGCTAAACAACATATAATTTATAATAGAGGAGACTTTGAGAAGTCATACAACACTGCAGAGCTGATGACAGGAGGCATTTAATTTCCTCGACTCTTAGCGGAGATACCCTGACCATTCAAAGGTCAGCTGTGTCTCCACATCACTTTTCAGTCTTGGTTCAGCTCACAAGAATCCCACTGGAAGTGATATGAAAAACTATACCAGGTATGATTCCCGATGAAAAACCAAAACAACCAAGTGAGGTCTTGACGAGTTGAGCTGATTTCACGTTGTAGAAAAGCCTCATTAATGTAACAGCAGTGGAAATTTTCTTTAATATTTAAGAATTTTGTTGTTTAAAAAGGCATAATTCTTGCTTTACTGATTTATAAACCCTAATACTTCTTAAGACCCTGCAGACAGCCTTTAATAAGAATAAACACTTTAATAAGAGTTTCTTACTTTCAGAAGTGTTGGCACAGAGGCCAGTCAAACTAAGCACTATTACAGAACTACAATGATGACAAATAAGAGACATTTCTGAAATAATGTGGGGAAGAGACCCTTTAAGTGTACAACTTGTTGCTGTTCACAAATTACAGGGATAAATAGACAAAAAGGATGGGAGTATGTTCAGCACCCACAGCACTGTTTAATGATAATTAGTCACAGCCTTTCAGATCTAATTTCAAACACCTCGTCCTCTCCCAGCGCTCATCAGCCTGTCTGTCAGGCTAATAAAAAGTAACACTCCTCTGCATTTATGGAGACGGATGCTCAATCTCCTCAGATTGGAACAAGTGGAGCTGACAACAGCAGACATGGTGAAAACGACCCCGTAACAGTTTATAGACATGTGTGACCACAGATCTTCTGACTGGTCTGACAAGGTGATAACTAGAGCAGGGTATCATTTGAGTTTTTTCTGGTATCACCTGATGTTGGACTTCATATGACATAGGTAATGTTAAAGAAGCAGTTCCACCTGACGACAGAGTATGTTCTCAGCAGAGAAGTGTAATTACATGCAAGCATACAGCACACACATACGTGCCATGAAGATGTAATTGAACACATGTATGCATCTGCTGTGACTTGCATACACATTTTTTGACAAATGTATCTGCTTGGGAATAAGGAAATGAGGAAACAGCCATCATGAAAACTTTTTAATCTGCCATGCCGCGTTTGTCATAAGACACATATCACTGTTGGCCCATGAATCATGTCCTTTAAAGGAACCAGGAAATGAGCAGGAAAAGATTCATTTTTGGTCTTTGGCAATAAGTGACATTTTCTCTTTGCATGTGATTGCAGGCCTCAGCAGCACTGGCAAAGATTGCTGTCTCTGAAAATGACATATCTACAATGTCCTCTGTTTGTCGTCCCAACATCCCATGGCTTGTGCATGAGAAAGATAAACACTGCAGTCATGTGACAGTGCGTGGGAGACAGATGCTTTTAAAGATGAAATGCTGGATTTAGATGGTGTAAATGCCCTGCTGAGCTACGCCACAGGGAACAGAGGCAGAAAATAAGCATGAGCAGTTAACTGTCTTTATAAAACTAATGAAATAGGTAACACCCTCTTTTTTTTAAATTGGTTCAATTATCTCCCAGAACAAGCTTTTCATTCAAGAGCATCATTCTGAAGTCACCTGAAATGAAACAGATTCTCAGAGATGGCCAAATGTGAATGTGTTGAAACACTGTTTCTAAAACCAGTGGCAACCTCTGCCAAACGTCTGCAGTCAGCTGGAAATCACTAACAAACTAAATGGTAACAGCTGATTTTAACAGCCAAACAAACATGTTTACAGCCTGGTGCATAAAACAGCTTTGGTAGTTTATGCATTTAAGCCCTCTCTCTGTGCAGTTATTTTTAACAGCTCTCCTGCGTTGGTGATAACTAGTCAGAGGCATTATTGACAGCGCTTGAAGCTTGTGCAGTGCTAAACTTTGACAGACATCGTTAACTCATGTCTGAACTCCATTTGTCTGTAATAAGGTTAAGTTAGTCCATACTATAGAGGTCCACTGAAAACAAGACTGTTTTTATTTTAATTTCCAAAAAAGTGATATCAACCGCCATGCAAACAGAGTCCCTAAAATGACCAAAACGATGCCAGGCTGGTAGTTTGTGGTTTGACTTCAGTCATAACAAAACAAATACATGCCTACATTCGTTTCCCTTCACAGAGTGAGAAGTAAAGTTCAGTTCACTCAGACCCGGGCCCTGGATGTAAACCAGGAGAACAGCAGGGTTATGCTTTTCAGAAACAACATGAAAGAAAAGAAAAATGCAGAATTTTTTTATTTGGACACCTACAAACAAAAACACATTAAAATTAAACATATCTCAGCCTGAACATCAGCTCAACAGGAAACTGTGCCATGGCTGTTAAAGAGCTAAGAGTAGAAGCAAGACGAGCTTCATGTGTAATTAAATGGAAAATTAAATCTGATATTCCAAGTCTAATCTAGCTCAACATGTTTTTATTCATATCAGAACCAATTCTTCTGCACAGCAGTAAATCTGGGGACCAAAATAAATCAGGACTTTGACAAAAGGGACAAAACAATAGTTGAATAATTTCACACTGAGCTCTACAAATCCTCTTAAATGTACAAAGAAAGACCCCAAGCTACACATGTAAAGAAGAGCTCTGTCTAGTTCCCCTCATAATTCAAATAAATAAAAGAAAAAAACTCTTAATCTATACCAACATTTGAAAACTAGTGATCCCCTTACCCAGTCCTACATCACATTGCCCCGAGCTGCCAAGAGCTGAAGCAAGCCAAAAGCTCCCTCAACTTGTTGGTCCGAAGGCTTCTCCTAAATCATGTAAACCGACCTGGAGAACACCAGGACCACAGCAACCACCATGTACAACCAAATCAGACTCAGGACCCTAACGACCCAAATCAAGTAATCAATCAACAGAAATAAAATTAAACAAAATACTGGAAAGAAACAAAAAACAAAGAAATTTAAAATCAGGTGGATCCAGCTGTACCGCAAGGTTAGCAGCTGATTGAATGTAAAAAAGCCTCCCATCAGTACCCATCCTGCTGTGGTCACTCTGGCATTGCTCGCTTCTTCAGATGTTGATGGTTACTGAGGCCCCGTTTACACGACAGCATTGTCAACAGAAACAGAAAGATATTTCATTTGTGTTTTCAAAAGTGCGCTGCATTCACACGGAGAGGATGTGAAAACGTTGCACGTTCACAGACACGAGAACGACTGAAAATGCTGTAGCGTGCATGCCAGGTCAGTAGTTGGCGATGTAGGATAGTTGTGAAACTGTGGTGTTACAACACGCGTATGCTTTCCGATAAGACAAACTTCTCACAAACAACAATGGCGAGTGGACGCAAAAAGATGCAGGAGTTTCTTGTCTGGACAACAAATCTGTATGGATATTTTTGTCTGTAAAACAAACCGAGCACATGTAGCAGCACACGTTAGTCAGTAGACGGCCGAAGGTGTTCTTGTTGTTGATGTTCTTAGGTGTGCATGCAACCTTTAACTGAAAGAGTACTGCCATGAGCCACGCATCATTGTTTTCCCTGAAAACACTGATTTCTGTTTACACAGAGATGGACACCAAAACATTTTCAAAACTTTTCAGTCTGGACCCTGGTTTCAAAGGTGTGCGGATTCAGGCATTCTGGGCACCATTCCCACGTAAACAGAAGGCGTAAACGGAACGAAGACTCTCTGTCTTCAGCTGTTTGCATTGTCGTGTAAACGGGGCCTAAGAGAGCACAGCTTTTTCCTAGAGAAAAGGAGACAAGTACAACAAGATCTCTAGACTGCAACCAAAGGTACTTGTCATTGCAGGATTACTGAGTGAAGTTAATTGTATGGATTTATGGACATTTAGGACCTCCATCCATGTGTTATGACCCAGAAAGAGTTTAAGAATATGAATGCATGCATGTACTTCCAGGGCTTTTGTAATTATGTTACGTCAGGTCAGGTTTAGGAGTGCAAGCCGGGTTGTCTGCACCAGCAGCAATGTTAACCCTCCTTCATTTGTAGGTGTTTACATGCAATGAATTTTATGGGCGACAGAGTGCAAACCCTATGCCTCAAGGCTCATGAAGCAAGGATCACCAACCTCTCCTACTGTGTTACCAACTGCTGTAACTGGCAGCAGTGCCCCAGGAAGTCAGGCTGCATCCCCCATGCTACTAAACCTACTTCCATTATTTTTCAATCGGGACTTGAACTCAGTCCAAGCCATGATGGACTGAGCTACACTGCCATCATTAATGATGTGCTTTTTTACCTCCGCCAAGGAGGTTATCTTTTTGCTGACGTATGTTGGTTTGTTTGTTTGTTTGTTTGTTAGCAAGATTACGCAAAAACTACAGGACAGATTTTGCTGAAATTTTTCGGGGAATGGTGGTAATGGCCCAACTTAGGAACAATTACATTTTGGTGGTGATCCACATAACCACCATTAGCAAACAACCAATTTTGCTAAATAACTGTCTAACTAATAATGAAATCAACATGATTCTGAGTGCTAGGTGTGGGTTTTCATGGTCAAGGAATCATATAATGATGCTAACTTTATGATGGAGCTGTTGCTTATAGATGTAACAGCTTTATGTGGGCTACCTTGACCTTTCTACTTAATATATATTTTGGTCTGTCTTTGTTCAAGTGGTGGTGGGTAGTTGTTCCTAAGGCAAGATCAGTTGAGGAAGGCTGTTTTGAAGGACTTTTTCACCAGAAATAAAGAAGGACAACAACATGCTGGACTATAACTTGACACACCACATGGACTGTTTTGCATATTCACTGGTCAAGTCCACCAGTCTATCTAGGTAACACCTCACAGACATTTTTGTTAAGAGTGGAAGACCTAAAAAAGTTGAAGGTCATTGGAAGAATGTTCACGATTGTAGTCACTTATGCTTCTTGACTGGGAGCAAGTGCATTAGCTTGAAGCTTTAAAGATTGATCTGCCAAATGAAGCTGAACAAAGTTTGTTAAAAAATAAAGTTATTAGAAAAATACAATAAATAAACAATACTGCCTAACAGGGATGCATGTTATTTTCAGGTCTGCAAATAAAAGCATAATGAATTTCAAAATCAACAGTATCACATTTAGAAAATAAAATGTAATTTTTTTGCTTTACATTTGTTTTAAACACAGATTAATTGTCAGTATAGAGCACGGATCAATTTTAGTTAAATAGAACCAGCATACTTTCCGCCAAAAATCAGTATCAGTATCTGTGTTCTCAGCAATTTTGGCACATCGGATATTGGCAAAAATTTGACACGATGCATCTCTACAGTATGACAAGCATTGAATCACAAAGTAGTTTTAAATGGTCTGCTAGTGAACAAGTATTTGCATTACTCTGTGGAGCTGCTGGACAGCAGACACTGACTAAGTTGATCAATTAAACATGTCAAACAGTCTAATGCAATTAGTCACTTTGTTTCCTCTATGCTGCTGTGAACTTAAGTGTCAGCTTTGATAGAAACTTAGACTATGCTTGTCAGGTTGAGGGATGGCAATGAAGAACCCTCTCCTGTCAAGAACTACTTTTCAATTTGCCTTGATGCTTAACTCGTCCTTTATCAATTCTTTTAGTTAAACGTGCTTTGACATAATGCTCTTGTGAGAGGCACTCAGCACAAACAACAAGTTAAGAAGCAAACATTGTGGAAAGGAGATATGAGCGGTCCAAAGTGGCATCGGAAAATATGACAAAACAATATGGTACTGAACAAAATCCACAGGAATCAATTAGGAAATCCAACAACAGAACTGCTATTTAGTTCCGTCCCAGGGCAGGTTCAGCTGCATGTGTAGCAGATTAAATTGGCAGAGCACTGAAAAAACTCTCAAACCTGCTGCTGTGGGCTCCCAAAGGTCAGAGATATTTTTCATCTGAGATCTGAGACTTATAAATCAAATGAAAAACCCTCAGGTAGTTGTTTTCAATATTTGTAATTTCCCCGAAAAAACTAATGAGCAAACTAATGAGGCCAAAAAGTGCAAAACACAACAACACAAGGAAAAACACAGCAACAAATAAAAATACAGCAATTTAACAAACATAGAACCAATAAAGAAACAATGAAAATAATGAAAAATAAACAATATCAAGAACAACAAACCAGAAAAAAAAACTAAAAAAATAACTGCAAACCTAGACACAAAACTAGAATTTCCCTGAGTTCACAAACATCCACCAATGCATTTCCAACATTGTGGAGTGTGCTACAGTCACAAATATGGAGAAATGCCCTAAATTACACTGTCAATAGACCCTTAAAAACCTGGACCCACGTTGACATCAGTCTGTGAAAAACTTTCAACATGGCAGCTCACTTTAATGAGTATTTGTTTCAGAGCCCCACCCCCACCACCCATTTCATTTGACCAAGCTATCAAAATGACAAGGACACTTAATTTAAAGGTAGTGTATGGACAAAGATACCTTGCAGCTACAGTACGGCCACGGTGGTCAGTGTACATATAAAAGTTTCTACCATTGTGAACAGTTGGTACTGAGGCTGCTGTACTTAAGTGTCAGCTTTTGAATTGAGCAGTGAAATTCTCCTCTCCTCAACAGAACTTACAGACAGAAAGTTAGTTTCTGTTTAATTAAAATCAGCACCAGGCCATATGCCCTAATGTTGAGTCCATTTGACCTCCAAGGCAATTCATTTTTAGAATTTACACAATATACATGAGAAAACATGTCGCATGGGTATTAAAAATTACCTTATTTGCATCACTCTTGGTGTTTAGAGGCCTTGTGGTGTTGTGGGTTGTAAGATTAGATTAGATTAGATTGTACTTTATTAATCCCCTTGGAAAAACTCCCTCAGGGAAACTGAGTATAAGTGACTTAAGTGTTTGATTTAAATAATTATGGTAGCATTATATTTTTTTGATGCATGTTCTTATATGTTGAACATTTTCTTGTTTATGATTTGCTGTTAGATTATCTAATTCATCATTGTCTTTTACACTTCAGGGCCACCGTAGAAATGGTTTTAGTCAATAGCCAAAGGTGTAGGGATGAATAATAAGAAAGCAATGTCTTGCACAAGCTAAAGTAAGGATTTTTCTGTTGTTAGGCTGCACATTTTAAAACAGCCACACCTTGAAACAAGTTGGGTTGTTGATGAGCTCGTATTTGGATGCACTGAAGAGATTCAAGGTTTATCTCACCAGCAATAAACACTTGCAGGAGGCCAAAAGTTTGAACAAAGACACACAAAACTGATGCCACTTAGGCATGGTTTGACCTTCTCTCTTCTAGGTATTCAGCTGGAATATAATGAAAAGAAGTTTCCATCTGTGTAAAAGGGAGTCCTGCATCCTTATTTCCTTCCAAGATAAATGGTTAAATGATCAGTTTGCTGCACCAAAATGTTGATTTTTGGGGCTTTTGACCTCTTAAATCTCTGTACTCAACGTGTCATATTTTTGCCTTAACACACAAATCCGTGCTCTGATTGCAGAGGCTGCCATGTTAAGTTCCACGCTGCCAATCAGTACTAGCATAATCCCCTTCACACACATTTGCACACTCATGGCAAAATCTTCAGGGGCAGTTCAGTGTCAAACTCTGGGAAACTTTGAACGATGGTGTACAGGAGCCAGAGATGAAGCCCCTGCAGAAAACAACCAAATGACCTTTGGCTCACTGATTGGCCTGCTGACCCACCAGTCATACCATTTTTATCCTCATACACCCCATTTACCAGTTGTTAAGGTGGGTTTTGTGTTTGTTTTATGTTTGTGCCAGCTACATAAATTCAAACTGTATTTCTCTGATGCAAAAACAGTTAGAGCAAGCTCCATGCCTGTATACTGTTAAACTTGCAGAGCAGCTGGATCTGCCTGATTTAATGTCTATAATCAGGCAGATCCAACTTACCAAGCTTCAATCTATAATGACTGTGGTTGGCCCAAAGCAACACAGCCCAATCAGAGTCCTTTAAAGCAAGAAGAGGTGGGAGCTACAAGAGAGACGACAGCAGGAAGTGACTGCTTGCAGAGAGATTAGCATACATGCTAACAGTTTCAGTAGCAGTTTTATCAGATCTGGACCACAATTTTGTTATTAAATGAAAAACAAATAACAACTCTGAAAGCATTTCTGGATAGAAAGGATTCACCATACTTTACACTGCAACAGTAGTGCCTGCCCTCATCATTATATGATTAGCCCATAATGAATGTGATTGACAGAACAATCGTCCAATCACCTGCTTTAAAAAGGCTCTGCCAATTCCCAAACACTTATAGTGGCTGCTGCACAGATGGACTAGAGAAGTACACTTAATGGTCCATCTGGTGTACCAAGTCACAACATCAGCATTATCTGCACTCTTAGTCTTGATCATTTTTTTTTTTTGCACTGTCGTCACTGTCTCAACATTATTAATGATTAATGAGGAATCAAACGTAACTGGTGACGTTCAGCTGACTGCATTAATAGATGCCATAGTTAAAGCTTCACATAACTGAGAATGTCGTCTCAAATGCATATATGGAGACCTTTTCTGGACAGTGATTTATAAAAACATTTGTCTCTTGTCTTATGCACGTGAGTGAAATATTACATCACAGGCTTGTCTGAGGGGGAACATGGGTTGTTATATTGAGTTTGTGATGTTGACAACAGAATAAACACACAATTCAGCAGCAGCCTGTGTGTCTGTGTGAGTGGGTGCATAAAGGCATTATTCTGAAATAAACACAACGAAAATGAGGCTGTCTTTGTCTCACATATTTGACAGGTTCGTGTTCTTGGCAGTTTAATGAAGTTTTGTTTGTGCCTTCGAGGCACACGCCATAAGTTTAGCTTCCTACTATTAGTTATTTGTGCTATCAGGTACATCTTGGTGCTTCTTCATTTAGCCACTTGGGAGATAGCGTTCAGTCAGAAGAAGATATCATCAGAAGGTTTCCAGCTTTCATTGGGCGTTTCAACCCTGAACCAAAACCCTCTCTTGCTGGTGGGTCAGCAGAGATGGTCAGCCATTGCTTACCTTCTCCTGGCCCCCAGCTCAACTCCTCTTTTTGTCCAGAGCGACAACAAGAGGCTCTAGGCTGTCTTCCCCAGTCTATAGACAGCTGTCTTCCACTCCCTTCCTGCTATTCCTAGAGCTGTGAGCATCTTCCACACAGGTACTCAACCTTCACAGGTAAAAGCCAAGTATGCCATCCCCATCCCTACATTGTTGGACCAAGTCCTGATACTTGGTGGCTTTTCTCTCTGAGGCATCTACACATCCGTCCTCCCTCGAGACCATCAGTCTTCTCCTCAGAACATCTGACCATGGATGACTTGAGGAAAGTGTAACCTCCCATGATGGTGCTGTCTCTAGGGGCCCATCTTGATCTTTTTATTGGTAAGATCACAGCAGACCCAACACACCCTCTTAGGTTTGAATTTGAACTCTTAAACTCAGGACACAGGTACAGGATGCCCAGAATGAGGACGAAAAGAGGCATCACATCCTTTACACCACGGAGCGTCCAGCTGCTAAATAAACTCTGATCTCACAA
Organism: Cetoscarus ocellatus; assembly: GCA_037902135.1. Taxonomy (NCBI): domain Eukaryota; kingdom Metazoa; phylum Chordata; class Actinopteri; order Labriformes; family Labridae; genus Cetoscarus; species Cetoscarus ocellatus. Next base: position 759,255 of record JBAMNC010000440.1, read on the forward strand.
CATGAACTTGGTACACTGCACTTTTAAGACCACTTAATGATCTTTATATCTACTAATTTATTACTATAGCTGTATTCTAAGATTTTATTCTTGACTAACTGTTAATTGTTATTATGTGCTGTCTTGTTTGGTTGTTGTTGTCCTATGTAGTTTGTGTACTTATGCTCTCTGTGCAAGACAAATTCCCTTAGGGGCAATAAAAGGTTCATTCATTCATTCATCTTGATCTTTTTATTGGTAAGCAGAAAGCACTCAGAAAGCGCGCAAACCTCCACCAAGGTAGCTCACATATTGCTGTTACTTCTACAAGCAATGGTTTCATGATAAAGTTACCATCATAATATGATTCCTTGACCCTGAAAACCCACATCTAGCACTCAGAATCATGTTGATATCATCATTAGTTGGACAGTTATTGAGCAAAAACGATTGTCTGGAACAACTACCCACCACCACTTGAACAAAGACAGACCAAAATATATATTAAGTAGAAAGGTCAAGGTAGCCCACATAAAGCTGTTACATCTATAAGCAACAGCTCCATCATAAAGTTAGCATCATTATATGATTCCTTGACCCTGAAAACCCACATCTAGCACTCAGAATCATGTTGATATCATCATTAGTTGGACAGTGATTGAGCAAAAACGATTGTCTGCTAATGGCAGTTATCTGGATCACCGCCAAAATCTAATCATTTTCAAGTTGGGCTGTTACCAACATCTCCTGAAAATTTCAGCAAAATCCACCCAGTTGTTTTTGCATAATCTTGCTAACAAACAAAGAAAAAAACAAACAAACAAACAAACGGCAGCAAAAATATAACCCAATGGTGGAGGTAATTAGAGAATTTTACTTACTTTTTTTATTTCTGTCTCGACAAATGAATAAAAGGGAGTTTCACGGAGTTTAAAGCTGCCAACTATCCATTTTCTTGGAGACATGGCTATTTTTAATGCTGTCTTGGCAGATTTTGTCTGGTTTTCTTCATAAACTTAACTTTGACATAAACTTAACGAGGGAATAGAGGAGCTGCATGTGGCCCCCGGACTGACAGTTGCCCATCCCTGATCTACCCTAAAGGAATTAAACTGTATAGGACATTACTAGATAATGTAACAGGAGGGTTAACAGTGATAGCAGGTTATACACAGCACTATTCAGGACAAGGTGCTTTTTGCTCAAGCATACTTTCACGAGATGTCTGCTGTTTTATGAAGCGATGGTCAAAGCTTCTGTTGTTGGAGCAGTATGAGCCAAGGCCTCAGCACCTCATCACGACAGCCTGCCCACTGCATCAGTGCTCTCTTCACTTGTAGGTATATGGCTCTCATCACCATAGCAACCATTGCACAATGTATTCAGTGCTTGGTTACCAGCACAAGTGTAGGCTGTGGAAAACAGGTTGCTTTTTCTATTACTCTTTTTTTAAGTGGTGCATAATACCAGGGATATGATTTGTCATGCTGTGTATGTATTGTCCGAAGCTGTCATTCTTATAACAGCCTACCTCTCACTGATGCTACCCATGAAGATAACACATATATAATCAGTCATAATGTGCCACATAATCATTATGTTAGATCTCTCAAAGCTGCATCTGTCTACTTTTTCTATTTTACAGAAGTCCTGATTCTAAGGGGAAGATTCACGCTGAGCTGATCCAGAAGATGTTTGTTAGTATTTTTAAAAAGAGATTTAAAGATTAAACAACCATCTGAGTAAAGATTCTGGGCAAAAATTTTGTTTTGACAGCATCTAAAATGATGATATTACATAATGGAAGTAAAGTAAAAGTCTCCCTTTCAACTTCTTAACACAGAAAGTTTCCTCCAACTCTGCTGTGCATCATGATACGATATAATGTTGGATTAAGTTTAAAAACAGGGTAAAAACCTATGAGGCATTGTAGCACAGGCCTTTTCAAACATGCAGTGAGTGTTTCACATTATAATGTTTTTAAGTATGACATTCTCCAGGTGTGAATTGTTACAAAAGAAGGTTGAGGGGCATTTTTCTCTGAGAAATAGAAAAACTGATGGGCTGCCTAAGTGGCAGTGCCTCTGTGCTGCTGACTTGATAAATATTTCCAAAAGAGCTAATAAAAGTAACGATGTTGAGAAGATGAAAATTAATTGGAGCCTTTAAGAAACGAATGGCCTTTTAGCAAATAAAACTGTTCTATGAAATAAAATTGGCCCATTCATCTGAGAGATTAGCAGACCAGTCAGCTTCAGTGATGCTTCATCTTTCCCGTCATCATTTTCACAGAACACTCGAGGTCAGGACAGCCTCTGACGAAGCTTTAGCAGGACAGTTTACTGGCTGAAACCCTTCTCAGCACTGACTCTTGCTGGGGATGTGCCCATGGGGGGTGGCTGGTTATTTTCATCACAAAACTCACTTAGCTTGCTTTCTCTTTTGGGGGATTTCCCCTGTCATTTTGTACTCTGAAGTATGAAGCAAGGTTTTGTGTGCTTGTGTCATTCTATTATAAACCAAAGCTGGCTGGTATGAGTGAGTCATTTTGTTTGTTCAACCCATTCATCTATCTGCCAACGCAGTGCACTTAAACTTTTCCTGTCGAGCCCCCTTTGGTGGAAGAAACAAAGTCCCCCTGCCCCTCACCACACACACTGAAAGATGAATATACTGTATATTAGAAAACAAAAAAGAAAGGTCATGCTCTGTACTAACAATTCTGCAAAATGACATTTCTAAGATAAATCAACAGCCAGTGTGACAGTTGTACAAGAAATATTAATGGTGAGACATCGCTCCCACATTTTTTTTTAACATTTTTATAAGTTAAAACAACTGGCATAATAATATGTTAACGCTAGATTAACCTGAAGGAACTCTTTCAAAATTTGCCAATGGTTTGCCAACAGTGCATGACAGCATGCATTGATTTTTTTCCCCCTTGGGCTGCTCCAATTTTCTCAACACCTGAAACATCAGTATATTAGAAAGCACTGGGAGAGCACAAACCTGTTGCTATTGCTGTTTCATCTGTAAGCAATAGTTACCATCATAATATGATTCCTTGACCCTGAAAACCCACACCTGGCACTCAGAATCATGTTGATATCATTATTAGTGAGACAGTTATTGAGCAAAAATGACTGTTCGCTCCCGGTGTTAATCTGGATCACCACCAAAATCTAATCATTTTTAAGTTGGGCCATTATGAACATCCCCTGAAAATTTCAGCAAAATCTGTCAAGCAGTTTTTGCGTAATCTTGCTAAAAAACAAACAAACAGACAAAAAGACAAATGCAGGCAAAAACCTACTCTCCTTGGCGGAGGTAAAAATGGCTTTTCTTTGTAAATGCTATCTTATACAATCAGACATTTGGAAAACTTTCTTTGAGAGCTGCTGTAGGAATGATATATATCCCTACTAGAGATGAAAATCTACATTGGGAGAGGATAAAATAAGAAAGAAAAGGAGGCTAATTTCACTTTAACAGTCCTAATTAACAGATCATCACACCCCACTTGAGCCCCTAGTGGCTTGACATGCTTGTTCTTTCTGCCGTTAGAAAGAATTTCAAGATCTTTTCAAACAGAGAACATGTTTGACTGCAGAATATCTTTTACTGGAAATATCTGTTAAAAAGTTACAAATCAAACAAAGACAAAATTCTGCCACAAAAGAGAGAGATTAACTAATGCTTTGGTATAGGGTCCACAAATTACAAAGACTCCATGCATGATGAACTATCAGAAATTCATATGTATCCACAGTAATGTTTGTCTTTATCCACCAATTAAGGAGTTACTGAAGATGTTGAAGGCCTCTTAAAAGGTAAGACTGCAGTTTAAGGGACACAGCAAAAAAAAAAACACCCAATGTAAGGAAATTCAAATCATCATCACTAAGAATAAACTTTTAGTCACCTCATGTTTGGAGACCTTTAAATCAAACAGAGCCCTTATCGGTCCTTTACAATTACCACATTTGCATGAGAGCTTTAATTCCCCTTTAATTCAGAATAAAACTTAAATCCTCTTTAAAAAGATTAAAAATGACCTTGTAAACACCTAATTCTGAATGAAAATGATAATTCTGAATAAAACTTAATTCCGATGTAGGTGGCTGGTTTATTCTTATTTTAAATCTGAATTGAATAATTCCTCAATCATGTACACATTCATTCCTTTTTTAAATTAACTCCGGTTGTTCTGCACATGCTCGTTCCCTTGTCCTGTCGCGATGACGCTCATATTCTGTGTCGACGGGAACAGGATGGTCACCTGGAGCAAGCGTTGGACTCGAGCCGAGACACTTTATTTAATTAGAGCCTTAGAGGATTTGGTAATAATGAAAAGAGTGGATGGACGTGAGCATAAAAATGCAGACCTTTTTAAAGTCGTAGCGTCCAGGTTGGGCGAGGTTTCCCTGACAGAGACGCTGAACTGGAGTTTGTTTTCTTTCAGTAGACATAAATACATCACTATGTCACGTCCGCCCCCTGTCCAGTCAGAACCATTCCCAAGCCCCAGACCTTTAGGGGAATTGAATAAGGGGAATAAACGTGTTTTCCATGTAAACCTCAACTCAAAATTATTATTTCCATGTAAACACGAAGGAGAATACTTTAATTCCGAATTATTTAGTTCTGAATATTTATTCCAAATTAAAAAACATCATGTAGCTGTGGCCCATGTCAAAAATCATGACCATCATTAAAAACTGATGAATGGAACCCCTTCATTGGTGCATTTAAGTCTGAAGTTAGACACATAACACGTGTTTGATATTTTGTTAATAAAAAATGCATAGATCCATTCCTTTACATGATGAATGTGATCCATGATTTTTTGTGGACATTATACTAAAGCATTACCAATAATTCAATTAGTTTTCAGTCCAAACAAAATGTAAGGATTTCACAGCGCGGTGATGTTGGCAGAAATCTCACTGATTGTGATTTTCCACAGATGATCAGTTGTTTGGCTCACTGTGCTCTGATTTGGTTCTTAGCCCACAACATTATTAGCTGTGCATATTGAAATCCACTGACCTACTAAAACAACACCCACAGTGCAATCCTACCTGCTCTTTAATCTCCTGTAGCTTGTTGCTTTGCTCCCGGATGTCATGAAGGAGCTGTAGTGCCTTATCATCCTCCTGGGACACTTCCATTCGAGCCTGCTCCAAGCTACGCTTTAGACTCTGCGACAAAGAAATGCATGTAATCCATCAGTAAGGATCAGCCAGTTAAAACCTACAACATTTAATTCAGCAGCTTTGATGGCAATAGTAACAAAATAATTCAGGGTATATACAGAAAATCACCCTTTGTGAACAAATGAAATGCACATGAGGAATAAAATATCTGCTGATTTTCTAAATAAACAAGATGAACAAGAAAAAAAATATCTTATAGATTTCTAAGATAATACTTTAACAAAAACGCTTCTTTCTCCTTTTTCCAATTACTGAGATAATTTCTCAGAATTACATGATATATTTTATGGAAGAATAAAAATCTGCTGTAATTTTGATCTTGGAGAAACTCTGCTGCGCCCAGCAGATCAGGACAAGCTTTATGTCTGAAAAGATATTATGTGCTTTATTCCACCAGAAAGACAAAGTACTGAATATAATCCATTTTTCTTTAAGACAAAATGAAAAGAAAAACTGATTAGATTAGATTAGATTAGATTAGATTAGATTAAACATTATCTATCCCTTTGGGAGACTCCCTCTGGGAAATTAAGATTTCAGTAGCATGATTTATAGTAGATAAGAAGGCATATAAAAACTCCTGGCTACTCCTCCTTCCCGTCCTCTGTCTTCCTGTTACTCCTCCCCCCCCCCCCAGTGAGGAGTCATACAGTCTGATGGCCTGAGGGGCAAAAGAGTTTCTCAGTCTGTTGGTCCTGAACTTGGGAAGGCGCAGTCTGGGGTTGAACAGGAACTCCTCTGATGTGACTGATCCAACAAATAACGTAAATAACCTCAAACCACATGTATTTCATCCCTTAAACCACATAAATTTTATTCACACACACAATCAAGCAACATTATTCTTTGTCATACAAACACTTGTGACTGATACCCCCTATTCCTATCTCATTTGTGTTTTATTACTTGTCCTGTTTGCCCTTTTATTCTTATTACTGTCACTGTTTTTGTTTATTTGATTTGTTTTGTTTTTGTCCCTTGTTATTGTCTTATCTGCTTCTGTAGTTTAAAATCTCTTGTTATTTCTTTGTTCTGTTCATGTTGCACTTCACTCTGTTGTATGTCCTGTTAAATATTACAAATAAAGTAAAATAAATAAATAACATGAAAGTAACCTTAATTTAACATTTAGGGTATGTTTGTTTCCCTGAAAGACCAGCTGAGATTTTAAGTGTTTCGTGCTCATTCAAACCATTTTTTAAACTGATTCTGGTATGCTAGACGTAGCATCATTTTATTTTCTCATCTAAATGCAGTAAATTTCATAAAAAGCAGTATCCCGCCTTCAAAACATTAAAAACAATATCTAGTATGATTAAATTTTTGTGAATAGGGAGTCCATGTTGTGCTTTTTTTGTTGTATGCCCTTTAGTGTGATTAACATGCCTCCTCCTGATAAAGTACTTCCATGCACAGGAGAAAAAGTGTGTGGCATCAGGACCTTTCGCTCTCCTCCTCTCTTTACTGCATCAGTGGCTTGGCCTGAAATGGCTCGTTTGGTTGCCAAAATAGTTCCACCAGTATGACAGCCCGCCATTGTTTGGTCAGCAGTTTAAGCCCACTGACTCAGGCTGCCAAACTCAGTGCAGACCTTAAGATGAATGAATGCTGAGCTGTTGAAAATATGGCATTCTCTATTATCACAGAGTAGACCTGCCAACCAGTCAGAGCAGGCTAGGCCCCCGCAGGGAAGGGGCCTTCAAGGGACATCTTGAAGAGAGACTGAGCATACGGGTGGATCAGGGGTACTTGTCATATGGAAACTAGAGGTTTTTATAAACACTAACAATTGTGAACATACTCTAGCAACACGTATGAACCAGAATAATGACAAAATATGGGCTCTTTAAAATTAATGAAAAAATTCAAATCCAGAAGAACATTAACCCACAACTTCTTTTGTAATCTGGACCATTCAATAAATGTCACCAGTCCATCTGGGAAAGAGCCCATAGGAAAGTGTTTGGGGGGAGGGGAGGCAGAACCTTTCAGAAGCATATCAGGCAGGCGATTGGATGATCGTTCCGCCAATCAACATTTATCAGGGGCTAATCAGATAATGTCGTAAGTGGGAGCTACTGGGTTAAACAAGCTCTCGTCAAAACATGTCAGAAGTGGAACAGAAATGTCCTACTATAGAGAAGTTTGTAGTGCTGATATTTGTTTTTCATTTAGTAAAGAAATGTGGTCAAACTCTGATAAAACTGCTGCTGATGCTGTTAGCATCCATGCTAATCCCTGTACATGTAGTCACATCCTGCTGTCATGTCACTCGTAGCTTGTTCCTCTCCCTGCTCTAAAGGACTCTGATTGGGTCGTCCTGCTTTAGGCTGCTCACCACCATTGTAGGTTGGAGCTTGGCGAGATGGTTCTGCATGATTACAGATACTGAATGAAGCAGACCCAGCTGCTGTGCAAGGTTACCTCTTTTGTCGAGTAATTAATTAGAAATTAAAAGGAAGCTATAAAGTTTCATAACCTATAATTGTGAATTTAAGACATTTTTATACTTTTTAAAATGGCCTGATTTTTTTTAACAAAGTGATTATCAGCTAATAACACTTGGGCTAGGTGTTCACCCTTAAACTATGAAAAGGTTTGGAGTGGCACTTAAACTGAAATGTGATGTTTATTTGGTTTTTGCGTCTTCTGCATTAAAATAAGTCTGTAATCCTTCACAATGTAAGACAACACAGTCAATGTCTTCAGCATGCACTCACACTACATTCAGTGATATAGGTTGCCAGGTCCTGTTCCAGGATGGTCCTCTGGGTCTCTGAAGCCTTCAACTCTATGTCCTTCTGCTGCAAGACTGACTCAAGGTCAGACATCTTCCTCTGGACGAGTGAGATTTCCTGCTCAACCTGGAAACAACAAAACATCATGTTAAGGAATCTTCAGAGTCTTTGGGTTTAAGTATGAATGCTGGTGATGAGCATTGATAAGATTTTAGTAACATCTGTGCCATTGTTGATTCTGTTTTTCAGACCACTTCTATATCCATCCCCTTTTTAAGTTTTTCTTTCTGTGTGGCAACACATCAACTTAAACCCATTTTCTGTATCAATTATAAGCCCGAATACATGACACTGCCGGTATCACAATGTGCTGAGTCTCCAAATGTTTAAAGATATTGGTGTTTCCTCCCTTGCTTTGAATCACACCATTGCAGAGGTTGTCAATTCGCCGTTAGCATCATTGGTGTAAAATCAAGCTACACTAGAGCTAATTTGTATGAAAAAAATCTACATTAGAAAGTGATTGTTGACCCATTAGCTCTCCATTACCTCAGTAAAATGTCAGCAGCAGCCCAGCAGAGAAACCTGCTACTGTTCTTTTCCTTCTGTGCAGCCTCTCTCTCCTCTCTCTTTTCGTGCTAAGAAGATGGTCTGTTGCTCCTGGCACAACAGCTGCGCTGCTAAAAACATGAGCTATGCTGCCAGCATTAAGGTGCGTTCACACCAAATGTGACTTTGGCGACCCCAGCGGCCACTCTCCATGCAGAGTCAATGTACAGCCATGATTAGCCACGACCACGCGCGACCAGATCTCATGTGATGCGACGGACGCGTTCTGGGTGACTTGGTCGCATCTTTGGAGACATGGGGGCGGTGCCCGTGTTGCTGCAGATGAGAACTCTGGGGTCGCTTTGGACGCGGAGCAGGTTGCCGTGCTCCGTCACCAAAGTTGAAATATTTAACTTTTCAGGCGATGTCGCGCCGTGAGAGCCAATCAGCGTTGCGTGGGTGCGTGATTGACAGCCATGACAGACTGTTTTTATTCCGGTCCACAGAGTGACAATCTGTGTCCGTGTGGGGAACTTTAGTTAGTGAGTACATTAGTTCCGCCTAGACGGACCGCAGTGAACTCACAGAAGATGCTGCTGCAGGGCCATCAGCTGCAGTGTTTCGTGGTTGGTAGGTGAGTGAAAGGGATACAGTTGGAATAATGTCGGCTAATACGTCCTATTATATGATATGATCGCAGGGTGAAACTTGAGCAGGCGTGATGTCACTGAGCAATGGCGACGGTGACAAAATGAGCTATGAACAGGCGACAGGACTTGTGTTTGCGACACAATCTTGGTCGCCAAAGTCACATTCGGTGTGAACGCACCTTTAGAATGAACATTGAAGATACATAAGCTGTTTATGTTGTACACATTTCTTGTGCTTCCTAATTCCAAATCAGTTATATCAGATCCTGATATAAGCACATTTTTTAAAAAAATTGGGAATGTATCATAAATTTTGAGTGACATCCCGAAGCCTCACTAGAGACAGCAACTGTCTCCTGTCAGCCAAGATTACTCTCTCAAATCCTTGGTTGTCAATCATGCTGACTGCCCCTCTTGGGGCGTGCAGGGGGGCCGTATATGTAACGTACATGTCTCATCATACTTTCAGAGTTCATATTGGCTGCTGTTGCAATACATTTTCATAAGATCATCTTTTATTTGTTTTAATAAGAAGGAACAGCTGCTTCTTCTGTCGTCTCTGAGTTTAGTCATTGGGGACAGCCTGCTGTCCAACTGCTTTTATTCTGATTAAATATCTGATGCATGTACACACATGCCATGATTGGACTGTGTCCATGTAAAAAATGAATTTTTAAATTTCAGTTAGAATGACCTAAATCAAATTGAAGAAAAAATGTACATGTAAACATAGCTTTTGTTTTGTGAGATCCACAAGGCACCACTTAGAGCTAGGGTTATCAACCACATTTTTGTCTTGACATACATTATGGAGACAATATATTCAAAGAAATTGAAACTTACAACATTTTTCAATTATAAATTTATTAGCCCTAAAATGTGAAATCAGTCCCTATCACCCATACTGCTACCAGCCACAAACAGTGTAAAGGGTGATTGAGATATGTTGGCTACTTCTCTTTGAGGCTGCAATGTTTTCTATCAGTGAGTTTGGCTCTAATATACATTTCCTTTTGGCTAAATATTGGCTAATATTGGCTAGCAGGGGGATTTCTGTAAAACTATGATGAAACCCAGAGCCACAAGCCAATGATCACTGGTTTAGAGAACTATCAAGCATGCAAGGTATGGCTGTTCAATAAGGAGACTGCTCTTATGAGGTCTAGTGTTACATATTTAGGTTTGTGTATTCACACACAACTTCTGCAGGTTTCCAAAAAAATTACATCTGACTTCACTGCTAGCTACTAATTGAAGGACATGTGTTTTTACTAAGGCGTAGGAGAATGATTAGCTCAAAAGTTGAGCAACACATTAACTTGAATCACTCCAAGAGATAACGTTTTCCTTTCATTTGTTCCAAAATGCCTCCACAAGTTTGCTTGTGCTTTTTCTTTCTATCAGGAGTTAGAGGTCATTTCTGCTATCATCTTAAACTGAGTTGTCGAGATGACATGCAGTGCTCCCCAAACACCTCAGTCAATGTACAAAAAGGCTGACTGCTGTTTTGTTCAATTTAACTATAAATTTCAAGTTAATGCACTGCTCAACTTTTAGGCTAATCATTATACAAAAATTGCACTGAAATCAGTGGCTGGCAGTGAACTAAAGATGTCACTAATTGTAAACTTACAGCAGTTGTGTGTGAATACACAACTTTTAATATTTAAAGGAACCTCCAACATTTTTTTTGTTTTCATGTCTCGCTCCCAAGTCCATGACAAGCAGATAGACACCATTCTTTTGACTGTGCGTCCAGTAACAAGGAAGAGACAGCCAAAGTTCGCCCACCGCTCAAACGCTGGGAGTCAGTGGGTATAGTGTTAGCCTTTCTCTGCCTACAGCCATCAGATAAACTCTTCAGCAACTCTGAACGGTCCTGTGTGCTTGTTGTGACTTGTTTTTACCCCTTTATGTCGCGTTATCTTTTATTATCTTCATGTTATCTTCCTCTAATCCTAAACAGAGGCTTTGTTTTGTTGACGTACTTCTGTAGTGGTTTTTGAGAGGGATGTGACATTCGTGAATGAGACAAGTTTTTTGAACAGCTCTTTTAAATGAACAATGGGAACCAATGCACGGTTGTGAGTCAGCTGTTTGTTTCTTAAACAGGTCATTCACAACTGCAAATCGGGTCTCATCATTCATTTAAAAGAGCTGTTCAGCCTCTGTTTAGGAGTAGAAGGAGATAATATGAAGACAATAAAAGATAACGCAACATAAAGGGGTAAAAAACGAGTCACAACAAGCACACAGGACTGTTTAGAGTTGCTGAAGAGTTTATCTGATGACTGTAGGCAGAGGCAGGCTAATACTACCGGTTGACTCCCAGTGTTTGAGCTAAGCTAACTAGCAGTGAGAGCGAGCTTCAGACGTCTCTTCCTTGTTACTGGATGCACAGTTGAAAGAATGGTGTCTACCTGCTTGTCATGGACTCGGGAGTGAGGCAAGACACAAAAATAACAAAAATGTTGGAGTGTTCCCTTAAGGGAAGTCTTTTAGTCTCATTATTTGATAGCCATACCTCATGAAGTCTGGTGATCAAGATGCATTAAACCAGTCGAAATGATTCTCAGCTGGAATCACTTCTCAATCCCCATCCCTAATAAAGACAACACGGTTGGTGGAATACATTTGAAGCGCGTGTGTGTATCTCTATGAACTTGCTTTTCTTATTTGAGCGAGGCTGCCTTTGTTCTGTGGCACATTTCATTTGTAATGATTTTTGCTACAATTAGATGTTCTTTAACAGCATTAAAGGGCCCGAGGAGCTTCAGGGGAGCAGAGGAAGAGCAGGTCTGGCATCACAGCAAACAACAACAGCACTGCAAGTGAATGTTAGCACACAGACACATGTTGACAACCACTCTGTGCCACAGCTGGAACATACCTCATTATTATGTGTTCTCCAGCCAAACTGAGCACAACAACCAGATACTTTTTATGTTAATTAATTCATAGATTATCTTTCAGTTTGAAGAGATAACCCACATTTCTGTTTATTATAGAAGCTCCCACTAAAGAATTTTATTCATTACATATTCTTTTGGGACAGACCCGGTGCACTGCCACGTGCATGATTACATAACTTCACACATTAATCAGTTTCCTGCTGTCATGTTTAGATGAGGTAGGCACTTTACAGGGTTGTTTCAGTATTTGTGTAACAGGGTTGTATAAGCTTCACATTAATGGGATGAACATTTACCTCAGCAATGTTGACAAGCTCTGCCCCTTTAAGAGTGTACTGGTACAAATGTCAGGCTGTACAGTCCTACTGTAAGGGTCAAGATTTCGGGGTGATTTAGCACATTGTAGCTTCAATCAAACTTAAAAAAAAGACCCTGGGGTGATTGTACACTGTACAGGATGCATTTACAATGCTTTACTTTTTCACTACAGGGCAGAGGTGTAAATCACCAGTTCTGACAGGATACGATACAACATCTTTATTCTAGACATTTCTATTAGTGATGGACTGATCGTGAAAATCAGGGCCGATGCCGACACTGATGTTTGAAATCATATTTTTTGGTGATACTGATGCCGATACAGATGTTTTTATTATGAATTTTTTTCGAGTCACTTCAAATGAGCTCTATTGGCATGACCATCTGTGACAAACATACTACCAAGGCAAATTCCCAACATGCAGATTCAGTAATAATAAACTAATTAATCAGTGAATTACTAGATCAATAAATCAATAAATAAACTAAAAAGTACATATATGTGCATAATTAAAAATAAAATTAAAATATATTTGATTGAACCTTATTTATTTAGAATATATTCAAAAGAGAGATAAAAACAAATAGAAAAAAAATATATAGTGTAGTCGTTACATTCATTTGAAAAGGAGTGGGAGATGAATTGATCAGTTATTCAAGAGATAGATGAATAATAAATACAATCAGAGGGCTGGTTGGGAGCAGACTAGATGATGAAAATTTAAATAGGATAAATGTGTGTGTCTTCTTTTTGCATAATTCTCCCACAACTGGCATATATTCTCCTTTGTCTTATCATGAAAAAGAGATCACATTTTGTCCAAAAAGTTAATTTTACGGCCCTAATTAAATAGTCTTCTTTAAATCAGCAGTTAGTTGTGCCAGATGTCAGCATGAAATTGGTATGATCCTACAAATGTACATCTGAAAGCTAATATTTGTTCATCCAGCCTTGATTTGCTGCTGGTCGATGTTTGTAGGGCCAATATCGGATACCGATGTTGAACCGATCCCATTGTGCATCCCTATATACAAAATTGGCTGATTTTACAAAGCCTGCCTCTGTATCACTGTTAATTTTGACAGCACTTTTTAATTTAGTTTTAGTTAAAGTCTTTTGCCTAAAATATCTTTTAGTTTTAGTCATAATTTAGTCATCTAAATTGTTTTAATTTTAGTCTAGTTTTAGTTGATGAAATTTCACAACATTTTAGTCTATGAAATTTACTGTAAATTTAGTCGACTAAAATATGAAGTGTAAAGTGTAAGGTATTTTTTATGTTCCCTTGAATTTCTGAAGTCATGTTTTACACTTGGGTAAAATGAAACATCTAATAACCCTTTACTGAATGCTATTAAAGTTTGAATGAATAAATTAACAGAAACAAATTTAACTTTTGTGTGAAATGCAGTCACCTTTATTTAGGCTAGCTGGCAGAGCATCTCAGTTACAATACCAGAACTGACAACAAACAGTGAACCTGCTCTACATGAATATATCAATTCATAAAGAGAGGAGCTCTGATTGGATCGCTCCCCAACTTATCCCAAGCTAAGGCAGCTGTGTTCCTCTCAACTCATCCAACCAAAGTATCTGTGATTGGATATATTCCTAACTTGTCTCTACTTTCTACATGATGAAATTAATTAATTTAATTTTAGTTTTTGTCAATGCGCACTTGTTGTTATTAGTTACTGTCTAGTTTTCCATCAGAGGAAAAAAGGTTGTTGACGAAAACTATGACGAAAATAATTAGTCAACAAAATTAACACTGCTCTGTATGATACTGACATGATTTAGAAGCCTGCAATCAATATTGGAAGATATTATTTACATATTACTTTTAAGAATCAATGACCCTGATGTAACATTTGCAGGATATATTTATGGGTATTTGTATTTAAACATAGTTGTCTTATTAAGTTTGACATAGTAGTGTACCAGTTTTATGAATCTCTGCTTTTTTTTAGATAGTGATAGTGGTATTTATTTGGAAAGAATGAAAATGTCAGCAGCGTCTACTGCCTGTCTGTTGAATATGGGTTCCTGTTTCACACCTTAATTAGATGATGACCTTTAGTAAGATGCCTAGTTTGCGTTTCGGCTTCAGCAACAGAAACTTTCATGACTTGTTGCTTCTTCCTGTTGGAAGTGCCTCTAATTTGACCTCTTCAGCTCTTTTCACACATGCAACCCTGATATTATTGGGATAATATCTGGGCAGCCTGCCTGAATAATTCACTGACATTGTTGTTCACACTTGCTCCTAGTAATGGTAACAGGGCAGAAGTGGTGAAGGGGAAGCAGGGGGAGTCACTGAAAAGCAGCAAATGACGTCAGATACACAGCTCTAGTAAGTGTTCATAATATGATAGCAGACAAACAATTCATATATGTACTTACTTCAGTGTTACATATTAAAAAGCATATCAACAGCATCGATTAAAGAGCTGAAAGGAGCACTGAAGTACACAGAAGGTAATATGAAGCAGCGTCACTACATGCATGATGATTACGCAGGAGAGAGAAAGCTGCAGAGTTTCAGCTCCATGTCCAACAGCAGTGCGAGACGTCTCTTTGGATGTGCAAGAGTGGTGATCATTGTGGATCAGTTGCAATACAGAACTTTGATGATGTGCAGTGGGAACAACACCTCCGATGTCCAGACACATTTGAGCTTGTGTTATAAACTTCTCCCGCTGCAGCAGTTGTTTTTATTCCACCCTGTAAAGTCTCCCTACTCCTGTTTCGCACCAGTCGCACAGGATGATGTCCTCAGCCCTTCCACCTCTTAGTAAATTTTCCTGATTATTTGCTGCATTGTTCAGACATGAGCTACTTCACCCGGATTTTCATAACCATGTGCACGCCACTGAAGCATCAGTGGGAGCAACTTGGGTTTGAGTGTCTTGCCCAAGGATACATCGACATGTGACAGCTGGAGATGGGCTAGAGCCCTTTACCTTTCAATAAAGAAGCTTTGTTGTCATCTTCTGCTGGTCAATGCAATACCGTGAGAATGCTTTAAGAAAGTCTCATCAAACTTTACACAAACTTGGATATAAGGATGAAGTGGCTAGATATATAGGTTAAGGCCAAAAGTCAAAGTCATGGAGCCTTATAAACAATTTTAGTTCATCGAGTCTATTTCTCATAACCAGATGGACCGTTCAATTTATTGCAGTAGTTCATCTGAGCAACAGTAAATACAAAGCATTTGGGAATGGGCAGACCCTCTTAAAATGTATCTGGCAGGTGACTGGCTGACTGTTTCTCAATCATATTTATTATAGGCCAAGGGATAATGTAGTAGGCAGGTGCTACAGCTAAACTGTAAAGTGCAAAACGTTGAGCCACAACCTAGAACAAACTCTCGCCAAAACATGTCGCAAGTGGAGCAAAAATACCTTTTCAACCGCGACAGACTTTCAGTTAACCTTGCAGAGCAGATGGATCTAATTGAAATTATGCAGGTCCATCTTGCCAAGCCCCAATCCTGGAAAGAGGCGGGGGCTGCAGATGTGACAACAGCGGGAAGTGACATGCATGCATGTTTGAAGTGGACTCCGAGGATGCAGCAATATCTGCAGTTTTATCAGAATTGGATGCAATTTCTTCTTTAAAAGAGGAGCAAAGAACGTCACTTGAAGCTTTTCTTGTGGGTAACAATGTTTTTGCTCTTCTCCTGGTTTCGGTAAGAGTTTGATCTACCAACTGGCTCCTCTGGTCGTCAAAAAGATGGGAAGGACTCCAAACCCCATTGTGATAACTGTGTCTCCGCTGGTTGCCCTTATGGACGATCAAATCAGAGAAGCTAGGAAGCTGGAGATCACTGCTGGGAAACTGGAAGAGAACTTGAAAATCCTCCGCGAACGATGCAGGTTAGTCTATGGTCGTCATGGTTACTCAGCAATACCTGGTGAAATATGCTCTCCTCAGAATTACTGGGAGAACTTGGTGGGGTTTGTCGTTGACGAGGTTCATGTAACATATAAGTGGTAAATGATACATCTGTGTTGTAAAATTGAATGTAAGATAACCGTCTAAGAATTGAAATGTAGTTTAAGCTCACGGCTAATAACAGGGTCTAGCTGCTGTATCATACTGTGGCTTGATATGACTGGTCTGTGATGAGTGTAACTGGCAGAAGGATCCTCCAATCACCAGCTCTTTCCCTCAGTGTTGTTTTGTTGTTTTTCATTTAATGAAGAAATGCGGTCAAGATCGGACAAAACTGCCAAAAAAGCTGTTAGCATCTATGCTAATCTGAGTCGGGGCAGTCACCTCCTGCTGTTGTCTCACTCAAAGCTCCCAACTCTTCCTGCTCTAAAGGGCTCTGATTGGGCCGTACCACGTCAGGCTGAGAACAGTTGTTGTAGATTGGAGCTTAGGAATGATTGTTTAGATTTCCAAAGTCATGGGTTAAAGGTCAAGGTTATAGAGTTCCTTCATCACCCTCTTCTTTTGAACTCAATATCTCAAAAGTTCCTTAAAGAGTTTTTGTTAGACTTTGCACATTTTTCTCTCTGATTAGATGACAACCTGATTACATTTTGAACTTTTAAGACCGGAGGCCAAGCTCACTGGTCATATGTTTTTCCTATTCTTATAAGTTTTGTATAAACTGCTCTACAATAGAAATCACTCTTGCAATTACATATCATGTAGCGGTATAACACTGTCAGGGAATACTTTAAACCCCAGATTTCCATGTAGTCCGAATGCTGAGTGCCACGTCCGTACAGCGGCTTTGATCTGACCGATTGCATGCATCCTCGCCCACTGGGAGCGTACTTAGTATAGAGCAGGCCTGAAAACTTAAAACACAACATTATAAAGATCACAAAAGAACCACCACTTATCAAGGTGATTATAGTTTTACAAGGTAACACAAAGAGGAACATATTAACAACAGGTTACATTTTCTGTCTGATGTTGATTTGCTGTTTGCATCAACATTATTTACACTGTATTTTAAAATGCATGAAACTCTGAGTGTTTGTTTTACTGTGTTGGGTCAATCTACTTGGCGGGAACTGACGCACAGCTAAAGCCGCTCCCGCTGAAAATAGACTAGCTGCAAATTTCTAGTGATCCGGCGCTGAAGTGCGCTGCTGGCCCGCTCTGCAGATGGAGCGAGGCACAGGCTGTGATAACAGACTGATTGAAGAGAGTGGGAGCAATTTGCCGCGAAGTGTGTGGCACATACAGAATGCTGCACAGACGGATTATAAGGAAATTGCGAGAAATTGAACTCATTTTAACACATGCAACTAGAGAGTCATTTGTATGAAGCACACATGCTCAGAAACACACAGACATCTTAGCCACAGTGTGAGAGAAAATCAAAAGACTGACAGCTGATTTAGTTCATACTGTTAACTAACTTTTACCAGAAAAAGAAGAGTAATACCTGTGACATGTGTCCGGCAATTCTGGCTGCTCTGAATGTTTAAAGCTGTTTTTCCAAAGGAGATGGTCTTAGCCAGAGGGTTGATGGATGTAGTCACTAATCTGTAGGAGAGAGGACCACAGACAGTGGGTTGGAGTTAAAGCAGGGAGAGAAACATGCGAGTAAACAGTCTTTATGGAAAACCTTACTTGAAAACTGAGCTGACCTGATAAGCTTATGTAAAACACCCACATCCTATTATCACACAATAAAGATGGCTCTTCTTTTTCTTTTTTCTGGACTATTTTACCTCCCCAGTACGTGCAATACTGATTGTAAAGGCTACATGAAGCCAAATAAACCATGTATCTTCATTTAAAGGCATATGACTAGCATATAAGGGATATTAAATATGGAAAAGTGGACCTAATTAAGCACATTTTTAGAATAAACTAGTAGCTTTGAATTCAAAAGACAACAAACAAACATTAAAACCGTAAGAAAACCACACCTTTCTTGTCTTTCTATAGCATGGATGCGTTAAAATAGTTCAGTACTACATTTGATGTACATACATGACAGGCAGATGATTGACAGACAGTCTTTGTTTGCACTTTAGGTGATGTACATAACAGGAGATCATATTGTGCTTACCAAATATGTGCTCATAATCTAGCTGCACATAGACTATTTTTAGCCTGCTCGTGTTCACGCAACAGCCTCTTTTACCACCACTGGATATATTTGGCAGCTTTTGTGATCAAGCGGCAGGCAGACGAATGAGCGACAGAGGGAGAATGTCTATTAAAAGCCGAGCTTCACCTCCCACTCCTCCCTACGCTAACATGCTCAAAACAAGCTCAGATAATGTGTGGATAGCGATGTGTTTTCTTACTGCTGCATGAGAATGTTTATGTAAACTGTCATTCAGATCATCTGTTGTTAGCAGGGTTGGAGTTGATAAGGTTTTATTAATACCAACGCCATTACGGATTCTGCTTATGGATTGCCTTATTGTCTGCGTATGGGTTTACAAAAGGGCAGAACAATATTGAGAAATAATGATACTGAAAATTTTTTCCAACTTCAGATGTATAAGGTATGACTATTAAATCATGAGACTGTGCTAATGAGGATAAACCACAGGGTTCTCAGTCACGCTCAGGGCCTGATCCACAAAGATCCCAAATAATGAGAGCTGAATTGTGTGTGCAAACGAAAAAATTGCACGTGCTATTAGTGAGCGTGTTGCAGGTGATACACTATGACTGTGTGTGCAATTGATAACAGGTGCAAGACTGGTGCAGACTGCCCTATCTAAATGGAGATTTTGGGAGAGCAGAGTGGCCGTAAACAAAAAATGAAGTTTGAAGCCATGAAGTGGGAGGAAAATAAACACACTGGTGAACTCCAGCAGAGACATCTCAGCATTGCCAGGTCATCCAGCAGCTCAAAAATGGCACTGCTGGATAGACGATCTGTCTCTACTATTTTTATTTCTGAGAGTCCAAATATGTTAACACGTGAACGGAAGATTCATCCTCCATCGTCTGTCATTGCACCTATGCCTCCTTCTCGCCACAATGACTACAGCCATCTGTGCGTAACGCTGTGCCAGTTTGCACCTGCCTTTCAAACGTGTTATATTTGATGCAAAACCACTGACAGCAATCAATTTGAGGTTTGATAAATCACTTTGCAGGTGTAAAATGATTACATTTGCATCTCCTCCTCCCAGTATTTTTCGCGTTCTGATAATCTGCATGTATTCTGCATATTCATGAAGGTAAACACGCTAAATGAACTGCGCATGCTATGTTGCTCATTTGACGGACTCAATCCTTGGTGCACCCAGTTAGTAGATCAGCTTTGTGAGCACGCTATCAGGTTTGTACGTGTTTTTATAACCGCAAACCTTCAGTGGATCAGGCCCTATGTGTTATATTCTAAATGTTGAGCATTCACACACAAGTTATCAATAAGTGACATCTTTAGTTCACTGCTAGCTATTGACTGAAGTGCACATGTTTTTGCAAAAGCATTGAAAATGCTTTAACTAAATTTTTGTCAAATTAAGCAAAACAGCAGCCAAATCCTTTAATATGTTGACTGAGGTGTATAAGGAACACTGCACGCCACGTGCACATGTGTTTGAATAACACAAAAGACTATGTGATGGCAAGAAGGATATAACCAGGCATACCAGATGGACCGTTTAATGTATTTTGCTTGTCCATCTGGGAAAAAGCCTGTAGAAAGTGTTTGGGAATGGGCAGAACCTTTCAGAAGCATATCCAGCAGGTGATTGGAGGATCGTTCCATCAATCACATTCATTACAGGCCAGTCAGATAATATAGTACTGAACTACACTGTGAGCACAGTGAGCCACTTCAAAAAACAAACTCTTGTCAAAACATGTCAGAAGTAGAGCAAAAATATCCTTACTATAGAGAAGTTAGTAGTGTTAACATTTGTTTTTCATTTAATAAAGAAATGTGGTCCAGATCTGATAAAACTGCTACAGAAGTTTTTAGCATCAAAGCCAGTCTCTGTACAAGCAGTCACTTCCTGCTGTTGTCTCACTCTTAGCTCCCACCTCGTCCTGCTCTAAAGACTCTGATCGGGCCATCCTGCGTTAGTGCCAAGCACAACCTTTGTAGATTAGAGCCTGGCAAGATGGATCTGCCTGATTACAGACTTTAACTCAGGCTGATCCGGCTGATGTGCAAGGTTAGAGAGGATGTCCAAGACGATGAACATCCTGGGCGCACATGCACATCAAAAACTTGTAAAAACATTCAAAGAATTGAACAAACTGTTCAAAATGATCAACTACTCAGTTTAAGAATAATTGCAGAAAATAGTCTCCATTGATAAAGGGACAGTTCGGCAAAATTTGCATGATAATTTGAACATGACTAATGTGTGTGTCAAAGTTGTCCCAAAACACTTCATAATCAATCCTCCCAAAAATGTAGGTTTCCAAATGTGCTTGCATTAAAACAGAGGTCAGAAGTTTTGGGACAACTTTGACTCACTTTTGTAAGCATTTTCTGATGCCTTAGGAAAATCATGTGCACTTCAATCAGAAGCTAGTGGTGAACTTTATTGGAATGTATTTAATTTAATATTTAACATGCAGCACGACTGTGAGACATGTGGTTTTATCCTCATAAGAGCAGTCACATCATTTATTTACAGTATTTTTACAGCATTAACTCTTTGTATTTAAACAGAGCATTGACATGTTTTTGGCAGTTATATCAAAGATTTTAAACATGCCCTCAACATTATTATAATTCGTCTTGTGCATGAATTTTGGCTGTGCCTGTGACTTGTTGTCTTTCACTGCTTTATATTCTGTTGTTCTCTTCAAAAGAAATGCTCTTAAACATTTCCATTACTGTGGGAGCTTTTGTTCATCCACCAGCTTTGAAGTTTAACTGGAGCAGAACCAGGCCATCACCTCTACCAGATGAACCTGGGGGGAAATACTGCAGCCTCATGTGCTGCCACAATAGCACTGGTGCACACTTAAATGATGTATGTTTCTCAAAAAAGTGGAGAAATTCCTCACCAAACTGCAGGTGGTTGCTGGTGGTGCCATCTCAGCATGAGACACCAGATGGGACTCAGATCTGGCTGCCTTCCTCCTATGACCCATCACTAGCTGACTCCTCATAATGAGCCTTCGAAGAGGCTGTGCAGCTGGGCTCTTCCTCTGCAAGAATTAGTTTCCCTGAAGCTATCCCAAATAGTTATACTCTTAAAAGCTCGTAACAGGAGATAGTTTGGCCAATAGTTTGGCTTCTTTTGATTTGCAGAACATGCTCAAAGGTTGAATATGATGAATATTTAAGAAATACCCAACACTGCCCCATTACTAGAGCAAATCAATGGCAAAATTGCAACATTTAAGATGAGGAAAGAGAAGATACTGAACACAAAAGATGATTTAAAGGAAAAAAATATGAGAGTAAAGTTTATTCAAATTCAAAAAACTAAATTCAACAATCTGAAAAATTGTCATGATAAAGACCATTTACTTCAAGTACACCTCTACTTATGGAATAGCAGAACTCAGTTTTCCAGCCCCCCAAGGTGTGTTTTCTATTAATATAATAAAGTAAATATAGTGCAAGGTAAAACTGTGGACACACAATATTAGTGGAGGCAGACAGTAGCTTAAAAAGCTGATTATCAGTATTGGTAGATATAAGAATTTCTGATATATCAATTATATATAATGGATTAATACACTCACTTTATTATCACCTGTTCCTAACCTAATCAGTCGCACACAAGGCAGCAACTCAGTCCATTAAGACAGGCAGCCGTGGTGAAAATAGCACACTGAAGTTCAAACTAAGCATCTCAATGAAGTAGGTGATTTAAGTGACTTTGAACAAGGCAGGGCTGTTACTGCCAGACAGGCTGGTATGATATTTCAGAAGCGGCTGATCTCATGCACAACCACCTCTAGGGCTTAAAGAGGTCTGAAAAAGATCAAATATCCAGTGAGAGACAGTTGTAAGGGTGAATAGGCCATGCTGATGCTAGAGATCAGAGGACAAATGACTACTTGTTACAACCATGAATGCAAAGGGCTATTTCTTAATGCAAGCAATGTAATGAATGTCAAAACTTTGAAGCAGATGGGCTGCAGCAGCAGAAGACCACAGCAGGTGTCACTCCTGTCAGCTAAGAACAGGAAACTGAGGCTACAATTCTCTCCAAAACTGGACAACAGACGATTGGAAAAATGTTGCCTGGTTTCATGAGTCCCAATTTCTGCAGCAACACTCAGATGGTAGGGGCAGATTTTGTTGTTAATAATATGACTGCATGGGTCCATCCTGCCTAATACCAATGGTACAGGCTGGTGGCGGTAGTGTGATGGTGTTGGGGATGTTTTCTTGACACACTTTGGGCCCCTCAGTAACAAGTATTTTTGCTTCATGACCACAGTACTCATTTTCTAATCACTACTTCCAGCAGGATAACACACCATGTCACAAAGCTCTAATCATCTCAAACTGGTTCTCTGAACATGACAATGAGCTCACTGTACTCCTGTGACCTCCACAGTCACCAGATCTCAATCAAATAGAGCACCTTTGAGATGAAGTTGAACAGGATGCTCAAATCATGAATGACAGTCGACAAATCTGCAGCAACTCTGAGATGCTCTCATGTCAACATGGACCAAAATCTCAGAGGAGGGCCTCCAGGATCTTCAATCTACACCCTAAAAATTAAATGCAGATCTGAGGGCAAAAAGGGTATCCTACCTCATTCTTCTTGAGAGTGTAAGGTCATTATTTTGCAGGGCACAGATCTAACAGGTAGGCAAGGAAAGAAGAGTTAAGCTCATGGGCAAATGGATTCCATAAGCTAGTTGTTAATGGTTGTCAACTGCAACTAGTTCTTGATTTCATTTCTAATAATTTCTGAATATCTACATCTACAAAAAACAACACTGTATCACTTATTACAGAAACAAGTGTTTTTGTTGTTTTACATCTCTTTCTAGGAAAATAGACAAATATTCCATATTTGACAAATTAATTTGGAAGCAGCCCCATATTGCACTTCTGTATACTGTAAACATACGATATTTTACCCATGAATCTGGGCAAACAAAGTGTTTGGGAAGGTTAGAACCTTTAAAATGCAGACGGTGATTGGCTGATCTGCTGTTAATCACATACAATATGGGCCAATCAGAACAAGGAGTAGAAGGGTGCTGCTGCCAAAGAGAAGAGTTCATTTTGCAGGCCACTTTGTCCTTGTTCTTTGTTCTTCATTTGATGAAGAAATGGTGCACTGGTCTGATAAACCTGGTTCAAAAGCAGACTGCATTTATGCTTATTTCTCGATGAGCAAGCTCAGTTTATAGGCTTGAAACCTTTGACGATTTCTTTTTAAATGACTGGGCTGTACCTTTACAGACTAGGCTCAATCTTTCCAGGTTGAATCTTGCAAGATGGATCTGCCTGATCACAGACATGGATTCAGGCAGATCCAGCTCTATATCAATGTTAAAGACCTCATATGTTGCCTTGACTCCAGTTCATACATTTAATCTGATGACTGACACAGTAGTTAAGCACCATGTTGTCAGTGTCTCTGCATTAATTTTGTTGTCTTTCCTCTGCACTTGGCTTGCCAGCCCCAGGCCTGTGAGCTTAAACTACTGATAAAACAGTGGTATGACCTCACACTGGTAAAAATTCTGCATGTCTCTTTCATGTGATAGATTTATCACATGGAAATCACACTAAAGAGCATATAGAACAAGAAAAGCACAATATAAACTCTAACATTTTGCATCCCTCTGTAAAACACTGTACATGTGAATGATAAATAAAACATGCAGCAGTCCATCACGGATCAGGTACAATGAGACTGTTTTGCATTTAGTGAGGAACATTGTCTTTCAGCCCTGTTGAGGACTCTTTCTCGTGGGTTGAATAATGTGTGCTAAGCTGTGAATCAGAGTTGTTGAAGAGGAGGTGAGCGGGGAGAGGTTGCATCCCAGTCATGGTGTTGCTCTACATTCAGTCTGCAGGGTGACCATGGGCCAGGGCGACTGTACACGCTGTGGGCAGCTGTGAATCACAGACCTGTTGCAAAACTGTTGTGGCACAGATTTCTCTTTAAAAACCTGCTCTGTCTTTTGCCAATCTACTCCCCTCAAGTTTGAACTTTCAGCACATCCTCCCCACATATGCTAAAAGACCTTTACGGCCAACCATCATGACAACAACACATTACTGATACCAGAGTTATGTAACAGAGTTCAAGTGCTTCTGTCACTACAGCAATGCTCTGATTCTGGGAAGACCTTCCAGCTCCACAGCTGACTACAAGAGTGGTGCAGGGATGATCACTGTCAGCCAACCTGAAGCAAGCATCATGCTGATCCCCTCACCAAAAGCCTTTGGGTTTCTTTGCTGGGATTTTTGGATTACTACTGCTCATAATGTCATGCCAAAAAATGTGAAACTTAAAGTCATTTTTCATCAAAATCAAATAAACTAATGGACTCAACTTTCAGACTAATAGAACAATCAGCCAGAAAATAGTTTATGTCAGGCTGGTATAAGAACAAAATGAGTGTGTGAATCTAGTGCCATCTAACTTTTAGAGCTCCGACCTCTTCCATTAAAGTCTTTCACCTTGATATGACCTGATCAAGTGAGTACTCATGACTGTGTCAGTTATGTGTTATGCTTCGTCTTTCAAGGAGGTCAAATCCTGCCTTACCTCAAGTTGCTTTATTTAGATGTCTGTTAGAGTATGTTCACAATCAACAATGTAAAAAAACTGCTAGTTTTTACACACTGAGTGATCCTGAACTACCTCTATTCTCACCCTAAAGGCACCAATGTCACTTAAAGGCCCTTGCCCTCATGTGGGTCCGGTCTATTCTGCAGTGATTGGTCAGGTCTGCTTGGTTCAGCACCATGTTTTAAACAGCTCTACACTCTTTCAACATTTTATGCTCTGCGCTGGGCATGTTACTCTGAGGCAATGGGCTTTAAGTGCTGATAAATGATGTTAGGATGTCATAACTGTAGGTCTAATCAAGAGGGCCAGAGGAATCAGCCATTTTAGGCAACTACTGATACCATTTACGAGAGGAAGGGCTGACAATGCCGCGGATTTAGTGTGCTTTCACACCTAACATGTGTAATGAACGCTGGGTCGTTTTTCTGGAAAGTTTGGTTTGTTTGGGCTGGTGTGAGAGTTCACACAAACTCTGGTCCACCAAAAAACGGGGATCTCTGTTTGCCAGAGATCAGTTCAGGGTGGGTTTGAAAGCAATCTGAACCAAAAAAGGCAAGCAAACCAAAAGGGAGAGAATTGTGGCTGGGATTTGGCCTAATATCATGGCAGAATAGCTGATGCAGAGCGGGGCTAACTTCTGCATTGCCAGCACTGCCAGCCGCCAGTCCTCTCAACAGGTTCATGTCAACAAGTCCACACGCAACATGGTGACACATTGCTCTGGTAGACATGCAAGTGCCATGCAAAGCTGCCTAAATGCAGCTTTATCTTTATTTCATGGCATTACTTGATGCTGGTTGCATATTTATAGCTCATAATTTATCAGCGTCCTGGATGGCAGAAATTAATACTGCAACTACTGCCTCAACTAGTGGTGAGAGGCTGGGTTACACAACATTTGACAGGCTTTGGTCCGTCTGACCAGGTGCAGTGTGAAACCAAACCAAACCAACTTTAGGTGTGAAAGTGACCTTAGGGTGTTTCCATACCTAAAAGTCTTTACATGAGTTTGCACCATAATTTGGATTTCATTTTTTTTACATTGGTTCTGGTTGGTTTTGGCTTTACGTTGCATTGTTAAGAGTGGACTTACAGGCTTTTGATGACAGGGCTATGTCATATCATCATCAACATTGATTGGTGTGTTAGCGGGCGGACATCTGGTGTCAGCTACGGCATAACCAACATATACTTTGGGTGGGACGTGTCCCCCCTAATATTGGAAAAATACCAATGTGTCCCCCCCAATAATAGGCCTATTATACCTGAATATGTGATGTATGATATGCCCTCCTTTTATGAACCCTGGCTGTAGTGGATCTGTCACTTGTTATTTCTGATTTACTTTCAATTTAGGAAAAACAAGGTAAACAAAACTGTGTGACCCCCCTCCCGATTGTACACTTGGTTGAGCCTTTTAAACGCTGGCTTGTGGCTTCATTTGAAAAACCGCTCAGTCCGACTGTCACTGGTGGTCAGCGCAGCCCCTCCCTAAACGCAAAACATGTGCTGTGCGTCGGGCCCAACGATCCATGGGGAGCCCCATTTTGCGCAAGAGGACGCATTCTCTGTCCTCTTGCGCGATCCGCTCTGTGGACTACAGGCTTAATATCTTCCATTTAAAGTGTAGCTGTTACCGTTGTTGTCTGTCAGTTATGTCATTTTGCTCAGTGAACCGCTCAGCGTCTTTGGGCGCGCGCTCTTCCATGTGCTGGTGAGCGTAAAGACGCAGACAGATGCGCATCGCAGGGACAGTGAGGGATCATCAGTCACTTTGTGTTATTTTATAATTCAAACGGTGTCTTGATAGCTCACATGCATGGTTCAAGTGAACACAAAGGCTTAAAAAAATGACGAGTCAGTGTTTTGATGAATCAAAACTCTACATTCTTCATCAGTCCAGCTCTGAGCCGCTGTTTTCACTCACTCACTGCTTTCTAAATGATTTTTTTAAACAAATCTCTTTTTCTTGTGCTCACCACATACTTTTTTGGGGCATTTATCCAAAATTATATTCAACATTTCCATAGATAGGGCACAGATAGCTATGTAAGTGGTGTAGCAGCATGCCCAATGTACAGAGCTCTGCAGCTTTTGTAGGTTTCAAGTAGAGCCTGGCCCCTTTGCCACTCATCTCCCCCAACTCTCTAGCCCCATTTATAACTCTGTCAACATCTCTGTCCTATATCATTATCCACTGTTCAATATCTGTATGTGAATTGTATTTTTGGTTTTGAGTACCAACAGCTCCCATTTATTGTTACCCTTTTTTCCTTTGCTCTGCTGTGATTGTGCCTTTGAGTCAGCACACAGGGGTGAGTAAACTCCTGCTGTGAGTAGCAACGCGCTTAAGCTGGGCCAAGTGGTTACACAACGGCTTTGGTTTGAGAGGAGGCATGCAGTCACACTTGCAATATGAGGGCCGCTCATCCTTGTACTCTGGTGTGGGAGTAGGGGGAAGATAGTTCAGCATTTTCATTTGCTGATCCTGGAAACAAATAATGTTTGTTTGAGCTTATCAATACCGCTTTCAGCCTAATGGGTCTTGATCGCTGATGCACAAACATTAATCAGGTTTTACTGAGGGACAGTCAGTACTAATCAAACTGA
This sequence comes from Cetoscarus ocellatus, assembly GCA_037902135.1. Taxonomy (NCBI): domain Eukaryota; kingdom Metazoa; phylum Chordata; class Actinopteri; order Labriformes; family Labridae; genus Cetoscarus; species Cetoscarus ocellatus. Next base: position 786,917 of record JBAMNC010000440.1, read on the forward strand.
GCATGACATGTCATACTTTTTCACCGTCGCCTTTGATAAAGAACTCTGGTTACTCCACAAAAAGACTCATAACATACAGACTCCTGCAGAGAGAAAGTCTTCTTCGTCTGCTCAAAACAGCCATGAAAAGTACATCCAAAATTTTACAAAGTCCAGCTGGTTAAAAATGATTATCTATCTTTGAGTCATTTCTGAGGTCGGCAGGGTGACAGAAGAGCCTTTTAGTAGGGACGAGCAACTTAGTTTACCAAGAGGGGTCGCATTCATTTTGTCCTCACTGCTGGAGTTCCACATCATTGCAATTTGTACCATACTCAACTTTACAATTTTATTACTGTAATTTGTGTTTTGATAAAATGGAACAAATATTTACAATGATAAGAAGGTATAATATCAACATTTATTAATTAAAACTCAAACCCAAGTAGTAGTAAAACTTCAAACAAATTACAGCTATTTTTTTAAAGCAAGTTACAGAGCATTGACTCGTTATTACAGTAAAAAATACTCAACTCTTATATTTAACTTTAAAAATACACTTAGTAATGAATAAAACAATAACAGCCAACTACAGCATTTTCCTCTGAACTGCTGCAACTTTTAGTGTTGTTGTTTTAGATTTTGTCACTTTTTCAATTTATTTTTGTGATATAGATGCAGCCTCTTAAATTTCGCCCCTCCCCCTCCCCCAGCCAAATGCCTGCTGGGTTCCAGTTATTAACAGGTAACTTTGAGTGACAGGTAGTCATCCCACCTCTCTGGGAGTGTGTCTGATTTGTAGTGACATATGAGGACTTAAAAATGATCTGTTCATTAATGAATGTCTATTTCAGAGGCTATTACCAAAAAAATAATAAAAATAATAATAATATATTTTACTTAAAAGCGCCTTTCAGGACACTAATAAGATATTACTCTAACATCTGAAAGTGGGGGCACAAAAAGTATGTGTCCCACCTATTCAGGCTCCATGCCTGCAAAAACCCTATGCCTGACACTCTTGGGCAGTTTATCACCTTATTGTGTCCAGAGTTTGAACTGAATTGGGGAAACAAGCTTTTTGTTATGCTGCCCCCACCACTTGGAACAGAGCAAGCTTTTTGTTTCATTTTACTCACTAGGCAGCGAGAATCCTATGAACAATGCCTGTGTTTTTAATTGTTACTATCCTAAAAACTGTCACACTTCCACTGTCAAACTGATGGTGTTTTTTCCATTTTTATTGTTTGTAATTTATTGCCTTAGCCTTTTTTTGTAACTGTATGTATTATGACATCTGGCGCTGACTCTCAGCCAGGTCGCCCTTGTGAATGAGATCCTGATCTCAGTGGGACTTATCTGGTTAAACAAAGGTTAAATAAAATAAAAGGACAAAAAATCAAGAAAATAATCAAGCCAGCTCATGACTGCAAAATTGTCTTTTAATTTGAAAAATCATATTCACGTAATAGTTAAGTGTTCAAAGGACATTTTCTCCCAGGGAAAGATAAAGGAAATTGAATTTATTGTGGAAAGAGAGGCAGTTTTAAGCCCTGCAGTCACAGTTTCTGTGAGACTGGAGACTGTGCAAGCCTCCTAACTGTGGGGCAAAGACCAGCTGCTGTGTGTTAATCACGTTGAAGGGGATCTCATTACAGCCACAAGGGTGGGCAGTTCCCAGCACTTTCCAGTCAAGGACCAGCCACGGCTCTGTCCAGGAAAGTGAGGAGAATTTAAGTGGCTCAATCTGTATTTTAAAATGACTAGAGTGCTGAAATGAGTGAGTTGAGGGGCTGCATGTGGCCCCTTGGCTAATAGTTGCCAAACCCCTGCCGCAGAGTCTGAACAAGCAGATGGTAAGATTATGATGTGTTAAAATGACAGCTCAGAAAAATAACAATCTGGTAAACACATTAACTTTCAATGTGTGTTCACATGAGATTTCAAGAAAAAGAATTTTGTTTTTGTCTTAAAACTGGAAAAATCACAGTTGTTTTGATGTTTTTTTCTGCATTTTAAAAGAAATATAACAGATGCTAGCTAAGGGTGGAAAGCATTTGAAAGTTTAATTTTTAAATGTTTTTAATTTTAGATATTGTATGAACATCAATAAACCCTTGCTGTGTGTGTAAAATTGGCATAAAACACCTCAGCAAGGAATAGAAATGAAAAAAGCACTCCAATGGTCAAGGTTTTCAAAACTGACCTGCTAAATTGCTAACTCACTTCCTCTTTCAGGCCTTTTTACTGCAACTCTATGCTAGCATAGGTTAACTCATCCATAAATATGCTAAGTCTTCTGCTTCTCAGGGTGACTTTAGCTGGATTCTTAGATCAATAAGAAGGAAATGAGACATGATTGGACTGTGGAAATGTTTCATTAGCTTGTCGTGTCTGATAACAGGATCAATAAAAAAAGTTCTTATTTGAAGTAAAGTGCAGAAATCCTCACAGGCTGCGGAGCTCCCCGCTGTGCATGGAAAAGCTGTAGAAACAATTTACCATGTTGTGAACCCAATTAGAGAATGGCAGCTATTTGGATTTGAAGAAACATGGCTGAATGGACCTAAACTGTGGACATACAGTCAAATCAGCCATAGTTATGTTAGGCAGAGCTCTTTGGTTGCTCACTCAAGAAGAGAAATATCTCCTCTTGCTCTTGAGGTCAGCAGATTTAAAAAGACCCCAGAGGACCACAGGCTGTGGGAGCTCTGTGATTAAGGAGAAGTTGAGAATCAGTCTCATTTCTTTTATATCTACAAACTTTGATGTGCTGAGAATATCTTTGATGATAAAATGTGTGATGAAAATCATAAAATGTTTTAGAGAAACGCTGCTGATGAGTTCACACTCATAAAAGAGCGGTTGCTTACTCTTCATGTTTATAAGTTGGCCAGTTTTGTTGATTTAGCCTAGGAAACAGTCTGAATGGCTTTATTTGTTTTACAGTACTACTGCCAAGCATCTACTTTGGGTTTCTGGCTGTTTTGTTTTAATGAGAGTCATTTTGACCTGGAGAAACTGTACTCAATGCTAAAATGACGGACATTCTCAAAGGTGAAAGACACTCACAGGCCACTTAATTAGGTACACCCTTCTAATACCTAGCTCGACTCCTTTTTGCTTTCAGAACCGCATTAATTTTCCCAAGCAAAGATGCAATAAGGTGCTGGACACAGTTCTCAGCAGCTTTTTAAGCTCCACATTTATGATGCAAATCTTTGTTCCACCACATCCTAAAGGTGCTTTATTGGATTGAAATCTGGGGACAGTGGAGGTCACCGGAGTTCGATGAACTCATTGTCAAGTTCAAGAAACCAGATTGAGATGATTTGTACTTCCAGACAAAGGGTGTTATTCTAATGGAAGTTGTCATAGAAAGATGGGCACACTGTGGTCATAAAGAGATAGTAAGCTGTGGGGCTCTAATTTCCTGGCGCAACTCAGGGTCGCGCAGGGTGGCGTAGCCTGGCGCACCCCGCGCAGTGGTAATTTCGTGCGGCGCACCGCCGTGTGCAGCCAGTTTGGCAATTTGGTAGACCGGCTGCGCCGAGATGGATGTGACGGCGCACAAGGGGGAGATGTCCACAGATTCAGCTTGGCGCAGTGACAATTTGGTGCCAAAAAAACAGACAGAAGGTGCGCTGAAAGCCCGCCAGCTCCAACCTGGTCTATTCTCGGCGCAGACGAGGTGCACCCCGGGTAGTGGTAATTTGACTGACAGGCGCACAGTGCGCACACGTCACCAAAACCTCACAGGCAGGTGTCCACAGTGTCAGGCACATTTCAATGCAATAAACAATCACAACAACCACTATTTAATGTAGCCGTCTGAACCAGCATATACATTTGTATCTATATTAATTGTCCCGTCACATCTGATGTCAGATCAGAGACGTTTGTCATATCTAACGAGTTCACATCTCTCAAGCCAGCCACAAACAGCCACATCATCCGGCTTCTCTCATCTCATGAAATTCAAAAGAAAAGAAAAAAGAGAGAGACGCTCGCTGAATAAATGTAAGTCACTCGGTGTCTTGAGGATTTACCTGCGATTGTCCATATTTCTCTGTTTTAATCTTTTTTCGTAACGTGATCTAAAAAGATGGAGTACGTTATTGCAAGGAGGATGAGGAGGAGATATGATTTTACCAAAGGTTCTGCTATTTGGCGATTACAGACCAGTAATGCAGGCGGATCACAAGCATGATGAATGGATTAGCCCGCTGCTGTGTTTAAATGTAATTATCACTAAATTTTGTACTCCTATTATGACACAGGAACAGATTACATCTGTCCCGTGAGGTGGTCCACACGGTGACGCGCATCGTGGCTCCAATGCGCGGCCCGGTGGCCCCTGCACTCTCCCAGTTGCTGCAAAAGTGACAGCGGCTCTGACCTTCTTCTCCACTGAGGTGAAATTGTCACTGCGCCTCGCCCGCGGCGCATTTAAAGGCGAGGAGAGGCGTTCATTTGATTGGTGAAGATCACACTCGGCTGTGTTAAACCCACTCAAGTCTTATCTCCTCCCTCTCTGCTACGTGCGCCGGTAGGAGAGACGGAGGCGTGGGTGAGCCTGCCTGCGCCAGACTGTGCCGTGCACAAAACTTGCAAAATGCCCTGGACACACCCTGTTGGCGCAGCACAGGCGCGGCGCAGGGCAGGTGCGCCCCGCCTGCGCCTGGTCTACGAAATTAGAGCCCGTGGTGTTCAAACAATGCTCAACTGGTGTTAAGGGGCAAAGTGTGCCAAGAATATACCCCATACTACTGTATAACTCCACCACCACCAGCCTGAGCCATGTTTCATGTTGTTCATACATTATTCTGACCACAATATCTCAGTGTTGCATCAGATCAGGCAACATTTCAACAACCTACTTTTGGCTAATTTCAGTGCAAATTGCAGCCTCAGTAACCTGTTCACAGGTGACAGGAGTGGCACTAGGCATTTCTGCTCCTGTAGCCCATATGCTTCAATATTTTATGTGTTGTGTATTCAGAAACGGTTCGCTGCACACTGCGCAAGGGAGTTAGAGTTGGTGTTGCCTTTCAATCATCTCCAACACAGCCATTCTCCTCCGACCTCTGGCATCACCAATGCATTTTTTTCCTCAGAGAAATGCTGGTCACTGGATGTTTTTCTTTTTCCAGACCACTCTCTTTAAATCCTAGGGATGGTCATGCGTGAGATCTCAGCAGTTTTAGAAATGCTCAGACCAGCCGGCCTGGCACCAACAACCATGTCACGTTCGCAGTCTTTTAAATCACCTTTCTTCCTCAGTCTGATGCTCAGACAGATAGATAGATAGATAGATAGATAGATAGATAGATAGATAGATAGATAGATAGATAGATAGATAGACAGACAGACAGACAGATGGACATTTTACTCATCCCCTTGGGGAATTTTGGGTAACTAGTAGCAATAGTAGTGGTAACTAGAAAGCACTCAGAGGGCACAAACCTCCGCCAAGGTAGCTCACATATTGCTGTTACATCTATAAGCAATCGTTCCATGATAAAGTTACCATCATAATATGATTAATGACCCTGAAAACCCACACCTAGCACTAAGAATCATGTAGATATCATTATTAGTTAAACAGTTCTTGAGTAAAAACAATTGTTCGCCAATGGCGGTTACCTGGATCTGGATTCTTGGTTATGCTACATCTACTTCATTAGTAAATGTAAACCCACCTCTGTGATGCGACTCATATTTGTATTTGTTGAAAACATTTACTGCAGCAGCTGAACATAGTTTTGACTTTTATTGCCTTGGCTCTGGCCTCATTACTTCACACAGATTAATTTTACATGCAGAGTTCGAAACGTGATGAAATATTCATTTAAACCCCTTGTTAGACCCAACAGTGGGACACCCGGATGGTGAAGGGTTAAAAGCAAGAGCCCAGTTATTATGGCCGCAAGGCTGGCAGGTCATAGCAGAGACAATAAAATTGAAATCTTGCGGTTTAAGTAGCTGTAGCTGGTAATTGTTCTTTTGGATTTGCAGTCCCTTCCCTAATCAGACAGTCAAAGATGGGTTTTTTTTTTTATTTCTGTTGGGATTTAGAGACAATGTCAGAGCAGAAAGAATGAAAAGCTGGTAAACCAAAGCGACAATGAGCCTTTACTCTCATATTATCTGCCAGATATTACTCTTTGACTCTTAGAACACAGAGCTTTTTCAATAACTGTACAACAAAATAGATAAAAATGGCTTTGAAAACATGCTATTCAGTGTAGCTACTCCAGCTACAGACTTGCATTGAATGCTCTGGCGTTACACAACAAGTTGCATTAACAAAATATCACAATCTACAGAAGTATGCTGAGCACTTGGAAAAGCACTTTAAATATTCACTCCATCATTTGATGACAAATCAGGATGACAAAAATGATCCATGTGCTCTACAAGGAGGCTTTTGGGAAAATGACACTTGAGGATGTGAAGTAGAGGAGCTCTCTCTTTTCTCTCATTACATTTCACACTGGCACTGAGAGGTCTGTGATATTTGACTATGCTCAGCTGTCTCTCATACATCCACTGCCACTTTGCTCTTCCTCCACAACGTAGGTGATGTCAACCTTTTTAGGAGGGACAGGATTAGAGTCAGAGGTGTTTACGTTCCCCCTGAAAAGGGCTAAAATCATCATCATGATAACACAAGTAATTATTGTTATTTTCTATATTTTTGGAAGAGATGGGATAAAAGTTAGGGATGCTTAAGTTCCCCCTAAAAAGGGCATAAAATATCACCATAATGGCAAAAGTAATTAGAGTTATTAGAGATTTAACCAGTTTCTTTTGACTATTGATTTGTGGTGGTGCCTCATCACCCCAACCCAACCCCCCACTCCTTCAAGAGGAACGAATAAAATACTGTGATTATGAAAGACAGCCTTTATAATAAACTTGGTTAGTTTCAGACGGACGTGGTAGTCATTTCTTGTGCTGCCCTCGAGAAAGTCCTGTCCCTGCCCCTGCTCACATGAGGATACTTTATTGCTAGTGCACAACGCACTGACTGACAAATATCTTTTATGGTTTGTCTTTTACTCAACACCAGGGCATGAATTCTGGCCTCTTAAGAAGATATATCTTTTTCATTTTCTTATCTTACACATTATGCTGTTTCAATGGGCCTGTCTATGGTGCCAGGGTGAAAGTTGAGTCCCTGTCCTTGTTTTCTTCTTTATACTCCTTTTATTTACTATTATTACTTTTATCTCTATACTGCCCTGCTTCTGAACAAAGTAATATGGCGTGCTTGCAAGTGTGTAAGATCAACAAGAAGGGGCAGCTCCAGACTTTTTGACAGGGATTCCAAGGGCCCTAATTTATGCAGGGGTGGCCTGAGGTTTACATACTCACATCTCTTACGAGACTCCAATGTTGGAGAAGAAGACTAACATCCTTATCTTTTACTTCAGAAGTTAAATGTAGCCATTTTGAACAAAAACAAAAAACTAATTGTAGCATGTACTGCATATGTGTATTGCCAAGAAGAAAAAAAACACAACTCACAGTTTTGAGTTTAAAGACGGAATTTCCAAGAAGTAGCTCGATTTTTCAACATAAGCTACAACTAAAAAACTTGAAAATTTCAATTTTCAAAAATTTTATATGTATGAAAAACAAAACCAGAACATTTGTAGATAATTTAGAATGAAATAGGCTATTTTATGTAGAAAGTCATGTAGAAGACCAATATTGACCCTCTCATAAATATTTTGAAACATTTAACCGGCTAATAACTCATAGAAATTCAGATTTTGTGTTGTAGGCACCTGACTTGAAATCTCTCTGTTACATCTGTTGTAATTATGTGTTTCACAGGGACTGACAGTAATGTATCTATGATGCAGGGACTGTGCTTTATACAAATAACACTGATTAAAATTACAAATTTATCATTGTGGGTTGTTCATACCAAGAAGAAAATAATACAAATAAATGTTCAGTAAATTAAAAAGAAATGTGACACTTGTATTTCAGTGAACTGTGATACATTGTATTGTCACTGTTGTATCAAAATGTAGACTGTATCAACAGATACTTGCCAATACACATTTCTTATTTAAAACATAACAGGCAAATTTGTTAATTAATATTTATATTTAAGGTATGCTATATATTTAAATGGTCCATGGCATCATGTTTCTGTTTATTTGGTTGATTTGGTTCAATTAATGCAATGTGCTGTACTATTAACCATTCATTATCTAGACAGCTTGTTGGGGTTGTCAGGGGCCTGGAGCCTAGCATACTGTAATTGAGTGAGAGGTAGGGTACACCTTGGGCTAACCAATAACAGGGTTGACATATAGAGATATGTCACCATTCACACACACACTCACATCTAAGAGCAATTTAGAGTTAACCTAATTTAGAGTTAACCTAACAAGCATATTTTTGGTCTGAGGAAGCCATGCAAACTCACACAGAAAGGCCCAGACCAATCAGCAACCTTCATGCTATGATGCAGATCTTCAGGATCATGTCTACATCCCTGAATACATTGAGTTGTTGCCATGTGATGGCACCACCAACAACCATCCATCCATAATCTATGTGACGTATCTCTATTGAGGTCTATGGGGTCTGGACCCAATCTCAGCTGACATTGTGTGAGAGACAGGTACACCCTAGACCAGTTGCCAGCCAATCACAGGGCTGACACTGATATAAAGGAAATTAAGAGTCACCAACTAACCTAACAAGCATGTTTGTTGGTCTGTGAGAGGGAACCATAGAACCTGAAGCAAACCCATGCATGCACAGGGAGAACGTGTAAACTTCGAAGGCCCTGACCAACACAAACTTCATGCTGTGAGGTCCAGCATCAACAACCACGCCACATTCACAGTCACTTTAATCATCTTTCTTCCCCATTTTGATGCTAAGTTTGAGCTTTAGTAGGTCTGAACATGTCTACATACCTAAATGCATTGAGTTGCAGGCATGTGAGTGACTGATTACATTTCAATAGTGGCTGAGTGCCAGTGGCTGAAATGGTGGACAGCCACAGTGTATATCCATGGTAACAGCCTTGGCAATATTATGATGCACTCCACTACCTACCAGCGGCTAGCTACTACCTGCTGCATCTCTTTGCAGCCCCTATACCAACATATGCTCCACAATATTATCAGCACAATCTTTCTGTAGATATTTACAGTCAATATACTGGCCTTGGATACTGGCCACATGTATCATATATATCAGCCATAATACTGACAGATTGTTTAATGGGCTGTAATGTTCCACCTTACTTCCACTGAAAATCTGCATTTGAGAAAGAACACATTTTCTTTGTTCCTTGTTTCACATGTTTTTAACACAAATAGACAGTAATTATGATTAAAAAAAGGTCAAGTCTTGTAAGGAAAGGACATTGTGCTCTTTAAAAAATGCGAGTAAAGAAATCGGTATCAGTATAGGAGATGATGAGTTTGGATTTATTGGCATATGAGAAATTGGCAAATTCAAGCATCCCTAACTCTAACAAACAACTGACTCGCCACACTTTGGTTGTTTTTTTGTTTTCCATCACAAGGGAGAGTGTACTCTAAATACTTCAAGTGCATTTTTATATTAAGTATTTCTTACTTTTACTAAACTAGATTCATAGAGTGCTACTTTTACCTGTATTTGAGTTAAATTTTCTCAATCATTGATGTATCCTCTGCATCCCGAAAAGAGATTCACATCAGTATGTGAATAAATCTAAATCTCAGCACAGGCTTACTAAAGATAGCACTACTATATAATCTGGACTTTTAATTCCCATCAGTTTATATGGATTTTAGTCCCAAAATATCTTTTAGTCAAGTTATATATAGATATTTATTTTTGTACTTTTTGATTCAGATGAAGAAGCGGCAAGTTTCCCTCAGCTCTCCTCTACAGCAAAACCTGCTGTTACCATAGAGATACTTTCCTCCAACCACAGTCTTCGTGTTGTTAGGGATTTCTGCTCTTTTTTTGGACTTCATTTTGGACATAACTCCAATAGCACTGGAACTGAAGCTTTAAAAATCCCTCGGCATACAGTTAAACTTTGTGTTAAAACTTAGTCCCTAGTCTTCCTTGAGATTCTTGAGATTGCTGCAACAAAACATGCATGATCTCATTATAAACATGGACACATAAAGCAGAGTTTGAACACCACCTCAGGGGGTGATAGCCATCTGTATGAGTGTATGCTACAATAGGCAGAGAGATAAAGAGAGATGAGCAAACAAAGACACAGCATCTCAGTGTCGTGACCAAGAATAGCGCTCACTCCAGATACAGCTGCTGCATAATTCTGCTGCTACCACTGCCATCTCATCCCTCTGAATATCCTAAACTGAGCTGTCAATCAATCGGAATCAAACTGGAAAAATGACAACACACTGGAGCACTTCAGACATACAGAGTAAAGAAGATGCTTTCTTCTTTTTTTGTCAGGCATCATTCCTTTCCTTCTTTTTGACAGGAGCAGTACCGTCAGTAACACAAACAGCACCTACCCAAAGACTGGGACAGCTGATGAAGATCCTTAGATGCGGCACCGCCGTGTCCAGTAAGACCTTTCATGTGGGGTCTCCCCCAGAAGCCACCAGCCAGAATGAGAGCTTTGCTGGTTCATCAAATTCGTGGATGTCATCCTCACTGGGGAGAGAGCAGAGCCGAGAGGAGAGAGAGATGTGCTGTGGCAGTGCAGAGAGCTGTGAGGCAGCGAGAGCGCGTGGAGATTACTGCTTACAGAGAGCGAGATCGGAGGAGAGAGGGAGGGATGAAGCACTACAGGGAGATGGAATTGTAGAGTAATGCAGCAGACGAGTGATCACATACAGTAGAGGAGGAGAGGAGCTCTCACTCTCTCTCCTCTGTTTACTAATCACCCCTTCCACCCCTGAAATCCTTCTTCCAGTCCCCAGGCTGCAGCAGCTGTCTGTAATCACACTAATGTATGCAGCTTGAAACACTGTGTTAATTTCCATAGCTGAAAACTAATGAGCATTGATATCAGTTAGCTGTACAAAAGACTTCTAAACTTCATCCTATTAGTTACCGAATATAATATTACCCCCAAAAAAGACATGGGATGTCTTTAAACAAGCCTGTCCAAAGAGTGGACTCTTTTATGTGAAGTAGGGAGACCGAGGGTAAAGGCAGAAAGGGGGAGAGAGACTTCGGGGAAGACATGCGGCAAAGAGTCCAGGCCAAGATCCGAACCCTTGTCAGCCTCAGAGCTCCATCCATGGGGCCTGCTGACCAACAGCTTAGCGAGCGGTGCCTCTGACAGGGTTCATACAAGTGCTTCAGATCTTAAAAATAATTGAAATATTTCTTTACATAATGTTTCCATAATGGTTGGATTGAAAGGGCTTGAAAATTATTAAGATTGTATTTTTTTTTCTCTCTTTCGTGACAAAAAACAAATCTTTTGAACACCTCAATTATTAAAAAAAATTACATAAAATAAGACCTTTTGTCAGTAAACTCACAGCCACTTTATTATGTACAGCTTTCTAGTACCAGTTGGACCCCCTTTTGCCTTCAGGACTACCTTAAACATGCATTCATGGCAAGAATTCATCACTGATTTTGATCATATCAACATGATAGCATCACACAGTTGCTGCAGATCTGTCGACTACACATTCATGTTGTGAACCCCCTCCACCACATCCCAAATGTGCTCTATTGAATTGAGATCTGATATCTAGGGAGGCCACTGGAGGACAGGGAACTCTTCAAAATCTGAGCGACAAAGGTAGCTCAGATTTTGCTGTTACATCTATCAGCAATAGTTCATGATAAAGTTGTTCAGGAGTTTGGTACTATACTTTGTGAAAAAATAGCAGTGTGCATTGGAAAAGTCTACCTTGCATACTGTCACTGTATTTTAGGTCCCTGGACAATCACACAGATGTGTTTAATCACTCTGGTTGTTCAGACCAGGGCCAAAGCCTCGTCCAACAAACTACTAACAAGCATACTTCATACTGTATTCTGTAGTTGATTGTAGTATGCAATATCACTGCTGACAGCCATTATTGTGGAGTATGTTACACCCTGTAGAGCTGATTCTTTCATGACACGTTCAAAAATTAACTACAAAAAACAAGGACATAGACCCAAAAGCAGATTGACACAAAAATCTTTATTAACCAAAAAGCTCAAAAAACCCCAAACTAATCCTTTACAAAAAGGTCTAAACAACCCCTCACTCGTTGACACTTCGCATTGTGGGTAACAGTACACAAGGTAGACTGGTCCTATGCATACTGATAACTTTAAAGGAGGTGGAATAACATCCAGTATTTTTGAGAAAGAACACCAACAGCTCAAGCTAGTGATGTCCGATAGTGTTGATATTTCCGAATGCACTACTTGCAATACTGATACCAATATTTTTGTCAAGAGCACTAAGTCTTTATTTTACAAAAAATGACTTGTTTCTTTCAATGGGACAGTTTTTTTTGTGTAAGGAACAGTTGTAAAACAAGAAAACAATCATTTCACTCTTGAAAAAAGGGAACTCTAGATTTTTAAATGATGATAAGGTGAAGAAATTTTTGTACATTTGTGGATTTTGCCTATATTACTGCCAATATATCATATATGTTGCCGATATATCGGCCGAGAATATCAGTATTTCAATATCAGCTTAAATATTTTAACTTTACAAACTAATATCTGCCACTACCAATATTATTACCTCCGCCAAGGAGGTTATGTTTTCACCGGGGTCTGTCTGTCTGTTTGTCTGTTAGCAACATTACGCAAAAACCACTGGATGGATTTACATGAAATTTTATCAGAGGTGTGGTTTGGTCCAAGAAAGACACCAATACATTTTGGTGATGATCTGATCCAGACTGACGTCACAAAAAAACATTGAAGTTTATAATGAAATCCCATAACTTAACACTGGGCCGTATTTTGTCCCACCCACACACCATCCAATGGGCACAGCGAACACCAAATCAGCAGTGAAAGCTGTGCATGCAGGTCTGCTCACAGACAGCGGTGAGGAGGAAAAGTTTTGCCAATGGAGAAAGCCCGGTGCTGTTCCTGGATTCTTGGTTTCTAATATAAATAAAGGCAGCAGACTCTCCTGAAATTGTTATAAACATCCCAGTCCTCCACACAACTACTAGTAACATTACTGTGAGTCCATTAACGTTACAGAAACATACGCGGCAGCTCTGCTCGCTCACAGTCCCTTCAAACGTGCCTATTAATCACTCGAAACAAGGTTGCTGATAATGTCAATATGGAAATAGTCCGTCATAGCAGAAGTTTGTGTGTGTGTGATAAGGCTGTCACCTTATATCCGATATTCGAATAACCGTTCGAATATGGAGATAAATATCCGTTACCGAATAGTAATTAAATATTCAAATGTAAAATATTCCTCAGCCACATCTGCTGCTCTCTTGAACTCCGTAAACAACGAGTTGCCACTCCAAGCGGACATTAACAGCACCGAATCATCTGAGGAGCGCTGTATGGTAGTGTTTAGGGTTCTACACCATTGATGGCAACTTTAAAATCAAAGACCGGGCTGTGTGTCGGTTATGTGCAAAGCAGTTTGACTGGTCCTCCACACCACATTTGCAGGCTCAACCGTCAGCTTTTCATCCAAGTTATAGCCTACAGCCTACAGTGCAGTGGCGCTTCGTCAAGAGTTCAACCCCATGTGACTGCGTTTTTTTATAAATAAATCAAATATCTTAGGTTATTTGGGTGTATGTTTGAAAACCGTTCAAGTTTGATTTTTAGGAAAAGTGACAGCCTTAGCGTGCGAATAAAAACCTAACCCCCAAATTCCACACAGAGCGGACGTGCCACGCACCTAAGCGCCATGTTTTTGCCCACAGGAAGCGCCACAGCATGCACAACACCAACATCTGTAGCAGCAAATTGGTTCAGTCAACAAGTTACAAGACCCACAACTAACCAGGTCACTCTACTGAATGATATTTATTTCAACAATAATCACACTTCTTGCAGATTGATATTTTTCATTCCACAATGTGTGTATAAAAAATAATATAGGACTATAACGTTGGATGGAAATCACCATTTATGGGTGGAACTGAGCTGCTTAGCGGAGCTCTGTGCTCTCTAAGTGCTTTTCTAGTATTGATAATATCATGCATCCCTAGCTCCAGCCATAGAAATCTATAACAATGAAAGCGGTAAAGCTCATATTTAACAAATGTGAATTATGTGAAATAACAAAAACAGATGAATAGAAGCCTTTCTCTCTTATTTCTCTGCAAAAAGCTCAGAAGAGACACTTCCTTTAACACTCCTACAAGTAATAATCCTGAATTTATGGAGTGCTTGAGGGCGGTGTTTAATCAAAATGATTCAGATTAAGATGCAGAAAGGTGAACTTTATCCATATCTGTGTTGTGCCTGTTGTGAGCTTGTGTCATGTAGTCTGCATGCGTGACATATTCATGCTGAAGCGCAATTCAGGAGAGGTGCAAATGTGAGTGAGGGCCTGCAGGGCACTCGTGATGAGGGGCAGTCGTGCTGAAGCGGAGGAGGGACCAATGGCCTTAGTGTGAGTGCGTCCTTAATGATGTCAGAGGCTTTGAGGACCAACTGAAATGATTACAGGTCAACAGGTCATCCTAAGAACACAGGTTCTACAGATTTCTCAGGGTTTCGAGCAAACTCTACCACACCAACGCGATCCTGAGGGAGGGTCCAATGAGGGCTCTTTAACCTGTGTGGTGTCCTGGTGTTTGCCTGTGTGGACATCCTGGGTCTTTGGGTAACACACTCCAGTGCCTCATCATCAGTTTGTTTTGTCCTCTGTGTCGATGTTATCGCACTTACTACCTCATATGTTTGTTAACTCTGCCAAGGAGGTTATGTTTTTAGCCCCGTTTGTTTGTTTGTTTTATTTGTTAGCAAGATTATGCAAAAACTACAGGACAGGTATTCAGAAGATGTTGGTAATGGCCCAACTGAAAAAGGATTTGATTTTGGTGGTGATCCAGATAACTGCCATTAGCGGACAATAATTTTTGCTCAATAACTGTCAAACTAGTAATGATATCAACATGATTCTGAGTGCTAGGTGTGGGTTTTCAGGGTCAAAGAATCATATTATGATGATAACTTTATCATGGAACTATTGCTTATAGATGTAACAGCAATATGTGAGCTACCTTGGTGAAGGTCTGCACTCTCTCTCGAGTGCTTTCTAGTTTCTTTGTTTTTTTTGTCTGTTTGTCAGCAAGATTACAGAAAAACTACTGAATGGATTTACATTAAAATTTTACCATAGGTGTCGGTTGGTCCATGGAAGAAGCCATTAAATTATGGTAGTGATACATATATTTGTCTGGATGAAAAAAAATCCCAAAATTTAAAAACAATCCCAAAGGTTAAAATTGGGCAGAATTAAAAATAAAATCATATCTCTGCCATTTTTTTACTTATTTGTTTCCAATTTTTCAGGATTATATGGGGTCTATGTCTCTATCATCAAGGAAAATTTAATCTGGATCAGATCCAGACTGACATTACAAAAAAAACATTGCACTTTATAATGGGAAATCCCATTGACAACATTCAATAATTCATATAAAATCAAAATATTAAGTGATGTTCCCAAAACTTCTTGTGTTCATACAGGATAACAACCTCCATGTATGTGCTGAGTATGGTCTGGATCCTGGCACTATTCTGGATCTGGTGATCCAGAATTGTATCTTTTACAGGGGTTGTGGAAAAACCACTGCCAGAGCTGAGCCGCATGGCGAAGGTCTATGCTCTCTGAGTACCTTGCTTGGTCCTCATGTTTTTGTCATTATATCTAGCCACTGTATTCTTTTTTATCTTGGTCTGTGTTGGCTGCCCTCCTGTGTGCTGAACTTTACTGATTAAACCAACTTTGAACCTTACCTCTGCCTTTACTCGTGCATTGGGGACTCTGATTCTGGGTCTTACGAGGGGCTTTTCATATCACATCACTCTGCAAAGCAAAAAAACAAAAGGGTTCCAAAAAATTGTCTCTGCCAAATTATAGCACTTTACCCCTGACTCTGTGTTTCCAACATTTTTGGCAACATAAGCCGAAAACAGGGAGTTCTACCTGAACCATGTTACAACAAATGTGATGTGTGTGAGAGAATTGGCTGCACCAGCACCAACAGTCTTAAGGTTCATGTCATGTCACAACCTAACAAGGTCCCAAGTGTCTCACACACAAGTTCAGACTCACCTCAGGTTTCTCGCTTTTATGCAAATGTGGGCCAAGTGACACGTCGTTGTGATACTGACTTCAACAAACGCACACACATTGGCAGATTACACACATTGACAGATTACACAGTAGCAGATGGCCGATCCTAACCTGGCAAGCAGTTCTACATCAGCGCAACAGAAGGGACAAGATGCTTAGAAGGTGCAAGCACACTGTACAATCAAAGAGTGTTAGAGTTATCCAGGCAGACAGTTATCAGTGGCAAAACTCACTTATGGTACTCACTGGTTACTGATTAGACCTAAGTTACAGAACACATTGCTCCTTACCTACAGCCACATACATACATACATACATACTGATAAAAATTGGCCTGTCACATCACACAAATATCTTCAATATATTCATCCATACACATCGCCCCACTTGTTAGACTCAGCTTGAATTCATCTCTCTAACATTTACATCTTGTTGTCTTGTGAATTTTTATTTTAAGTAACAGACCTGCTTCATGGGTATCTGAGTCAGACTGTTATCTAACAAAGACCGGTGCTCAAAGTCCTTCACTTAACAACCAACAATTCAATATCTCTGCACAAGTGCAGCTTTAGAAAGAGGTGCCCTTTTCCATCATTTAATGTTACTGAGAAAAAAACCATGTGAAGCTGGAGCTAAAAAAAAAAAAGAAATGATACCTTAAAGTGTTTCTTTCAACAGACAAACAAGCAAAAAAAAAAGGAATGTGAGGAAAATGCCACTGTAAGGATATAAAACAAAGGGTCACAGGTAGGAAGGGAAACCTGAATCAAGTCTTTACTGTCATGTTGGTTAAGTTTTCGTTTATTTTTTGCACATTCATGTTTCATGTCTAGTCCTTCCTGTTTTCTTTTGAAAACCCTTAACTCCGTTGAGGATCTATTTCCTGTCAAGCCCTGCCTCTGTCTTGTTGCACGTGCTTCCTGATTGTTTCACCCCACCTGTTTCTCATCACCCCTCATTACCTCTTGTATTTAAATTCATGTCTCCCACTTTTGTGTGCCAGTTTGTCGTGCCTCATAGTCTTCGTCCCAGCACTCATCATAGTCTTGTCTTGTCGTGTATTAACTTGCTTGTTTTTTCACCTTGCTTTTTTGCCTCACGTTTTGGAAACTGTTGGCTGAACTGTCTGCCTTTATGTGTACCGACCTCTGTCTGGTAATTATTAAACCTTTTTGCCTATTTGACTTCCAGGGTATGTGTATAGCACTTGTGTCCTCTTCTTCTGTGCCTTGTTTCATGATACTTATAGCAACGCTCAGCCACTTAAATTTCTTTCTTATTGCTGCAAGGGGGCATAAGAAAAATCACAACAAAGAGGAAGTTCAAAGAAACATGTTTAAAAGCATTAATCAGGGTAATGAAGGGCTTCTTCCCTGCATGTCATTCTCCCACTCTCTCTCACAGCCTACCCACAGTCCGTCTCATGTTAAAGGCCCAAAAGCCCCCCCAAAGATATAAAAAAACATATAATTACAGAGGCCTTGATTCAAATGTCCAATCTGTTTAACTTAATGCAAAACTTTGCTGTTTTATTGAGATCTCAAGAAATAAACTTGTTTTACGTAAAAAGCGGTATTGTCACAGGAAAAGAAGACAAAGAAGACAAAGAAAGAAAAAAAACAACCAAAAAGTGGCTGTTATCATGGGATATACTGTATGTAGAGTCAAAAAACAGTATGGATGTACAGATGCAACCGCTTCAATTTTCCCCTCCAGCTGAATGCTTGCTGAGTTTCAGCCACATATCAGCCAACATCCAGCCAATGGGAGAGCCCAAATTCCACCATAAACTTGACCGTTTGATGGTGCTTCCGTCACAACAAGGGAGCATCGGTGGCCCAGTCTGATAGTGCGCTTGGTCGGTTATCAGCTCCGGCTGTCACATGGCGATTTGTCCTTGGGCAAGACACTTAACCCCATGTTGCTCCCACTGCTGCATCAGTGGCGTGTAAATGGGTATGAAAGAGCGTGAATGTGTAGGTTGATACTGATGGATAACTGACGTAGAAACTCCAACCATCAGTGAGTGAATGTGAGAGTGAATGGGTGTGACAGTGTAGATGTGACCTGCGGTGTGAAGCTGCTTCGAAAGACAAGAAAAGTGCTATATAAGTTCAAATCTGTTTACCATTTACAAGAATACATCCAATGGGCTTGTCCTTATTGGAGTAGCATTAGTGTGAACCAGTCACTAAGCTAAGGACAGTGGGCAGGTCCCAGCATGTTCCAGTCACAGACCAGTCAAGACTCAGTCATGAAAAGTGGGGAAATTAAAGTTGCTCCACCTGTATGATCATTTAAAGAACAGTATATAAACAATGCATTTTTTGGCAATTCTGACTGGATTCTGAGTCCTATGACGTTAAAACCAGGAAGGACCTTTTGTCAAGTAGTTACAGTGGGACGCAACTTCAGATCACAGTGACCAACGATTTAGTTTCATGAACAAAAATTAAAAATAAAAAAAATGGAGAAACAAGGTTTTGGGCGACAGCAGCAATACTGGTGTATTGATATTTTTTGCAGCCATAATCTGAACTGCCCATGCAGGACTGTGCAGTGTATCCTCCCCTTGTTTGCTGAAATATATGGCCCAGCAGGAAAATATATAAAACTAGAAAGCACTCAGAGAGAGCAAACAATATTGTACATTTGTGTAATTTGTTGAAATTCCAGCCGAATATATTGGATATAAATATCTGCACAAAAATTTCAATATGGCTGATATGATACCTAACTTTTTAGGCTGATATCAGCCAATACCAATATCAAACCGATAATATGGTGCATCTCTAGTAAAAAACATAGTACAAGTTTATAGTTAAATAGAAAACTTTGAATTTGACAAATATTATTAGTGATAGTGAATATTTTACTTTATGGCTTTAATGTATGGAAGAGTTAAATCTCCACAGAATTAAGTCTTAGATTGGGGCCGAGGCATCATACTGATGTTACCTAGCAACAAGATATTATATGTCTCTGAAGTAAATCCCAGCTTAGGTCTAAAGGATCAATGTGAAATTACAACTACCTCCACCATATGTTTCTTCTTGTATTGTTTATCTACAGTTATTTCTAGATTAATTCCCTTCATTAGAAGGTGCATTTGTTCCTTCAAAACATTTCTTCATGTCTGTACTAAATAATAATGAAAGTAAGAAAAACTAAATTTTACAGCAGGCCTATTGGAGCAGAAAGCTTCAGCATTCTAAAAGCACCTCTTCAGCAGGTTCCTCAACCCCTGTAAGCATGAAGACATAAAAGCACTGCCATCAACTGGTAAAACATGGAAACAGCTCCATTTCTACACCCCGTGTGCTCATGCAGCTGGGACTATCATAGAGGAATACTGCAATCTAGAGGTTTGAAGAGCCTGGTTTCATTATATAACAGGCAAGCAAACCTCGCACAAGTTGAAAAAGGCAGAGTCATGCCTCTGTGTGTGCAATGATAGATGTTACATAAGCAGAGAACACCAAGTTCGAGGAAGATGCTTCTCTGGGGATCCATGAGAATTGCAGTTGTTAAAGTAGCTACATTTACTGATGCAGGCCGATAGCTTTTTGGAATAGCACACATCTATCGAAAGCCAATGATTTTGATAAGTAGAGAAATGTGTTTTCTGAGGAAAATTGTTATCCTGGGACTTGGAAGCTGAGCTGCAGTGAATAACCGCAGATATACTATATTTATAAGTACAAGCCCTTTCTACTATTGACACTGGTAAAAAAAAATAGTTAAGCTTTCAAGAGTAGCTGCCACTGAACACTGAACACCCATCAAATCATCTATTAATGACAGCATTAATCAATGGACTCCATAAGAATGCCTCAGTCCTTTAAAGCAGTGCAGTGTTAGGAGGCTTTAGTTTATCATTTGTTTTGAGTGTAATGTTGTTTTTCATCCACAGGGGGAGACAAAGTCTACATTTAAGAAACAGGAGGGCTTGTGTGAAGTGTGTTCAGACTGTTGACTATTTATATTCACTCTGAAAAAGCATGACACCAAGATAAAACTGTGATGAAAATTAGGTTACCAATTTTTAACATTGATAACTAATGTCAGATAACTAATTTATCCTCATAGCCAGAATTAATGTTACTGTGATTGAGTTCCCTTTGTGGTCTTGGGTAGTCTTTCTTCAATCAATACATTTACCTTACTTTAATTAAGTAATTTCTGTGGGAAGTAATGTACTCCATTATATTTATCATACTATCAGATTGTGCAAAAAATTTAAAGTTAAACTGATCAAAGGTTTCTGAAAACAAGTGTTTTCAGAAAAAAACATTTTGACTCTGATCACTGACACAAATTTATTAATCTCAGCACTCATTAATGACATGACACTTCAAACTGAAGCAGCACTGGTTTGATAAATAATTGATCACGAGTAGTATTGGTATTCATATAACAATTATTACATTTATTTTCTGGGTTCCTGCACACATTTAAAATCAAAGTCAAGAATTTTAACACAAATGTGGTATATTAAACTTCCAGATTTTTTTTGTTCTGCTAGCAAGCAAGACTGATATTTTACTAAATATTCAAGCCAGTTTGCTACATATAGGTCAAATTTCCCTCCTTTAAAAGGCTAAGTGGTGCAGACATGGGAGAGAAAACAAATACATGGATAGAAAACCTTTTATAGCCGACTGTACATCATGTTGCTTCTACATTTTTTCCATTCAATAATTCATACAAAATCAAAATGTTAAGTAATGTTCCCAAAACTTGATGTGTTCATACAGGATAACAACCTCCATGTATGTACTGAGTTTGGTCTGGATCCTGGCACTATTCTGGATCTGGACCCAGAACTGTATCTTTTACAGGGGTTGTGGAAAAGGCACTGCCAGAGCTGAGCTGCTTGGCGGAGGTCTGCGCTCTCTGAGTACTTTTCTAATTTCAAACTGTTTCTTGAACATGAAAATGAGTTCATACCGGTACTAGCAAGGTGTGAGGGTAAACTGCTTATTGGTATATAATATTGTTTTGGTAAAATAATATTTTATAGATTGTACAATTAAAAAACAGAGCAAATAGCTATTGACTCATGACACTCAAGCTCTCAGAAAAATGTACCCGAAATATTTTTAGTAATTGTGATGGGCACAGCCACACATGGGTAATAATCACCATCACCTCATCATCAGTTGCTCACCTCATAAGTTTGACACATATTTTGCAGTTAAAAGAACACATCTTCGTATTATTTTGATTCAGTATTAGTTTATTTGTGGTTTTATGTCTTACACTGTTTAAATTTAGCGCGCAAAATTTATTCATTGTAAGATTTAGATCAATTTTCTGTTATTAATTCTGGTCTCTTTTCTTTGAGTTACCTGGATGTTGGGGGAGGGGAACTTCCTGGTTCAGAAGCAAAAGATGTGGCCAATGTGGCAGCCATTTTGTTTACCCCCTTTGTTTCCTTTGGTTTGGCCAAACCCCTATATGTTGCTCCCTTTGTCTCATTTTGACGAGGTCTGTTTTGTTGAGTTGACACAAATGGGATTTTTTAGTTTATTTAGTGTTATATTTAGTTGACCTCTTTTTTCGGCCTAATTCTTAACATTTTGGTTTGCAATTTTGACTGACTTCCTTTGGGTACAATAAACACCCATTTTCTTTAAATTAATCTTGTGTCTTGAGCCTTTACTGCTTGGTCCCTTCAGTAATATTTTAAGAATGACTTAAATGAAAAACTGTTTAACCTTAATTGATTAGATTCACGGGGTGTTACTTCAACTTGTACTTCAGTAAAATTTAACAAAGTAACTTAACATGAGTGTAATACTTTCACCACTGATCACAGCATAAAGCTGTTTGTTGTCTTCCCCTGTATTTAACCATCTGAATAACATAAATAAAGATTACAGGAAATGTCACATTTACGTGATTTAGTTACACATCAAAACACCACGGCTTCACTTCGAGGAAATACCCCATTATCCACTGGGTAACCCTAACAGCCCCTTCAAACATGGGCTGCAGGCTGTGACCCACTTCTTAAATTTGATCAGCTCACAAGGCTTTGTTTGTGATCATTCATCTCTAAAGCCCCTCCCCCAGCATCAAACGGACACCATCCCCACCCCTTCATCCCCTCATTTAGATATAAACACATTACTGGATTAAAGGGATGATTTTGGTACTTCTGAAGTGGGGTTAATTGAGGCAAATGTCAGTAGTAAATACAGTAATGCTGGTCAGCGCTGCCACTGTACAGAGACACTGATGGTCCAGGGGCCAAATCGGGCCCCCCACAACTTCCCATCTGGACCCCAGAGTATTATCAAATTCTGAAAATATGTGGAGGGAAAATGTTGTTTTTGTTTAAGGGTATCATTTTGTAGTCCTGCCCCAAAAACAACCGCAAAGTTTAACAGGAATGACTTTTTGTTCGATCTGTTTCACTAAGATTAGCCAGCATCAGCCAATATACAACTACAAAGCACTCGGAGAGCACAAACCTCCACCAAGATAGTGCACATATTACTGTTACATCTATAAGCAATAGTTCCATGATAAAGTTACCATCATAATATGATTCACTGACCCTGAAAACCCACACCTAGCACTCAGAATCATGTTGATATGATATGATATTATTAGTTAGACACTTATTGTGCAAAAACAACCGTTTGCTAATGGTGGTTACCAGGATCACCACCAAAATCTAATCATTTTAAGTTGGGCCATTACCAACATCCCCTGAAAATTTCAGCAAAATCCATCCAGTAACCTTGCTAACAATCAAACAGACAGACTGTCAAGTTGAAGTGGGTTTTGTTTGTAATGTTTTTTTTCTCCCTCTGTGAATCAAACGATATCCTCAGACATCAGTTAGAAACATGTTAATCTAATATTCATAAATATTAGAACACAATTTAAGAGATTCTTACAACATGTATGTAAGCTATTGTCAAATCTCACAATTCTCAACATCTTATTGGTGACATGACTAATATGCAATCTGTTCAAATTTAAGTCTGAGACTATTTAAGACCAAAAAAAGGGGAAAATGTTTTAGCAAAGCAAATCCTCTAGACCTTTCTGATTCTTAGAAAGACTTAATAGTTTTGTTGCACAATGTTCCAAGTTCAAGTATTTTTTATGCCTTTTTTGCAAGACGTTTCAGAATCATTGTTTCTTTTTGCTCTCAACTCCTGGGCCCTATCATATGCCTGGCACAAAGCGTTTTGGTGTGAGGGGCAGGTGTCTGATCTGATTTTCGGGGACATCGGTGTCTCTAACACGCCCAGGGCTCACGCTGTTTAAATTGCATACACTCCCGTTTGGACCCAGGGGTGTGTTTGTCTGAAAATAAGGAATAGTCAGGTACAAAGCTGTTCATACTGTAACCAGAAGATGCAGAAAATGACTACAGGATAAATCTCTTTAAACCCTGGTCTGAAGTCTACAGTCTGTGGTGCGGCATGTCTCCTCTGTTATGAGAACACATCAGAGAGGCTGACACAGATCTGCAAGAACAAAACTAGAAGTTCTCTGAGAGCACAAACCCCTGCCAAGGCATTTCTGACATTTTTAGTCAGGTTATTAGTGAAAATGTGAAAAAATGCCCTATAGCTCGATGTTAACAAATCCTTAGAAAAATTCCTTATTCAGACCGCTGTGCAGCACGCGCTTTAGATAAAGTGCTTCATGCCACCAAAATAGGGCCTTCAGTGTTTTTCATGTTGTGATCTAATTCTCTTCAGCTTGGATTTCCCATGTTATTGTCCTCTCAGTAATTTATGTTATGTAAGATCAGTGTTCACTGCAGCAAAAAGCTGCATTATGCAGCATGAATTCTTACCTTTAGGAGCAAAAACAAATAGATACATTTAAATTAAAAAATCTGTATATAAACACACCAACTGAACGCAGTTCTTTGTAAAATGAAGACCTTGTACTTTGAAAAGTAAGACTTCTGAAGACAGTTTATGAACTTTATGCAAATTGAATTGACAAAAATCTAACTGCAGACTTTTTAAGGATCTTGCAGTTCTGGCTTAACGACTCAAACCCATATGAGGAAGATATCTTGGGAAACGTTATCATATCAACTTTATTATTATTATAGGACTTTTGAATAATAGCCTTAATAATATTTGGTAAACTCTACTGTAAAATGTAAAAAATTGTAAAAACAAACTAAATACACAAATAAAACAAAACAGAAAGGTATGTGCCCCTGTCATACTATCTACAAGATAGTGTTGTCAAATACAAAGCAGATTAATTGGTTTCAATGTGTTAATTTATATCAATCCCTCAAATAAGTTGAAGTCCTTGCTGTAAAAAAAATGCTGTGGGGTAAAATGATGGCAAATTCAGGTGTAAAAAAGAAAGTTAAACAAAAGAAGATTAATTTACTTACCCAATAAGATATCTCTTGACTTCTCTTTCTGATCCCAAGAGGAGGTCTCTGGTGTGCATGCTGTCATCAGTATGACATCACACTGGTAGCTGGGGCAATCACTGAACAGAAGCTTGACCCTGTCATTCACTTGGTGAGGAAGAAGACATCAGCTTTTTATGTTTTCATCTTCAGGTCATAAAATTTGCTAAATTACACAGTTGCTTGAAGATCTGATTTTACGTCTACTGCCCAGGAAAGCTGCAGACAACACAAAAAATGTATTTAATGGCTTTCTTATTAGAATTAGGTCAATTTTAAGATGTTTCAACATTGCAATAAAAACCACTGTAATTCAAGTAATCAGTAATGTGTGCATATGCTTCTTACAGCAAACAGTTAATGAATAAAATGGATTTTGTCTGGTTAGTGAGGTTAACTATTATTGTAAATTCATACCGACATTTGGCATTACCTCAATAAAATGTGGGATAGTCAAAGAACAAGTGATTTTAAGTACTTTAAACCTAAATTTAAGCAATTATATATGACAATAAAAAATAAAAAAGCTCAGTTTTAGTTTGTGTCAAAATGTGCTGCCATTAATAAGCACACAAAATGCTTTGGGAACATTTTCCACATAAAAGTGAAAGCCTTTTCTCTTTGAATTATAAAACCTCTCATTTCTCTAATGGGTGACATCTTTGGTTAATGTATCAGGTTGATACTTTTTCTTGAAAGTCATAGCAAAACAGTAATAAAAATGAGACAGAATTCACTCTTGCAATGACCAATAACAGTGTTAGCATACACTGTTAAATTATGTGTTAGGCCACCAACAGACAAAATGGTTAGTCACCAATAAAAGTCTAATATATTTAAGTTTGAACACGTTTTTGGGAGACATTTAATAACATTTAATTTAATGTACTCCAATTTTAACCCTATAAGTCGTATTAATTGCATAAATGACGTATTTTTGAATAAAATGAACTAAATGACTTATTGAGTATCCTCTCTTACCTTTTACAGTGGCTAAACAAAAAAGATTAGGTGGTGTAGCTGCAAAATTGACAGTTGGTTTAGCCTCAAAAAGTATTAAATTGAGTATTTTCAACAAGTTAGCAGGCCTAACTTTTAGTATAATTAATGTCGTCATGTCGCAGAAACGTTAGCAAACATGAGCTTCATTTGCCTTGTGATAAGCTAATGGCTAGCTCTGCAGGGAGAAGGGCGCCGCCATATCTTCACACCGGAAGTACACACCGGAAGTACAAACCGGAAGTTGGTTTTCTCCACGTATATTATAACTTATTTGTTTGTTTTCTTTGAGTGTTTGCTCAATAAAACGTTTGTCACGAAAAGTCCAAGTCAAGTTCTTAATGTTACCAGCATGATAGTGTAATGTTTTGTTTAACTGTATTCTTGTCACTGTCATTTAATAGCTACACATGAAAATGAACACATCTCCAGACCCAGGAACTCTCTGTTATGTAGCAGTCACACTTGTCTGGCCACTGTATTGCTCATGAGGCCCCTCTCTTATCCTGAAAGACCCCTGGTGGGTGAGGAAACAACCAGCAGGCCTGAAGTCTTACAGCTAAGCTTCTCTACTACGTTTTTGAGCAAACCCTGTGTGGGGAGTCTGTACTGTGTTTGTGTTCTGGTGGCCAGGCTTCCTGCACGTACACACACACACACACACACACATTGTATTCACAGTGTTTAATCACCATAATATTAATATTTATTCTTATTTAAACATGAACATAGTCATTGATCACATGATTATTTTAGGCTTCTAATTTCTAACATTTGGGCAATTAGATGTAAGCACTTAAAATTTTAACTAGCCTATTTTATACAGTATGTCTAAAATCATTGAAATAACTATACCTATTTTAAGTATAATTATATATATGTAAAATATTCAAAGTAAAAAATAAACTTAATAACTGGTAAATACAGTTAAGACTTACAATTTTATACAGTATGTATAAAATTGTGAAAATAATTATACCTATTATAAATATAATTATTATAAATAATTTTAAAAAGAAATAATATAAATAAAAACTAAATGAAATAACTAGTCAATTAAAAAATTATATTTCAGGTAAATACATTACAGACATTTGAGAAAAAGTGGATTTTGTCTTCAATTATACCTGCTATTGTGCTTCATTTGACTTTTGGTTCATTTCCTGATCTTTCTTCATTTGTAATCTGATGACAGCAGCTGAAAAAGTCAATTATTTTCTAATTTTGACAGTAATATAGTCACACGTCACTGCAGTAAAAATGTATTTTATATTAGAAAAGTATGATTTTTTTCATTAATTTGTACTGAACAGGTCTACTTTAGGTGTGTTTAAACGTAGGCCTTCATTCTCCTGAACTTCTGCATCACACTTCACTCTCATGAAAAGAAAGTTTCTTGGTTCTTTTATGTGAATACATGAATGGTCAATGGATACACTAGTTGTTATTCTTTCTAGACCTATGGGTAAGTCATAGATTGATAGCTAAACATGCAAGAAACAGGCTTGAATGACACTTAAGGTCTCAAGAAGTGCCCCAAATATCTCTTTAAAGATTACTTTGAATGTAGTTAAATTTTTATGTTGGATTAAAGTTATTATCTATGAAGCTAAAAATACTCAGAAAGCACAAACCTCCACCAGAGCATTTTCAGCATTGCTGAGAAGGTAATGGTCAAAGATGTGGTTAAATGCATTGTTTCACAGTGTTAACAAATCCTTAGAAAACACTTCCAGAGTATACAAGCATATCAATCTGGGACTCCATGCCGTAATTTTACTGACAACAGGTCCCCACTCCAGAGATCATGCACAGACTGCAGATTGTGAGGATTCCTCCTCCTCTGCCCTCACTCTCCCCCTCACTCAAGGTAGCAGCTATAAAACCCTTGGGTGTTAGTGTATATTAAAGTCGATTCACCACACTTTTCTTGCTCATGTGGAAAACTATTGCTTCATTACAGACCATCACTGCAAATTATTTCAAATAATTTCCAATAAATTCGCTACTTACCATGCATTAACTGTGAACATGGTGTCATAATGGCTAATTAGACTAAAAACTTCATGGCAGATTTTTTGTCATCTTCATGGATGCATTTTTTTGGAAAATTTAAAAAAAAACTGACTCAAGGGCCGAATAACTGAAGTGGAGGGCTGTATGTGGCCCTGGGCCACCAGTTGCCAACCACTGACAATAAAATAGTTTGCAGGAATGACAGGGTTACAAATTTTACCAGAGGAACTTAAGCTTCAGTCTGTAAAAAGGTTGTTGTAAATTTTACAGTAACTTACGGGCAACAAGATGCCAGTAAGTTACTGTAACAGTCTTTACAGTGGAATAACTCTATTCTAATTAACAGGATTATTATTGTATTTTCTATAATAGTTTTACTGCTGTATTTTTATTCAAGGTATTGTTACTGTCTTTCAATTTACAGCATTATTACTGCATTATCAAAAACAGAATCTTCACTGTTTTTATTTACAGTATCATTATTCTACAACTTTTTTAATGCATTTTAAATTACAGTGAACTTGCTGTATTTTAATTTATATTACGATATTTAAGAATTTTACTGACCATTTATAAGAAAGATATTATATGTAAAAACAAAAAAAACAAAAAAAACACATACATCAATTTTTATCCAATAAAATACATTTATGCAAACTTTTGTTTCACCCAAAAATGGGGAACATGTTCGAAAAAAAAATCTTGCTATTGGTCAGTTTTCCTGAAAAAAAATATTTTTCTCTTGAGCCATTGCCCTTTTCAGTAATTAACTGTATGAACGTTTTACAGTAGGTAACTGTAGATTTTATGGTAAAATGCTGTTAATTTTACAAGAAATCAGAATGTTTTTCCACAATCTTTTGCCATTTACAGGAATTTACCACATAGATTTTTTACAGCAGGTAGCTGTAGATGTCACAGTAAAATATTAAGTTTACAAAAATCAGTTATAGTGTAGAAATAATCATTATGGGATGTGCTGATCAAAAGTAATGACATCAAATGTAAATAGCGTGACCCCAGTCTCCCCCAAATTTACAGTTATCACTTCATTTTGCACTGATTGTTTTATCCCTCCACCTGATAATATTTAGATCACCGGGTGTCACAGATTTGTGAGAGAGGCACTAAAATATGGCGCTATCCCTCTCAGCCAATGGAGACCCAGTTTGTAACAGATCGCAGTGGCGTCACGACCAAGGCAGCAACGCGCATTCAGGACGGGAAAAGAGGCTGAGGAGCTATCGAGACCGCGCTCATCTGTTTGGCTGGACTGCCTAGGGTGTAACAGGCCGTGCATTATGGGGGACCCCGGACCCCGAGACGGGCTGGACCCTGACCGACCCACCGCTGCGCCAAAATCATTCAGGCGGTTTATTCCAGGGTAAAAACAACCCAGTGTGTCCAGTAATACATCAGCCAGTCGGTAAGCTGCATAGAGGGCGGTCTTAGCCGGGATTCAGTCTGAGCCAGAGTCGAGCCTGGTAGGTAAGCGAGGGGACAGAGACGTGAGAAAGTCGTAGTCTACAGTTAAACCGGATCCACCTCGGAACAGCGGGAATGATGGATGGATTGTCGATTGTAAGCCGGTCCGGTCAGCCCAGCCCTGTCAGCTCAGGGTGGGTTCATCCGGAGTAAAACCAGTCGCCCCTCATCTGTTGGCGTCTCCACTGACAGCCGGTAATGTCCGCTTTCTGCCTCGACCTGCAGACGTCTGCCGGGGTTTCAGCACCACTGGAGCTGGACAGCGACTGCCTGGAGCCCCGGCAGAGCTCCGCCGCGCAGGAACCCGACGGATATCAGGGTCAACCGCTGCGGCACACCGGCTCCGGAGGCCTGGGCATGGCCCTGGAGGAGGAACTGGCCATGCTTTCCGGTGAGAGGGATGGAGAGGGGGGCCTGTCGGACCTGGAGATGCCTGCTTTGGGACATAACACAGACTTGTTGTCGCTTTTCCGTCAAAAGGAGAAAGACTTGGTTTTAGCTGCTAAACTCGGCAAAGCGCTGCTGGAGAGAAACCAAGACTTGACCAAGCAATATGAGAAAATGCACAAAGATCTCAACGAGAAACTAGAGGTAAACTTCGGCAAGAAATTATCATCTTCTCAAAATATGATGCTTCTTAACGCTTGTCTGGGTCCAGCCCAAAAATACTGTAAAAGTAGGCTTAGAGTGAAGATTAGGCCCGAGCCTTCGCATGTAAACAAACTCATGAGGATCATAACAAACGCTGCCTCTGGAGTTCCTCTCCAAACTCACACTCCAGAAGTTAACAGTAGTGATGCACCGATTGTGAAAAACAAGACAGACGCAGATACCAACTTAATAAATAATAACTTAGCTGGTAGTGATGTCCAAACTGGTGTATTTTCATAATATATACTTTTGATGTCAATTTCCCGCAATGCCAATAATTTTTATTTATTTGATCTTTATGTATCCAGGAAAAACCTCATTAAGATTAAAAAACTCTTTTTCAAGAGTGTCCTGGCCAAGACAGTAGCACATTCAACAGTTTTAGACAAACACACGCAGTCATAAAATAAAACAGCAAACACATAAAACAAGACTTTGGTACATTAAGAAGGAAAAGTCACAATTTTAGACAGAAAATCTTGCCGAATTTTTGCTAAAATTGCTCCTGTAAGAAAAGCAAAGTCAAAGCATCTGCAGCCAAGTCGCTCAACATCATCTTAAAGATGTCCAGTGAAACCAAATTTTTAAGTTTCAGTTTCGTAGTTTATTCCAAGTATGTGGAGCCACAAACCTGAACGCCTTTTTCAGTACTTTCATTGGAACAGACAATAAGAAAAGATCCTGGGACCGAAGATTTAAAAAACCTGTGCTCTTCTGACTGATCTACGTCAGAAGGTACGATGGGAGCAGACTTAGAATACATTTATAAATAAGAATATTTCACTCTCGCTTGATCATAAAACAGATCAGAGTTTGTCCAGAGGGTCTTTCTGTAGCCTAATAAGAAAAAATACTCTTTTACTCAGCAGATAGCTGTTCCAAGATGTCAGTATTGAATTGGTGAAAAAAAAGCCAAAGATCTAAAACTGCTGATCAAGCATTGATTTTCTGATGGCCAATTTTTACAAGGGCTGATATCAGCCAATACTGATATTTACCTGTTAAACTTTGTTGTCTGTTAGTATTTTATGTAGGATCATACGCTAAAAGCATAAAACAACCAATTCAATCCAGTTTTATTTGTAAAGCATTGTAAAAATAACCTCTGTGGACCAAAGTGCTGTACAGAAAAATAAAAAATAAAAGAACAGACTTTGAGATATAAAACAGCTCTACAGTTAAAACAAGACAAAAACAATGCAGTGCACTATACCACATAAAAACAAAGGAATAACAATAGCAATACATTCAAACGTCTCAAATGGTGTCAAAAGATGGGTTTTAAGATGGGATTTAAAGATATTCACTTAAAACAACCATCTGATGTAATAACACTGGCTGGTCCATTAAAATTGAAGGTAATGCCCCTGTCATTATAGCTCATCAACAAGTTTTATTAGATGTTTTTGTCTTTTAAGTTGTTTAATCAATCATATTTACTATGCAGAGCTTTTGTTCCTTTTTTAAATGATTCACGCGAGCCTTTACAGAGCATGAGAAAGAAACAAAGACTAATCCTGTCCCTGCACAGGCCTGTGTCTCCTGTACATCTGTTCAGCCTCTTTGATCCATATCCAGGCTTATGGTGCAGTTTAGCGGAATAAGCCCCCCTTTATATCAAGTTCAAAATAATGCAGGTCCTGGTATCAGTCTTATCAGTCGTTGATGTCACTGTAAATATCTTTAATTCTGCCTGTGAGGACAATTAGTCAGAGATTAAAATATTGGTAGTTACAATAAAGATGCCAGATGGTTCATATTTGGTTTTAACCCCAACAAAGACCCCAGTCAGAGCTCTGACAGCTGCTGGGGGTGCAGTTTATCTCCCCACCACTCACTGCCATCTCCAGAATAAAGATCAGCTTTGTGTTGGCCAAACTGTCACTGAAGGTGTTAGAGGTACAAAAGACAGCTTCAATTCGAAACAGCCACTCTTCATATAGTTTTAATAATTTTGTTTAGTTATAATGTAAGTGGCTAGTGACAAGACTATTATTTCCCACAGATTGTGTTGATTTTCTTAACACACAACACGAAAGGATAAGACAAAACCAAAACAAACAGAACAGTACAACAGTCTAAAGAAACAAACAAAACAAAGATGGTTTGAGTAGCACCAGAATAAAGACTCACAGACATTTAACAACGATTCACATAAATGGTGCAGGACTAGAATAACAAACATGAATGAACAACAGTATTCTGGTAGTATTTCATTTGTTTTTGTAAGAGAAAGGTTAGGTGGGAGTTAGAAAATTAAGAGGAAAATTAAAAGGAGAGGGGTAGGATGGGAATTGATAAGGTTTTATAGATACCAATGCCATTAACAATTCTGCATATCTATCTGATTCTTTAACAATTCCTTAAACAATTACTGCCGATTTTCTGTGTAAAAGTTGGCCTACACAGGTTTTCAGGGGCAACTAGAAAGCACTCGGAGAGCACAAACCTCCACCAAGGTAGCTCACATATTGCTGTTACATCTATAAGCAACAGTTTCATGATAAAGTTACCATCATAATATGTTTCCATGACCCTGAAAACACACAGAATCATTTTGATATCATTATTAGTTAGACAGTTTTTGAGCTTAAACGATTGTTCACTATCTGGATCACCACCAAAATCTTATAATTTTTAAGCTGGGCCATTACCAACATCTCCTGAAAATTTCAGCAAAATCATCCAGTAGCTGTTGTGTAATCTTGCTAACAAACAAACAAACAGACAGACAAACAAAAAAAACAAACATACACCAAGGTAGACTAGGCGTCTAATAAAATAACAGGAAAATAATAAGGAGAGGGGTATGATGGGAATTGGTAAGGTTTTACTGATACCAATGCCTTAACATTTCTGCATATAAATCCAATTGTTTAACAATTCCTTTAATGATTCCTACTGATTTTCTGTGTGGTACAAAGTTGGCCTACACAGGTTTTCAGGGGAAACAGTGCCATGACACTCCTGATATTCAATGCTGTGCTGCATAGATAAATATTTCTGCTTCCACCGACTGAATCTTTCTGCCTCTGATGAAAGTAGGGATGGGTATTAAAAGGAATTTGGAAATACCAATGCCATTAGGGATTCAGCTTCTTGATTTGTTTCTTTAATTCTTTAATAGTTTTGATTCCCTTATTACCTCCATCAAGGAGGTTATGTTTTTGCTGGCATCTGTTTGTCTGTTTGTTTGGTTTTTGTTAGTAAGATTAAACAAAGACTGCCGGGCAGATTGTGCTTAAACTTTCAGGAGATGTTGGTAATGGTAAAAAGGATTAGATTTTGGTGGTGATTCAGATAACCACCATTAGCAAACAATCGTTTTTGCTCAGTAACTGTCTAACTAATAATGATATCAACATGATTCTGAGTGCTAGGTGTGGGTTTTCAGGGTCATGAATCATATTATGATGGTAACTTTATCATGGAACTATTGCTTATAGATGTAATAGCGATATGTGAGCTACCTTGGTGGAGGTTTGTACTCTCCGAGTGCTGTCTAGTTGATTCCTGCCTTCACATGTTTTTAGTGGTAACAATGTAAAACAAACAACACCCCTGATAGTCAATGCTTTCTTGTTGCTGTCTGCCATGACATTTGAAATGAAGTTTATTTATAAAGCACCTTTCTAGACCTGAGCAGTGGCCACAAAGTGCAAATGAGTATTAAAAACTAAACATTTCACTTTTTTTCTCATTTCCGCTGACTGCCTCTGATAAGAGCAAATGTGTTTGTTTGCAAAGCATGTACAACAAAGTGGAAGGAACTGATAAGAAAAAAGACTAATGATATCAATTCCTTTAGGGAGTTGTTATCAGTTCTCAACAGGAATTGGTTTTCCATTTTCTAATCTCAGTTCACAGCAGCGTCCATACCATGACATTTATTCACACTAAGAGTAAGTCCACCCATCTGGAGTAGGTCCTTGTTTTTATGTGGTAAGTGAGCTATCATAGGTTAGTGTGTTGTTCCCCTTTGATGAAGCAGAAAGACTTTCCCTGGTAAAACCTTGTATTGTTCTCATACCAATGTGTTTCCATTGAAGGTTTGTATTTAATCCATTGGAACAAACACAAACAGGGATTTTTTTGAGAGCATGTACTGTGAGGGGCTGAGATTAGAGCCCTCTGGTGGAAATCCTAACAGAGACAGTGCAGGTCCCAGCATCATTTTCAAGTCTAGTGACAGGACTAGGTTGATCAGTAAGGGGTGGTGGTCTAAAAAAATGACAGAGGATTACATGTAACATACAGAGTTACACTTTGAAAAAATGAGATTTGTCCTCTTAGTTGGCAAATGGAGGGTGATTCTTGTAAAGCTTTTAGGACACTAAAAGTCACCCAACAAATACAACAATATAGAAACTAAATATCATTATCCAAGAAATATTTTTGTTGAAAAGCAACAATATTCATGAAAGGCAGACTGCCAGCTTATCTATGCAGTATGACATAGAATATCAGGAGTGCCATGTGTTTGACATTGTTTCCACTGAAAACCTGTGTAGGCAACTTTTGCCCACACGTAAAATAATCAGAAATTGATAAGGGAATCATTATAAAATCCAACTGAGAAGTAGAATCATTTATAGCATTGGTATCAATAAAATCTTATCCATTCCCATCCCTAGTGATGAGATAAAATAAGATTAGACAGAACTTTATCCCTTGGGAAGACTTCTCCAGGGAAATTAAGATTCCAGCAGCAGCATTATATAGCAGATATAAAGATATATAAAAAAATATAAATATAAATATAAATATCAATAAAATATAAATAAACAGAAATAAAAATATAGGTACTGGCAGGCTACTGCTCCTTCCCGTCCTCTGTCTTCCTGTTACTCCTCCCCTGGAGTGAAGAGTTGTACAGTCTGATGGCCTGAGGGACTAAAGAGTTTCTCAGTCTGTTATGCAGTGAAAGTTTAAGTGGAAAGGTGAGGGATTAACTAACAAAGGAAAGTGATATTGATTCCTAAGGCCAGTTGTAAACAGCTCTGAACTGGAACTGCTTCCTGATCACATCCCTGTTCCCAGTCAGTGAATTTCTTATAGCGTGTTCTTATGGTGGATTCATGTTTGGTTTATTAGATAAATTTGAGTAACTACTTTTCCATGACTTAGTGCTTTATTATAGGAAAACTGATTGATTAATATATCACCATTTTGTCTCTCCCAAATGCAGCACTTGGAGCAGGAGAAGCATGAGTTGCGTAGGCGTCTGGAGAGCAGAGAGGGGGAGTGGGAGGGCCGTGTGGCTGAGCTGGAGACGGACCTCCAGCATCTGCAGGGCGAGCTGGAGCGCCACCAGGTCCAGCTCAGAGACGCTGACAGAGACAAGACCAAGGCCATCGGGGAGCTCTCTGAACAGAATCATAGGCTGCTGGAGCAACTCAGTAGGGTGAGTAGGCTGAGGTCATGTGTATATTTATGTGCATGCCTTCCAGATGCACTGCTTCAGACGGGCTCAGCCAATCTGTGGCGAGATTTAATTGCTCTAGTCCTGGAGACATTATGTCACATGCTCTTAATGCCACACAGCACTGAATGTCCTTGACAGCTCTGACACATGGAGAAACCAGTATGTGTGTTGAGGGGGGGTGTCATGCTGTTATTAGCTTAAAAAGTGAACTGTCTTTATTAGCTGATATGATAATTCTTCCAATACTTACAGAAGACATATGTGCCATAGATACTCTCAGACTGTTGTATATTGTACAAATGTGCGGCATACCAGACCTTTAGTGTAAGGATTAAAGACGGTGGAGTTTAAAGCTGTTACCACTCTAACATACTGCCGGTGGGACACTGGTGTACTGTGACCATAAACAAATTTAGAGATCCATAGATTTCTTTTCTTATAACATCAAATCTGTGAGCTGTGTCAAATCACACAGCTGCCCATCCCTGTTGCTTCCTGCTTATTACATCCACCAAGGAGGTTATGTTTTTGCTTCCGTATGTTTGTTTGTTTGTTTGTTTGTTAGCAAGATTACTCAAAACCTAATGGATGGATTTTGCTAAAGTTTCAGGAGATGTTGATAATGGCCCAACTTAGAAATGATTAGATTTTGATGGTGATCTAGACAACCACCATTAGTGAATGATCACTTTTGCTCGATAACTGTCTAACTAATAATGATATCCACATGATTCTGAGTGCTAGGTGTGGGTTTTCAGGGTCATGAATCATATTATGATGGTATCTTTATCATGGAGCTATTGCTTATAGATGTAACAGCAATATGTGAGCTACCTTGGTGGAGGTTTGTGCTCTCTGAGTGCTTTCTAGTTTGAAACAAAGAGCATTTTGTAGACAAAAAGTGTACAATGTAAGGTGTGTTTACTCACCATTAAACCAAGGATGACACCTCAGTACAGCCAGAGCACTTTGTGAGCTGCTTACAGAGTGAACCTGAAAGGAGCTGCCACTTTTGAACAGCTTTTGTCCTTCATTATGTGAAGATCATTCATGTAATTATGATGTTGGTTTAATAAATAATGAAAAATTTATTGCTTGAAAAAAATAAATAAATAAATAAATAGGGGGCAATGAAGCAACAGAGGTGGGTGCGGCTGTGTGTCACATCTCGGTGCAGCCAGAAGAAGTGTAGCAAACCCTTAATGATGCCTGTATGATGAAGTGTACAGGAGTGTTAGTCTTTTTTGACATCAAGTGTCCTAAGGAGTCCCCCAATGGCCCAGTTTAAAAACACATGGACATACTTTTTTAGAAACAGTTGTAAAATACACGTGCTAGTGCCATCTCACTTGAATACTGATAAAGCTTCATGCTTTGGTCCAGCTAGGGTTTCCAGCTCTCGTCCCAGCAGGCCTCTTTCGTATTTAGTTACTAAGTTTAAAAATATAATTCTTGTTTCAGTTGTTGTTTAGGCTTATATATGACAGCAGAAGAACCCACGTTGAGTCTTACAATTTGTTAAAAAAAAAAAACCTCAGTGTTACCTTTGAAAAGAGCTCATGTATGTGCTTGTTCTCTAGATCCTTTGTTCCCAACCTGGGGTTCAGGACCCCCTAGGGGGACTCCAGAGGGTCTTGAGGGGATGCAAGACACTGCCAGCTTTGAGGATGTCAAAATTTGGTTCACATATTTTATCTAAAACGATGGCATGGAGGTATTTCCACAAAATTGTGTGTGTAAGCCTATTTTGTGTTCATTTTGTTTGAAAGTAATTATAACCGATGTTTTTTTGCACAGCCATGTATCATTTTTCTGCAAAATTCCTAAAGGGAGGTCTCAGTTCTTCTTCTTATTCAACTACAGGGGACTCCAAAGAGAAACTACCAGGAACCACTGACCTGGATGGGATAAAAACAGAATTCAGCTGACTCTCAGGCATTAAAGACTCATAAAATTTGCAGGAATGGTAACGGGTCAAATCAGAACTAATAGACCAAAGTCAGCTTAATTTGAATCCTCATGACATTCAAGCATTCTGAATTACCTTCTGGATTAATAAAGCATTTATCTATTATTCAGCTACCGTCTTACAAACAGGTTGTTTGATTTGTAGAATTCATTTCGACCCATTTAGACTGGATGTAACACTGATTTGATTTAACTGACTGATGATTGTAAAAATGTCAAGAATTTTGTGGCAAATGCAATGGCTACAATCTTTCTAACAGCGAAGCCAAAGCTTCAACCTAACAAGTGTTATTCTTTTATTCAATTCATGTCTAAACCTGCTACAGAGGCAGAGAAATACAGAATTTGGTTAAAAAAAAAAAACACTTAAGGTGGGCCTAAATTATATAACCTGGTTTATTATATAGTGTGCATTTTTTAGCTTTCAAAGTGGCCGAGAAATCTGCCTTTTTTTCAATTATGCTAAAAAAAAACAAAGGATTTGCTTATAATATAAAGTAATCCAAAGAAATTTTTCCCTATAACTTTTATCAGATGACTACATTCAAAAAGGAAAACAAGTTTTTTCTTTTAAAATCAGTACATGTTTTAAAATCTAAATTATACTGTCAGAATAAGAGAGATCAGTCAATTTAAGTACAGAAGAGATTTGGTCTTCTTTACAGTTGTGTACATATTGTTATTGTTATTGGCTAAAATTAGTTTTAATATATCCATATATCAGACATTGACCAAAATTCTATATTGTGCATCCGATACTCCATACTCCATTGACTCCATTTTTCTGCCCCAAGGCCACTCGGTCCCATTCAAGTGAACCAGAGCAGAATAACATAAAGACACTGAAGTCAGGGAAGGCTTGTCATCCCTCAGAGGTGGGTTTACCTCCATTGAGCCTGTTTCTATCTTTATCTGATTTATGCTTAATCATTAGTATATAGGAGAGGCCTTCAGGTCTTCTGTTGAATAATTTAAAATAAGACGGCACACTTATGCAACAGCACTCTGCATTATGACAGGTGAAGTGGGTACAGTAATTACGGCAGAGCTAATCCTTTTTAATGTAATGAAGTGTTTGCATGACAAAAGATGCAGATTGATGGAGATGTGAGCTCCGGATAAAATCTTATTTCCAACCTTAATACATCTAAATCGTGAAGACTTAAAAAGCAAATTGATTCTTTGTTGGCTCTCTGATTCCTGCACCAACCCACCGGTCAGAGAGCCACCTCACCGTAGCTGCAGCTGGGCTGCGTTCAGTCAGACAAACCTTTGCCAAGCCAAGTCTTTTCAGTGCATTATTGTAAGATTCTGTTTTTCTTCAGATTTTGCCATAGTTATAGTCTTTCTACTTCTGACAGTAGCCTGTTTGTCTTCTCTGAGCTATTTTTCTACCAGCTTTATATAACTCTGCTTCAGTAGAATATTCTTGAAGAAATCAAAAGAGCTCCAAAAACACTAGTTGTTTGGGAAAGACCTTTATTAGACTGATGCGTTTTGGTTTGTAGCCTTCATCAGGGTCATCCTTGTGTAGAATATTCTTCAGTAAAATCAATTTTGTTCTTTCAGCTGTTAAAACATTTTGTTGCTTACAAAATATAAGGTGATGTAGGAATCAGTCCAAAAACGCAGAAGTGAGTAAGCATTTCTCTCTGGTTCCCAAGGCCAAAAGTATATCAGATGTTCGACGAGCCTTTCAGATAAATACCTGAAATAAGGTCCATGATGAACACAAGCATACAGCATTTAAAAGTTTCATTTTCCAGCACAGAGTGCATCTGATTATTGCCCTGCTTTGAAGCATTATTGTGTTTTTAAAAGGATGGTTGCTAGTGAACTGCTAACGAGGACTTCAGGACCCTAATGCAATAATTTCTGATTGTTTTAAATTAACAATGATGGGCACCAACTTGATCATTTTATTTGATCAAGAGGAAATTCTCAAACATGGCCTTATATGTAGGAAGTGTACCTTCTTCTTAGTCCAACTGCCATGTTGTAGATCCATAATGGCTTGGCAAAAGCTTTTTAATCAACATATGAGCATGAAAAAATGCAAAAGTTAAGTTCATTTCTGAAGATTATCATGATGATAATAATAACCTTGTGGTGCAGCTGGATGCGCCTGATTCAATGTCTGTAAGCAGACAGATCCATCTTGCTAAGCTCCAGTCTACAACAATTGTGAGCAATCAAAAGTGGCACGGCCCAATCACAGTCCTTCGAAACCATAACAGGTGGGAGCTTTGAGTGAGAGGACAGTCGGAGGTGACTGCATGTACAGAGATTAGCATAGATGCTAACAGCTTCAGTAGCAATTTTGTCAGATCTGGACCGGATTTCTTTATTAAATGCAAAACAAAACATTGAAAGCTTGCTCAATAGAAAGGATGTTTTCACTCCACTTTTAACAAAGTGGCTTATGTTTTGTATTTTACAGAACAGAAGTAGCGCCCGCCTGCTACATTGTCTGATTGGCCTGTAATGAATGTGATTGGCAGAACATTGTCCAATCACCTGTCAGATCTGCTTTTGAAAGATTATGCCCATATCCAAAGACTTTTTATGGGCCCAGATGGACTAGTGAAATATATTGAACAGTATATCAGGTGTGGCAGGTTTGATCAATATATACGAGTTTCATACATTTTTGTTTGCCACAGACCTTATTGTAAGCACTGACCCAAGAACATGGTTAAAATTCCCTTAGGCTTTTAGTCAAGAGAGCCAGAGTAATGCCATCTTCTTGGTTGGCCAACAAAATACTACATCTAGTCACTGAAATAGTAGAGTTAGTACATTTTCATTGTTAGGCAAATGAAGACTTTTCAGCACTACTTATGGAGCAGAGAGAATTCATTGAAAATACTCTGGCTGTTGGTGGAGTCTTTTTGTGAGGGGAACACAGGGAATGAAAGCTGGGTAGCTTTGGTCCAGATATCCTGGACTGTGTGGTTGAGCTGTGAGCTGAAGATTTGAGTCTACAATCTGCCAGAGCGATGGAGTTCAAGCCCAGCTCTTATAGCTGAGTTGACTGTAGATGATTAGCAGCTGTAGCCCAACTTCTACACAGAAGACCCAATCACAAGCATATGCTCACAGAGAATGAGAAAAAAAGAGAGAGAGAGGCCCACTGAATAGGATGAGGCAGAGGGAATGACTATTATATAATAATATCAGATAGATAGATAGATAGATAGATAGATCAACGAATAGCTGAATTCATGGATGAATGAATAGATTGATAAAGGGATAGATGGATGGCTTAATCAATAAGTTGATGGATGAAGACATGGGCGATGAAAGCAAAAAGATAAATGAAAGGATAAATAATGGATGGACTGAAGAGTTATGGAAGGATGAAGGGATTAAAGATTAAATATTGGCTAGATGAACTGATGAAGGGATAAAGGGCTTTATGGATGGATGGGTGAATAAATAGATAGATGTAGGAATGGCAGAATCAATAAGCGAATGGATGGGTGATGAAAAGAAGAATGAATGAATAAATTGATGGATGGATGGATTGATGGATAGGTGGATGGATAAATGGATGAAAGAATAGATGTCTTTTTAATATTTGACAAGATGAAGAGATGGATGATAGATGGATAAAGGGGTGAACGGATTTTTTAATTAACAAATGAATGGCCACAGTAAAATACAAGGTGTGTCAGAAAAGTTCCAGGACTGGTGTCACAAAAGATTTATTTATAATCCAAACTACAAACTACAAGTTTTCCCCTCAAAATAATCCCCCTGGAGTCGAAAGCACTTTCCCATCCTTCTCTGCCACACTTTCATGCACTCCTGGAAGGATTCTTCCAGGATCCTCAGCAGCTCCATCATCACAGCCTTTTGATGTCATCCACGTCTTCAAAACGGGTCCCCTTGATGACCCCCTTGAGCTCGGGGAAGAGGAAAAAAATCACACGGGCCAGGTCGGGTGAGTAGGGAGGTTGCTCCAGCACGGTGATGTTCTTCTCGGCCAGGAACTGTCGGCGCATCGTGAGCAGGCGCATTGTCATGGTGAAGCAGCCACGACTTGTCCTGCCACAACTCTCGCCTCTTCTCACACACTGAACAAAGTAAATGCTGCAGTATCTCTTTGTAGACATGCTGGGATTACTTTGAAGGGGAGAACTCTTAGTTTGGGTTTAAAATAAATCTTTTGTGACACCAGTCCTGGAACTTTTCTGACACACTTCGTAGGTGACTGATGGACAAAATAATGAACGAATGGTTTAATGAATGATTTAATTGATGGATGGAAGGATTCATGAATGGATTGATGGATAAGTGGATAAAAGAAAAGTAAATGATGGTAAGATGGATGAATGCTTGGAAGAATGAATGGAAGGATGGATGTATGGATTGACGGAGGAGGACTGGATGGAGGGATCAGTGGATTGTTGATAGATAGATGGATTGATAAATGGATAGATTCATGGCCAGACGAAATAATGGATGGATGGATGGATGCATGACCAGATGGATGGATGGATAAATGGATAAAAGAATAGATGGCTGGATGAAAGAATGGAAAAATGGAAGAACAAATGGATGGATGAGTGGATGGATGACCCACTGAATGGATAGATGGCTGGATGGATGGATGGATGGGTGAATTGATTAAAGGATGGATTTATGAATGGATGAATGTATGAGCAGATGAATGATTAGCTGGATGGATGGAAAGATAGCTGTATGAATTAATGGATGGATTGTTGGATGACAGATTGGCGAGATGGATGGATTGATTGATGGATTAATGAATTGATGAACTGATGAATTCAGCCCGTCACTGCATGTGTCATGCCTCTGTTTCTGTCAGACTGACAGAGTAAACCCGTCCTGGGATGGCTGTATCATTTGAGGTCCATGGTCAGAGTCACCAGAACACTGTTCATCCCTCCTTAAGCCTTCATGGGCTCCAAAGCTGCATTCGCTGACTCAGCGCTCCAGAGCTTTGTGGCCAGAGCCCGACAGGCCTGCACCCCATCAGCTGTTGTATCTATAGCAACCTTTGATTTGTGCATCGTCTCCCTCTCTAGGTGCAGGTATAACCTGCTGACAGACACCCACAGCTCAGGGAGACTGCTCTGTGAGACTGTGGCAAAGCCACTGTTCAGTGCTGTGCAGAGGAGCTCGCCCTCTGTTCTTCATCAAACTAAATCCACCAGCTTCAACCCCAACACCATCGCCACGCTCAGATCATGGACTGGGATGTGGACTGCTCGGTTGCATGGATTGGAGCAGAAGTTGGCACTTAGCATTATTGAATCCTGTTTAATTTGATGGAGCTCTGGGTGTGGGCTAATCCATATAGAAATTCATTGACAGTAGTCTGGATGATGTTACGGGGCATGGTGGCCTCTGTGACTCAGAGGGATTCATGAGAACTAATTAACTGCATCAATCGTGCAGTGGAGGTTCAGGGAACAGGGCAGGCAGAGGAGACCTGGAGGGTAAATGAATAAATGAGGTCAGTCACAGTGCTCACTCTCTCTCTTTATGTTCTTCTTTATCCGACTTCATTGACGTGTTCATTTTCCTTCTCCTTCTGTCTGCTTTCATATGTAGCATTAGGCTGAGATGAAGTTGTATTGTTTACAAATGTGAAATCAGTTCAATCAGCATTGGTAATCATAGAGTTGATTGCTTTGGAGTAGCATGCACATAAATCATGGCTAAAACATTTGAGATCAGCTGTACCCCAACGTACAGCATTTAAGTTAAAGAGTAGATCCTCCTGGTCAAATATTAGTCCTATTGCATAAAAGCTGCTCAGCCAAATTAAAACCCAAGTAAAAGCACTTGAGTTCTTACTTTTAATAGCACTTAAGTACTCAGCAGTACATAATTTAAAAAAGTGATAGCATCCCCACAGTACATGAGTGCAGTTAAGAGCACACGGCTGTTCATTCTGCTTCATCACATTAACAGATTTTCAGGCCCAAAATAATAAGAACGACCTCAATCAGCAGGTGACCTTGAAAAACATCAGCCAGGCTTAACACAGTGACAAACATTCCCATTTTTAACAGCTATTTCAGGAGGTGTGTTTGTTTGTTTCAAAGGCAGGTTGTTGTATTGGTGTTTAAAGCTCATAGAAGTTGATGCATTTTTGCATAAAGTTGTGAAAATAATTTGGCAGTTATTTCCACTTAATTGTGTGTCTAAATGGCTCAGATGAGAGAGGGATTATCAGCATATCTGATATTAAAACAACCTTATATCTAACATACCAAGAACAAACTTAAAAAAGAAAATCGGTCAGAGGTCAGATATGCGACCTGGTGATACAAAATATGTCAAGAAATATGTGTTTATGAAAATCATAATCATTTTTTAACCTAACCATCACTCTACCTGAATATGTAGATTAGAGGTTTGTTTCAAAGATGGGTTGTTATTCCAGTGTTTAAAGCTCATAGAAGTTAAAGCATTTTGCATAAAGTTATGAAAATAACCCCGCAGTTTTGTACACTTACCGGTGTGGCTTGAATGGCTTAGATAAGAGAGGCATTATCAGCATATCTGATAAAAACAAACTTAAAAAAGAAAATCCTAACCATCAGTCTACCTCATCATTTACACTTTTATTAATATTGTCTGCTTTGATTCATTTCATTTTATACATTTATTTGTTCATTCACAAAAGTATACCTCTTTTTTGTTTATCATACAACACTTCATGCTTTGCCCTTAATTAGAATAATTACAGAAAATCCATCAGAGGACAGATATACAACCTGATGATACACAATATATCAAAAATATGTATTTATATGGATATGAAAAAATATTTTTTTAACCTTACCATCAATCTGCATTCTTATTTACAATTTTAATAATATGGTCTCTTGATTCTTTTTATTTTATTCACTTATTTAAGGTTTATATTTTGTTCATTTACAAAAATATACCTCCTTTTTGTTTATCAAACAGCACCTCAAGCTTTCCCCTAATTAGATTGATTACAGAGTTTATTTCCAAACCAACACCTTAGAAATAATTTCCTCACAGTGCCTTAAATTGACTGCAGAGAGGTGACCTTGTGAGTCCAGGACTCTCCATAGGAAGTGATGTAAGCCGTGGAGTAAAATACAGCACTAAGGGGATTATGCTAATCCAGGCTAATAGCCCCACCATATGCATTCAGCCAGGAGCAACAACAACTCCAGTCAATGCTCTGCTTGATTAATAACAGCAGGTAACTTTGTAAGGAGGGATTGATCAGAAGAACTAACATTAGGCTTTGACTCCACATTTCATCCTTGACTGACGTAAACATCCCACAGGCCTCCCTCTCTCTCAGGTGTGTGCCTGTGTGAGTGGTTTTCCAAATATCTGTAGTAAAACAAAGTGTGACACCTTCTAAACATTGAT
The DNA here is from genome assembly GCA_037902135.1 of Cetoscarus ocellatus. Lineage (NCBI taxonomy): Eukaryota > Metazoa > Chordata > Actinopteri > Labriformes > Labridae > Cetoscarus > Cetoscarus ocellatus. The sequence goes on from JBAMNC010000440.1 coordinate 831,515, forward strand.
ATCTGTGTTCTCATTGATCCAGGAGAGCAGCTCAAAGGTGTGTGTTTTTCCATGTGGACTTGGATTGTGAGGACAGCCTTAAACTCAGGCCTAATCAGATCAGAGTGAAGCAGCAGGAAGGGTGCCTTTCTTTAATTACATTAACGAGCAGGCTCAGGGAGGGCTCTGGCTGCAGTGACTCAAGCAGAAATGTCCAAATGTTTTATAGCTGTGGTTCACTCAATTTCCCTCAACTTTAAAAATTATTCAAGTCTGAAGGACAACAGTCTGTTTGGAGACCTCCGTGAATTAATTTGTTTAAAAAAGTCACTGAGAACATTTTACACAAATTTAAAAGTCAATGCACCACAAAGAGCTCTGGTGGCATTTTTGTCTTTTTTCTTTTACTTTGAAATTCAAAATGAATAATCAAATAAGACATGAGAAGAAGAAGCATCGTTGAGTTGTGCCAGGGATTCCCAGAGAGTGCCCTGCAAGGCTTAATAAAATCAAAATGTTATGTTTTGCACTGCTAACAGAGCAGGAACATTTTGTGAGAGAACATCCTGGTTAATAAGGCCAGTCTTGATTCTACACCATAAGTCACGTCTTGCCCTTGATTTCCCCTTTACAGCGTTGTGTGATGAAGAGAACCACACTTATTCCTTTTGCTGCTTTTTTCAGTGTGAAACCAAAAATAAAGTAATTTCAGGTTGCAGTAACACCTGAATGTGTCCTCTTAAGTAGCAAATTTCTCTCAAATTTGTCAAGTCTAAAGGACAACAGTCTGTTTGGAGACCTCAGTGAATTAATTTGTTTAAAAAAGTCACTGAGAACATTTTCCACAAATTTAAAAGTCAATGCACCACAGGGAGCTCTGGTGTCATTTTTGTCTATTTCCTTTTACTTTCAAATTGAAAATGAATAATTAGATAAGTCATAAGAAGAAGAAGCATCGTTGAGTTGGGTCAGGGATTCCCAGAGGTTGCCCTGCTAGGCTCAGCAAAAATACTGTAGTTTTATGTTGCAGTAACACCTGAATGTGTTCTCTTAAGAGACAAATTGTCTCATTTTGTTTTTGTTGTTGTCCTATGCAGATTTTGCATCTTGCCAAGCGCCAATCTACAACGATTGTGCTCAGCCCAAAGCGGCACAGACCAATCAGAGTCCTTTAGAGCAGGAAGAGGTGGAGCTACAAGTGAGACGACAGCAAGAAGTGACTGCTCATTCAGAGATTAGCATAGATGCTAACAGCTTCAGCAGCAGTTTTACCAGATCTGAACGTCATTTCTATATTAAATGATAAACAAACTAGAAAAGCACTCAGAGAGCGCAGACCCTTTGCCAAGCAGCTCAGTTACAGCAGTGGCTTTTTCGCTGTACATGGACAGCCAAGTCTCTGCTCATGTCTGTCCATGTCCACATGGACCGACGTTATCAGCGTTCCAGTTACAAAGTCAGACAAAAAGCGTCGATCTACCAGGCTATTTTTAGCCGTTGTGTTAGCAGAAGTCCTCCGCTGGCATTGCAAGGGAAACTGGGAAATGTAGCGACAGGCTTGAAAAACGTTGACATCCGTTTGCATTAAACTACAATTCCCATAATGCTGTAAATAAATGGGATTTGCCGTTATAAACTTGTGTTTATAAAAATAAATATAAATATAATATAAAAATGTTTTTTTGTGATGTCAATCTGGATCGGATCAACACCAAAATGTAATGGCTTCTTCCTTGGACCAAGCCACACCTCTGGTAAAATTTTCATGTAAATCCATCCAGTAGTTTTTGTGTAATCTTGCTAAGAGTCAAACAGACAAACAAACACACACACACAAAAACAAACAGACAGACTCTGGTGAAAACATAACCTCCTTGGCGGAGGTAATAAAAACACTAAAAACTTCCCTATAGGAAGGATATTTTCTATCCACTTCCAACATGTTTTGGCGAGAGTTTGTTCTATGAAGTGGCTCACATTTTGTCCTTTACACCACGGCAGTGGCGGCCATCTACTACATTATCTGATTGGCCCGTAATGAATAATTAACGGAAGGATCATCCTAAGTATCCAATCACCTGCTGGATGTGGATAAGGTTCTCACTTTCTATGGGCTTTTCCCAGATTGACTAGTGAAATATTAATATATATTAATATATAATATCAGTCAATCAGGTGAGTCAGGTTACTTTTTCAGGCAATGATTGAAAAATGATTAAAAAAAATACCAATTTCTAAAAGGTGTGTTGGAATGTATGTTTGTGTATCAAGTTATGCTACTGGATCTATGGCACAGGGTGAAAAAGGCTGCAAAGTGATTTTATCTACCAAAGAGCAGAAAAGTTTAGAAACTGCTGATTTAGAATATTAACCACTAATAAATAAGGGTCGTAGTAATGGTCTTGTTAATAAAGAGGAAGAAATCATCTCAATCAATCTTTATTTGTATAGTGGCAAATCCATATCAAGACACTTTACAATAAAGCAGGTGGATGCAATACGCCATTGCAAGAATCTTTGTATTTACCTTACCTCCACCAAGGAGGTTATGTTTTTGCCGACGTTGGTTAGTTTGTCTGTTTGTCTGTTTGTTTGTGTTCAACATAACTTGAAAAGTTATGGACGGATTTGGATGAAATTTTCAGGAAATGTGTGGAATGGAATAAGGAAGAAAGGAATAGATTTTGGGACTGATCCGAATCACCATCTGGATACAGGACTTGTTTAAAGGATTCTTTAACATTGCCAGATAGGACCATTTTCACCAAAGTGGACTGAAGCTGCTTGGCGGAGGATTTTTTCCCAAACCTAACATGAATCTACCATGAGTACAGCACTTTGCCACGACCAACAACAGGTACAGTAGCAGGAAAAATCCTCTGTTAAGAAGCAGGACACTTTGAGCATCATAGTGATACATTTATAGATCCCCCTACCATAAATCTGTCCTCATCATATTTGTCTCTATTAGATTGAAACTTATTAGAGGATAGCCACTTAAAAATGTGGCATCACATTTTCAAGAGGGTCCTCCTCTATATATTGTTGTGAATGTAGCTAACATGGTGGTATAATCAATAACAGTCATGGATAGAGAGATCAATCTAGTATTAACATTAACAGCTATAATGATTAAAAACTGATGTTGAAGACCAATGTTGATTAATATTGAAGCATTTTGTTTATCTACAATTAAACTGGGCTTTATGGATTCAAAAAGGAGAATTTTATGTTAAATGTTTCTGTTATGGTGGATGTAGGAAAAAGCCCTTGGTGTTCAGCAGGTCCGCAGCAGCAGGTAGTCTGTCAAGGATGTAATAATATATGTGTAATATTTCTGGAACTACCGTGTATTTTAAGATATTGATCACTCTGAGATTTTTATTAGGAACTGTAATGGTTGTGGAATGGGGATAAAGGAAAGGCCAAGTATTTGCAGTTGTTACAGTTGAAGCTGTCTAGGTCCACAGCAGCAGGCTGTCCACACCAGAGAAGCTTACAAGCCAAAAATTAGAGAGACAAAAAAGACTTTAAATTATGAACCTACTCCGTATCAAAGAGAGCATGAACACGTCAGGATCAGGAATTAAGGCTGAAATGTATGTTTTTCATATTATTATCACTCATTATAAATTAAACACCATACGACCCCCACCCCCTTAGACAAGCCTGTGATTTAATATTTCACCTGTACGCACAGGACTAGAGAAATATTTTTTTAAGTCTCTGTGTCAAAGTTCATCAGACAAGAGAACTGTGGTTTTTGGAAGATTCAATAGACTTGAAAAAAAAAATGTCACTGTTTATAAAGTTCTCAGCATGTGTTATGCCCCGTCTAGGGGTGGCCAAGACATAACATGAAGTTACCCCGTTTCCACAACAACAATTGAACAACTTAAATTACCTCGAGACGCCCGAGGCGCCTCTACTATCTTTACATAACACCGAAATCTAACACAAGAACTATCAGATGCTAAAGCTGATGTGGCCGTTTGGATCAAGGTCGAGCCAGGGGTTCCCTCCTCACCGTGGTGACGTCACAGAGGGTTTAAGTAGGGCCTTTCCCTCCTCCATAGCCAATCACAGCTGTGCACGTGACGATCTCTGTCCAGCTGGAGGCAGGGGCGGTGCACCTAATAAAACTCGCACACTGCACGCACACACACTCAGTCACGCTGAGGGCGCAGGAGAACCCTCTCAACACCATCAAACAAATAAAAAAAAACACAATACAAAACCAAAATACAACCAGGGTCGTAACAGCATGTTTTACCCAAATCTAAAGTGTTGTGTGCCCCCTCCCCACAATTTTTAAATCCAGACTGTTGTGTTAATTTGCCGATGGCAATGCTAAACGTCCCTATATCCCGTTAGGTGTTTCTTTTTCATCTTTCAGGCCTGTTGAAATAAACAATAGGCAACTTCAATTGTGAAGAAATTAAAGAAAATACAATGTGCTCATTGTTTGTATTGACTGTGTCCAAGCAGAACTACCACTAAAAATGTTTATTGATAGCAGGGTGGGGAGATACAGTACACAAAGGCACAAAGTCGACTCTGTTTGTGTGTGCGTGTGTGTTAGAGAAAAATGGACTGGATGTCCTTTTAGTATTTGTATAACAGACCCAAAACATTATTGACTCATCATAACAACTGGCATAATGGAGCTTTTGACTATTAAATAATAAAAACATAACACCATGAGGAAAAACCAGGCACTCCAAACTTCAAAAATGTGACAGTGAGAAAGGGGAATACTGAGAAGCCTTTATTGTGCCAGCTAAATCATTCAAAACATATTTTTAAAAAGCCTCGTCACATTTTTTCAAACCCAAATCCAAGAGCACCCAGCAATCACATTCTTCTTTCACTTTCAACTAAACTGAGCAACCAACCCACTTCCCCTTTTTTTCTTATTAAAAACATAAATGAAATGAATGCTTTTACAAACACCAAACTGTGACTGTATAATGAACTTGTCCAGAGTCAGAGAAGCACCGTCAACCAGTATCAGATGAGGTTTGACTAAAGCCAACAGAAATTTAAGCTGCAAGTTGCTCTTTAAGAAGCTCTTATTTCCCTGTAACTCAGGAGAATATTGCACATTTTTTTAACCTTTAATTTACCTGGAAGTCCCACTAAGATGGTTTATTTTACAGGAGAGACCTGGCTAAGGTAACTGTCAATACAAAATTGTAAAACACAATAAAAAGTTAAATAGTACACCTCTTTGCAGCTATGTTAGACAGACTTTCAAATGCAGTGACCTCTCAAGAAGAACAGTTACAATTCTCTTTCACCACAATCTTTAGCGTATTCTTACATTTGCTTCGTGACATCAATGAATGTAATTTTAGCTCTTTTTGAAGGTTGTTCCATGCCCAAGGTGCACTGTGAGAAAAAGCAGTCTTGTATCTATTTTTAAGTCTGCTAGAGTATGTTCACGATCATTTGTGGAAGAAAATGTACTCGTTTTCACATACTGAATACCCCTGATCCAGTTGTATTCTCTCCATGTCTGAGATGCTTTGCTGGAGCTCCTGTCACTCTCCGAGTACTCTCTAGTACTTTTTATTTTCAACTTTTATCATTATAAATGACAGAAAAAAGACAAAAACACGCAAACAATTTGTGAGGGGCATCATGCACTGAAATAAAGAAAAAAACAATGTAATATAATAATAAGGTAATTTTGAAGTCCATGCATGATTATGTAGTTACAGAAGCTTAGTTTTCTCCTCCTTTGTCCATTTCTGTCTTTTTTTTTCACAAATGTTGCTCCTTTAAGTTTCAGCAGGAAAGTCTTTCTTCATTTTACATATTTCTGTTATTATTTCCATCTATTCTTTGAGATTTGGTGGGTTGGAATCATGCCATCTTCTGGTTTTTGGTTTTTGGTTTTTTACAAGCAATAAGTAGACCCTTACACAAATACGGGTCTTTTTTTCAAAACAATATTCTCTGTAATCAAACTGAAATACAGGAATTTTGCATCCATTGGTATTCCCCTGAAATCTCTTTCAAAGCTTAACAGATAATACTTTTGAACATGTGGAAAGATTAATGTTCATGTGTCCACATTGTCTCCAGGACCATCGTTCTGATTTAGTTTTCTGACCTTTGATTGTCACCCTGAGTATTTCTTACCATACAGTTTGAATGTCTGGATGCCCATCCTCCAGAAGTCTAGACGCAGCTGTGTTTTGTGAAAGTGACTAAGGAAATTACCAGAAGCACTGAGACCACATGTCACAGCTCCACCAATCCTGCCTCGCTCTGGTTGCTATGACAACCAGAATGACATGCATTTTGAAAACTCCACGTGTTGTTACCATGGGAATGCGCTGAACAGAGAGGCACGAGGGTACAGAGAGTCTGGTGGCAGGTTGTGCCACCGCAGACCTGTGATGTACCTACAGTTATAAGTGCAGTGATATGCTTCACAGTAACAGGAGAGGAAACAGGATCATTTCTGCTCTCTGCTGCATTTCTGTTTTTCACAGGAGAACGAGTGTAGAGCAAGGATCATCTAGCACATTTATACAAGGGCCAGATTATGTTTTTACAGAAACTGTGTCGGATTGACTTCAAATTAATCAAAAGGACAAATATATATATATATATTTTATATAGCATGATTACCCTCAAGGGCACCTTTTTTAAGGACTTTGCAGAAGAATGTAAGTGTTGGCCCATCTTATCTTGATTTTATCCATGAAAACAGTTTAAACTTAAGTTTATTTTGCAGGAAAATGTAACATATTCACTGTCAGATAATGAGGAAAGGACCTCAAATAATCAACCCGTGCAGTCCCACATTTTTAGCACCCCTATAAAGGGGAGCTAAGTGTACCAAACTGATGCTAAAAGGTGGAGCTAAAAGCGCTGCAGTCTGGTGCTTGCAAAAAAATGTTATTTGTACTGCGACAGCAGCAAAGATGAAAATACATACCTCCCAAGATTGGCTGTACAACATTACTTATTCCAGGCGAGGTGACTAATCATCAAAGTGGCCAATCCATCGGGGTTAGACATAAAGGGAGACCTAGATGAACTGATCCTGGCAACACAAACTGGTTTTTATGAGATTTCTTAGGAGGGTAGCCGAACTCAGACTTAGAAACAGGGCAAGGGACATAGACACCTGGAGGGATCTCAAAGTAAAGCCACAGCTCCCTTCACATCTAAAGGAGTCGGCTGAGGAGGTTCGCGGATCTGGTTAGGATGCTCCCTGGTTGCTCCCTGTGGAGGTCTTCTGGGAACGTTCAACTGGTAGAAGACCCCAGGCATACCAGGGACATACAGTATATACTGTCTGGCCTCAGGATCCCCCAGGAGGAACTGGAAAGTGTTCTGTGGGGAGAGGACATCTAGGTTGACCTGCTTGGCCTGCTGCCTCTATGGATAAGCAGAAGAGGATGGATGGATGGATGGACAAATATGGCACCAGAGCTCACTGCTCTCTGGGTTTGTTAACAATATATTGATACTCCTGGTTGAAAACTCCCTAATTATGGCTGAGAGGTGGATTTTTATGGGACTGATCACACATGAAGTCCAAAAAATTGCCCTAATCTCCATTGTTTATGGGGTCACTTGGATATTTGAAGAGGTTTACTAAATAAGAAACATACCCTCAAAACCACAACATATTTTTACTCCTTATAATTTCTAAATTTGATCATACTCTCTGATACTTTTGGGGCCAGATGTGGCCCTGGGGTCACCAGTCAATGATCACTGGTGAATAGTTCTGTAGTTCCTCATGTAAAGATCAGAAGGAAGATGCCACAGAAAAATGTCTCCCTGCTGAGCCCTACTTCCTTGCCCTGGATTCAATCGCAGCAGTCTGATCTGCCCCTGTTTTCCCGTTTGTCCTGCCATGACGGTAGTGCTTGATCTAGGATCTGAGGACTTTATGTGCAGATTAAGAGAGTAAGTACAAATCAGGCAGTCGGTGGTCAGCAATGTGGTTTTTCAGCGTGATCCTCAGTCAGTGTGTCGGGCCAGTGGGTCACACTGTGACCTGCCACTGCACACTGACTGCACATCTGTCTGATAACACGTGCAGTCATCACATTGCAATCCACATCTGGCTGCAATCACTTAATACCCTCTGGATTAGAGACACTGGCTCATGGTGAGTTTATGAAATATGAAACAAATATCAAATCTCAGTATAATCAAACAGAAAAGTGATCCACAGTAGTATCTCAAAAGCATGTCCTGTAAATAAATTAAAAACAAAAGTCAGAGCCTGATTATACAATGCATTAACACTACTTAACATCTTTTTCAGGCATTTGAATACAAAGCTGATAGTCTAAAGCCTCTGGAAACATGATTTTTTTAATGTATTTTAATAGAATATCAAAGTTCAAGTTGTCATTAAGCATCCTTGTAGATTTTGAGAGGGAAAAGCCGTCTCTTAGTTTTAGAAAGTCTTGTTCCGAAACACTTTATTTTGCAGTGAAGATGATTTCTGAGGACTGCATGGGCCATCGCAGTGACAGAAAGAGGCCATAGTTTAGTTGCCTTTGTGTCGTTGTTGTAGCCGGTTTAGTTTTATTTAGCTTTTTTAAACTTCTTGTTCTTTGTTTAAAACTCTTGTTCCTCATGTTTCCTGTTTTATTTTGTACTGTGCTCTCTTCGTGTCATTTCTTCTTTGCTCTGATTCATTCGCCTGTGTAATTCGTCTCACCTGTTCCTGGTTTGTCTTGTTATCCTCAGTGATTATAGTCTGTGTGTTCCTGCTTTTCTTTGTTTGTTCATATGTCTTCCATTCACATTCCCTGTAGAAGTTGCCAGTACTTCTAATGTTTTTTCTTCGTAGGTAACATGTTTGATTTTGAACTTATGTAAGACACTTACTGTTTTGTATTTTGAGATTTTTTTTTAAAGGATTAGTTTTTGTTTTTTTGAGCTTTAAGGTTGGAAAAAAATCTGTGTATCTGCATTTGGGTCCTTGTCCTTGTTTTTGTTAGTTTTGTTTTTTTGCGTGTGTGACACTTTGAGGGGATGGGACTCTGTGTTTGAGTTATTTACTATGTAATAAATGATTGTCTAAAGCCCACCGACATTACATCCAGTATTGAGCACCCTCAAAAACTTAACTTAAAGACCTTGCAAAGATCAGCCTTAAGATTTTCAGACAGATATAGAGCTGGGAAATTAATCAAATTTTACTCAAGATTACAATTAATGCCTCTCATAAATATGAAAATTGAATAGTCGAGATTAAACAATTACTCTGCCATTTGACATGTTGATTTTTTTTCTTTTTCCTTTTTTATTATCAACAATATTTCAAGGTCTTTCTATTTTTACAGGAACTCAGTATTGTCCTTTTGTGTTAAAATGGAAATGTCAAAAGCAAGTGGTGCATGTTTCATAATGGTGATCTCTATATCGATTAAAATAACCACAATTAGAATTTTTGCCATAATCAAGCAGCCCTAGTTAATAGTATGTATATATGATCATAAATATCATATAAAGTTTTTGTTCAATTGTGTTCTCAGGGGCTTTAATGCACACAACCAATCCTGTGATGACCTGCAACAAGAGCTTGCATGCTTCATATGGAAACTAGAAAGCACTCAGAGAGTGCAAACCTCCGCCAAGGTAGCTCACATATTGCTGCTACATCTATAAGCAATAGCTCCATGATGAAGTTACCATCATAATATGATTCATGACCCTGAAAACCCACACCTAGCACTCAGAATCATGTTGATATCATTATTAGTTATTGAGCAGAAACAATCGTTTCTAATGACAATAACTAATGGCGATTATCTGGATCACCACCAAAATCATTTTTCAGATGGGCCATTACCAACGTCTCCTGAAATTATCAGCAAAATCTGTCCAGGCTTATTCCCACAGGCCATAAACATTCTCATATAAATGAATTAAATTGACACTTAATGTATTTATTTGAATCCACATTTATTTAATTGACTGAATTAACATGACACTGGGAGATGAAGGTAACTGATTCATGCAATGTGACAAATATATCTATACTTTCTGGGATGTTCTGTCTGAGAACACCTCTAGTTTTTGTTGTGCAATAGTCCGTTGACATATTTTGAATCCAGTGAAACAATATTTCTATGAATAAAATCACAGAGGTTTACAAACAAGCCTCAGTGCCTCCAGAGGGCCACATTTTCAGATCTGCCACTGTTTGGAGTGAAGCCTCAGAGCAGCAGAGATGAAATAGAGCCACTCCAGCAGCTTTTTCTTTTAGAGCACTCCAAGCTGAACATTAAACACAACCAGTGGTACCTGAGGGCCCGTTTGGAAAAAAAAATAACTCACGTGATCTAATCTTTTCAACCAGCTGTTGAGCTTTTTCTCATCTGTGTGAGCTTGTAGAAGATCAGCAGCAGTTCCACATCAAGTGTCTCCTCAAGGCTCAATTTCAGACGCATTTAAAGTTTAACGTCATTTATTATTACAAGAAAGTGATCTGAAGAGAGATTTATGGTTTATGGTGTTAACCCTTAAATAGGCAGACATCTTTTTGTGTTTTAGTTTATGTAGCAGTGCAGATAACTCACACCCTCTAAATGGAGAAATAATCATAGTGTGAAAGTCTGGAACAGAGCTCTACTCTCTTTAACTTTGATTATTATTGTTTTTTTAATCAAGAATCAATGTTAAAGTTTGGTCTCATTCTTAGTTTTTCTCAATGCAATACAAAGTTTTATTTGATATTCTTCTCATCTCATAAATCATGGGGCCTTTTAGGGTGGCCAGTGCTCAGATCTTAGTTGGGCCTGTGGGGGTTTTTACTCCAAGATTTTTTAAAATAGAAAAAGCTCTATTTTCTTGTTTTTTTCATGCACTCTAAACACTTTGTTAACAACCAAGTACTTAAAGGTCCCATTTTTTTCTCCTTTTCTGCAGTTTAACATGGATCCTTGATGTCTTGATGAAACGTTAGTTACATGCTTTGGTCCAAAAAGCCCATGACTAAAGCACAGCGGCAGTCTTTCCATGCTCACATAACCGCTCTGCTCAGAACGGCTGATTTTAAGGGCGGTCCCCTTTATATGCTAATGAGCCAGAGCAGAGACCAACACAGTACATACAGGGACTTCACGATGGACCTGCAGCGTATCTCGAGCGAAGCAGAGCGCACTGCCGCACCAGCCACATGCCGCTTACAGTCCTGAACACACACAAACCGCAAATTCATGCCAGTTACCAGATAACAGCGAATGTTCCCCCAAACATCACAAGCTACAACATGCTAACCTCGGCCTAGTCACTGCAGTGGGACACAGCCATGACTTAGCCTACCTTCCAGGCTAAAGTTAGCAGAAACAAAGGGGTAATGGGGTGGGTCAAGGACTGATTATATTCAGCCAACTGTTACACTTCTCTTCCTGAACACACACAGACCGCAAATTCATGCCGGTTACCAGATAACAGCGAATGTTCCCCCAAACATCACAGACTAACGCACAACATGCTAACCTTGGCCTAGTCACTGCAGTGGGACACAGCCGCAACTTAGCCTGCCTTCCAGGCTAACATTAGCAGAAACAATGGGGTGGGTCTATTACACTTCTCTTGACTAATGTAAGGATGCTCATACATTGAAGTTAATCTGTCAGACTTTCAACAAGTAACATGAACATTGACAAACAAGTTGTGCAGTTACCTCTGGTTCACTTCACCCTGCTGTTAGCATTAGCTTGTAGCAATGAGCAAAATAAATACAACACAGCATTAAAATACTCACATTTCCATCATCAGGTTAGGTCACAGATTGTTGGTAATAAGCCCAAATTCAGGAAAAGTCTAGTTGCCAGTCCTGTTTTGACTGACTGAAGTTGAAGAAGCAGTTGGCCTGGCACACATACAGGATTTAGCCGACTGTAGCTGCTCATTCCCTTCAAAAATAAAATTAATCCACTGCACCCTTTGGTCCTCTGAGGCTGGTAGCCTATATGTGAAGATATATGTGGCTGTTTACAGCCAACAACCGAGCAGTGATAGGTTTTGGGTCTAGACATGGTGTACGCAGATCTCTTGCTAACAGTGTAAACAACAATGGCGGCAGTTTGCACAGAAATTCCTGGGAGGAAGGCCAAATACCCAAAAATGTGTTCAAAAGCCTTAAAAAAGTTTTGCATAATATCTCCTCTTGAATGAAAATTCAAAAGTGTTGCTCAGATTAACTCAAACGTTTCTTTTCAGTGCATCTCTTTGACTTTAGTTCATTTTTGTGTTTTTTATTATTTAAAACAGTAACAATAAACATTTCAATTGCAGTTTACACCTTTCACTTTATTACTGCCACGGACCATATTTCATTCTTTTTTTGTTGGTTCTTACTGCAGCATCCAGTTGAGCCAACTTTTTGTGATCTTTTACCCTAAAAGATGAATGTCTGTGTAAAATCAGTGAAGCTCCAGCTCTGCTTGAACTAGCTGGCAGGTTTTGCCTATAGTGGCCATGATGATAAATTTCTCATAAATAACACCTTTGTGTTTTAATGGTAAAAGCTGAATTTATCTACCTTTAACTCTCTCTCTTCTTGTTTCCCTGTGTTTCTTCATCTCCTTACTTGATCCTAAGTTTCCTCGCTCCTTTATAGCTTCTTAACTTCTTAACTTATTTTTTGTGTCACTGTTTCCAATCTTGATTCCTCCTCTTTGTTCATTAGTTTGTTTCAACACAAAGTCATTTATTTTTATTTCTCACACTAAAAATCAATACCAACAGTAACTCTGTACCAGTTGTGCCCAGGCCACATCATGGTGTGCAGATCATTGGCTGGCACTCCTAAAGCATCTCTCTGCATGCTTTATTTTAGGCTCCTCAATAAGCTGCAACGAGTGGATCGTTTGCTGTTGCCATGGCAGCGATAATGATGCAAACAGTGGCCTCCTGTGTGCAGCTGGGAGCTAATGAGGCTCAGTCAGGCCCTTCGTGGCCTGATGTCACCTCTTCAATAAGATCAGCTGATGCAAGCAGCCTGCTGTTGGACAGGATTGAACAAACTCTGAGCAGAAGAGAGTTTAAGGATTCAACTCTGTACCGCATAGTGTCATCATACAGCAAGAATTACTTTTCCCAAATTTCATTTATATTCATTTACTAAAGTAAAGAGAAAGTAGAATATATACAGAACAAAAATGTCACCAAAGTTTTCAGATGAGTCTGGTCGCCATAGGAAGACTCACTAATAGAAAAACAAGCATAGACTGGACTAAAATACCCGCTGCACAGCATTCAGACAGCATGTGGATCAGCTGTTTACGGGAGGCTCAAAAGAGGAAAAACAACCACTGCCGGACAAGATAATTTGGCAATCCTTCCGGGGATAATGGCCGCCATTTGTTTTGGATACATGAGGAGACTTATGTGTCAGAGATCCAAGTGCGACCTCGCAAAAACTCTTCAGGATGTTTCAGGATCAGAAGATACCAGTGACTAATGTGTGTAAATCTGTCATGCAGGTCCTCCCTGCTGTAGTGAACATTTATACAGACACAAATCTACGGAGCCCCTAAGGTGTTGCGGAGAAAAAAAAATATGAATCGTGCGCATGAGATAGTAAAACGTGCTCATGAAATACTTATTCGTGTGCACGTTTTGGCTAAAACCTGAGCTCGAAATAAAGTTATTTACCACGTTTTGACTTGTCCTTGTCCTTGTCCACTACGGCTTCCCGTAGTGACATCAGATGTTTACAGACACACACAATGGAGAGAAGAAGTGAGCTAGTTAACTTTTACTTCCACCTCGGAATGTCATATAACGACATTCTTGCTGCTCTTGCCATGAGAGATGGAATAATCCTAAGTTGGAGAACTTTGCTGCGCATACTAAAAGACAACAGGCTCAGCCGGTGGAAGGAGTACTCAGATTCAGTCAGTGTCCTGACCTGGGATGCACAGGGGGGACTTGTTTGCTGCTACAGAGGCGAAGTTGTAGCTAACTTCAGGGCTAACTCAGACGAGACACAAGCTTTGCTTGAGTCTTGAAAGCTGTGCAGCTTTTATTTAAGGTAATGATAAATAGCCTAAGGGACTGTACATACCCTGCACTCCTACATTCACAGACACAGCTAACGTTGGCTGGTTACTGGGGTGCTTCAACCAAGCCCGGCTGTCTTCTTCTTCTTCTTCTTCTTGGTTTTTAGGCAGGTGACCACAATATTATGGGGCATTACCGCCATCTACTGATGAGCCTGGCTGTCTGTTGCCACTTGCCTGTAGAATTAAATCGAGCGCACGTTTTGTCTTAAACGTTCGTACGTTTTGATATATCGTGCGCATGTTTTCCATCTTGTGCGCACGATTTATATTTTTTTTTTCTTCGTGGCACCTTAGGGGCTCCATACAAATCAATGTTTATTAATTAATTAATTTATTTATTTTAACTTTTTAAAGACAAACAAGAAATGTTGAACAACAGTTTCTTTTCAAAGTACTAATATAATTTTTTGTCTTGTGGTGAATTCAACAAGTTTTTGTAACATTTTGATATTACAGTACTATCAAAGGTTGCACATTGTTGCTGTCTGGGAGCATTTAAAGTAACAACAGAAATGGACTTAAATGGATATGCCAACTTTTTTTTTCTTTCTGTGTCTTTTAAGTGAACGATGAGAACCAGTTCGCAGTTGCAAGTGAGCTGTTCATTTGCAGCCATTCTTAATTGCAAAAACGAATGGCTTGCTCACAACCGCAAATCGGTTCTTATTGTTTACTTAAAAAACTCGTTCAAAAGACTCGACTTGTTTGTGAAAGTCACATCTTTAGTGCAAACCACAGTGGAAAAAACAGCAAAACAGAAACCTCTTTTTATGAGTAGAAGAAGATAATACGATGATAATAGAAGATAATGTAACATAGCACGGTAAAAAAATGAGTCACAACAAGCACACAGGACTGTTAAGAGTTGCTGAAGAGTTTATCTGATGACTGTAGGCAGAGGCAGGCTAACACTACCCATTGACTCCCAGTGTTTGAGCTAAGCCAACTAGCTGTGGGTGAGCTTTGCCCGTCTCTTGTTACTGCATGCAGAGTTGAAAGAATGGTGTCTACCTGCTTGTTATGGACTTGGGAGTGAGGCAAGACACTAGAAGAAAAAAAAATCTCTTTAAATGGACTTGTACTCATGAAGCTCTGTTCTAGTCTCTTTGAAGACCTAAAGCAGCTTCACACTGCAGGTCACATCTGCTCTTACACACCCATTTGCTCTCATGTTCACTCTCTGATGGTTCAGAGTTTGATTAATTTTATTTTATGTGGCTAAACCCCTTGAGATGTAGCACATCATTTCAAAGGGGGTCCAAACATGACACAAAGAAAGAGTTTCTATGACAATAACCCATCAGCATTAGCTTACACGTTCATGCCCTTTCATACCCATTTACACGCAATGGGAGAAACTTGGGGTTTAGCGTTTTGCCCAAGGACACATCGTCACGTGACAGCCAGAGCTGGGCTCGGACTTGCACCCTTCTGATTATAGACTATAGAATAAAATAGTGAAATCAGATATCAGCATAACACAGTCATGCAATCATTAAAATCAGACATACAGAGCAGCTAAGAACACACACTTAAACAATAATACACTCTAAAACAATATTTTATATTTGTTTTGGATCTCATAAGTCATTATGTGAGGTTAAAGATGGGATGAGAGACTTTTTTTATCCTTTGATTTATGAACTTTTATACTTTGAAAACAGAGACAAAAACACATAATTACCAATAAAAATAATAAAATAAAATAGAATAACAAAGGCTCTTGTCCAGGAGGTCATGGAGTGAGCAGAAAACATGTCTTTGAGTGGGTTATCATGCTAAAATCCATTTACATCCATAAACAAGCATACATGTAGACACACATTATTTAACATTGTTACACACATTACATCACCTGTCACTGAAAGTTTTTTTCACTGGCTAGTTATACGCACCATTTATCCTACTGTATTTCATCTTTTTGAAATCATATTAATTAATTCATCTGCTCCATGAGATGTAACTGTTAAACAATGGGCAGCCTTTCTGAAGCCAGTGCTTTGTGATAGCCTTTTTACTGGCAACCAGGGACTAGAAATGACTTTTTAAAAACGTTTTTAGATGCCAGAAGGACTCTATAGCGCCTCCCTGAGCTCAGAGGCAACAACTGCTCATATAGAGGATGAGAACTGTCTGTTGGGAGACTCCTTGCTTTCTTCCTCAGTAAAAAGTAATGACAGTGGTTTTTGTGATTTGCCCGTCATTATGCCTCCAGTGAAACAATCTTATCAAGGTCCTTCTTCAATTGTTCTTCAATTCAAATGACTGTACCAGACAGAGAGATGATAAGTTAGGACACTCTCAACTACGGATTTGTACACAAGCTCCAATATTTGCTGAATGATACCAAGGCCACTGAGTTTTCTGAGCAGATAAAATCAACGTAAGCATTTCTTAGAAATAAACTCTATGTTTTCAGAAAAACTAAGCTGGCTGTCCAGGATGACAGTTTCAACAGGTTGTTTGTCCAGTGAAGCTGATCTTTTTTGTGCAAATAATTAGTTTGTTTTTCCTACATTTATTTCCAACTGGCTTGAGCAACATCATGTGTCCAGGGCTTTTGCTTGGGACGAATTAGCACTTTGGCGAACAGACTGACTAACAGGCATTGCCTTTCTAGCCTGTTTTTGGGGGTGTTCAACACAAACTAGAAATCCTTATAGCCAGAATTAAATGTATTTCTGATGTAGCTGTTACTGTTACTGTTTTCACCGTAACAAAGCTGTAGAAGATCAAAAATTAGATGAAGACCTGACTATGTCTGTTTGGTTACAAAAATCAAGGTTAGACAGACTGTTTAGTGATAACAGAGTTATATATACCAGTAGCCCCTCCCTTCACTTCTTTTTAAAGAAAAGGATGTTCCACCTCCAAACAAAAGGATGTTGAAGAAGTAAATTAAGAGCCAAATAAGAAAAAATACCACTGTGAAAATTAAAACACACTTTGGGTAGAGTTCTCTTAAAAAAAAAAAAGTTATATCACATTAGAAAAAAGTTAGCTGGAGGTTGCTAACTTTTGGGCTTGTTTTACTGACCTGGTTGCTTATTTCAGTAGAATAATCTGGCAACACTGTGCTCAATCTACACACAGAGATGCTCTTAAAGTGTGTGTGTCTATGGGGAGGTCAACAAACATATGTAAAAAAAAAAAAAAGAACAAAGGTTGTTCAGTTAAAAAGATGCTTTTAGTGCTCGTGGATAACAGCTTCTCTGCTACAGTGTTAATTTTAACAGCACTTTTTAATTTAGTTTTATAGTATTTTGCCTGAAGTGTCTTTTAGTTTTAGTCATAATGTAGTCATCTAAATTGTTTTTATTTTAGTCTAGTTTTAGTTGGCGAAATTTGACAACATTTTAGTCGATGAAATCTACTGTAAATTTAGTGGACTAAAATATGAAGTGTAAAGCATAAGACATTTTTTCTGCAGTCATGTTTTACACTTGGATCCCACCACCATAAAGCTAAGGCAGTTGTGATTGGATGTCCCTCTTAACTTATCCAACCTTTCCACACAACCAAAGTAGCTGTGGTTGGATATATTCCTAACTTTTTCCTCCTTTCTACATGACCAAATGAGGTCTGATTGGATTAAGTCTCTGTCAAACATTTTAGTCTAGTTTTTATTTGTTGATGAAAATGTCAGTTAATTTAGTTTTAGTTTTTTTCAATGTTTTTTGTCAACGTGTGTTTTTTGGTTATAGTCTAGCTTTCACCAGGGGAAAAAAGGTTTTTGATGAAATTATGACGAAAAGAATGAGTCGACAAAATTAACACTGGTCTGCTAATGCTAGCTTGAAGTGTTCTTTTACTAGCTCAACTTCAATTATTGTGTCTGCGCCCACATGCGTGTGTGTGTGTGTGCTTGTGTGCAAACAAAACTGAAAACTTCTTTTGGGTGGCCAGCTAGCACTCCGGGTGCTCGAGCACCCCCAACGCTCTGATCCTAGAATCACCTCTGCTAACAGGTTTTACAAACTTTTTCTTGTAATTTTGACTATTTTCAGTGAATAAAACACATCAAAAATTTCTGTCATGTCTAAGTGATAAATTAGCAAAGGAGCTGTAAAAAGGGCAGTGGCCTTTGGTGAGACTGCACAAAGGAACAGCAATCAAATGGACCATTAAGAGACTGTGAAAGCCTGAGTACATCAGTGTGTTTAGCAAACCTACAGTTCGTGTGTTGTGCCTGTTTTTTTATGTGTGAATGTGGGTAATAGAACAAAGAGTAAAGAGCACACGAGTGTATCATCTAAGATAACAAAATCCCTCCGTTTTATCTCCAGTTTGCTGTGAGCGATCATTAAAGGAGAAATGTTTTGCCTTGTTTGTCTCTAACCAGGCTGCAGAGGTGGAGAGGCAGCTGTCCACTCAGGTCCATTCATTACGGGATGACTTCAGGGAGAAGAGTTTGTCTACAAGCCAGCACATGACACGACTCGAGACGCTACAGGCTGAGGTGAGCAGTCACCATTAAGCACTCTTATACATCACTTTATACCAGGGTCACAGTGTTGTCATCTGTATACACAACATGTTCAGACACTGACACTGTTGATGCGTGTCTGTGCACAGGCTGCACTCGAGCCGTGTGAGTAAGATAAAGCAAAGTGGAGGCTGCGTTTGAGGGGCTACATATTCAGTCCTCCATCCAACACACCCCTGTCATGTGTCTGTTTTTTCTCAGAACTTGGACGTGAGAAATGGGAATTACGCCACTTAAGCATGTTCCAGTTACAAGCTGGTAAAGTTAAAGCCAATGGGGGCGTTACCAGCAACATATCTAATTTTAACTGGAAGACGCAGATTTCCAAGATCAAGTTGAACGCACTATAAGGTGCACGTCCACCATGATGCACTACTAAGCTCTGTCCCTGCAGACGCCGACCAACTCCTTTAAATTAAAGAGTCTTTTCAAATAAGAAAAC
The DNA here is from genome assembly GCA_037902135.1 of Cetoscarus ocellatus. Lineage (NCBI taxonomy): Eukaryota > Metazoa > Chordata > Actinopteri > Labriformes > Labridae > Cetoscarus > Cetoscarus ocellatus. The sequence goes on from JBAMNC010000440.1 coordinate 850,485, forward strand.
TGCTCAACATAGTCTGCATTAATTTATCAGCAATCCATCCTTCTAGCTTCATGGACTAATTTTACTTATTTCAGGAGAAAAGTGCTGTAACTGCTACAACGTTGGCAAAGCATTCTAGATGCATAGCCAGGGACGGTGGTGTGTTGTCACAATTACAGCATTTAATTTCCTAAACATGATAAGAGTGTCCAAGAAATTAAAAAGTAGATTATATAAAAGTAAGAACACCTTGTGGATTGTAGCTTGTGGTGCATGCTATTTACATAGGAACCAGTGTTCATTTTGTTGACTAATTATTTTTGTCATAGTTTTCATCAGCAACCTTTTTTCCCCTAACGAATACTTGACAGTAACTAAAAAAACAAGTTGACAAAAAACATGGACAAAAACTTAAACTAAATAAACTGACATTTTCATCAACATATAAAAACTAGATGAAAATGTTTGTCAGAGACTTCGTCCAATCAGACCAAATTTCATCATGTAGAAAGTAGGGACAAGTGAGGAATATATCCAATCACAGATACTTTGGTTGTGTGGAAAGGTTGGATGAGTTAAGAGAGACATCCAATCACAGCTGCCTTAGCTTCATGGTGGTGGGATAAGTTGGGAAGCGATCCAATCAGAGCTACTCTCTTTATGAATTGATATATTCATGTAGAGCAGGTTCACTGTTTGTTGTAAATTCTGGTATTGTAACTGAGATGCTCTGCCAGGTAGCCTAAATAAAGGTAACTGCATTTCACACAAAAGTTGAATTTGTCTCTGTTATTTTATACATTCAAACTTTACTAGCATTCAATAAAAAGTTATTAGATGTTTCATTTATCCAAGTGTAAAACTTGACTTCAGAAATTCAAGGAAACATAAAAAAAAAACCTTACACTTTACTCTCATATTTTAGTCGACTAAATTTACAGTAGATTTTGTCGACTAAAATGTTGTGAAATTTCATCAACTAAAACTAGACTAAATTTAAACAATTTAGACGACTAAACAATGACTAAAACTAAAAGATATTTTAAACAAAAGACTACAACTAAAACTAACTAAAAAAAAGTGCCGTCAAAATTAACACTGATAGGAACTAGGACAAGAGGAGTGAGAATTACGCCACATCCTAATTGGCCGCATTCCAGTTAAGCGCTGGTAAAGTTGGTGTAGCCGAAGAATGAAATGGACATTTCCAGTAGTGTTATCTATTTTGCATCTCTGACAATGCCAGTTCCTAGGTCGACTGGAATGCACTGTTTTATTTGAAAAGACTTCTTAATTCATATAGAGTTGGAGATATACTTACTGTTAACTATGCGGACGCGCAAGAATGAGGGCTGCCATGTTTCCCCTGCATCGATTTAGCGCAGCAAGCTGTGCACGCCACCCAGAATTAATGCAAAGTAGAGGAGAACACTCTCTGCTTTGACTACGACGTCTATCAGCACAGTCGTCAGTCAACAAGGTAACTAATTACAGCCATGCACTGAGACAGTTCCTCAGTGCACAGAGGACAACATTGTAGAAATGGAGTTCAGATCATGCTGATCATGAGGTCTGACCACTGGTCATCAGCTGTCAACAAATATTTGATCGTCATGTTGATTATTGCTGTGTAATTTGTTACTTTTACTCTCAGAATTACCGCCATGCTTTCAGTTTACTTCTGACACCTCAGGTAGTTTCATCCACCCTGAGGTCTTTTGTGCCCTCTAGTGGTGTCCTCCAGTAACACACGTCACATACAGGCGAGTAAATAAACAAAAACCCTCATGACACCAATGGACGCCAATACCAACACAGTGACAAACTACAAGTATATCTCCCTTTTCAGACAGTTGATGTCGAGGCTAATTGGTCCTGACTGTCACCTTGAACTGGAGAAATGTGATAATGGGTTGATGTCGAGGTCCATACAGTAGACACAGTGAATTGAAGTAGAGCATTGAAGTTAAAGCAGCATTTGAAACAATGAAACCAATGAAGTCTCGGGATTGGGTTAATTAATTTTTATTGATGCCAATACCACTATTGATACTCCCTGAACCATCCAATCATTACAGACACCACCACTAATAATTTTCTGTTGTTTGTTGTTGTTGTTTGTAGAAATACATTTCTAATGTAAATTGGTAAAAACTCTGCATAAGCTTTTGTGAAGAACGTAAAAAGTTTTTAATCTGATCTCCTATATCTATTGATGTAAAAAGAAAACAAAGTTCATCTCCAAACAGTTGTATTTTTACAAGTTCCTTTCCTAAAATGGAATTTCCCTTTTCCTGATTGTACATTGAACGTGTCATGCAGACAATTTTCACTTTCACTTTGTAGTCATCTTTGAAACACTTTACTTAATTATTGCATGATTCATGATGATTTGATGCATAAAGGAATGTAGGATAGATAATCAGTTCCTGTTACTGTTCACTGACAGAAAGTGTAGTCACTATGAATTTATTCAGTGAGCTTAGGAATACGTTTATTCCACACAGAAGAGTCAGGAAAAACCATGAAGAGAATGGAAGAATTGATAATAGCATTGTTATCAATTAGATGTGTAAGAAAATACAAATACACTAATATATCAGGACATTTTGCTGCATTATATTGAACTTATATTAACAGCACAATATCAATATTTAGTAAGTACACAACTGATATAAATTTGGGGTGTTTGTATTGTAGTCCAGTCTCCAGACACTATTTGGCTGCAGGCATTCAGCCATTTGTCTCAAAAGTTCTTCTATGTGGCACGGACCTTCCTAAATATAAATAACACTGATTAGCAACTGTTTTATGCCTATGTTCTGAAATGTTTTGCTATTCAAGATTTAAAAAAAAGACAATTTTCTAAAATAATTACACAATTTATATCGGCCTGCTTGTAGTATCCAGATATAATGTGATACATCGTATCCCCCCTTGCATCAGTAAATATTATCAATACCTATTCTCTGTTTCTGGTGCTATTCTACTTCTGTAATTGTTGTTTTCAACTCTTCAGTTGCATTTTTATTACTTCAATGGTAAAAAACAAGTCAGTCAATTGATTAACAATAATAATATGATAATAAACACTGTATGGGATGTGCTGTTTTTATTTGTTATATTCTCCTAAATCTCCGTCTATCAGAAAAAAAACACGACATTTGGAGAAATAAATTACAATATGTATTCTCTGATATTGTCATTGCTTTTGGTCAGGTTCTGAGCAAAAGTAACATTGTTTATTTTCAATTAAATTTTTGGTTAGGTTAATTTAAAAAAATGGGATTCTGCTGAAATACTGCTTTGAACAATTTATTTAATGTCTGACAGGATGATTATGTTCACCTTTCACTTGTGTTCAGTCTGTCTAAGCACTGTGGACTTTCTCTCAAAGTTTATTTGTTTATCTCTTTGTTATTTCTTATCTCTCTGCTTGTCCAAAAACTCACTCCTCTCAAACTCCCTCCCTCTTGTTTGGAGCAGCAAGGGCTAGAAGTGAGTCGTTACTGAACGCTGTCTGCATGCTGCATGTGAGGCTGTGCAACACCACAGAAACAAGGATTGCATCGACAGTCGCCTTAAATTTGCTGTTGCTCATTCATGTCAGTTAAATGATGATCATGAGGTGGAGTCAGGGATGCATGATATGGGATTTTTGCTGATATCCAATATACTAAAATTTTTTCAAACTGTTATCGCCAGTACAAATACAGCTATTTTGTGTCAAGGGCACAAACCCTCCACCTAGAGATGGGGTTATTTAATTGCAGTGGAAGGAATTTCACCCCCCCCCCCCCCCCCCCCCCCCCCCCCCATGGTTGAGCTCCTAGCCACGCCCACTTCCTTATTCACAACCAATCCATTGTGTTTGTGTGCCTTCAGCTGCCATTAGCATTATCAGTCAATCAATCAATCAATCTAACTTTATTTATATGGCTCTTTTCATACAAAAAAATGATCTGATCCAAACCCACTCTGCCCAACCCCCTGCAATCCATACGCAGTATCAGCAAAATGCATCACAAATAAAAGATGAACCCAGTAAACGAGGAAACACCATCTCAAAGGTTTAAAATGAGTAAACACTGGAGGTTAGGTTAAAGGTAAAATTAAAAATATCAAATAGAAAAAAAAAAAAAAATTCAAATGAAGTAAAAATAAACAAATAATAAAAGGGTGCTGTAATGAAAATAAAAACACTTAAAGGTAATAGATATATATTTAAACAGGGAAATAAAACACTTAAGAAGAACTTGAGGGAAAACAATAAAAAAGTGGATAAACAACTAAAAGATAATTCTGAAGTTAAAACAGAATAAGATAACACCTGAATTACTAAAACAGAAAGATAGGTACGTTAAATTCTGGTTAAAGCCAGACTTAAGAGGTAGGTCTTGAGTTTGTTTTTAAAAACATTGACATTAGATACAGCCCTCAGGTCTTCAGGTAGGCTGCTCCATAGACGGGACTATGGTAATAAAAAAGATGCCTCACCGTAAGTTTTTGTTGTAACTTTGGGGACTGTTAACAGAGATCTTCCTCAAGACCTGGGGGCTCCACTGGGCTCATAAGGTAAAAGCAAATCAGATCAATAAGAAGGACTAAGACCATTAAGAGCTTTAAAAACCAGGAAACAAATCTTAAAATCTATTCTTAAAGAATTGTGCCAATATAATGTTTTGTAGCCACAAAAGAGCCACAAACCACACGTCTCTTCATAAAATTAACATTATCTGTACAACCTGAACAACAGCTAAAGATCATTTAGATATTACAACCATATATACCTCAGTCGGGGATCCAGTACGAGCACAGTCCCTGAACTGAGCCCTGATTTGCCTTGCTAGATTTTTAAAGGCTTAATTAAGAGCAAGGAGGGGGCACAGATGTCTGATGATCTCTGATGTGTAAGATGTTGAAAGGTAATTGTATGTAAAAAATAAACTTCATACTGCAGCTTTAACTACCAACTACCCTGTTACTTTCATAGTCTGCTTGTGTTACAAACTAATGTGAAGCAAGAAAAACACCACTTTATTCTTAAATAAATGATACTTTCAGTTTATAGAAGTGAACTGTCAGTGATGATGAATTAAAGCAATATGGTACATTGCTACAATCTGCCAATATAAGAGCTAATATGTGGGATATATATTATAGTTATAGTTATATAGTTATAGTTATATTATAGTTTGCACAGCCAAAATATTGGAAGTAAATTTTGGGAACATTTTCATATCTGCAGATACGATAATTAACTTTATAGGCAATTATCTGCAGATGCTGATAATGTTCTGATAATATCCTGCATCCCGAGGTGAAGTGCTATTGTTTCACAAGGTACGTACATCATTGACTGCCCTGCTTCACGAAAAAACATCTTTTCTTAATCAATACAGCTTTAATACCTTACCATTTCAAATAAATGTCATGATGAAGTATTACAGCACTGTGTATTTAAGAAAATCTGAGCCAAAAGTAAATTAATTTTAACCAATAGAAAAATCCATGTTTGACATCTACATCCTCATGGCAATCCCTGTTTCCTGAGATCTTGCTTTGAAGACATGCTTGTTTTTGGAGCATGATGTGTGTTGTGATGTAAGTTGTGCCATGTATGAAATGAGTCAGGTATGTTCAGGTAGGCTGTAAAACAGTAGAAAGACATTACAGTTGCTTTTCTTCAAAGTCAGGTGGAAAACTCCCAGACTGCAGAGCCTGAGCTATAAATGGGAGAGAAGGCTACCACTCTATATTTAGCCGAAGGTACTGCAATGTCTGGGTGCTCCCACGTTTCCACTCTCCTGCCTGTATGTCATATGAGGTGATGCCGATACTGTTTTTGTTGTTACAGGGAAAAGGAGCAAAGAATATCCAGAGATGAGCAATGTTACCCCTCCATATGACTTGATAATGGAATCAATCCTCATGTGTTAGGGAAAAACAACTGCTCCACATGTAAGCTCCTCAGCTGTGAAGTAGGTTAGTGGATGTAGGTCAAAAGCAGGAGGGATAAAAATGAGCAAGAGCTAGTGTTTATTTAATGAGGAGAGCTGCCCCGTCAGCAACTAAGGAAAACAATCCATGGGAAATAGACAAATGTGGTGCATCTGCAATGCCAGCCTGAAATAGAAGGCCTCTACAGATGCTTGAAAAGGAGGAAGCTATGGCAGCCTCTCACATATCAACAAGACATTCCTCAAGACGAGGGTGGCAACTAACGCCTACACCAATGCTAGGCAACAAACATTCTTAAGACCAGTGGGAGTATTATTTTAATCCTGAGTCAGAGCTCGGCTTGCACCAAAGACATGAAAACAACAAGTTTTTCTTTGAATTAAGAGCGTAGCCGCCTATTAACCTGCGATTTAACAGGAAAACTAAGGAATCCGCAGTTTAGACTTTAAGCACCTATTTTTACATGACACAAAAGCCCAATGGATCTGTTTGGTGTTGTAGATTAAGATGCTGTCGGAGAGGAAGATGGAGCTAGAACATCGAGTGCACACCATGCTGGAGGAGAACGAGCTGCTGCAGAACACAGTGGACGAGCTCAGAGAGAGGACGCTCATGTTGGAGCGGCAGTGTCACGAGAAGGACCTACAGGTATGGACTCACAAACTCAGAACTTCTTTAGAGAAACTGAGATAATGTCCCTTCTTTAGGATAAATCATACACTGGAAATATGACTGTTTAGAGACTTCCTTAATTGTTTTTTAAGGTACAATGATATAAATAGATTAATTTTTATGTGTTAACATACATGAGTTTGGTAATCTAAAACTGGGAGAAAGAAGTGTAATAAAAACAGAATAGAGTAGATGTCTTATGTTACTCATGTAATATTTATTGGTTTGTATGTTTAAAAAGTTAGTAAATGGTTCAGTATCACATACAATGTATTTCTTCCCTCTCGCTGAATATCATATTTCACTGTCCAGGGTGTTTGATTACATGTTTTAGATAGGGAAAGTCTGCTTGTGTTTTTGCTTGTCTGTTTCGAGGTCAGCAGGATTGATCTCCTTGCCAACAACGTAACATATGCCATCATATTGATTTGGTTGATAAAAAGTTGCGGAGCAGCTGATTTCTTCTCAAGTATAAGTAGAATTAGACCTGGTGTGGTTTGGTGCTGTAAAGCCTCAGTCTTAGCCTGTAAAGTCTTAATGTATGTAAATCCTGCCCCACTGTGCCTGAATATGAGATTATTTATTACTGCAGAGTCACTCTTAGACATGCAAATATCACCCTCCTATCCCACAGATCCATGGACTGGTTTCATGTAAATTAAGATTTATTCTGCCGACCTCATGTAAACCACTTCTGTTCGTATTACCAAACCTAACAGGATGTTTACTGAATCATTGCACCATTGTCTATTCAGGCATGTTTGCTCTGACTTCTCACTTAATTATGCTTGTACGTATCCTATTTTTTACCTCTACTTATATTTAAAAGTTTAATTCCTATTTTCCTATTTCTTTAAACTACCTAAAAGTCCTCTAATCTGTACTTGGGGAGTAAAGTTAACTGGAGTGAAATCCCCTCTTTGTCTGACATATGTGGCCAATAAAGCTGATAAAGTTTGACAGAGCCTAGTGCAGTAGGTGACGACATCTGGACATCTCTAAAGTGTGTGCTGATAAAGGCAGTCCTTGTTCACTTCTATTTGAAGATGAGTTCACAGTGGGAAACATTTTGGAGAGCTTCAACTTGTGTAATGTTTTGAATTATAAAGCCACGGTCTGGTGCAAACAGACAAAGAGTGGACATTTTCCTGCGCTTTTGTCTTTTAGATGTCTATGATGTCCACTCCCAAATCTTCTCAAATGTTTTTCCTCTATGCTCCAGTGTGTTGTCCTCTGCCACTGGCTGCTTCAGCTCTGTGTTCAAATGTAGTCTATAAGTTCTGACTTACTACAGAGTTTTCACTCTGCTAAGTCTTACAATAAAAGTGATACAGATCATTTGGTTAAAGGGATATGCCATTATTTTTTTTGTTCTTGTGTGTTGCCTCACTCCCAAATCCATGACAAGCAGATAGACTCCATTCTTTCAACTGTGCTTGTAGTGAGAAGGAAGAGACGGGCAAATGTCGCCCAGCACTAATTAGCTTAGCTCAAACACTGGGAGTCAGTGGGTAGTGTTAGCCTGCCTCTGCCTACAGGCATCAGAAAAACTCCTCAGCAACTCTAAATGGTCCTGTGTGCTTGTTGTGACTCAATTTTTTACTGTTACCTATTTTTAGACTTGATGTAATTTTAGAAAGAAATACAAATGAAACTGAACATGTGTTTTAAATTGAAAAATTACATTAAGTCTAAAAATGGAAACATAAAATAACACGATAAAAAAATGAGTCACAACAAGCACACAAGACTGTTTAGAGTTGTTGAAGAGTTTATCTGATGCCTGTAGGCAGAGGCAGGCTAACACTACCCACTGACTGCCAGTGTTTGAGCTAAGCTAATTAGTGCTGGGCGACATTTGCCCGTCTCTTCCTTCTCACTACAAGCACAGTTGAAAGAATGGTGTCCACCTGCTTGTCTTGGACTTGAGAATGAGGCAAGACACACACAAAAAAAGGTTGGCGTATCCCTTTAAGATTAAAAGTAAACCAGTCTCTCTGCTTCCTATGTTGGTACTATTCAGTATTTTAGAATTTCTGTCTAAAAACAACAAAAATGCAATACACTCGACTAAGGTTAAAGGGGTTGCACCAATTGAGATGCCAAGTAATAAAGGCAAAAATTATTACTTAAAGGAATAGTTCTGGATTTTGTAAGTGGGATTGTTTGAGGTACATGGCTTTAGCCTGGACATTGGCACTTTTCAAGTCTTTCTGATGGCTTAAATTAGCTCTACTCTGCAGGTCACTCCCATTCACTTTCACATTCACTCACTGATGGTTCTGAGTTACTATGGTAGGTATCCATCAGTATTACCTAACACATCCTCACCCTTTCATACCCACTTACACGCCACAGGTGCAACAGTGGGAGCTGTGCAACCAAACAAAGAGTCAACCTACAGCTGTGCCAGTTGAATTCAGCATAAAGTGTGGACTCACAGTACCACCATAACTTCAGGCAGAACCTCTGCACAGCTGGACCTTCAGTGTACTCATCACTATAAAGATTTTCTCTTCTGTTGAGTTTAGTTACGGCAGAACCAGCTAGAACTCCAGGAGGTCCAGATGTCCCACAGACAGCTGACATCGCGGTTAGAGGAGCTAACAGAGGAGCACAGCCTTCAAAGCCTCACACCACATCCATCCAGCCTGCTGTGCGAGATCGAACAGAGCATGGAGCAGGAGGAGCTGGAGCAGGAGAGAGAACAGGTACAGCAGGAACATGGAGAAATGCTGAGACGAATTATCATCAATCTAGGGCTGGGAGATATGGCCTAAAAATCAAATCCTTGATTTTTTTCAACAACACTCAATTTACAATTTTAATTGATTTTTTATTCCTTCCAAGAAAAAAAAACTCCAAGTGACACAAAAATGACTAATCAAGTTTTGCCTTCATGTTATCAAAATATATTCCCAAACTAAACAGAATTTCCCTCTTAAAGTTAAAGTGCATGTCATAAAATGCTGATTATGCAGTTTGTCTACCTAAACAGTGAAAGCTGAGCTATTTTCACCGCATATTAAGATTGAGCTCTGATCAATATGTAATTTCATTTAAAAAAACAATATTAGCCTTTACATGTTCTTCTTCAAAAGCCTTCAAAGCCTCCCATCATAAAAACTGTGCATTTTCAGTATTTATATTTTCAAACATTGCAACAACTTACAGTCGGAGTAAGTCGATAAAAATCCTGATTTTTTATTTTTAACTCTTCTGCAGAAAATATTGAGACTTGATTGATTTAGTCGATACATGTCCCAGCCCTACATCAAACACTTCATTTTACTTTGGCAATCACTTTTCTCCTCACTCTCCTGTTTAGATGCGTCTCCAGCTTTGGGAGGCCTACTGTGAAGTTCGTTCACTATGCTCCCTTCTCCGGGGAAATGACGTCACAGACTCAGCATTGTCTACAGACTCTTCCATGGACGAGTCCTCTGAGACGTCCTCAGCCAAAGATGTGCCTACTGGAAGCCTCCATACTAGCATACTAGAGCTGCGGAGGCTAACACAGAATCTGCTTGATGGAAACGAGTCCATGGTGAGGAAAACCCGCTGGTTATATTCAACAAGAATTTAGTTCTGAATTTCAGTGCTTGTGCCCCGAGTATTCATTTTTCTGGAAGAACTATGTCACTTGAAGAAAACACGAAGGAAAGTTTAAAAAAACACCTCAAAGGTTGAAGAAAAAGTCCTTTAATTGATGTCTTAAAATTTTCTTAATTTAAGGTGACATTTTTCCCAATTGATAGATTGCTGTGAGATTACAGTTACATTAGAATAACAACATTTTCATAAAAACTGATGAATACAAGGATGATTTTTCTAATTTATTCAATCAAGTATGAAACTAAATGGATGAATAAATTTAAATTGGTTAGTAGATGAAAGATAACAAAAATAGAATTATATGGACTGAGGAATAGGTAGATATTTAAATGAAAAGAGGATTTGGAAGGAAGAATTAGTTGGTGAGTAAATTTTAGATTTATAACTAGATAGATGGATTTAAGGATTCAATCAGTCTTTCTATCAATCCATAGATAAATAAGTAGATAAAATGACAGACAGAAATGGACAAACATATATATGTATATATAGGTATATATGAATATGGAGAGAGAGAGAGAGGTAGATATAGATATATATAGATTTAGATATATATGTAGATATAGATATAGATATAGATACATAGATAGATAGGAAGGCAGGTTGACATGCAGACAAACAGATAGATAGATGTCTGTCTTCATATAGTTGGACTGATTGATAGACAAATTGACTGATCCATTACTCCATTCATCTGTTTGTTTATCAATCTCAGAGTTTACTCACCTGTTAATAATCCCTCCAGATTCTCCATTCTTTTAAAAAAACTACCCATCCATGCAATTTCATTATTTCTTATCTTTAGTCTTTTACTAATTTAAATCCATATACCCATTTAGTCACACACTGGTCTTGGCAAATGGGTAAATTATTATTATTATTTATATGTTTTTTTTATCCATCAATCCATCCATCCATTTATCTATACATCCATGTATCCATCCACTTGGTTAAATCAATGAGAGTTCATGTTTAAAGGTGGTGATTAGACAAATGAAATTCAAACACAGTGGGCAGAGGTCTGATAATTAAAGCACATGTTTCTACTGTGAGTTTATATATAAAACATTTTTTGTTGTCTGTTGAAAGGGCTCAAGGAGAAGTGACGAGGAGGCTCTGGAGGAGCAGGTGAGGAAGCTGGGAGAAGATCTGAGGGAAGTCAGAGAGCTGTATGAAACCGAGCAGGAGAAGACACGCAGCAGTGAAGAGGAGATCCTACGGCTACACAACCAGGTCCTCGCTCACACATCTGGGAGTGTTCACACATATGCATGACATGTATTAACACAAAGATGGTACTCACAGGCATTGGTGGCATAGTATGGGTATTTGCCCCACTTTAATGTTTCCAGACCAAAGCATCACCTGAGAAAGCATTTTTGAAAGTTAAACTAAAGTTGTACTGAAGTTCTTTTGTGATTTTGATTGACTGCTTCACCCACATTTTTTCAGAAAGACAGACAAAATACTTTTCACAGTTTAAAGTGTTACTGAGAACATTACACAACATCCAAATGAAAAGCAAACAACCAAAAGTGTCCTGAAACAGACAAAATAACTGGTTTTACCTTTTGTCCTTCCCCTGGACAAGAACACCAATCATTGACTTTGATTTGTGGTGTCACATACGCTGATGAATTAAATTTGAAGAGGGGCCTATGCCAGCCATGCCCCCCCCATCTGAACATGCCCTTATTTCAATGGATCTCCTACTCACTTGTGGTCGCAGTCAAGTAACAGCTGTATATTATCATTAAAGTCCAACAAACGTCAGCAAAGCGTCATATTAATACATGATCAACGTTAAACTATCCAATACTAAAACTTTCTCACAGTCATGTTTTTTTGTTTCTGAAGTTTCAGACAACAGAAGTGTTGTAAATATCTGATGATGAAACCTTTATCAGGAGCTCTCTAATCATTTTAATCAAACTGTCTGCTGACAGGCCCGCCCACAGAAATGGTCGGGCCCTGAAAGGCCTTGTAAATGAACCCCAGGTGTAATTAAATAATTTCAAACTTGCACGTTGGATCTGCTCTTAATGCTAATATGCATTCAGGGCCTGGACCCAGCAAGTATTGGAGCTGCATGGAAAAGTTTGTTGAAGGGCTGAGTGCAGTTGTACGCATTAGCAGTGTTAATATTTGAAAAAATAAAGGCTCGCACCATGTGACTGAGAAGAGGCTAACATGCTGAAACAAGCCATCAAAACAAAAATGATGATTAATTAGATGAATATAAGGATAAAGTAATACAAACAAAAGAAATAAACATGGTTTTCGGGATGAACCATGTCATTTCTCATCATTCAGGGGACCGTCCATTATTCTGGGCCCCTGAAAGCTTCACCCTACTGTCTGCTGTACCACAGCTATGGAGGTAAACCAAGATGGCTGCTATGAAGAGTCAGGACTTTCTCTTTAGTGCGTTGTGTGTTCTCATGCTTGTAAGCAGATGCGATTGTCACGTTTGTAAAAGCTGACATGCAGGGTTCCCAATCTTTTCTAGAAAATATTTTCCAGGACTTTTCCAGGACATATTGTCACTATATTTACTTCATTTCCTGTTTGTATTTTTTGTTTTATCAACCTGTCAAGCCCTTTGAATTTGATTTGTTTGAAAGTTGCAAAATATTGACTGACTAAAAGCTAATTTAGTCAGGTTGAATGTCATTCATTTATGCTAGCAACATTAGCAAAAAAAGAACTGCCAGCAGTTCAAGTGAACATGTAAGTCTTTAGTTTTCTCATTTAAGGGTTGCCTCTTCCTGTGTGCATCTCACTCGGGTGTTGACCTGCATTAGAAAGTTAAAAACTGCATGGCACGCTCCATATACAATACAGTTACACTCTTGAACTGAAAATTGCTAGTTTTGGGTGCTTCAGTGGGGGAAATAAATCCTTACTGTACTGGGGTCTGAAAAGTTGCAGAAACTCTGCAGCTCAGTTTTGACAGCTATGTCGGCTATGCACACATCTTTTGACCTGTTTGCTTTTACTAACAAGGTAGAGGGAAGCAGAGGGAGGATAAATAATTTCCCTGGACAATTCAAGCTTCTTCAGGACATTTTTACTCTTTTCTCATTTTCCATGGCTGGAAAATTGGTCAGTCATTTTCCAGGTTTTCCAGGAGGTGTGGGAACCCTGACATGGCTTTAGCTGCCTCATCTTCCCACCAGGACTTCACTCTTTTGGTTTCAATTCACATCCTTATTAACACAAATCAAACTGCAGGAACATGGGCCTGTGACTGGCCCAGTTGGCCCAATAACAGGCTAATAACACATAAAGAGAATTTTCGATTTTTAAGGCTGAGCCTCATGCATGTGTATTGTTTTCTCCAGATGGCACTGCTCTCTGTAGAAGCCTGCTCTCTCCGGGAGGAAAATGGACGAATAAAAACGATGGCTGAAATCCGAGAACCCAGTGAGCAGCTACAGAGTGCTATCAGAGACAGAGACGATGCCATAGCCAAGTAAGTCCTCAACGGAAATACAAATACACATCATCTGCAGGCAGCATATTTCTTTGACTGTGTTTAACTGAGTTCAAAAATGATTTACAGCCCATCAAATCATAAGTGTTTGTGCTGTGATCTTCTCTGAATAATGTTATTGCTGTACTTTGCAGCTGAAGTGCTCAGTCCTGTACATATGGTGACAGCCCTCTAAAGTCTGAAGGTGCAAGTAGCTAAAGGAACAAGACAATAAAAAAATGTTTAACTCAAACAAACTTCTGCATTTATCAAAGATTTGGAGGAGAAAAGAGGAACTTACCCTAATTCTCCAAGCTGAAACATACATTCATAAAAGACTTGTGTTAAGGTTTTCCATTTGATGTTTAGCTTTTACTTTTCTACAACCTGTTGAACATGTGATTGCTTTTGTTATTAACTTTCCTAACTCCATGATATCACCGGCACCGCCAAGCAGTAACACTTTATTTAGAGATTAACAAATCTTTATGGGCACAGCTGTGTTGGTAATCTCATTCTTTTCTTTCAGTATATAGAAACAGAATTCTTGAAATCCAGCCATGTCATGCAGTTTTTATTCTGAATTTTGTTTGTGTGAATCCAAAGTAATAAATCTGCAACTGGTAATCCAATTTATTTACTTAAAATCTATCTGTGATATCATAAAACCTTGATTTTGACGGATAGAGAAAGTGACAACTTCCTGTCTTTCTATTGACCAATCAAATGCACCTTATGTCTTCTCTTGTTCTTTCAATGGGAGCGTCCAGTAAGGTCAACATGAAACAAGATATTTATTTGTGAGTGTGACTAATGTGACATGGCCCTTTGTAACATTAAAGACAAAAACTGCTTAAAGGAGTGGCGCAAATGACTAAATGGAGTAAAAATGTCTTTATAAATTAGTGTAAATATGTAAAAAGTTTATGCTGTCAGTGTTTTTTTGCATGCTTTAGAGTAGAATAGAATAGAAAAGGTTTATTGTCATTGTACATTGATACAATAAATTTGATGTGCTCCATGATTTGTGCACATTTAAAGAAGAAGAGTAAACAAGGGGACATTGAGGCATTAAAAAAACCCAACAGCTACACAAACAACAAAGAGGTGTAAAGCTGTGCCTAATAAATAGAAAAGAGATCATAATTTGATGGGTGCCAAGCCACTGCACTTACGTGTGTCAAAGCTTGACAGAACCAGATTAGGGGCTCTAATTTTGTAGACCAGGCGCAGGCGGGGCGCACCTGCCCTGCGCCGCGCCTGCGCCACGCCAACTGGGTGTGTCCAGGGCATTTTGCAAGTTCCTTGCACGGCGCAGTCTGGCGCAGGGAGACTCACCCACGCCTCCGTCTCTCCCACTGGCGCAAATGGCAGAGAGGGAGGAGAGTAGGCTTGAGTGGGTTTAACACAGCCGAGTGTGATCTTCACCAATCAAATGAACGCCTCTCCTCGCCTTTAAATGCGCCGCGGGCGAGGCGCAGTGACAATTTCACCTCAGTGGCGAAGAAAGGTCAGAGCCGCTGTCACTTTTATAGCAACTGGGAGAGCGCAGGGGCCAGCGGGCCGCGCATAGGAGGACACGATGCACGTCACCGTGTGGACCACCTCACAGGACAGATGTAATCTGTTCCTGTCTCATAAATATGAGTACAAAATTAAGTGATAATTACATTTAAACACAGCAGCAGGTTAATCCATTGATAATGCTTGTGATCCACCAGCATTCCTGGTCTGTCATCGCCAAAAAGCAGCGCCTTAGGTGAAAATATATCTCCTCCTCATCCTCCTTGCAATAATGTAGGCTACTCCATCTTTTTAGATCATGTTACGAATAAAGATTAAAACAGAGAAATATGGGCAATCACAGGTAAATCCTTAAGACACTATTTATTCAGCGAGCGTCTCTCTCTTTTTTCTTTTCTATTGAGTTTCATGAGATGAGACCAGCCGGATACTCCGTATCAGATGATGTGGCTGTTTGTGGTTGGCTTGAGAGATGTGAACTCATTAGTTATGACAAACGTCTCTGATCTGACATCAGATGTGACGGGACAGATACAAATGTACATGCTGGTTCAGACGGTTACATTAAATAGTGGTTGCTGTGATTGTTTATTGCATTGAAATGTGCCTGACACTCTGGATACCTGCCTGTAAGGTTCTGGTGACGTGTGCGCACAGCGTGCCTGTCAGCCAAATTACCACTGCCCGGGGTGCGCCTCTCCTGCGTCGAGAATAGACCAGGTTGGAGCTGGCGAGCTTTCAGCGCACCTTTTGCGCGTTTTTTTGGCACCAAATTGTCACTGCGCCAAGCTGAATCTGTGGACACCTCCCCCTGGTGCGCCATCACACCCATCTTGGCGCAGCTGGTCTACCAAATTGCCAAACTGGCTGCGCACGGCAGTGCGCCGGACAAAATTACCACTGCAGGGGGTGCGCCAGGCTGCGCCACCCTGCTCCACCCTGAGTTGCGCCAGGAAATTAGAGCCCTAGGTGTCTTGAAACTCTCGTGGCACGAAAAGGAACTCAAAGGCAGATCAATCCGGTCCGTGAGGTAAAAAGCAGAGTTAATTAACAGTCCAAGGTTTCAATACACAAGCAGGCAAAAACAAACCAGGCAGAGGTATCAAGCAAACAAAAGGCTAGAGGCAAGGCCCAGGCAAAACAGGTCTATGATGTGAGCAATGCTATGGGATAAAGTGCTGGAAAGTGACTCAATGTTCAACAATCAGGCAGCAGGACAGTGGAAGACATGCAGGTTAAATACATGAGGTGATTGAGGGTGATGAGACACAGCTGGGGAAGCACAATCAGGGATCAGGTGTGACCACGCTAGACAAGAAGTAAAACCTACAAAGGCATGGAGAGACAGGTGAATTTTCAAAATAATACAGGAAGCACGAGACAAAACCTAAAACATGAGAACAAAATGGGTAACTTAACTAAAGCAGAGGCATGATCATGATATTGGGATGTGAAAATACTTGCTCATCCTCGTACAGAGTGTGAGTTATATCAAGTTACTTTGTCTTAATGGCCATACAACTTTTAATGCATTAATCTGACATCATTGCAGCATAAATATTCTGATTAAAAAAGATGTTCATTAACTTGATTCTGGTTGAAATGATTGAGGTTCTGCAGTTATTTGCATTATTTCCACAAAAATCCATGCAGACTGAATGTAGTGGAAAAATGACCTGGATCTGAAAGGGTTAACTCTTCATTAAAGAAATGTCACTGTGCTCCCATTTCACATAAAGCATGATACAATTTTAACAGAGTTACCCTTAAAGCATGAAAAATTACCCCTTTTCTATCACTTTCAGTTCACTTCAGTTTAGTTCAGTTTTATCTGGCGTCCCAGAAGAGCAATTATGTTTGCCGTGAGATAAAAACACAAAGCACAGCCGTACACAGTGGTAAACACACAGTTTCACAGAAACAATAAGTTAACTACAGTCAACCTACACAAACCCTATTTCAGACATATTCAAGCTAAGAAGTCAGCAGGGAGCGAATCTCCGTAGGAGCATTTAAAAGAGGTAGAAGTAAGTAATAACAAGTTATGACAAGTCACAAGTGGTAGCATGTATAAATCATTCTTAAAGTAATCCTGTGCTCTATACATTACACTAGTTGTCGGTACTGACTCAAAAATGTGTAAAATTCAATGGACAAAAGCATCAGCACTCGCAATGAAGTCTTTGACTTTTAGGAAATTTAAAGTTATAAAAGCAAATGAAAGCCTGAAATGCATCCATTTTGTTGCTGCTGCATAAACTTTAATAAAAGTTAAAGACTTCATTGCGAGAGCTGTTGCTTTTGTCATTAGCATGTTTAAAATGACAGGTTAAAAACAAAAAAAAACAGCAAGTACATGTACGGTCACTTCCTCTGTTCCATGTACATGCTGAAAAATATGACAATTAGATTAATGGTACAAAGTTTTTGCAAATGCTTATAAGAAATTTTTGAGAAGTATAGCTCTCTTATGGTCACTGTGTCTATCTGTAATAGGAGGTGAGATCCATTAGATCAGTTTGAGAGGTATCAATAGTTGTTAGACCGTATAAGAAAATAATGCCTTTAAAACCAATTTAGCATCAAACATGCTAAGTCATAAGGTATTAAATTTGGCTTGTTCATTTTTGTCTGTATATCAGATCTGTTAATGATGCTCAGATTCTGGTCTCAAAGTTAGTTCTCCTTCACTGAATCTTGCTCTGGGTTACTTCTTGTCCTCTTGCTGGGGTTGGACACATGCACTTAAACGATGAGGATGTAACGAGGTATAATACATAAGACGTAGATCTGCCTTTTCTCACAATGCACATGGACATGGAACAACCTCAAAAAAACAGTTATAAATCTTGCTTAGAACATTTAAAAGGATGATAAAGAATGTGGTGACAGAAAGATGCAGCTTTTTCTTGACAGGTCACTGTACATCTGAAAGCCTGTTCTTGAATGTGAGTCATGCTGTTTAACTTTTTTATGGATTTTGTAATACTGCATTGGTTGCTACCTTGGCCTTGTTTCTCTTGTAAAAGAGATTTCAAGGCCCTGTTTGCACAACATCAAAAACAACAGAAAACGGAGAGTTTTCGTTGCATTTGCGCCTTCGGTTTACATTAGAACGGTGCCTGGAGTGCCTGAATCCGCAAACTTGTGAAACCAGGGTCCAGAGGGAAAAGTTCTGAAAACGTGTTGGTGTCTGTCTGATGCGCGTGCATCCCAGGAACAACAACAACAACAGCAACAACAACAGCGTCGGCTGTCTACATGTGTGCTGCTTACCGTGCTCGGTTTGTTATCCAGACAAAAATATCCAGACACATTTGTTGTCCAGACAAGAAACTCCTGCGTCTTCATGTGTCCACGCACCATTGTTGTTTATGAAAAGTTTGTCTTTACCGGAAAGAATACGCATGTTGTAACACCGCTGTTTCACTACAAACCTGCAATCGCCATCTACTGGCGTGGCATGCACGCTACAGCGTTTTAAGTCATTCTCGCCTCTCTGTGTCAACGTGGAGTGCTTTTGAAAAAGCAAAGGGAAAACCTTTCTGTTTCTGGTGACAATGTTGTCGTGTAAACAGGGCCTAAATCTCAATGGGACTTCCTGATAAAATAAAAGTAAAGTAAAAATAAAATAAAGGAGGCCTTGAAAAAGCCCAAAGTATAAAATTAAACTTCAGATTATCTGTATACACTGCACCTGACCTGCTTAAGACTTACTGTAGCTGTTAGATTTACGGCTGTCAGAGGTTTGTGTTTTCTAAAGCTGAGCATGAGGACAGGTGGATAGGATAAACAGTGGATGGACAGGATCAACAGTAAACCTCATCTGTCCAGAGGTGACTAAGGTTACTGTGATCTGTTTGTATCATTGCTTTAAAACCAAAAACCAAACAACACATACCTCCTACGTTTTTCTGAAGCTGAATTTTGAAACATCTCTGAGCTTTCTTCAGGTGTGTTCACAGCCCCTGACAGTGCCAGGTGAAAGTCCCCCAGGCTCCAGTCTGTGTAATAAGAGAAGCTATCAGCTGCTAACTGCAGACTTAAACTCATAAAAGAGCGGAAACATATTTCTACTCACTCATCTGCAAGAAAATCTGGACAGTGTTCATCAAAGTGTCCCACATTTAGTCTACAGCGTTTCACATTCCTCACCATGAATGTGTTTGGTTTAGAGTTTTTTCAGGGGCATCATGTGTGTCCACGACGTAAATATTCGCTCTGTATTTGTGTTGCAGGAAGAAAGCGGTGGAGATGGAGCTGGCTAAGTGTAAAATAGACATCATGTCTCTGAATAGCCAGCTCCTGGATGCCATCCAGCAGAAGCTCAACCTGTCACAGCAGCTGGAAGCTTGGCAGGTCAGTCCATGTTCATTATGATCTGTTAGTGAAGGCCAAACATGTTCGTCCTTTTACTGGAGCAGGTAATGCTGCTGTTGAGTTTACATGAAGCTGCTTTGTGAACGACGGTGAAGATTAATGGCGTTCAGTTTGAGAAGACAGCTGCATGAGGACTATTAAAAAATGCAGAGTATTTTAGATTGTTTGTCCATTTCCTTCCCTTTTAACACGTGTGAAGAGTGAGGGGATTTGAACCATTTTTATCAATAAAGATGGACGACACATTTCCCCCTACCGTACAAAGGTGAAGTCAAAATACCCTCCAATGCCAAATACCAATGCCATTATTGAATCTGCCAATTGATCCAATTATTTAACAATTCCCTGATCAGTTCCTGTGAATTTTCTGAGTGGGCAGAAGTCGGCCTACACAGCTTTTTATAGGCAACAATGTCAAACACATCACTCCTGATATTCAGTAGCTGCATAAATGAATACTTCTGGAAGTTGCTGGTGTTTCCACCCACTAAACGTTGTGCATTAAGCTTCTTTTTGTAACAAATTAAGCCACAACTCTGACCACTCCTGCCCCCTGTCTTCTACACTCTGACCTCTTTGCTATAATTTTCTGTTGACTGAAGAAAGGATTGATAAGGGAATTGTTAAGCCAAATGATTAATGATATCGATTCTCAACTGACGTTGGTTTTTGATTTCCATCCCTAATGAAGCTAAGTCGAAACATTTCAAACACCTGAGCTGTTTTAATAGATTCTTTAGAGAGAAGGAGAAAGGGTTGATTACGTTAATTCTTGATGCAACTTGTAACCTGTTTTATGCGACTGGAGGGCAAAACTGGACAGCTGTCTGAGAAGGTTCAGCATCTTTGGCTCTAACGTGGACTGAAGTGCACCTAAATAAAGCACAGAAATCTGTGATGAAGTACTGACCTGTTTGTATATATTACACTCATGCATTGTGATACGTAGTGCCTGGTCAGATTCTTGCCAGTACACACCCCTACTGAATAGCAGACAATTAATTATTTTCTAATTTAAAAGAAGTTAATACAGATAAAAATGGTTGACTTTTCACCTACAAACATTTTAGACTGAACCTTTGTCACATATTTACTCATTGAGTACGTACCTTAGTTAATTAGTGACCTCACTCTAGTTACTTTAGTTACGTCATTAAGTTACTTAGTTACCTCAAATATTGAAAAAAAAATCAAATCTAGAGAAACCCTTATTAAAACTATGGTAATGGGATGTGTCTTGTCAGTGTCACTAGTACGACCATGACCACACACGGTGGTTATGGTCGCAGTAGTGAGTATCATAAGTGTGTGTGTGTGTGTGTGTGTGTTTGTGCTGGTGTGTGAGTCTGTGTGTCTCCCCCTCCCCTGTAACTACTAGCTCTTTCCTCTCTTCTCCCCGTCCACAGTTTGCCTCCTCAGGGCTCTTTACTGTTTGGCTCTTGTGGTTTCTGATCTAGTGGCCTTTCTCAGCTTCCGTACCACCCTAACCCCCCTGTGGTAACCCCCCTCCAGCCTTAGAGGTGAGCCAGAGCTGCTGCGCCATCTCGCCATTTCACCCTGCACTAATAAAAATCCTGAGCCATTCCACGCCACTGTTCACCTGCGAGGCACGCCCACCGTAAAACCATAAACCACCTCAGTGAACCATCCTGAACCACCTTCTGTCCACCTGTCCTGTCTCCTCTCTGAGTGCACCCTCTGCAGAAGTGTTGTCACAAGATCACCTGTCTCAGTCTGATTTAAGTGTTTTTTTCAGCAACATCAAACTATATACTTTGATTTTATTTGCTTGTATTCAGTTTTTTTGTCTTTGTCTTTGTTGACAATGTGATTCAGTAAATGTCTAATCAGCGCCCTCTAGTGGCCTTAATGCTACAAAACTACCAAAAACAAACCCCTGAACACATTTGTTTGAGAATTAAAGCTTTTATGGAGACTAAGAACAGCAAATCACCAGCACAAGATTAAACAGACGTCTCTTAAGAAGTGATGGGAGACCGAAGCATTGATGTTTATTTATTTAACCATTTGTTTAACCCGGCCTCGCTCTCCTTCAGCTGCTTTCTAGACAGGTATAGTTGTTATTCATCAGTTAATTCCAAAGAGTCCAGCCTGTGGGTGTGGGCTTCAGTGTTAAAGACATGGAAAAATGACTGGTTTTACCCAAAAGCCCTGAACGCACCCAGATCATCAATGCTATGCACAAAAAAGGTACATATAAAGTACATAAAAGACATTTGTAGTTTAAAATCTCGCATCCTTTATGAGAATTTTTTAACCCATTTTGGGTGTCTATTGATTTGATAGTTGATTTAACTGTTTGGATTGTTTTTTTGTGGTGAAAAAGTCATAGGAAATTATTACTAAACTACCAAAACTATACCAAAATAAGAGAAGCCAAAAAAGGAGGGTGTTAGGAAAAGGGAATTTATGAACACAAAGGCTGATCTTATCTTATCTTATCTTTACATAGATACAGAGTTTATAGTTCAATAAATGCCAGGTATTCCGAATTTTTTTTGAATTGAATTAAATTGAATTTACTTTATTTTGAACATGTAAACAAAAACATAAAAATACAGAAATACCATTTACATACAAAGAAAAAAAAAGAAATAAAGTAATTGTGCACGTTCGTCAAGGAGTAGGAAGAAGTAAATACTTTTTGAATTCCTACCCATTATTACTGTTTCTCTCATGGGTCTTATGATAATTAATTGTTTATACATACATACACTTAAATATATATATAACATATAAGTATCAATATAGACATAATATACATATACTACATAAACATCTATATAAACATAATTTGTACATATGCACACATACACATACATTCCTCAGTGTATATACATATTACATAAACATCCGTTTAAATATGATATCTATATCTAATGTCTATACACTATGTACTGTAGCAAATACTAATCAGTTCTTTCCAACAGCTCTATATATTGTCCAATTGTCAATAAAATAGAAACTATCTTAGCAGGACCTGTAGAAATCATTTGTCCTTTTTTTACTTTAATTACAAAAATCTGCGGTCAGGGGAGTTGTGTGTTTGGTGATGAGCAGGCCCTGACACTAATCCTCCTCATGGTGCCCCCTAGTGGCTGAAACAGATCACGACCACATCGTGTCAGAGATATCTGGAACATCCGACTGGGCTTCAGGGTGAATGTTTAATACTTTTAAAGGAATATTTAGTGAATTAAACAATCTCCTCAAATAACAATGGATAGCATTTTACATTTTTTACAAGAATTGTATCTTAAATAAAGTCTATTCTTAGTTTCAACTATCAACGAAATACAAATAAACCCATTAGTGGGTTTTTTTAATTCCTTTTAACCCTCAGGAAGGGAAAAAAAAAAGGAAACACCAAGGTTAGTAAACTGAAACCTCATTGTATCACTTGCATTCCCAGAATGTAAGGGATTCCTCACAGTGAAATTTAACCTATGAGGGGTACAATTTAGCCAAAACTAAGCTCTATAAAGCAAAATAATAATTATTTTCTACTTGTTAAGTGTCCAACTCTTCACATTATGAAAATCTGTCCAAGGAGAAAATCAGCACATGGACTGTACTTACAGGATTACTACACTGTTAGAACATAACGCTCCAAAGTTAGTACAAAACATCATGTATTGAAACAAAATCGTGTATTGAAATGACAAATTATGTTTATTTGCTGCTATGTGTAAAATATTTTTAATATTAATTTGTAGTATCATAGATCAGTTTTTACAGGGCTAATTAACATCAGACAAAAACTGGAAGACAATTTTACGTTCATTAAAGTGTAGGTTACTGTTATCAGACATATATTTTAAACAGGAATGAAAAATTTAAAACTGATTCACCTTTTTATACCCAAATTTGAGCTGCTCACCGGTCACCTCTGAGAAGTCAGAAATAAATCAGGCATAACATTTAACCACTAAAACAATTTTGTTTTGTTCAGGAGTGCACATAAATAACAATAATAATGATATTTTAGCATTAAAAATATAATTTAAGTTAAAAAAAAAAAATCAACATACTGGTTTATTAACCAATATAGAAACATTAAAAAATAATTTTGGTAATTACTGATGCTGTTAATAAGGGAATAAAACTTACATAAGGTGGACGAATAGATTTGTTAAGCACTGCATAACCCTTTAAAACAGTGAGCTGTAGGCTTTCTTTAAAGGGAAGAGCAGACTTTGGCACATTTTTGGAGGCTACCCACACGTTCAGCTTATTTCATGAATGTACGATCCTTACAAGTTGTACCTCGTTGTGAAGGTGACTAATCAGGCTTTCCAGTTTTATAAAATACAATACCAGTTGGTACTATTAAAGGGGAGAAATAGTCAAACAAAATAACGTTTCCGAACTTTTTTTGATGAGCATATGCATAAACAAATTCAAGTATTGATCATTTCTGTAAGCCTGCTAACGTCAGTCTGTGCAATGATAAGTAACTTTGTGTAAATAGTTTCAGCAGGTTGGGATCTTGTGCAGAACAGGATGAAAAGTTTGTAACCAAATAAATTGAAAATATTATTTTGGAGCTCAAGCTCTTCCAGCTTAAAATCCTGAATTTGAGACATGTTATCAAAAATATATTCACTTTTTAAATCTCAAACTAAATCTCGATCATTACCAGGAATGATGGAGCTAACGTGTGACTTCGTCTGACTCCTCAGTCCACGGTCTGTGTAATCTGTGCTTGTAGCCGTTCTCTCTGTGACCTCTCCTCTTGTGTCTTCCTCTCATGCGTGTTTCCCTCTTTGACTTCAGGACGATATGCACAGAGTGATTGACCAGCAGCTGATGGACAAGTACCCAGACGAGTGGCGCTCTGCCCCCTCCTCGCTGTCAGGGTCATCCAGGGCCCACGGTGGTCAGTCCTCCAGGAGAGCTCAGCGGATATCATACCAGGACAGGAGACTTTTCTCTTTTTTCAAGAAGAGCTGAGGCGCGTGGACTGACCTGAGCACAGCAGGCAGAGGCCAGGGAGTGAGATGGGGTAACAGCCAAAAACGGGCAGTGACACACGCTGAGGTTTGGGGGGGGTCATCTTGCACTTTATCTGTCCCATTACTCTTCTTTTTGTCAGCAGGAAGGGGTTTAGGACTTCCCCAGAGGCTTTGGCTGCAGCTCCTCTTGTCGAAAGCGAATGGTCTTACAGAACATGAACAGGGTCACAACATTTACCTCCACACCGGACGGTTTCCTTGTAGTGCCTAAAACCATCTCTACTAGACCACTGCCAACACTGTAGAGAGGGACCGCCATGTGCCGACTGTAACGGTGCGCCCCACGTGGTCAGGCCAAAGCATCTGGGGACGTCTCTCAGGTTTATTCATTTGTTCAGGGGATGATCGGAGCTCCAGGTGACTAAAAAGTTCAATGCGAACAATCAAACTGTGACTGCACTTTTCAATCTCACATTAAATTTATATTTTTATAATCACTGCCACAGGCTCAGCAACCAATCAGAGTCAGAGAAACACTTTATTACTTTACTGAAGCTGCACTTTCATTGCAAATGTCAATGCTAAGCTTATCAATGCTTATCTCAGTCTATGTAAGAAAAAGCCTCTCTATGTTAGAGTGATTTGAAGTGAGCATTTGTTTTAGTATAAGGGTTCCTGCACAGATCCTAGAATCAAAGTTGGTTCTGGACCACATTTCCATATGAAATGAAAAACAAATAACAACACTACAAACTTCTAATTAGGAAGGATGCTTTGCTTCACTTCTTCCGTATGAAATGGCTTATGTTTTGTCCTTTACACCGCTGCAGTAGTGCCTACATTCTCCGATTGGCCCTCGGTGAATGTGATTGACGGAACAATCGTCCAATCACCAGCTGACTATGCTTCTGAAAGGTTCCAAACACTTTCTATGAGCTCTTTACCAGATGGACTAGTAAAATATTTTCAGCGGTCCATCTGGCATGTCAGTTTACAGAATATGATTCAGGAAATGTGAGGGGATAAACAATCTGTATTTTTGTTGTGAAATCCCCAAAACTACAAACGTTAACCCCCAAAACAATTGAGATTGAAACAGTTTTATCAGGAATGTTTGATCTGTGTTACAGAAATCCAGCCATTATTAGCCAACATTCAACCAGAAGAAAGAGAATATTGGAATCAAACCAGCTAAAGCCTTACGCTGGGTGGTGGTCTAATACATTTGTTCAGCACTGTATGTTTTACTGTGAAGAGAGTTAAGAGGAGGTGAGGGGAAAGAGCTAAACAACACTGTGAGTCACGTGAACGGCTGGATAACTGGCCCTGAAAATCCATTCAAAATAAAAGCATGGTGAAAATATGGTTAATCTCAATACTGAATTGAGGAGGCTTTGACTTGGATGCACAAAGCAGGAGTCTTACTGTCTAACGCTAAAGCCCTGGACATGCTGACAGGCAGGGAGCAGACCTGCACTGAATGAGCCTCGACACACACAGCATCAAACTCTCTGTGTGTCTCAGTGCCGTGATATTTCCGAGTGAATCATAAAGCTTTGTCCTTCTGACTCAGTCAGAGAAAGTCTGGGTTTGCTGAGCTTTCCTTATGGTAAACCCTCCAGATTAGCACTTAAATAAACATGAATATTTATCTATGAACATTTTTGCACTTTGTCATGTCAAGAACATTTAGATGTTATAAGATGCTGATGCAATTATTTCAGTAAATTTGCAAATTGTCTCCTGAAAATTCAGGAAAAATCATTGTTAAAGGAATATGTCAACATTTTTCTTGTTTTCGTGTTATGTCTCACTCCGGAGTCCATGACAAGCAGACTGACACCATTTTTCTGACTGTGCGTGCAGTAACAAGAAAGAGACGGGCAGAGTTGCCCACCGCTAATTAGCTTAGCTCAAACACTAGGAGTCAGTGGGTAGTGTTAGCCTGCCTCTGCCTACAGTCATCAGATAAACTCTTCAGCAACTCTAAACCATCCTGTGTTCGTGTTGTGACTCGTTTTCTACTGTGTTATGTTACATTAACTATTTTTAGATTAAGATTAGCACTTTATGTAATTTTTGAAAGAAATACAAATGAAACTGAACTGTAGGGCGCATGCGCAAACCACCATGGAGTGCTGTGTTTTACGTAACATAAGGCAGTAAAAAGAAAAAAAAGTCACAACAAGCACACAGGACCGTTTAGAGTTGCTGAAGAGTTTATCTGATGACTGTAGGCAGAGGCAGGCTAACACTACCCATTGACTCCCAGTGTTTGAGCTAAGATAATTAGTGGTGGGTGAGCTCCGTCACACACAGTCAAAACAATGGTGTCTATCTGCTTGTCATGAACTTGGGACTGAGGCAAGACATGAAAACAAAAAAGGTTGACATATCCCTTTAAATTTCCAAACCAAAGTCAAAGAAAGTCAGAACAAAGCCTGAGCAGAAAGAGCGTGTTTAGATAAATGAATGTATTAAAGAGAGCACTTTGAGTTTGTGGTGAACGATGTGAGCCTCCATGATCATCCCCAACATCTGAATAAACCTTTGGGTGACTTAAGTTAGAAGGATTATTTTAATTTCTCGACTTTATATTCAACATTTGTCAGAAAGGCGCTGACCAATCATCTTTGTCGACCAAAATATAAAATGTTTACATGAGCTTGAGAAGAAGAAAGAGCAGAAAGTCTTCATCCCATCTGCAGACTGATCAGTCAAGCTCATCAATAACACGTTAGGTTTCCTCCTCTGATGAGAAATCTGCACCAGTCGTCTAAACTTCCTCCTGTAGTTGTAAACATCTGGGCCTCTTTGGTTCAGCTCTAATAGAAAAAAGGTCTACCTCCATTCTCATTGCTTCAGTACTTCACGGGCGCTCGGATCTCTGAGCTGCTGGGCTTCCGTTTTCAGTGTCATCTCTGTGGTGTGTGGACCTGAATCTCTGAGCGTGAATGACCGTCAGTGTGGCGCGGTGATGTCTTCAGTCGTTTGTTCTCATGTCTACTGCAGCTGTGTGAACCTATGCAGATGTCTACACGTCATCTCAGCTGGTTGTTGGGAAGGATCAACCCAAAGAATGATATTTTTTTTATAAGAAGTCAAATAGGTTTGGATGAAATCGATATATTTATATGAAAAAATGCATACATTTTGGAGAAAATCTTTTTTAGACCGACATAAACCTGTACGCTGATGTTTCTGGGCTGCTCTTCATGTTTGTCTGAGTAATGGGGGGATTTCACTGCTGTGCTGGACTTTTTCACTTACTCATCAGTTTCACTGTCGCTGTTTCAGGAGGTAAAGCTGTCATAACATTTAAGAGTACTGCTGAGTTTCATCCAGATATTTCACTGATGGGATGGAAACACGAAATATGTAAGAAGATTAGGGCCACAGAAAGAATTTTTTAGAGATTGAACTTTTTTTAAGCCTGAAAAGAAAGTCAGAATTCTCATAAGAAAGTCTGAATTCTTCATGGTTCGAGTCTCGCCTGAGGCCAATTTGCATTGTCCCTTGTTCCAATGAAGGCAAGAAAAGAGCCCCCAAAACATTACAAAGAAAGCAGAATTTTAATTTAAAGCCAAAACTCTCAGAAGAAAAAGACAGAACTCTGTCAGGATTCTGAGAGTGAAGTTGAAATTCTAAGAAATAATCAAAATTCTTGGATAAAATCAGTTCACAATGCAGAGAAAACCAATATGTTTATATATATATATATATATATATATATATATATATATATATATATATATATATATATATATATATATGTACATACAAGATTAAAGCCAGAATTCTTAGAAAAAGCAAATTTTAAGAAGCAGTCAGAAATTTGTGAAAAAATCAAAATAATGGGATGAAAATCAGAATTCAGATATGATTCTTTTATAAGAATTCTGACTTTTTCTCAAAATTCCACTTTAAAAAAGCTAAATCTCCAAAAGTCTTTTCTGCTTTTTCCAGTGGCCCTAATCCTCTTCCTTAAGGATGTTGATTTTGTTCCATTTCATTCTGATTTTTACCATTTTTAAGGTGTTCACTGCACAGTGTTCCAATAATTTGTAGAGCTTTTAGAAAAAGTTCAGTGTGCAAGGTTGTGAGAAAGACGTAAAGGGCATTAAATGTAAAGTTGTCTGAATATGTTTAGAATTGGAGTTGCCATGGCTGCATTTACGCTGCAGGACAAATTGACCTGAATCTGATTTTTTCACTCACATTTGAATTTCATGCCAGTGTGATCAACACAGATCTTCTCAGATCAGATTTAAGCCACTTTCATCAAGTTTTACACCAGAAACAGGTCTTTCAAAGTTTGAAAAGTCAAGTCTGCCGTTAGCAGATTCTGAACAGGATCTTTAGAGTTAAATGGTGAAGGGCTTTAAAAACTGAAGTTTAATACTCTTTAAATAATGTAACTGAAGCAGTAAATCCTGTTAATATTATAACAGCAGCTCTGAAAGCCTCCTGGGGCCCAGAGTCGTGAAGGGACCCACGAAAAATGAGCAAATACACAACCTCTCCTGAATTTCAGCAGCAATCACCTTTAACCTTTCCATGCTCTTATTAAAATGGTCTGAGCCTTCTCTTGTTTAATTAATGTTGTTGATGGACAAAACAATCAGCATTAGACGATTCATTTATCTCAAAGAAATCCTCTGCCACTGAAAGCTGGTGCTCCAGCTGGTGTTACGCAGAGTGGCAGCATTATTTGGTGTCAGCCCTGGTACCATTTCCAAACTCAGGACCAAGTCCGTGAGACTGGTGAAGTCAAAGAAAGACTAAAGGAAGACAATACCGCAAGAAGACCAGTTTTTCACACTCACTTCACTAAAGAAGTGTAGGCTTTCCTCCAGGGGGAGAGGGGATTTTGGCACATTTCTGGGGGTGCTCCCTACATCTATAGCCGTGTTTCTCATTCCACAAATGCACAATCCTTACATGTTTTACCTTGTTGTAAAGGTGACTGATCAGGCTTTGCAAAGATATAAATACAATACTAATCGGTTTAATTAAAGGGGAGAAATAATCAACGAAAACTGTTTCAGAACTGTTTTGAGGAGTATAGATCGAACTGCAGCACAGTCTGGGATAAAGTTTATGATTCACTAACCATGATACACTGATTATAACTTTTCGTATTGGAAAGTTCAGCAAGTGCTCCTGCCTAATAAAAAGAACATAAAACTGTCCATGCACCCCCACACACAGAAATAATCAGACTTAACAGACTGACCTTTACATTTGAACCCTTTCTGTCAGATGAGTTATAAATCACTGCTGTAAAGAGGAAGCGTAAACACTGAACCACGTCATTTATTTGTACATCGCGTTTCAGTTTATTTTTGTTAGAGGACAGTTATTTGTATCATATTTGTTTTTTTATTCATTTAATGTCTCTGTTAGTTTGTAGATCATGTCTTGTTCCTGAGTGTGTCTTCACTACAGTAGACTGCACTGACTGTTCCTGTTGAGAGCATTTCTGTCCATGTTTCTCTGGTAAATGTCCTCATGGAGCTGCTGTCTGTCCATTGTGTGTCACAGTGACAGACAGACAGACAGACATGCCACTGAGGATGTTTTCTGCATCGCGTCTCCTCTTCTCAGTCGGATGTTGTTTTGGAATTTGTCTCTTGGTTGCTTCATTGTGCTTCATGTGAGTGCTTCCATTCACGACTGACTAGCAGCTCTGTTCCACTGACAGAACGCTTCAGACTATTCAAAATATTTGTCATGCAATTTTCTTAGCATTTGGGGATTTTTTTGTACAAATAAAACAAACTTTACAAGCTGTTTGTCTCCTGTGGCTCCAGTGATTTACCCTCGAACGCTAAGCCAAGTGTTTCTCAGAGATTAGACAGCAACTTAGATCCTGTGCAGGGATGGGAACCAAGAACCAGGTCTGACTCGTTTGAGGCATTGGAATTATTTGAATTTAAGGGATACGCCAACATTTTTTTTGTTTTCGCGTCTTGCCTCACTCCTGAGTCCATGACAAGCAGATAGATAACATTCTTTTGACTGTGCGTCCAGTAACAAGGAAGAGATGGCAAAAGCTTACCCACCGTTGATTAGCTTAGTTCAAACACTGGGAGTCAGTGGGAAGTGTTAGCATGCCTCTGCCTACAGTCATCAGCAACTCTAAACGGGCCTGTGAGCTTGTTGTGACTCGATTTTTTTACTGCGCTCGTGTAGAGAGATGAAAACAATTGTTAAGAAATAAATTAGGAACCAAGTAAAATGAAGGATAAAAATAAGATAAATCAGACCCCCACACACATTATTTATCATTATTATTATTTATTTATGGTTACTTTTTTGCTGATATAATCACTTTTGTTGTTTTTAGTGCAGTTTCACTTTCTATAGTGCTTTTCTACATCCAGACGCTAGATAGCACATCGCGTTGGTGGTATAGAGAGGTTTTTCGCACACTTAGGAAGAATAACCCTTCCTGCGGTGAAGATAACGTCAGCTCAACGTGTGTGCCTCTTCTCTTCTCTGTAACAGGTTAGTTAAAGCACTCCTAAATGTTTGTAGAATGCAGTTATTTACGGAAGAAAACACAACTTCTTAGTCTGTTCAAAAAGTTGGTCCTCCATTTCCGACGTCCATCTGACTTTATGCTTCGCTTTTACTCTCGTTGCCATGGATAGGTTTGCTTCCTGCTACAGCCAGCTTCGTACCTGCTTCATGAGACAAAACAGAGGATGTGCTCGGCTGTCTTTTGTGCACTCCACACACCAGGATCATCAGGTACAATGCTCTCTTGGACCAGCAGATAATCAGGCCTTTGCTCAGGCTGAAAATCATGTAGTGTGTACCCGTTTTAAGCTGGGGACACACTACACAACTTCCAGTCTTTACAGATTTTGCTAAACTTATAGTTCAAGCTAACAGACTGGTTCAGCAGATTTTTGTGTGACTGGAACCCTTGGGATCGCACACTGAACAACTCATCCTTAACAGGGATCACAGGCGTCATGATTGAATGCATCAAACTCTCCCCAGGGTTTGTTTTGATATCCTTACCATCATTTTCTGATGCTATTTCCTGTGTTTCACCCTCTCTTTTCTCATTGGCTGTTTGCAACACATAATCCCAGTAATCAGTCCACACTACCTGACTGTGTTCAGATTACAGTCAGGTATTTCCAGAAAGCTCACGATATGTATCCTGATACTGAGGCCACGATGCGATATGTATCTCATAAATTGTAAGTTATGGACATTTATTACCTGTTAACAGAATTCCTGAATACCAGTAATGAAAATACCAACAAAAATCCAATATATTGCATTCCTTTATATTATTATCATCACTGTTGTTATGTCACGGGGACTGTCCAAACACTGAAGTCTGGTGGATGTTCAATGATAAATACTTAAATTAAATAATGACTCTCTAGAGAGTTAAACCTCCCCTAGTGTTAATTTTGTTGACTAATTATTTTCGTCATAGTTTTCGTCAACAACTTTTTTCCCTTTACGAAAACTAGACAGTAACTAATTAAATAAGTGCACGTGGACAAAAACTAAAACTAAATTAACTGACAGTTTCATCCACAAATAAAAACTAGACTAAAATGTTTGACAGGGACTTAATCCAATCAGACCTCATTTGGTCGAAAGTAGGGACAAGTTAGGAATATATCCAATCACAGCTACTTTGGCTTTGTGAAAGGTTGGATGAGTTAAGAGGGACATCCAATCACAACTGCCTTAGCTTCATGGTGGTGGGATAAGTTGGGAAGCGATCCAATCAGAGCTGCTCTCTTTATGAATTGATATATTCATGTAGAGCAGGTTCACTGTTTGTTGTCAATTCTGGTATTGTAACTGAGATGCTCTGCCAGGTAGCCTAAATAAAGGTGACTGCATTTCACACAAAAGTTAAATTTGTCTCTGTTAATATATACATTTAAACTTTACTAGCATTCAATAAAGAGTTATTAGATGTTTCATTTTATCCAAGTGTAAAACATGACTTCAGAAATTCAAGGAAACATAAAAAAAAGCCTTACACTTTACACTTCATATTTTAGCTGACTAAATTTACAGTAGATTTCATCGACTAAAATGTTGTGAAATTTCATCAACTAAAACTAGACTAAAATTAAAACAATTTAGATGACTAAATTATGACTAAAACTAGAAGATATTTTAGGCAGAAGACTATAATTATGATCTATTTAAAAGTGCTGTCAAAATTAACACTGCTCCCTTACAATTAGCCAAATTTGATGGTCCTTTTTTTAATTTATTTATTTGGATGTTTTTTAGTTACAACCAAAGCAGCAACTACCCAATGTAACTGTCCCATGTCCTGCAAAATAAGTTTTCTTTGCCTTTAAAGAGGCTTAGGGAGCAGAAGAACATGACACCTTTAACTAAACTCTCACTTCACATTTAAAGGTGCTATCCCTCTTTAGAGAAAATGTCCCTTAAAATGCTGTTTTTGCTTCCTGTGTTTTATGATGTCATAGCTATACAGCCCCCACCTACAGGTGTGATTTCCTCTTGTCACAGGCAGATGCCATGACTGTTTTGAATATGTGCTCTGCGGCCTCCTCCCCCCTTTCATCAGACATGGTTTAGGTAGCCAATCAGCACCAAGCTAACTTAACAGCTTTCTTTAGTCTCCCCTTCCCCCCAGATCTGAGCATTTCCCAAGGGGAGGGGAAAAGAGCCGCATCTGATCCTCTAAAGTAGTGGTTCTCAACCTCTTTGGAGTTCTGGACCCCCAACAAATTTTTGATCTACCCTGAGGACAGGGGGGCAGGGGTTGGGGGGGGGGGGGGGTCCATGATCTTCTCCTACTTATTCTTCTTTTTCTTTGTTTAACTGTGCTTATAATCTTATTATTTGCTGTAACACTAGCTTAATTTTAAGTGCTAACCTGAACCTTGCAAGTTAATGAGTTTTCCAACAACACCTTCCTGCAGATGATTCACAATAAAATCATTATTAAGAAATGACTGGTGTATGCCCACTGAAAGAGTAGGGGGCTCATATTTTGAAAAGGATGCAGATCGTGTTAACTTAAAGAAATTACTTGCGAAACAGATGTAATCAGAGAAAAAAGGTCCTCTTACCCTCTGTGGTTTAGGTAGATAAAGGTGTCAGCTACATTTGAGTAAAATAATCCTATTTTTACCTCCGCCAAGGAGGTTATGTTTTTGGGAGGGTTTGTTTGTCCGTCTGTTAGTTAGTTAGCAACATTACTCAAAAAGTTATGGACGGATATTGATGAAATTTTCAGGGAATGTCCGGATTGGGATAAGGAACAAATGATTAGATTTTGGAAGCGATCTGGATCTCCGTCTGGATCCAGGAATTTTTTAAAGGATTCTTTAACATTGGGAGATAGGGCCATTTTCGACATTTGTGCATATAACTCCACAAATAATGGTCAGGGCACTCGGGGAAAAAAATACAGGACAAGTTTTCTAACATGCTCTTCAGTATGTCAAAGACTGATCCGGATAAAGGAATAATTCTGGATACTATGATCCAGAATATGAAAAAATAGGGGACCTTTGGAATTTTCATCATAGGAAGAAAACAAATGAAGCTATAAACACGCAACAAACACCATTAAATAGCCAAGAAACTGTGGAATCTGGAATATGCCAACGGATTTGCTGTATCTTCAAAATCTAGGGAGCTAGATCCAGAGGAAAACCGCCATTAAGGAAAATTTGATTTTCGTGAATAACTGCTGAACTAATGTTGATATCATTATAAATTCAGTTGTCAATGGTATGTTTTCATGTGGGACTAATATTTATGGAGCAAATGACAAATAGGGGGAACTGTGGCGCTTGGCAGAGGTCTGCACTCTCCGAGTGCTTTCTAGTTATACATGTCATAGGATTTTTTTAAAAATATATTTTATTTTTAAGGACCCCTGCAATTACACCACGGACACCTGGTTGAGAAACACTGCTCTAAAGAGACCAACTTATTTCTTTGATTTAACTCAACAGACACCCAAGACAAGATGTAACGATTAAACACACCAGGATACAGGATCTTTACCTCAGCCAAGGACGGTATGTTTTTGACGGTTTATGTTTGTTAGCAATATTACACAAAAATTACTGGACAGATTTTGCTGCAATTTTCAGGAGATGTTGGTAATGGCCCGACTTAAAAGTGATTGGATTTTGGTGGTGATCCAGATAACCACTATTAGTGAATGATTGTTTTTGCTCAATAACTGTCTAATAATGACATCAACATGATTCTGAGTGCTAGGTGTGGGTTTCCAGGGTCAAAGAATCATATT
Organism: Cetoscarus ocellatus; assembly: GCA_037902135.1. Lineage (NCBI taxonomy): Eukaryota > Metazoa > Chordata > Actinopteri > Labriformes > Labridae > Cetoscarus > Cetoscarus ocellatus. The sequence goes on from JBAMNC010000440.1 coordinate 885,358, forward strand.
ATGATGGTAACTTTATCATGGAACTAACAGCAATATGTGAGCTTTCTATTTCAACTCTGGTCTAAAATGTTCGACACCTATCAAGTTAAAGTAAGACTTCATTAAGTGTTCATAAGAAGCACAGACCTACAGAAGGTTCCAAAAAACAGCGCAGACGTCCTCCCATAGAAGTTTATTCACAGAAATCAAAGACACAGGTTTAAAACGAAATTAAGACCAAGCTCCAAAGCACTGACACATGAGATAGGTCATTATGTGTCAAATATTTATTCCTTTAAAACGTTTATTACTGATTAAATTCATGTAGGGAAATGAATAGTACATCTCTTTTTCTCCAGTGTACAGCAAACCACTGACAGGTGTGTCTCAATAGCACAGAGGCATGTCCAACACATGCACTGATCCGTGTGCTACTTCTGTGTGTATGTTCTATATTGAATATAAACACACAAATATATTTATATATACATACACATATTGAAAGAAATCATAATGTGTGAGGTCTAATACCATTTTAGGCCCTGGAGGTCTTCATCAGGACCTAGGGCTGGTCACCAGAGTCCAGAGAGTGAAGATTAAAGGTCTCCAACAGATCTGAAGCCAACACTTGAACAGCTCTCTCCATTAATTACTCTCTCAAATCAACAGAATGAAATCAATGTCAGTATCCACATATGGAGAGGACATGGAGCTCGGCCTGACCTCGGGCTGTTCTTCTCCTCGGTTGTTCTTAAATTAAAAGTCCCACCAGCGTCACACTCTCATCACAGAGGCTACAAAGACCATGCAGATCACATGTAAGAAGGTTTAAGACAGAGAAGTCACAGGTTACATGGCATCAGATTTCACATAATTTATCTTTTTTGTCCGTCAAACGCATGCAAAGCATTAAGTTTTCTTTATCCTGTAAGACCTGCTGATGTAATAAAAGCCCACAGTCTTTAAAAAATGACACATATCTGCAGCTTTGAGTGGACTGATTACAAAAATATGATAAACTCACAACAAATGTAACAGCAGCTGTATGACGCTGGATACTCCTAAAAATGAACAATCTGATCATTTTCCAGACAAAAATGACAATTTTGAGACTACTATGTCACATTTAGATCAGTGGTTCTCAAATTGTGTGGCAGGGAATTTGTGCAACCATGTATTATTATCACAACGATACAGCAGCGGATGACTAGGATTTTTATTTACTCTTCAGCTTTTCATTTGCTTTAACTTCTGCATAAAAATGCTAATTCAGTAACTTGAAAAGTCCCTATAAACCATAAAATTCTGCAGTTTAGAGTATGCAGGTTAAAATAGTTATTGAAATAAACCCACTTTCTCAGTTTTCAAGTTTGAGGATATCAGTATTTAATTATCAGGCTCATCAACTTCAACCAAAATGCCAAACCTTTTAACTGTCAGCTTAAAAACACACCTTTTAAAAAAGAAATATATATTAAAACCTGTGATGGAATCAAAGTTAAATTTCCCCCTAAACAACCTGACATATGGTTACAATATGATGTGTTCAAGGTCAGCTTAGAAAAGTGAAAGTGAGTTTGATTTAGACAAATTTTTCAAAATGATGCCTTTAAAAAAAGCAAGAGAAAGAAAATTCCATTTTCCGTGACGTTCAGCATATCAAATTTGAAATATTTCATGAATAATTAGGTTGTTTGTCAATTTTTATAAGGCTGATAGATAAAAATAAACATGTACAGAACAATCAGATTCTGTACTTTTTGAAGGGTATGATGATGGTGTGCCTGGAGGATTTGGCTTCATCTCTGTGTGCATCAGGCAAAAAAAATCTTGTAATCAACTGAATAAGAGAAACCAAAGTCTAAATTCATTAATTGAAATCGGTATAACCTCAAAATGTTGAGATTTTAAGGCATGAAAATATCCAAATGTATGACAGAAAATCAAACCACATCTTTGCCTCATATCATGTCTGCAGTTGGGAGCCTGATTGTATTTTGATTTTATCTGGACTGAGTAATGAAGCAGAGCCTGTGGTCCAAGCCCAGATTCAACACATCTGGATAAGATGATTTCGATTGTCTATTAAGAAGTTTGGTGCAATGAGAAGACCAAATGTTCAATTAGTTAAAGTTGTTTTATGGTCTTTAAAAACTGTAAAAATTTCTTCTTTTATTTCATGTGAATTTACAATTCAAAAAGTTATATGATTGGTATCTCATAAATTCAAAACTGATCTTTTATTATACTTTGGTTATAAACAGCTGTGCTGATACACTCTCGTAAAGCTGTCACACCCACGTTATACCAAATTTACCACATGTGCTTGTGAGGTCTCCTCCAGCTGTTTACCAAATTTGAGCTGAATTGGTTAAACTCGCAAAGTAGAGCTAATCCATGAGGGACACCTGGGCCTTAAAGTCCCAAGAGACATCACTGTGGATCTTTTGTTAACCCACTGAAGCTGGACATATTTCATACATGTAGCTGAATGTAATCTCTGAGACAGGGGTGTCCAGACTCTATTTGCCTGAGGGCCACATACAGATGGAATATCAGGGCGACCATTTCGATTTAAATCACTTTTGTGCAATAAAATAAGTTGAACTTATGGGTGCTGGAAGTCAAGTGGGTTACATCTATTGACTGTAGAAAGAACTGTTTCTGAACCAGAAATCCTCAATCAAATAAAAATGGAGTGCCATAAAAAAACCAGCCCTCCTCCAGTGAGAGCACAAAGATGTGTAACGTATTCAGACTGAAGCTGGTTTTTGAACCATGTAGTCAAGACGTGTATTAAGACCGTTAAAACTGTCCATTCCTCCATTCCCACACCATCATGTAACCTCCAGGATTCCTGCAGCCAACCCCAAGTGGACACTCGAGGAACTACAGTTTCTGGCACTTCCACACAGGCTTCTTTTTTTAGCCTTGGTTACGTTAGTCACTTACCACTATCATTACAGCAAAAAACAATATCTTTGAAAATGGTGAAACCAATCCAATAAATGATCAATAAACTGAATATGCTATAAGACAGAAGACAGCTGATGTCACAGCTTTATATTACAGGATTGCCAAGGTAAAAAGACTATCATTGTAAAGACTTTTTTGTAGCCCTGGCTATCACATTTCATTTAGAGAAGAGTGGGAATGGTTCAAAAAGGCTACGCTGAGTTAGCATTTTAGCACTTCAGCTTTCCAAGGCCAAAAGTCTGTGTGATTTTATGATGCATACCAGATTTGAACAGTTCATTTTGCAGCTCAGAATTACTCTAAGATTGTCCAGTTTTTAAATTTTGATCCTTGTTTTAAAACAAATGGTTGCTTGTGAACTGCTATCAAGGACTGCAAAAATTGCCGGAGACCCGAATGTAACCATTTCTGAACACTTTTTTTTTGACAAAAAGACTCCACAGCCATGAGCACCAACTTCATCAGGTCAATCAATAAGGAGTGAATTCTCAAACAGGAGATCACAACGTTGACAGTCTGGTAGCTGCTTTAAAGTCGAGCCGCCGTGTCATAGCTCCATAACAGTTTGGAAAAAGCTTTTTACACCCTTGCCCACTTCATTTAAGCTTAAAGAAACACAAAAGTTTAGTTTGTTTGTGAAGATTATCAAGATGAAGAGAACAACAAAGATAACAATGATAAATCCCAAAGGCTTTCAGTCAAGAGATCCAGTGCGATGCTAACTTCCAGGCTAGCTTACAAAACTGCATCATCCCTGCACCATTATTTTGTTTGTTGAATCAACTGCAGTTACATTTGTCATATATTTCTAAAGTTTGTAGCACTAAAAGCTGCAGATCTGTATTTTATGGGGGACTGTTATGAATGTTGGTGGGTCTGACAGACCCCTTCACAAAGTGATACATGCTAAAACAAGGGTCAGTGCTACAGTCTGCCATGAACCTGCGGCCTTCTGAGAATCTCTGTGTATCATCTGATGAACCAGATGAGTCTGTTGCTGTGACTGATCAGTCCGTTGCCATGAGATGTGGTGATGCATGGGAGTCAACGGAGACAAAAAAAAAAGAGGCAGAACAAGTACAGGAGATTGGGAGGAGAAGGACAGCCCAGAGCACTTCCTGAGGACTCATCAGGGTCCATAAGACCCCGAATCTTTCTGCATCTGGGTAAACCAGGGGCTACTATGGCAACAGTCCCATGAGATTCACCACTGAGCTCTTTATGTTCTTTATGCTGTTGGCAGTGTCATTAAAAAAAGATGGAGGACAATGTTTAAAAACACAATAAGACTGCAGTGAACAGAGCTTTCAGAGCCTGACCTCCAAGAGCTCCAGGAGTGGTTTGACCGCTCTGCTGCACTTCAAAAAATAAAAAGACAGAAAAGAGAAACAGAATCCGTTAATGTGGCTCAACGCTAATGAATGTTAGAGGGAAGAGGTGCAAAGCTTGGCAAAATATGGACAAAGAAAAACAGAAGATGAAAGGTCAGATCTGTCCGTTGCATCAGTTATTAAAGGTTTACCTCCAATCATCCTCATCTTCAACATCATAATCAGCCAGATTTTTCCCCATCAGGTGAAGGAAAAGAAAATATAGTAGTTCATGATGTCTCAGTGAAGGCTGTGAGGAAACAGGTGTCTGAAATGTTGAAGCAGTGGAGAGGCGCTAAACCTCCTTTATCGCTCAGACGACTGTTGTAGAAGCTTCTCTCTGCAAACCAAACATGCCCCCACCCCTGTCCAAAACACAACTAAGAACAAAAACAGAAAATCCAGACAAGGTGAGCCCTCCTTCTCCTCAGGTGCAGAGTCTGACGTGACTCTTCATGTCCCTTGTGCAGTGGCATGAGAAGGAGAGATGAGATTCTGATACGTTTTGTGGATGCTAATCGGACCTTCGTGGCAGTCGGTTGTCAGCTTGCAGATCCGTGAAGGACTTCAGGTCATCGTGTCCGTCTGCTGAATTCCAAATAAACTTGACCCGAGGTCAAATAAAATCTGTACATTTTTAAGTCTTCATGATTAGTTTGTCCAAAAGGGACATTTTTTCCATTTATTTTTTTTATCTTTCATTGTATATTTATTAAATCTTTATCTGCTCTTTAATTTAGATGCTCTGAGTCCCGTCTTGTGTGTATGCTTGTGTAAAGAATATATGCCGCTGGCCTTTTGAAGGTGGCTTGGAGGTCGCTAGCAGCACTTTTTCTTTCGTTTACTGTTCCGGGTGAGTTTAACCACGTCGTTCTGTTGCTGCTGCTGCTGCTTGGCAAGCACCTCTTTCTTGGCTCTTAGCACTAGCTCTGTGATGCAGTTGAACATCTGCAGAAAAAAAAAAAAAAACACATAAAAAAGTGAGAGCTGAGGGCACAGTTTCAGCAAGAAAACATAATCAGCCACAACATACACACAGTCGAAGGCATCATATTGCTACTGAAGGTACATTGTTAAAGCAGAGTGTAGACTAAGCAGACTTAGAAAAAAGGGCATTTCCATTTTATGGTTTTCACTAAACTTACCTGACTTGTAGTTTTTAAAATGATGTTTCTGGGTGTTGTTGGTAATTGGCTTTATGGAAAGCTGTTCGGGCATAAAACTGATATTGGTGATATCAACCATAGTTAACCTCTACTAGTACTCAAATTTGGAGTATAAGTACTCAATTTTGGTCAATAAGTGTGCGAATAGACTTTACTACTGGAGCAAAAAGTGTCACAAGTACTACTAGTAATTGAAAAATGTTTGTTAGTACTAGTAGTAGACTGTTTTGGGTCTACTAGTAAGCCTTATATGCTAATAAGGAGGCGGGAAAATGCAAATCCTGGCTTCCCATTGGCATTTGAAAATATTACAACCAATCAGGGTGCTGAGTTTGGTCAGAATCCCTCCTACTTTATTTGCATTAAGTCTACTAGTACTTCTAGAGGATCTTTGGCCTTTTCTAGTTTCACATTCTGATTGGTTCTAGGATTTTCAAAAGTCAATGGGATGCCTGAATTTCCTTTTTCCCGCCCATCTTATTTGCATATAAGGCTTACTAGTGAGCATTTTTACCCCACTAGTACTACCAGTTGACCCAAAATAGTCGACTAGTAGTACTAGTGAACATTTTTCGATCTACTAGTAGTACTAGTGACACTTTTGCTTCACTAGCAAAGTCTACTCATGCACTAGTAAACCAAATTTGAGTACTAATAGAGCTGAACTTCAGTTGATATCACCAACATCAATTTTATGCCCAAACGGCTCTCCATAGCTCTCAATTTGCAAGGTACAGTTTTAACTTGCACTTGAAAACTGTGTTAACAGACAAAGGTTTTTTGAAAATTTTCTGTGACAAGACAAATTAGCAAAGCTGTGCTGAATTTGCAATAATAGTTCCATCCATCAATTATCTATACCGCTTCTCCCTTTCAGGGTCATGGGGGACTGGAGCCTATCGACATTGGGTGAGAGGCAGAGTACACCCCTGGTTGCCAGCCAATCACAGGGCCACATAGCCACATTAATAGTTGCAACCGAAATACTGATGTCCTCGAGACACTGGCTATTAGATCTAGCTGCACCCACAACACCTCAGCACTTGTCTGTCTTTTTGGGTCTTAAATTGAGTCATCAGCTCAATCAGACTATGGTCAAAGTGTGCTTGTTAAACAATACATCTTCACATCCTTTAAAAGCTTGTAAATGGCAGAATGAGGGTGGAAAAGCTATTGAAGAGCAGCTGCTAGCATCGCTGCTCATATCGCTGTTGCAGGAAGCTTTGCTGCACAAAGCATGCGGTTTCTCCTAAGGAAAGGCTGGACTGATGTAAATAAACCGCTGTTAACTGGAGAGAAATAATATATGGGCTGGATTTTAAATAAGGGCTGGATATATGGGCTGGATTTTAAATAAGAGGAGGTCAGCTCTGATTGCAGCCTAATGCTCAACACAGATGTTAATGGATGGTATACATGACCCCCCAGTGTGTGCTCTAAAAGCTTTTTCTACAGTATGATCTATATCACAGCTTCCTAAGCCTTTCTGCCCGCAACCCCCAAAATAGCAGAGCCAGGGGCTTGGTGACCCCCACATTGACCTGCAGACCCCTTCATTATTACAGGTTATTTTATGTATGTATATCGAAAAAAAAAAGAGTGAAAAAATACCATTTGAGACCATATCAGGTTTTCCATTGTTATTTGAAAAGTATGTTATGATCCCTGGTTTGAGAACCACTGGTCTGTATCATAAACAAAAAATCTATACAGCTGAACTCTAACCCCTGGTACAAAGTCAAGCAGTAATACTTGCCCTTCCTGAGCAAGTATTACAGAGTAATCAGACGAACATTCACCTACACACGGATACATCAGTCTGCAAACAAACAAAAACGAGTTACCTCTTCGACATTGATGTTCTCTTTTGCACTCGTCTCAAACAGGTTGATTCCCATCTGTTCAGCGAACTTCTGTGCGTCAGTCGTCTCAACCACTTTGGAGTTAGGGTCGTCATTTTTGTTTCCCACTGGAACAAGAGGGCGAGTCAATGAAAAAGACTTCTGAGACAAGTCAAAGCCACTAGGCCCCCCCAAACACACAAACAAATAAATAATAAATCAATCTAAAGAAGGTTACATAACAAAAGAGTATCTGGGTTGTTTCTGTAGCAGACGTTTGCAGACTCACCTAATATTCGGCACACGTCGTCACAGTTTTGGTTGATTTCATGAAGCCATCGTTTCACATTGACGAAGGACTCGGCACTCGTGACGTCGTATACCACTATGACCCCATGCGTTCCCCTGTAATATCTAAAGAAGAGACAAAGCCATTAGAAAAGTCACGTCTTTTCCCTGGTCCAGGGTTTTAGAAACTGTATGGACTCAGTCACACAGAGACAGTTTAGTCTACTTTCTCAGCCATCTCTCTTCTTGACGTTTCTTTTTTTGTTTCTTGAATTTGTAGGTCTTAACATGAAATACTTTTGTAGCTGTGAAACCTGGCAGACACTCCAAGCAGAGGAGCCAGTCCCTTTGGATTAGAACAATGAAGGAAAGAAATGTTTCTGCCTGAGTTAAAAAAAAAAAAAACTGGTTAAAAGTTTCTGTTTTGCCTTTTCTAGCCATTAGCTGCCCTCCACACCAACAACAGAACTCTTTCTGTCCTGCTGCTTTCAAAGTTAAATAAATGTATTACACAAGCAGGGGTAAATACAAACTTTATGGCAAAGAAGTATGGCCAAGTGGTTTTAACAGCGGAGCCAGTGTGGGGTCAAACTTTTCTTACTGACTTTTCTTACTCAAAATTCTTTAATTCAGAGCATTTAAATGAAAAAAAACCACCCTTCCCAAACAGGGGGAGTGTAAAATGGCTTAATATTGCCAGCCAAGACATTGCACAAGTGATTGTATGTCTTAATTTATACCAAAATATTAAACATGAACAAAAAGTTAATGTCAAAGTTTATAGTTATCCTATATCTTCAAAATGATGCGAGGTTTATTTGTCTGGTCCTTCATTTGTTTCACCCTTTGTGATATTACATAACAAAAAACCTAAAACAATCACTAAATCCGATGCAATGAAACAACTCAACACTTACCCATCATCATGAAATATAAACTAAATTAGACTAAAAAACAGGAGGCACGAACCTCTGCAAAAGCATTTATTATTCAAGTAATTGGCGAAAATGTCAAAACTGTCCTATCTCACAATATCAATGAATTCTTTAGATATTCCCTGATCCAGATCCAGATTCAGATCAACATCTGAGCACTTCTGAGCCATAGCCAAAAATCCCAGAAATTAAATCAGAATCCACTGATATGCTTTTTGAGTTATCTTGTCAACACACAGACAATCAGAGGTGTGTATTTAGAAGATTCTGGAGACAGGATAAATATCACAACACATTTAGTGTTGTGATATCTTAGTGGTTCTAAAAGGTGCAGCTTGAAGCAAGTCTCTGTATCGTGAAAATGAGTACAACCATGAGATATGACTAAGAGTAACTCTTTTTGGTGCATTTATTTTCTCATACTGTTGCAAATTCTATAACTTTTAACAATCTCTACAAAACCTACAAAGGCACAACAATAACAATAATAGTAATAACAATAATAATAACAATGTTATTTTTATAGCACTTGGAACATTCAGATGGCAAAGCACAAGAGCTTTAGCACAAAAGGAAGTAACCAACAAAAAGCACAATTTGAGTCAAAGACGCCTCACAAATGAACACAAATGACAGAGTAAACCAAACACAACAAGAACCAAGAGGAGAGACAATTGATTCTCATGGGAGGGAAACAATTTTGAGGAACCTGAAGGAAAAGCTAAGACCCCAAAGTGGGCACAACAGTCAAGACCCAGGTGCCCAACACTGGCCTAAAAGTAGAAAGGGCCCCCAACCCACAGGCCTAGAAACACCAGAGAGGAGCAGTGGCTCAAGTGTGTGACAGCAGCCCAAAGAATCTCTGGAGCAGTCCCCAGTGGCAAACAAGGGGCCCCCATATTTTCCAAAACCATACCAAGCGGCCCAACCCAGACTACCCATGCCCACTCCCAAGGGTCAAGATTTATGCTGTAAATTCAAATGTCCATATTAGCAAAATCTGTCAATTAGTTTGTAAAATTTCTGTTTATTTTGAGGTTAGCTGCTTGTATATTGCAGTTTGTGTATGGTCATGAAGGGCAGGATATATCAATTTATTCAATTGTTTTAGCATCCAACAGTTTAAAGTACTCAAAATATTATATGCATGTACAAACTTTACAGTCTGTCCCAGTGACAGAAATAATAACAGGAAATGTAACAGACACAGAGCCAAGTGACTGAATGTCTGCTGCAAACTAGAGGCCAGAGGCTGAAATACAATTCACAACAAATGTGCTGAATTTCTGTTAATTAATAACTTAGCAAATATCTATACTGGGCTGTAAGATATTAATGCAGCATTGCCTGCTAAAAAATATCACAATGCATTGTTAATCTGTTTTCTTACATCCCAACTAAAAATTCAATTACTAATAAATTGAGAGGGAAAACAAAAGTTACAGAAAGATTACAAAAAAAGGAAATTTAATACCATTTGCTTCGTATGTGTGCCTTAAAATGAGCAAACAACAGTGAACTACATCAAGACAGAGTGTGTGAGAGCATCACTGAAATAGGACAGGAAGTGAGAATAGCACCTGTCCCCCACACAAACCACAGGACTAGATCTGACCGTCAGCTCAACAGTCAAACAGTGAAAGTGAACTTTTCGACAGAGCGCTGGGCCTTATGGAGAGAGCATCCCCAGCGTGGCGGCATTTGCCAAACGGACACAAAGAGCCTTTTGTCGGGCTCACTGTGTGTGTGTGTGTCAGTGCTCTGCATCCTGTGACAATGTGGGGATTTGGTGTTGACTGAACGTGTCCCCGACAGGCATGGGACTATGCACACCACCGTTAGCCTCCACAAAATGACTGCAATTCACAATCTTATCCCTGTGATTATCAACACAGGCTCAAACGCTAAATTCAAAATGGCCCTTCAGTGTTACACAGCCAGTTATGATCAGTTTTCATTTTTCAACAAACACAAACACATTTTTTAATTTGTTAAAGCAACTTGAAAGTGAATTCACATTGATCAACTCCTCTTGAGTTTTCTTCATCTTCTTTATGTAGCTTCTACCCAAAAGTCCCAAACTTTCAAAAGCGCTGTCAGCAGACTCATAAAGCTGTTATGAAATGTCCGTTCTGGTTCTTGCTACAAACCAGTGTTCATTTTGACAGCACTTTTTAAATTTAGTTTTAGTTAAAGTCTTTTGCCTAAAATATATTTTAGTTTTAGTCATATTTTAGTCATCTAAATTGTTTTAATTTTAGTCAAGTTTTAGTTGATGAAATTCCACAACATTTTAGTCGATGAAATCTACTGTAAATTTAGTCGACTAAAATATGAAGTGTAATGGGTAAGGCATTTTTTATGTTTCCTTGAATTTCTGAAGTCATGTTTTACACTTGGATAAAATGAAACGTCTAATAACCCTTTATTGAACGCTAGTAAAGTTTGAATGTATAAATGAACAGAAACAAATTTAACTTTTGTGTGAAATGCAGTCACCTTTATTTAGGCTACCTGGCAGAGCATCTCAGTTACAATACCAGAACTGACAACAAACAGTGAACCTGCTCTACATGAATATATCAATTCATAAAGAGAGGAGCTCTGATTGGATCGCTCCACAACTTATCCCACCACCATGAAGCTAAGGCAGTTGTGATTGGATGTCCCTCTTAACTCATCCAACCTTTCCACACAACCAAAGTATCTGTGATTGGATATATTCCTTACTTGTCCCTACTTTACAAATGACAAAATTAGGTCTGATTGGATTAAGTCTCTGTCAAACATTTTCACCTAGTTTTTATTTGTTGATGAAAATGTCAGTTCATTTAGTTGTAGTTTTTGTCCATGTGAACTTGTTTTTATTAGTTACTATCTAGTTTTTGTCAGGGGAAAAAAAGGTTTCTGACAAAAACTATGACGAAAATAAATAGTCAACAAAATTAACACGACTGCAAACCACCCCAAGATGCTTCGTAACAGCTTTCCCTCATTAGGTGACATTTTTCCATCAAACAGACGGGCTGGTTAGCTGTTTCACAAACACAGCTTTTATATTGAATACAGTGCTCAATTGAAAAATTAATAAATAAGCAGAGGTGGGCAAAGACAAGAGCTCATCCCTACATGCCATTGTTTTTATACTTTTCAATCAAGAGCCTTCTGCCCATGAACTTACATTTGAGACATCAGGTTGTAATGAGTGAGGCTGCTCCATTTCAAAGTCAAGGGTTGAAACCATTTGTTTTCCTGATAACATTTAGGTCAAACTGTAAGCGCTGTTGAAGTCCTTTATCAGCGTTTTTTTTTTTGGGACCTTGGACTGATCAATTAATTTCACGAGTTCATCTGGGCAACCAGGAGGTTTGCACAATTTCAGTTTTCTCTATGAAAAGCTTAAGGGATATTTCACTGTTCTTAGGTCATTGCAGATAAAAAAAAAGAAAGTCTATAAAAGTCTGTGACGAACTAAAAGTTATGAAATTTGCATGTATTGATCTCACCTGACTCACCAGATGGACCATTCAACATATTTCACTAGTCTATCTGGGCGACAGCCCATGGGAAGTGTTTGGGAATGGGAAGAGCCCTTACATCCAGCAGGCGATTGGATGATCATTCTGTCAATCACATTCATTATGGGCCAATCTGATGATGTAGTAGACGGGAGCTACTGCCGCAGTGTAAAAGACAAAAGGTGAGCAACTTTGTGTGCCAACTCCTGCCAAAACATGTCAGAAGTGGAGCGAAAATATTCTTTATATCGAGAAATGTTTTTAATGTTGTATTTTGTTTTTCATTTGATAAAGCAATGTCGTCCAGATCTGATGAAACTGTTGCTGAATCTGTTAGCATCTATGCTAATCTCTGTATGAGCACTCACTTCCTGCTGTTGTCTCGCTCGTAGCTCCCGACTCTTCCTGCTCTAAAGGACTGGACCGTGCCTCTTTGGGCTGAGCCCAATCGTTATAGACTAGAGCTTGGCAAGATGGATCTATCTGATTACAGTCAATGAATCAGGTGGATCCAAGTGCACTGCAAGGTTAGCCTCCTGCGCCCTTTACTGTGTTTTACTCATCTCCTCTCTGTGATAGAGTACTTCTACACACAAGACCTGCAAGTATTTCCTTCTATTATTATCTTGTCTGTTGTTTAACTCCATTGGCATTTGGTAGCAAGCCTCAGGAGCTACTGACCAATCACCACAAAGAAGACCAATTAAAGCTAGAAGGGTTTCGAACATTAGTGATAGCGGACATACCCTGGCAGTCATTAAAAGTGAATAAATGAACCTGAGTCATGGAGAAGTTTGGGCTCTTTAATAAGGCTGTGCCGTCATTGTGCCTCAAGATGTTCTCATTGGCTCTGCAAGGACGTGGAAATGCTGTCAATTAGTAGTCCAACGAGGCTTTGGGACAGTGACTGTGGGACAGCACAACTTTCATAAACACACAAAGGCAGACTCGCACAAAGCGCCGTGCTCCTGTCTTCTCTACTTCATGTCTCTTAAACGACCTCTGCAGACTAAGGGTTTAACAGCACACTAAAGTTTCAGGTTTTCGTCTGAGTCATGGTTTGGTACACGCTCTGTGTACTTTTCAGAACTTTCTCTCTCTCTCACACACAAAAATAAACATATTCACAGACTTTCTCTCACACACCATTCATCCAACAAATACACATAAAAAGCCACTGGGCACTTCATTAGGTATATTTTGTTTGTACCAGCTTGGACCCCCTTTTTGCCTTCAGAACTGCCAAAATTCTTCGTGGCATGGATTCAACAAAGAGCTGGAGACATTCCTCAGAGATTATGGTCCAAGCTGACATGATAGCTTCACGGACTCTTTGTTTTTGGCTGGGAAACCCAAAGCGAGGGCCCTATGAAATATGTATACTTTTTTCCCAAATTCCGTTTTGTTAAGTTTTAATTTTTTGAGAATTTGGTTTTTAGTATTTTTTTACGCATTGATACTTAATTCCACTTTTAATGTCCAATTCCGTGATTTCGTCCGCAATTCTGTGATCGCAGGTTTTATAGGGCCCTACAGAGCTTTTCTGACTGGAGGATGGAAAGTGGAGAGCGGTTTGTTTTGGCATGTCTGAGCATGTGTAGTCCCTCCTGCTGAAGAGTCTGTAGACACCAAATCAAAGTATGGTTCTGCAGCCAGCACATGACACTTCAGTCACTCCTCCATTGGCCAATTCCAATTTCCCATTTTTTGTTTATTTTCAAGGCTAAAGCAAATGATGCAGTGTGTGTTTTTTGATGCTGTAAGATTTTTACCTTTCAGAGTTGTTAGCAGTTGGACATCTTGTTTGTATTGTAACTCAAAATAGGTTAATATTAAAACTATCATACAGGAGTCAGATTCAGCTCACAGCCTTGACCTAAAGTTGTCATCTGTGTTTTCTCTTCTGTCCACATGTGGGTTCAATGACTCTCCTGTATGGACCATAATGGTTAGCAGACACAACATTGGTCATTTTGGTCAGTTCAGATTAACTGTATGAATATAAAAAGAGGACCCGGTGTTAACCAAAATCTATTTTAAACCCAGAGGTACATGGATGGACAGCAGTGTGGCACATACAGCAATCTAAAGACGGTTAAGACGCCCAGTCCTTGCAGTCATTTAGCACGGCAGAATGTGGCCAAGGGCCTCCCTCTCACATCTGTAATTAGTCTGTGGGGAATTCCACCCAGTTTCACAGAGCAGCACCAACTCACACAAAGAGTCCACAAACTGTTCCCCAAATAAATGACTAACCTGAGGACCACAAAAAGCTTTTATTGTTTCATATTCTAATGCTGAGAACAGAAATAAAGACAGTCACCATGAAGCATCAGAGTCTGTGGATTTACTTACGTGGATGTGATTGTGCGGAAGCGCTCCTGCCCTGCTGTGTCCCAAATCTGTAGTTTCACTTTCTCCCCGTTGATTTCAACTGTTCGGATCTTAAAGTCCACCCCTATTGTGGTGATATAGCTACCTGTATACATACACACAAGTCAAGTTAAGATGTACAAAAACAACGATATTCAGAATGATCAACTTGTGCTGCAGAGTCAGAGTCACACACCTGAAAAAGTGTTGTCTGCAAATCGCAGGAGGAGACTGCTCTTCCCCACTCCTGAGGAGGGAACACAAAAACAGAAGGAGGTATAAATCAGGATAAGGATGAAAAATAAGCAAAACAGGCTTACTATATACCAAATTTAATGCAATGTTGAAGTAATTGCCTTAAAGGGACACGCCAACTTTATTTTCTTTTTATTTCTTGCCTCACTCCCGAGTCCACGATAAGCAGACAGACACCATTCTTTGACTGTGCATCCAGTAACAAGAAAAAGAAAGGGCAAAGCTTGCCCAACGCTAATTAGCTTAGCTCAAACACAGAGAGTCAATGGGTAGTATTAGCCTGCCTATGCCTACACTCTGTTGAGTTTAGTTTTTTACCACACAACAGCTGCAAAATAAGAGTAAATAAACAGAACTATTGTTGTTATTTCCGTGTATAAATTAAAAAAAAAACTTGTTAGATCAACACAACCAAGCTGGGATAGTAGCAAGTTTTAAGGTTGGTAAGGATGCACCCTAAGCGTTTATTATTAACCTGTTGTTATGGTGCTAAGCTTGTCAAATACAACAGAACTTCAGCCTGGTTTTTACTTCTGTTTTAAATCAATGCTGTGCCTATGCTACGATGCCCTGAGCCATCACATGCATACTTGTGTACTGGTGTGTCCATGCTGCTTCGCTATACCCCACTAACATGCCAGTCTACAGTGTGGTTTGCACTCTGGTTCTGACATGCTCTCCTTGTTTGGACCAGAGGCACGGTGACAGAAACCAAGCATATTTCTGGAGGAAAGAGATGAAAATAAGAGCTGCAGTTGAGTTTTATCCCTCGTTCGGTCACTGTGTGACACATGAATCAGGAAATACACGTCTGATACATCAGCAGATATATTTGATGCAGAGGGTATTCAAACTATGGCCCAAGGGCTAGGTGCATCCCACAGTCCCCTTTTAGTTGGGCTGCATCAAATAACAAAAATAAAACAATACTCTGCCCACGTTGGAACATTAAGCTCATGTTAAGTGTTGAATAAAGTAAACAAGCAACACAAATTGTGTTCAGTTGCTGCACTGCCTGCTCCATCTAAAAATCTGATTTACAAAGAATAACACGCTAAAACTTCAGCAGTTTCATGGCTTGTTTTGGGTCTGGATAAGGAGATAAGCCATCAGCATTTCATCTCTCTGCTGCTGCTGCATGAAGTGTCAATCTCATCCTGGGCAAAGGCTGATCCAGTGGTAAACAGGTGTGACAAGTATGGATGCGCAATATCGGCATTGGCAAATACTGTCTTATAAAGTGAAATATCGGTTTTGGTAGATATCAACATTTTTGCTGATATTTTAGCTATACAAATAAGCCATAATTAACTCCGCCAAGGAGGTTATGTTTTTGCCGGGGGTCTGTCTGTTTGGATTTACTGGATGGATTTACCAGAGGTGTGGTTTGGTCCAAGGAAGAAGCCAATACATTTTGGTGCTGATCTGATCCAGATTTACATCACAAAAAAACATTTAAGTTTATAGCGGCAACTCCCATTCATTTATGGCATTATGGGAATTATTTGCAAACTGACGTTGAGTTTTTCAAGCTTATGTCACTACATTTCCCAACTTCCCTTGCAATGCCAGGGGAGGAGTTCTCCGCGCCGCTCCATCTGCTGTCTCTACTTTGTCCCACCCACAGCATCCGATTGGTAACACGCTCTGGTTACACGAAGAGCACGCCGATCAGCCAGTCAGCACTGAAAGCTGTGCCTGCAGAGTTCTGCTCACAGACACAGCGGAGAGAAGGAAGTTTTCCCAATGGATAAAGCCCGGTGCTGTTCTGCTGATAATGTCAATACGAAAATAGTCGGTCATAATAGAAGTCTGTGTGCGTGAGTAAAAACCCAACTCCCAAACTCCACATTGAGTGAACGCGCCGCGCACCGAAGCAGCGTGGTTTTGCTCTGACCAACAGGCTGGCGACATCGCCCACTGGAAGCACAGCGGCGCGCACATCACCAACATCTGTACAGCAAATTGGTTCAGTCAGCAAGTTACAAGACCCACTACTAACTAGGTCACTCTATTGGATGACATTTATATCAACAATAATCACACTTCTTGCAGATTGATATTTTTCATTCCCCAATGTGCGTATAAAATAAATATAGGACTATAATGTTGGGTGGAAATCACAATTTAGTTATCACATATATTGGCTGTAATACCCACAGAATGTATAAATGTAGCACAATGCTTCACCCTACTATTGCTGAATTTTTATGTTTTAAAATCAACAGTGTCTTCCGTTAGAGAATGAAAAGCCATTTTCCTTGGTCCACATCAATGTCGAACAAACGGGAGGACCAGGTCGATTTTAGTAAAATGGATACCTTGTACTCCTGGCTATCATACGTTTGGAAATATAGGCATATCAGCAAAAATCTAATATCGTGCATCCCTAATGATGAGGGTCCCCTGAAATCTCAATGCCCACCTCAACCACAAATACTCAATACTGACTTGCCTTGTAAAGCCACTTTGATATAGGCTGATGTAGGCACTCCAGTTTTTATCTACACTGAATTCACTAGAGGCAGGTAAATCAATGCAGCCCAGTCATCTTTATCTTTTTTTTATGCTGCCCCCGGTGAAATAAGTTCAGAAACCCATGATTTAATGTGTTAGTTCGTCTTCTGCAGCCATTCTATCAAACAATGAACACAGAATAATGCCTGAGATAAACTCAAGGGACTGTCAATCACCTGGTGCCGTGCAGCAGACAAAGTTTGCTTTCATTTTCATTTTAACATGCAGGTGCATTTTTGGGGATGTGCACGACAGGCTATGAGCACAGATCTCTATGTCAGTTCAGGCCACAAGCAGACCTGGGGGTGTTTTTTAATGTGTAACTTTAACACAGAAGTATAAAACAGGGTAAAATCTTGCATTGGAGCTATAGAAGAAAGACATGTGATTGAGCAATTATGTCTGGGTCTGTACATATAAACAGTCCAAGGATCCTCTCAGGGAGCTCCTGTCCTTGGTTTAAATCTTCTCCTTAAAAGTCCAAGATATTTTATGAACAATCTTAGGGCAACTCTGAGCATTGACAGTGGGGCTGGACAATATATCCAGATTTTAAAATATGTAAATATATTTTTGAATGAGATATGGAGCAGGACAATATCTAATATATCAATATAATTTGATTTACGTTGCAATAACTCACCACGAGCCACCATTTTGCCTAATTCTTGTACTTTGTGTTGCTCTTTGACCTACCCTGCTTCCCTCACCCTCTCAAACTTTACAAAGCTCAAAAGCCCACACTTCTCACTCACAACAGTAGCAACTGATAACATGGAGTTACCCGGTAAAAAGAAAAATAGTGGCTTGTAACTGGAGATGGTTTACTTTTAGACTTCAGATGTAGATTAATGTTTTTCATACAGGGAACCGGAAACAATTCGCATTGCCACAGAGTACAGTACGGAGTGTGTGTGTGCGAATTTTCGTACTACAGCCCAGAGATCTTCGCAGCCCCCGCACCAAAAAAGTGCATGCTGCAAGTTTCATTATGCTGCACTGAGTCTCATGAATGAGAAGGTAAAATGTGGGACCATTCACTGAGGCAGGGGCTTATTGTCAAAGACATGGACCTATCAGGACCTGTGAGCCATCTCTGAATGCAACAGGACATTATATGAAAAACTGGGGGTTAAAAAGTGCCTGTCTCCAAACAAACTGTTACCAACAGAACAAAACGACTGTGTTCAGTGTAGTAAATGTGTTTAATATTTATCATTTTGACTCTGTTTACAATTAGATTATTTCCACAGCTACATGTATTTGGTAATGTTGAAAAAGGAACTTTAATCTTTTACTTGATTTATTTATCATTCCCTTGTGTTACTTCACTCTCATTATATATTTAATTGATTTAATTCTGTATTTTTTTTATTAATGTTTTGTTTAATGTAATTTTTAATGTACATTAGGGCTGGTATATATACCAATTAAATTGGTTAATTTGAATTATTTTCTGCAGAAGATTTTAAAATTAAAAATCGAGATTTTTTTTCTTGACTTACTCCAAACAGCTGTTGCAATGTTGGAAAATATAAATAATGAAAATGTACCGTTTCATGATGGTAGGTCCTGTCAGGTTTTGCACAAGCACATGTTTGGCTTGTATTTGTTTTTTTAATTGAGATTCATGACCTGGGCACTACAGAACCTGAATTTCACCCATTGGGGTTAATAAACTATCTATCTATCTATCTATCTATCTATCTATCTATCTGTATGTCTGTCCATCTGTCTGTCTGTCTGTCTGTCTATCTATCTACCTATCTATCTATCTATCTATCTGTCTGTCTGTCGTCTATCTATCTTAAATATTGACCAGAGAATTTCATGTTAATAAATTGTAGAAATACCTCGGCCTTAAGTGTTTATGTAGACAAACCTGCCTAAGTTTGATCTACATAATCAACATTTTATGACATGCATTTTAACCTTAGAAGACAAATTCTGTTTGGTTTTGGAACATATTTTTATAACATCAAGGCAAAACTTGATTTATGCAATTTTTTGTCACTTGGAGCTTTTTTTTTTTCTTTAGAGAGGGAAAAAAATCAATTAAAATCATAAATCAAGCTCTGTGGAACAAATCTGGGATATTATTTTTAAGACCTTATCACCTAGCCCTAGTGTACATGTTTACATTCAAACTGGGTTAATGATTCGCTGGTGTGACAACTGTCATTTAGTTTATGTTGATTTGACTTTAAACTCATTGGGTTTTTTCCAAAGCTGATCCAAGAGCTGACTGTGGAGGAGCTAGAACTACAAGCCTGTATCTACCATTAGTATGTAAATGATCTAGGTGGTCAGCTGAGAGTCCTTGGCAGGGTTGTTAACCTAGTTTCGCTCTGGAGGTGGGGCTGGTTTTCAGGGCTGTTTGAATGCCTTTTATTATTTCTTTATGGCAGAATATATTGCCATATATATATATATATATATATATATATATATATATATATATATATATATATATATATAAAGGTTCAGCTAAAGGGACAAGATATACATTTTGGTTCATATCACCCAGCCCTAGTTGAGAGGGAATATATTTTATCTAATTTAGGAGTTGAGGTTTACCTTTTTTTCTTAATGTGATACATTCAAACAAAAGCTGTGATTGGTTGATCAAAAAACTGAACAAAAAAACACTCAGTGATAACTGGCACTGAAAGCAGTGGATTTGGTTTTAATACAGAATCTAGCCAAGCAATGTGTGTGTGAACACTTTACATTTATTTAGGAATTACGATTCATATTGAACAAATTGCAAGTCATGCAGGGTTCAGAAGCGGGCAGAACTGTGGCTTAATTTTTTATAAAAAGAGCCTACTGCACAACTTTAAGTGAGTGGAAACACCAGCAACTTGCAGAAGCAGTTATCTGTGCTGTGACGTGTGTGTTTGACATTGTTCCAACTGATAATCTACAGGCCAACATTTGCCCACACGGAAAATCTGCAGGAATCAATAAGGGAATCGTTAAATAACTGGATCGATTGGCAGGATCGTTAACAGCATTGGTACCAATAAAATCTTATCAATTCCCATCCTTAATGAGAAGACTTTAATCTGTGATCAAATGCACCTGTGGACTGAACCAGGGTCAAAGAAACACACTAAAGGGTCCAGAATAGACTAAAATTTATGCATATTTTTCATTTCAATGTTTATAGATCATGTCTCCATTGTCTCCTCTGATGGAGCAACTAAAAGCTCTTTTAGGGTCTACTATGCTTCGTAAATAACTAAACTTGACAGAAATCTTGCTCTATGTGAAGGGTTAATACTCAAAAAAGTCACAAGTGTAAAGAGTTTTGCACCTGGGGCACCTCTTTTAGGGCTGGGCGATATGGCTTAAAAAATAAAATTCCTGATTTTATTTCCACAAAACTCAAATTAAATTTTTAATCGATTTTGTCCCTTAAAAAAAAATCCACAAAAATTACACAGATCAAGGCTTTATGTTATCAAAATATATTCAAAAACTAAACAGAATTTCCCTCTTGTAGTTAAAGTGCATGCCATAAAATGTTGATTATGTAGTTTGAACGTAGGCAGACTTGTCTACATACACTGATAGCTGAGCTTTTTTCACAGTACATTAACATGGAGTTCTCCGATGAGTATTTCACCTCATTTAAAAATAAGTACAAGCCTTAACATGCGCTTTTGCAAAACCTGACAGGGCCTACCATCATGAAAACGGTACATTATTAGTATTTATGTTTTCAAACGTTACAACTTACAATTAGAGAAAGTCAAGAAAAAAAACTAGATTTTCAATTTTTAAATCTTCTGCAAAAAATAATTCGAATGAATCTATTTAATTGGTATATTACCCAGCCCTAGACTTTTTACTTGAATAGTTTTGTGAATATGGGCGCTGTTTTTTAAAAAAGGATGAATTAAGGATTTCACAGGGAAATAATAGCCAGGTGACAGGAGAGGGGAGAATTAAAATAGATAGATCACATTTAAAAAATGTATAAAATAGGT
This sequence comes from Cetoscarus ocellatus, assembly GCA_037902135.1. NCBI lineage: Eukaryota > Metazoa > Chordata > Actinopteri > Labriformes > Labridae > Cetoscarus > Cetoscarus ocellatus. Next base: position 906,571 of record JBAMNC010000440.1, read on the forward strand.
GAAGCCGTACTGTAACAATAGCCATCGTTTGCCAGATTAAATCTCAAAGTTGAGTGAATCTCCTGCCCAGCTTGGGGTGGGAAGCAACCCAAGCGCTGCATCTATTGTTTAATTGTCATCTTGTGCTTGATTGGTCACAGCATAAAAGCTCTCAGGTTCCCGTGGGCTCAGTTATACAGAATTGTTTCAAATAAACAAAACCTTCAATGCAAAGACAGATCATTTTTCTGTTCTGTGGAGGTTTAAAAAAAAAAACCTGTCCTCCTGCTGTCAAGACAAAAAAAACCACCACCCTAAGAATACTGTTCACTTGGCGTGTCAATGATCTGACACTTAATAGCATTCCCGTTCAGGCTGGACAATATTAAGTATTTCCACTATAATGTGAGGATGTGCATGCAAAAATAATCACATAACACTTGTCAAATTACTAGTCACTGTGCACGTGAGGTCTGTATGTCCCCTGTATGCACACTAATGCTGCAGATAATGCTACACCAGTCACAACACATGAACATGATGTGCAAGGCAGACACTCAGTTACATAAGGTGGGTCTTCGGTGAGTGTTTTCCTGCTGTCGACAGTACTTTGCCCTGTTGCTTGTCAATGACTATGTCAACATATACAGTTCATAATTTACAGCTGATGCAGCTGGTGTGTGTGAGAATAACAGGCAGCTCTACACAATAGGCAGTGGTTTCATTTCAAGTTACAGCCATGAGACTAAACATAATTGTGAATATTGTTATAGATTGTTGGCTTTTAAAGATAAAGTGTGAAGGGCCCCAAAAGAGCCCCATGCTTTTTGAGTTTAATATGGCCTTTAGTCTGTTTAAAATGTCTCCTCAGAGGGCTGGAGCACTTCTATGCACAAAACAAGAAATCTCCAGTGCCAGGACTTCTCCCTCTACTCCTTTTTACAATGCCAGTAGGTGCCTAAAACAGCTCGCTACCCTGGCCGTCTAAGTAGAACTACCAGTGTGACATCCTAACATTGTTTTCCCAACAATACCAACCAGTTACAACAGGGCAGACTGGACAACCAATCAGAGTGAGTGGGCCCACATGGGGAAGGGAGCGTTAAAGGAGCACTTTAAAATTCAGTGTCACTAAAGAATAAAATGAGAGTGTCCCAGATTAAAATTATCTTATTTTTTAACTAGATGTTCTATAAATGTCTATGAAATCAAATAAATCAAAATGTCAATATCAGTTTTTACAGCATTATTAAGTCTTAACCCCAATGTTTCCCATGCTGGGTCTGGATCTTGATGGACTTCTGCAACACCAAGCCTGGGTCAAAAAAACTTTTTCATGTGCTTGTGTTGTTGTGAAAGGCCAGGGGCTAATGTTGTATTCCAGTTGAACTCAGAAGTCGGGATCTCCAAATTCCGAGTGGGAAATTTCAACTGGAACGCCCCCTGAGGTCGGAATATCCTACTGGGAAGTCGGCAGATCCTCACCACCCCCGAGTTCACAATCAAAGATGGCTGCCCCCGGTGTAAACAGCTATTACGCTCCCGTATTATTCCGTTTATTGGCACTTCTGATTAGTGTTTGTCAAACTAAATCAGCCGTATACATAGTATTGTTTGACGTATATATATATATGGAAATGCTGATATAGTGTTACTTACATTCTTCATGTGATACATGCAAACTACAACGCAAGGTAACAACAGCTTACAATAGACTGGTAGATTGGCAAATTTTTCCCACTTGTTAACTAGAATGCTGATAACTCGGATATGGCGTCATTCCAAATCCCCTCTTTCCAGTTCCGATGTAAATGAAACACAGTATAAAAACTGTGGCATAATAATTCAAGGTCCCATGTCCTGATGTGTTTGAACATTTACATCATGTTTTGGGTGTCTATTAACCAATGATTTCTTAAAAATTTAATTTCTGCAGAGGACCATTTGCAGCTCTTTTTCCTTCCCCTTTGGTAATGCTCCTAACTGAGAGAGCGGGAAGGCTACGGAGGTTTTGACAATGAGCTTTGTGTTGACTGACTGCACAACGATGTCTGATGGGAAAGCAGGTACATATGCCCTGGGGCTAACCTCCAAAACAATCATGGTCTCGGCCTGTGACAAGCAGAAAACATACATGTGGGAGAAGGCTGTGTAGCTATTACATAATAAAACGCACAAAGTAAAAAACAGAGCATCTTCAGGGGCATTTTCATTAAAGAGGTAAACAGCATTTCTCCTTTTACCCAGAGTTTAGTAAAAGGTGTTATGTCCTTCTCCTCCCAATGCCCGTCTCCACAATATCAAATGCAAAGAAAGTTGATTTGCAGGACATGGCCCTTCAAACTCAGACCTTGTGGGCCTTAAAAAATGCACATAATGCATACAGCAGATCTGTGTACATGCAGCTGCAAAGGAGCGGAGGTCTGTCCTAAATAATCTCAGTGTGACACTACAGACAGTGGTGCTCCACTGCCTCGGCAGAGGGACACTGGTGTCTGTGTGAGCGGCAGTGAAGGGCCAGTTGTGCATCCTTGGTCTTTACTGTGAGCAGCCAGCTGGAAGGACACTATAAGAGCCGAGACTGTCACTGCAGATTAGTCCATTCTGCAATCATGATGGACATGCATTCAGAGGACGTGTTTCCTCTTGATATGTCCAAGATGAGCTGTGCTTTTGGTCTGACACAAACACAGGGACATGTTCTGCAGTGACATTTATCATATCTGAGACAAGCCAAAACAGGACTGTTACCACACTGTCATGGTTTTCTGACTTTCTAACACTTACAAGAACAATAATAAGTAACTGTTCAGTTCCTTGTTCCCTCTCGCTACAAAAAATCAATATATTTTGACTACCTGGAGGCCAGCAGTGTGCTGCAGTACAACATTCCTCCACTGTTTAGCAGCTAACTCTGTCCTGCTAGCCAGCTAACTAGCAAAATACATTTCAATAACTTCACTTATTTGACTTAACTTGGTGCAGCAAGCAAAGCTACTACACTAAGAACGAGTAAATACAATAACACTGATGCGAATTACGGCTAATAAGTACATTTTGTGAATTAGAGGCGCTAACTAGCTGAATAACTAGGCTTCAAAGTGATATTAGCATAACTTGCGGCTAGCTAACGAAGCTAATATGAGTGAAAAAAATAAGGCCTTAAAACAGGAGAATAATGACTTTTGTGTAGTTATGATGGCCAACGAGGGGTGTTTCTTGCACTACTGAAGTAAAATAAGCCTCCTCTGTGAAGGCAGAAGCAGAAATTGTTCCTCGGCAGACCCTGGGTGTGATATCCGGCCTGATCGGCTGACATGCACAGCCCGGACACACAACCTCCGCCCTGTCAACGCCACTAAAATATGGCGGACGTGTAAATATCACCAATCATGTCCGTGCATTAAAACACAAAATCACAATACGGATATAATGTGGAGACACGCTGAGCACACTGCTGCGTTTCCTCCTCTTCACCGTGTGAGAAAACACCATGAGGCCTACTTCCCGTCCCACATCCCCGGTGTCGGCTTACCGCTGTCACCGATGATGAGCAGCTTGAAGAGGTAATCGTAGTCCCTGGCCATGCCGGTAGATGGTGGCTCACCCCCGCCTTGTGCCGCTGCTTTTATTGGTTTTCTCACCGATCCCCGGGGCTCGCAGAAAAATCACAGACCCCCAGATCCCCCGGTATGAAAGGAAAAGGCCACTACCAGCGCTACAGAAATGTCAGCCCCCAGAGCCGGCGGCGTTTATCGAGGGGTTTCGCGGCGTCAGCAATCCTCTCTCTCCGCTTCAAACAGCCGGAAACTCCGCTTCCTTCTCTGGTGGAGCTGCACCCAACTCTAACCCGGCCTCACTGCGCAGGCTCCTGCCCCAGCACGGCCGTCCCAACTCATGACCACCGGACTCACGCTGCTGCCGGGGCAGCAAACCTGTACCCGCCCGTTCAGTCACAGAGACAGACACACACCTGTCCTGTCCCGTCAGAGGGGGATGATCGGAGGGATCAGGTCTTATGGAAAATGATCTGATTTTGGGACACATTTGGCCCTTTTTCTTCAACAGGCCTTTATGTTGATTGTAGTGGATCTTCCAGTCTCTCTCCTAAAGGTCACACATTTAAAACTCCCAGCTCAACTGTTTGGCAGAGGTCAATAAATTCAGCTTATGTATTGTGTTAAAAAACACATGTCTTTGTTTGCTTCTGTCAGTGTTTTAGGGTACAGAAAAATCTGCAAACAAACCAAAAGAACTGAAATTGTCTTTGTGTGGGATAAAAATGTTTAAAAAGCTAAAAGCTATGATTATTATTATCATCATTATTATTTAAAATCCTTAACCATTTACTGATATCTATCTATCCATATATCTGTATATATCTATCTATTCATATATATATGTATATATGTGTATATACACACACACACACACACACACACACACAGATATATATATATATATATATGTATGTACATATAAAATCTGTTATTTATCATATATAAAATCTATTATTCATCAAAAACATTTTTGTGTGTTTGTCAAACTCAGAATCATCTATTTTAAGTTGTTTTTGATTGCTATTTTATTTACAAGCATTTCTGCCTTTTCTAATTGATTTTGTCAAATATGTGTGCATTTTTGTCATCATATAATCAACTGATAGCTTTGTAAACCTTTAAATCCCACCAAGAAAATATCTGTTTTTTGGTTTGTTTGTAGTTTTATCTGTTTCCTGAAATGTTAATAAAATCAAACAATGATTAAATATCCCTAAATTTATTGATGACCTCTGCCAAACAGTTGAGCTGGTAGTATAACTACTGTTTTAGTGGTTTACTTTCTGACAATGTTGTCTGTGTTTGTGCATATGCACGGTTGCAGGTAAGGGGGACAAGTTAGAACGATTTTAAGAGGCCATGAGTGACAGGGACCCTTAAAATTATTCCATTAAGAAAGACTTACACATATTTTAAGAATTCAAAATGCAGGATTCTTCAAGAAAATGAATAAATAAAATGCCTATAAGACTACTCAACAAGGCACCACTGATAATCTCTTCTGAAAGTGTCATTCCGAACTGCTTAAGATATTTAAAATAAAAAAGCAAAAAGGATTGTACCCCTCTGACTTTATCTATGTTTGTACAAAAGTGTGAACATACAAGTTGGTATGAGGGTTTGGTACATTCGTAAGCATTTGAAGATGCACTTGTGTACATTTTCTGACTATTCTGAAATGTTTTCTAAATGAAAAACAGTAAAGTTTAAGTTTAAAAAATGAATTATTCTATTATCAGTATTTTTAACATATCAATATATTAACTTTCTGCTATAGGCTGTTAAAGACCTCCCTTCTGTTCACTAACAGAATCACCCGGCTCTTCTTGTTTTTAATAGCAAAAAATAGCATTTTTCAGGCATCTTTTGTACAAGATTAACTCACATAAAATAACATTTATACATAGAGAAAAGAGTCCCTTTGAATATTTATTAGAACCTATTTGTTTCTTAATTCATTACTTTCACCAAATACTATGTGAAACGTTTGGGGTCTTTAGAAGAAAAAAAACAGGCTTCAGCAAGGCAAAGTTTGAATCTTTCATGGGTTAAAAGATCAGAGAGTCATGAGGACTGACTATAGAATAAATAAAAATATTCCAAATGGTCCAAATGCCTGAAAATGTTTTATGGTGCATAATTTAATTCACCATTTCATCTGTAATTTCATACGAGGGGTGTTTTCCAATGTGTGAAGCTTTTTTGTCTCTTCAAACAGAATAACTTGTCTGCAATAATTATCAAAGATTCATTAAAAGTACACTTTGTCATATTTATCAATCACTTTGCTTTGCAGGAGTTTGGTTTGAGAAACTGTGCAGAGCTGGTTTGTGATAGGGCCCAATCTGATTTCTTTTAACGGGGCCCAGAATTTTTGCCAGTGTCCCTGTGCAAACAGCATGAATTGTGGCAGGACTGTGCATTATTATTTAATCTTTTTATTTTCAGCTCAGCTCCTACAGTAAGACTCAAATACACGATGTACACACCTGTTACACTCACACTGTTAAGTGCAGAAAATGCACCACTGAAACACATTCAAACTGCAGTTTCTTAACTCACTTCCACTTACACATATATTTCATTCTATCTGTGTGTCAGTCCAGGCTTTTGCCTGGGAATCGATCATTTCTACTATTTTCCACCTGATGGTGTCATATTTAAACCATATGAGTATAGGTGTGAGTGTTTGACGCTGCACCAAAAATAATGATGCATAAAAATCAAAGTTTCTGCTAATCATTGACATATCCCACGTTGCAATGATTCATGGAAATAATTTATTTTTTCTTATTTCTTCATGTTAAAAGTTGGAAATAATATGAAAATATAGCATTTTTATAGTTTCCTTATGAAAATTATTTTTTTTTAGCTTAGCAGTATGAGTTTGAGTATTTGACACTGCACAAAAAACTATGCATCAATGTTGCCTCTAATCATTGTCATATCTCAGGCTGTAAAAATTGGGCACAAAAAAACACTTTTCATGTAGTGTATTGAAAGTAATTATTTTTCTATTTGAGAACATGGCAGCATCATGACAAAAACCGGACATTCAAAGGGTTAAAAGCTTTAAAAAAAAATCATGGATATTTGATGTGTATAATTAGGTTATATGTAGGTGAAATAAATTAGCTCAATGAAAGCTGAATGTGATGTTAATGTATCACATTTTTTATAGCTTGTGTGTGTATTGGAACTGGGCCTGAGGTTTAAGCAAACTTGGCTGATCCACTTCCTCAACAAAAATAAAAAAAAACTCTCCCTCTGTTGCTAGCTCTGTCTGACAGGAAATGTGTGATCACAGCCCTTTTCCAGAACCTCCCTTCGTGGTGTCATGAGGGATATGAATCCTCTCCCCGAGAAGGAAGACATCCACACTTAGCTTGGTGTTTCTTCAGCTGCCTCCCAGCACCTGAGTTCCTTACCCTCACCAGAGCCAGCTGGCTTCAGAGAAATGAACACCTCTTGGTTTTGTCTGTTAAGCCACTGTAAACATTAGAGCACAGCACTGGAAAGTCGGATTTGTTTTGTTAACCTTTAAAGCTCGAGACACCAAAACCGCCTGCTCCAAGCAAAGGGTTTTTAAGCATCAAAATGTCTAAGTGAACAACAAGAAAAGTCAAAACATTAACAGTGTAAATTTGTCATAAAATGTAAAATAAAGGTCAGGTTGGTGTGTTAGATGCAGTCAGTTTTGGGCAGTCTACAAGGAGAAGAATGATTTAATTGTCTGTCCATCTGTGTGATGACTCATATTGTGTTAAATTAAACTCACAATCTGCAATTTCTATGCAACTCTGAGGCTCTTCAGTACTATCTGCTTCCCCATGTCTGCTTCTGCTTTCTTTATTCTGATACCTGCGCTCCCAGAGCTCTCAGGGCGGGACAGTTTTGCTAGGGTGTGAGCGTCTGATGCTATGGCAGCCTGTTATCTTTCACTGTGGAGTCTTTTCAGTGCACACAATCTATTTGTTTCAAGATATACAGTCCCCTCCAAAAGTATTGGAACGATAAGGCCAATTGCTTTGTTTTTGTGGTTCACTGAACACATTTGGGTTTAAGATCAAAAGATGAATGTGAGACAAGAGTTCAGAATTTCAGCTTTTATTTCCTGGTATTTACATTTAAATGATGTGTTAAACGTCTTAGGGCATACCACCTTTTGTACTTTTGTGTGAGACCACAACATTTTTAGGTGAGCAAAAGTAAAGGAACAAATAATCTGACAGTAAATAATATTTGATGGCATGACCCTTTCTCCCAAAAGCTGCCCCAAGCCTGTGACCCACTGCCATCACCAAACTGTTGCATTCTTCATTTGTGGTGCTATTCCAGACCTTTACCGCAGCTTCTTTCAGTTCTTGTTTGTTTCGGGGAGTTTCTGCCTTCAGTCTCCTCTTTAGGAGGTGAACTGCATGCTCTATTGGGTCCAGGTCAGGTGACTGACTTGGCCAGTCTGAAACTTTCCATTTATTTCCCCTGGTGAAGTCCTTTGTTTTGTTTGCACTGTGCTTTAGGTCATTGTCCCGCTGCATGACAAACTTCCTCCTGATTAGTTTGGATGCATTTCCGTAAATTGGCAGAAAAAATGTTTCTGTACAATTTCTGAATTCATTCTGCTGCTACCATCATCAGTTACATCATCAATAAATATAAGTGAACCTGTTCCAGAAGCAGCCATGCAAGCCCAAGCCATGACATGAGCTTGAATGCTTCGGGTCATCAACAGTTCCTTTCTTTCTCCACACTTTGGCCTTTCCATCATTTGGTAGAGCTTAACCTTGGTCTCACCAGTCCATAAGATTGTGCTCCGGAACTTTTGTGGCTCATCTCTGTCCTAGGGATGTAACGGTATGAAAATTTCATCACGGTTATTGTGACCAAAATGATCACGGTTGTCATTATCGCAGTTTTGTTGCAATGTCCTCAAAGTGTTCAGAAAGTACTTAAACACACACTGAAATCATTTAACCAAGTTTGATGTAGTTAAAAATAATGTGAATCTGAGAATGATCTGCAGTGGTCAGACCCTGGCCCTCTTCACCTCTCTGGCTTCTTGTTGAGGTCTTTCTCAACAGTCTCCTCTTCAGGAGGTGAACTGCATGCTCTGTTGGCCAGGCCGCTCCCCTCTGATGCTTCTGTGGGGATGTCTGTGGTTCTTCCCTGCCTCCCTTCCAGGAGACTTTTTTCCTGCATTTTCTGCAGACAATCAGCTTCCCCTCGGCATCCTTGTAAAATCTAAAATACGACCAGACCTCAGAATTTGTCCGTTTCGATGGGGACAAAAATCTCTGGTACAGTGTCTGTGTGGGCACCAACCGCCATACTTTTTCTTTCAGAGGCCAAACATTGCAAACAGCACATGCACGTCTGCGTCTGAGGGGCCGCTGCTGCTTTGTCAAGGAGAGGACACATGGCATTTTCAGACAATAAACAGCATCACCATGAGTTACTGACAGAGTGAGATAATCAAACATGGTTTTAATGGTAATTAAAACAGAAAATGGTAATGCTAACTGTTGAAAATTTTACTGCAGTTTATCATTTTAACGGTCACAGTTACATTCCTACTCTTCACTTCTTCGGAAATTCCAATCTGGCCTTCCGATTCTTCCTGCTGATGAGAGGTTTGCATCTTGTGGTATGGCCTCTATATTTCTACTCTCAGTCTTCTTCGGACAGTGGATTGTGAAACCTCCACCCCCTGCACTGTGGAGCTTGCTGGTGATGTCACTTACTGATGCTTTTGTGGTTTTCTTCACAGCTCTCACAATATTTCTGTCATTTTCCTCTCCCGACATGTTCGATATAAATGGACTTGAGCTCATATAGCGCTTTTCTAGTCTTTGATGACTCAAAACTGCTTTACACCGCAGGTCACACCTACCCATTCACTCTCACATTCACTCACTGATGGCTGGAGTTTCTATGTTATTTATCAATCAGTATTAGTGAACACATTCACACACTTTCATGCCCATTTACATGCCACTGACGCAGCAGTGGGAGCAACTTGGGGTTAAGTGTCTTGGACACATTGTCATGTGACACCCAGAGCTGATGTCTGTTGGTCAGTACACCAGTAGTTTCTTTCTTTTTCAGGACATCCTCTTAAACATGAACTGCAGTCTTTAAAGGTTAAACCCAAGGCTAAAATCTAGACTAGTCATGCAGAGATATTGAATGTTTGAACAATGTACCTAAAGGGCAACACCTGGGCAACAAGAAACACCCGTCAGTCACATGTTCCAAGAGTTTTGCTCACTTGAAAAATGGGTGGGTTCAAACAAAGGGTGGTAAGTCCTGAGTTGTTTAACATATCTAGATGTAAATACCAGGAAATAAAAGCTGAAATTCTGACTTCTTGTCTCACATTCATCTTCTGATTTTAAACCCAAATGTGTTCAGTGAATCACAAAAACAAAGGAATTGGCCGTGCTGTACCAATTTGTTGGGAGGAGACTGTACCGGCATTCTGCTCAAATGCAGGATCATGACATGACAGAAGTACGAGGGCTGATTGATAAGTTGTGAGCCTCATATTTAAGGGTTTGACTTTTGGCAGACATATTGCTTTATTTTTCAACAAAATCCCCTTCAGTATCTATTCACTTTTGCCAGCGATGTTTAAGGGCCTCAATGCCACTTTTAAAGAAGTCCTTTTCTTGACCGTTCAGAAAGTCCTCCACTGCATGTATGATGTAATCATCTGACCGAACATGGTTACCAGAAAAGGCCTTTTTCAATTTTGGAAATAGATGAAAGTCTGATGGAGCGAGATCAGGTGAATAAGGTGGATGCTCAATCAATTCAAAGCCACAATCTTTAATGGCAGCCATGGCAATGACAGACTCGTGAACAGGGGCATTTTGTCCATTTTGTAAAAGTCATTTGCCTTGTTTACTTTAGGGTGCTACCTCTTCGACATAAACTGACCAAATGACATCAGTCTTCGGGTACCCAGCCTTAAATAGTCAGGGAGCTGAAAGGACATCCCTGCTTATCTTCTTCAATACAAGGCTCACAACTTATCAATCAGCCCTCGTACCAATGAAATCCCAGCCAGAGCTAGCTTGCAGGGTTTTCCTGAACATTTTGAGCTGCAAGGCTGCTACCAAGCTACAATGAATCAAAGTAGGGAGGCAGGACAATGGATTTTAGCTGGCTGGTTTGATCCCTGTGTCAGTCAGGATCTTTCTGTGTGGAGTTTTCATGTCCAGGCACTCTGGCTTCTCCCCCAACAGACCAAGAACATGCTCATCAGGTTGATTGGTGACTTCAAATTGCCCTTAGGTATGACTGCAAATGGTTATCCATCTCTATGTGGCCCTGCGATTGGCTGGTGACCGATCCAGGGTGTACCTCACCTCTTGCCCAAAGTCAGCTGGGATCAGCTCCAGCCTCTAGGACCCCAAAAGGGATAAGCAGTATAAGTAATGGATGGGTGGATGTATATATATATATATATGTATATATATACCTTAACACAGTATCTAAATATAGGTAAAGGTAAAATTCCTGTTGGGGTACTGATTTCCCCAAAAGATGACACAAGCTGCATACAAGACCCCGAAAACTGCACAGCTGCCACTTAAAATCAAGATCAAATCAAGATCTTTTATTTTGTATTGCCTCATTACAACCATGTCACTGAAATAAGAAAGGAGTAATTTTTATAAGAGGTCGATTCCCCGCCAACCCCAAAAAAACTTTGACACAAAAGTCCAACTGAAGGTTTAAGATTGGGATATCATTACATAACAGCAGCATTTGAATGTCTGAACTTTCTTGTTAAATTGAATAACAAAACATTAACACATCAAAACAGAACGGCCTTATTCGGGCCAGAACATGAGCACTTTGCAATAGCAAGATCAAATTAAAAAATGTGAATTGGGCTTAAAGATTGCTAAAATAAATCAAGGTGGAACAGAACAAAAGAGGGTACTGGATTGATAATATGTGGGAAAACCCATTTCAGCCATGGTCCACTGAAGGCAACACAGGCATGTGTACTGTTGGGGGTTGTGGGCTCTACAAAGATCATTTCATTTTCAGTCCTGCTCCATCATGTTAGGATGGTGTCGTCTATCTCTTCATTGGAGTCTGGCTGGCTGGCGATTTTCTTTAGGGAGCGCCGATGACACTCGGACAGCAGGTCGTTGCTTGCAGAGTCCAGAATGGCCGTCATACTCTGTTGTAGAAAGAGAACAAGGTCAAAATAAAGAAGTATTTTCTAAAGTTAGTCATTCTTTCAGTCTTGTCCATCAGCTGACCTGCATAGTTTCCTCTCCCTGCCGAAGTCGCAGCAGATTGACGATGGTGTGTTCACTTTGAGCTCTGACGCTGGTGTTTTTGTCCTTCGTGTTGTCCAGCAGGCTCTTCAGCAGGGGCTTGATGAGAGAGGCCTCCATGGAGGGTATTTCTGGGTCTTTGAAAACCCACCACAGCACCCGCTCTGACACCAGCCTGATGTCGCTGGACTGATTCTGAAGACACTGTATAGTCGCACGGAAAAGAAGGTCCAAAATGAGCACATGAGCACATATTCAAGAAAACTTGGCGGTGGCAGGTAAAATTTCAGGCCATGCACGGTCAAAGAAAATCCACTATTCTTTAGTAATAAACATATTTTTAATCTTAAGGTAAGAATGAGTTTGAGCCACTCTGAGACCTCTTCAGTCACACTGCTTATATTAGACCAAGACTTATCTGGCTTTAAAAAAAAGGATTTAAGAAAGAGAAAAATACAGCTGAGAAAAAAATCTGTTATAAACCATATCAAGCAATTACTTGGAGCATTAAAATAAATAGATTAAAATTAAAGCTCAAGAAGGCATTCGTGAATATTTTGGAGCCACAACAATGCAAGCTAGAAACATGGTATTACTTGAAGATGACAGTAATTCATTGATTACTGATTCCTCAAATACCTCAGCTCAGAATCTGAAATGTTTCACCCCCACTTATCTACAGCTTTCTGACATTTTGGTATGAACACTTAAAAAAACCAAAAACAGACTGAAATACAGCTAGAACACTTTAGGCTGCAATAAAAAGTTAAGTTGGGGACCATTCTTTGTACTGCAGTAGTTGGTGATATTTTGTATTAAAGGCTGTTCCTCGCCAACATTTAAGTTGGCCACCTTAATAAGTACCCTCTGCATTAAAGTGGCCTCACTCCCGAGTCCATGACAAGCAGGTAGACACCATTCTTTCAACTGTGTGCCCAGTAACAAGAAAGAGACGGCCAAAGCTCGCAAACTGTTAGTTAGCTTAGCAAACACTGTTTGAGTGTGTGTTGTGACTCATTTTTTAAGTGTTAAGCTATATTATCTTCTACTAGCTTCATGATGCGCGAAGGTATACACACTGGCTGAAGCTGATTTATAAGGCTCTTCTTGGCTTAGTTCCGTCTTATTTATGTACTCTTCTTCAGAGAACTAAAAGCCACTATGCCTTACGGTCCTGTGAAGTTCTTCATCTCTCCGTTCCTCACGTCAGAACTGAACAGGGGAAGAGAGCATTTAGTTTTTCTGCCCCCACACAACACTTTACAGACTCAACTGAAGCTCTCAGGACTGATTTCACTTGGAGCCTTTCGGTTCATGCTGATGGATAAGCAGCGTGAGGCCATTGAACAACGCCTGTGTTTCTGAAATGTAATTTATGTTGAAATTTACCGCACTTCAGAGCAAAACCTTGCACTCACAAAATACGTGTATTCTAACTATTGTATATTACTACCATGTAATATATTTTTTTTCCATGATGTGTGCTGCTGACCTCTTGGCCAGGTCATTCTTGTGAAAGAGATCTTGATCTCAATGGGTCTTTTATCTGGTTAAGTAAAGTTTAAATAAAATAAAATAAAAATGTCTTCCTCTACACCTAAACAGAGGCTTTGTTTTGTTGACCTTCTTCCATGGTGGTTTTTGGACAGATGTTTCGAGCATTCTTAAATGCAAATTGCCTACAAATTCAAGAAATGAATGGCTCACTCACAACTGCAAAACTGTTCTCATAGTTCACTTAAAAGAGTTGTTCAAAAGACTCGACTCGTTCACAAACGTCACATCTCTATCGCAAACCAACGCGGAAGTAGGTCAACAAAACAAAGCCTCTGTTTATGAGTAGAAGAAGATAATACGATGATAGTAGAAGATTACGCAACATAAGGGAGTAAAAAACGAGTCACAACAAGCACACACAGTTGCTGAAGAGTTTATCTGACGACTGCAGGCAGAGGCAGGTTGGCGCACCAACCATTGACTCCCAGAGTTTGAGCTAAGCTGACTAACAGTGGGTGAGCTTTGGCCATATCTTCCTTGTTTCTGTACTGGATGTACAGTCGAAAGAATGGTGTCTATCTGCTTGTCATAGACTCCGGAGTGAGGCAAGACACGAAAACATAAAAAATGTCTGAGTGTTCCTTTAACTGCCACCAAAAGAAAGCAAATTCAGTTCTGTTGTGTTTCATGGTGAGATTCAGCAGCTGCCTCTGCTGGTTGGATATGTCACGGTGCAGCCTACACTTTGGTGTTAAAGCACTGATGCAAGCCCCGTTCAGCTGAGAAATTATTGGACACTTTGTGTTAGTTCTCAGGTTTTGGTTATTTAAAGCTGATCTGGACTGTTTCAGAGCTCTAAGACGTTTCACCTCTTCTCCAAAAGGCTTCTTCTGTTCTGAGTCATTAGCTTCAACACCTAGAACTGAAGAAGTCTTTTTTAGAAGAGGTGAGGTATCTTCAAGAATCTGAGGTAGTCCAGGTGCCACTTGAACACTTATCATGCTAAAAAAGTTAGCAAGCAGAAAACCAATGACCTGTACGTCAAACTGTGAACACAAGGACACCCTCACAGCTCTGTGCATTTCATACATACTCTTTGCTTTACATTTGGGAAAAATGCCCTGAATGCTACACCCTCTGCTTAAGGTGATAACAAAAAGCAGACAGCAGCACAACTGCTGCCACAGTTAACATTTACTCCCGGGTAAAAGTCTGCACATGCTGCAGAGCATTGGAGAGCATTTCTAACAGGAAACGCTGATAGTTATTTGTCAAATTAGTCAAAACTGCTGCTTTCATGACGTCAAACTAAGGGTAAGAAGCTCAAACTTGTGTCTACACAGGTGGTTAGTGGTGTAAAAAAAGGGAAACTTTTTTTTTTTTTCCTTTAATGCTTCATGGCTGACATGCCGCTGACTTATAGCGTCAGGTGATAACAGTACAGCTATGAACATGTGGGCTCTGGCTCTTCTGTGATCGTACTGGGAGTCTAATATTATAATGATTTTACTGGTGAAGTAAAACTCACAGTGCTTTTTGTGTAACATTTAAATTATTCCTTTTCTGTTACCTTGACAAACTGTGTGATGATGCGCTGGGAAACACCGCTAACTCCTTCTGTTCTGAGATGATGCCTCATCAGAAATCCCATGGCTCTGATCCCACTTGTTGCGATGGGGATCTGTGTAAAGGCAGAAGCACAAAATGTACTGATACACGAGAGGAACAGCAAGGGATGTAATGTGTAAATATCCAAAAATTTGGGTTTAATAAAGGTTTAACTTAAGCAGGGTACACACATGAGGATTTTCTAAATCTGAAGAGATGTTTTATCTGTTAGAGACCCCACACATGAAGATGAAAAATCAGGCATTGAACAGTTTTGATCGTACTGCGTGTGGTGTGCTCCGATAATCTCAACACAGCTCATCACACACATATTGATTCTGTCCGTGGAAGGACAGAGGAACAAGGAAGCAGTCGTAAATAAAAACAAGCACGGCCGACCTGAAACATAAAGTTTGGTTGACCTAAGAAACGGAGGACCAGCTCGCGTGTTCACGCTGTCTCCAGGGTTTTTCCACAGCTTTTTCTTTTTTTAGTTCAGGATTTTTCTGTCAAAAACAGTCCCAAGACCACTATCATTCCCTCTTCTTGTATGTCCTCTTCCATGTGACGTGTTGTGTTTTCTAGTTGTTGCTGTGTTTCTTCTTCTTCATTTCTGTCAGTTCACCTTTGATCATGTGAGATTTTAGGCTTGGAGGTGGGACACAATTGTTATGTGTGTGGTGTACTCTGTTGAGATTATCAGAGCACACCACACACACTACGCTCAAAACTGATCAATGCCTCATTTTTTATTTTCATGTGTGTCTCTGACAGATAAAACATCTCTTCAGATTTAGAAACTCCTTATGTGTGTACCACGCTTTAAGTTATATTCTCCAAAAGGCTCCTCACCCTATCAGCAGTGGCGTTGGTCAAAATGGTCTCTGTCACAGTGTCGCAGTACTCCTTCCCACACAGTTTCTCAGGGGCAGATTTGACAGCTATGGCCAGTGCCAGGCTTCGGCCATGACGCACCATCCAGTCAACACCGGACACGTCAGCTAGGAGAGGGAGAAGAATATCACTGAAGGAGCGAGAAACACTCTTCTGATGCAGTTATGTTGGGAAAGTACACAGTAATAAGTCAGTCATTCATATTTTGTAGACCACTGCATTTAAACACCAACCCAGAACGTGCTGGAGTAACAAAGTCTTCAGCTCCTCTTCAGACAGGAAGGCACACAGCTCTCCAACACAGCCAGCTGAAGCCATACGTGTTGCATCCTTCACACAGACAATCAGACAGAGACAGTTTTACAGTCAAATATTCTACAGACATTAAGCTTCAAAACTCTTTTCATAAAACCACATCCTCTCTGCTCAACTTCCGCTTTTGAAGCTGTGATCACGGAGAAAACCACACCACTGAATGACTGTAAAATCCCTTCATGTTTCAGGACATTTAGGTTTTAAATTTGATGTCATTACCGAGTGTATCTGAAGTAATTGGGGCTTTTGGCAAAAAAGAAACAGGCTTGCTGCCAAGGATTAGAAACACATCTTCTATGATCTAGTAGCTGCAAGGCATCTGCCCCTCCTGTCATACCTCATCATGTCCCAGCATGCCCAGTAATGTGGGGGAGATGTTCTTGCGAATGGCTGGGTCCACCTTTGAACCAGCCCCCTGGATGACAAACCTTAGAGCCTGGAGCATCGTCTCTCTGTGAGGAATCAGAGCACATTCAAGAAAACAATTAAAAGCAAAGAGTAAAAACACAAAGTATCAACCACCAGAGGCCTCTCAACCACAGCAGTAATGAAAGATGAGTGGAGATTGACCTTCCAACATCTCAGAAAGTCTTTTGTAGTTACCTCTGTCTTTTATTTTTTTTTTAAAAACCTTCTCCGTTAAATACTGTAATAAAACACATCCTCACGTCCTGTATTGGCTGTTTACAAGCTACAACTTTACCTGCTGTAAAAACAGAACAGATCTTTTTTTCTCATTTTTTTTTTTTTTACTAAGATGTCTTCCTCAAACTCAGCCCTGATCAAAACTATTTAAGAATAAAAAAAACATATGTGGATTTAACCCTTAAAATGCCAATTCCATAGGTGATGTCACTAATTTGGTGAAAAAAAAAAAAAAAAAAAAATCAGAGGCTGGATATTTTTATGAGCTATTACACTCTTGGATATGTCAAAGATTAGTAAAAAACACCGACTTTGGTGCACATATTATTTTTTTGCGCAGCATCAGATTTTAATTTTTACTCCCTTTGTTCCTGTTTCGGCAGTTTACAAGCCACAACTTTAGCTGCTGTAAAACCATATTAGATAAATATTTCTTTCAATTTTTTTACCCAAATCTCTTCCTCAAGCTCAGCGCTGATCCAAAATAATAAAAGATTATAAATTTAAAAAAACAGACACAAAATGACAGATTTTCAATTTAAAAAATGATCAGAAGCTGGATATTGTTTTTACGTACTATCACACTCTTGGATCCGTTGAAGATTAGTAAAAACATTGGCTTTGGTGCATTATTATTTTTTGCACAGCATCAAGATTTTAAGTTTAACTTCCCATTGACTCCCACTATAACCACATTTTTTGAATGCAGCCATGATACTGCAGTGAAATCACCCATGAAACTGGCATTTAAAGGGTTAAAATCCATAATTTAACAACAAAAGAGAATAGTTTGATCAGGACTGAGGTTGATGAAGAGATTTGGGGAAAAAAAGGTTTAAAAAAATTCTTATCTTATGTGTTTTTACAGCAGCTAAAGTTTGTGGCTTGTAAACAGCCAAAACAGGATAAAAGGGTACTAAATTTTAGGGGTGTCCCGATACAACTTTTTTCACCTCCGATTCGATACCTATATTGCAGCCTTGAGTATTGGTCGATACCAATATCGATCCGATACGATATCAGCAGGAATCATTCATACTTTTATTACTTACTTTGTAGTATGGACTGTAAGAAAAGGCTTGATCAAGTGACATTACTCAAACAGAGAACAGTAGTCAGCAATAGTAGGTATGAGAAAAACTGACCCATTTGTTATTAACCAATAGGTTAAATACATTTTAACCTGAAACATAAGAATATAATACAATTAAATAAAATAAATAAAAAATAAATTAGAAGACCTGAAAGGTAACCTCAATAAATTCAATAAAAACAAAAACATACATTTTTAAATTGCAAAATAACCACTTTGTTTAACTTAAACATAAGCATATTCTACAATTGAATTAAATAAATAAAAAATAAATCAGAATGGACTGCTGGTATTGGAGAGCTTACATCGGAGATTTTAGATGCAGGCCAATATAATCCGATATTTGTTTTTTTTGCTGATATCGGACCGATATCCGATATCAATATCAGATCGGGACACCCCTAGTAAATTTGCCCACAGAGTATTTTTGACCTTTTACAATTTTTGAAATCACATTTTCAAAATTTATGTAGAAAAAGTTTCCTCACCAATAACGTTTTCACTCTCTTAAATAGAGTGAAATTTATGGTCTATTAGTTCTAAATATCACCACTTTGTGGCAGAAAAAAGACACCTAGAGACCCAAGGGTTAAAAACAGAAACCTAACCTCTTAAAATATATTTACTTGTAGGTAGACCAATATTTCAGTTTTGAGGTTGAATTCAGAAAATGAGGAAGAACAGCTCTGCGAAGGAGGCGTTCTGGTTTGTGCTGTGAGCTATTTGCAAATCACTCTTATTTCTCTTGTAATGTCAACAAGGAGGCCCACAGTTTCTGTTTTTGAAGGTATACTTGGGGATTTCTGACTTTATTAAGAGTGTAAAGACAGTGAATACACTTGGAAAGGAAGGTAGAGACAGAGGAAGACATGCAGCAATTGGTCTCAGGTCAGAATTCAACCCTGGCCCCAGAAGTCGACTTTTAAGAGCTTTTCTCCTTCGTAATATGGAACGTATCCATGAAACAAAAACAGTCTGCTGTTTAGCAAATAAAGGGACCTCACTACATTGAAGAGTGTTTGATAAAAGAAGTAAAGGCTCGACTGAAAGTTGGATGCTCAGGAATGGCAATATTGAATTAAGTTGGCCATATTGTAGTTTCCTAATACACCGACATTAGCTTGTTACATTCTCCGGTTATGTTTCCATCTCAACAGTTACCAGAGCTGTGTTCATTTGCTCAGATTATTACGATGAACAAAACATGGATGTTAAATAAACTTGTTTCCACCCAAGGGCTTAATTTGCACCAGAGGAGTTGGTGTGAGAGAACGGACAGTTAATGTAGGTCCATTACAAGTAAGCAGCACGGGCCAATGAAAAACAGAGCAGCAGAACTTAGAAGCACATCCGGCTTCTGTGAGCAGCAGTTTCATCTCCTGTCAATAGCAAACTAACAGCTTCCTTCACGGTGACTCAGCCACTTCACTCACAACAACTTGAGAAATCCCATTACAGCCATAAATTATATACAGAAATAAATATATACTGTATAAACAGTGCTTCACACATTTATTAGACCACCTGTCATAAAAACAAGAAAACCATCCAGCATCAAAAACAGCTTTAATGCAGACGTTTATTCTCAATGAGCTCTCAGCGTTTCACCATTTTGAACAGGAATAAGAAATGAATTCCCCTTTTTATAACTAAATTTGACCTGTCTTGCTGAGCTTCTCTGAGAAGTCAGAAATCAATCAATCATAACATTCAACCACTAAAACTGATGTCTCTGTTCAGGAATGTAAGTATATAACTAAAATTTTCCATTTTAACCAAGAATAATAATGTACTTTACTATATTTTCTTTTTCTTTGTAAAGCAGTAAATTGGAAAAATTCATGGATAACAGCAATGATTCACGTTTTTTCATTAAAAATATCATTTCTGTTAGAAAGCCTCTACACACTGGTGCATTAACCATCACAGAAACATAAAAAAATAATTCAGTAATAACCAATGCTGGTAATTTAAGGCAACTGTGGCATAAAGCTTACATTGGGTGCTGGTCCAATAAATGTGTTAAGCACTGTATATATAATATTGGGTATGTTTTTGTAATTGAAATGTTTCAACTTTTCTGAAAATTCCATATAATTTTTCTTGAAAAAGCACCACTGACCTGTTCACAGTCAATTTAAGTCAAAGAAAATATCAGATCTATCATTTACCTAATGTTGTCTAATTAAAACATAATTTTAAACAAATTACTTTCTAAAGCAAATTCAGAATGTGATCACACGAGTGAAGTCAATTTAGGACTAGGGATGCATGATACTGGATTTTTGCCGATATCTGAAATGCCAAAATTTTTTAATTCATTATCGCCGATACTACTTAACAAAGATGGAGTTTTTTCTTTCAGTGTTACAGTATATTTTTTTGCAAGATGTAAAACAAGACAAACAGCATTTAACTCTTGCAAAAATGAAACCCTTGATTTTTACGTGTAACCATGCAGTGATGAGAAGGTGCATCAATTTGTACATTTGTGTAATTTGCCGATATTCCAGCTGATAGGTGTGGCCGATATATCTGCTATAAATATCTGCAAAAATGTCAATATCAGCCGATAGGATACTTAACTCTTTAGGCTGATATCGGCTGATACTGATATCAAACTGATAATATCGTGCATCCCTATTTAGGACTAAAGACATTAAAAGCTCTGCCATGCCTTCTCCAGAAAAAAACTCAACAATGACGTTTAACAGCAGGTCTCCTACCTGACTCCTGAGTCCTCGGCGTTGCGGATGGCAGAGAGCTGCTCGGTAAAGAGGGGGTCCACTTTGGTGTGAATGGAGACCAGCTGGCCCAGAGCCTCAGCAGCCCTCAGCCTCACAGCACGGCTGGAGTCCTGCAGAGCCTTCAGGAAGGTGGTCTGCAGCTGAGGCAGGAAAGGCTTCAGGGCGATGCCCACCTAGAGGAGAAAACAGCTCTAAGGTTAGACGAACCTTTAGCCATTTAAAGGAGGGGGCTTGTCCCGTGGAGGGATGCAGATTCAGACCTTTGCCAGCAGCAGAGTGAGGGTCTCCAGCAGAGCGGTCTTCACCGTCCAGGCAAATCTGTCTCCCAAAATACGAATGAGAGGTCCAGTGATGTTGACTACAGAGGGCCGCAGAGCCTCAGGGGAGGTCAGTTTGATGACCCCTCCCAAGGCTTTAGCAGCCTCTTCTTTCTGCTCCGGACTGCCAGTGAGGACTCCTTCTCTCAGGACAGGCAGGATACAAGTGACCCCCTGTGGAGAGAAAACACAGAAACAAACCTTTAAAGAAAAGTAACGCAACAGGTGCAGCATTTTCTTTACAAATTTACTGAATAGTTAAATTTGTAGACCAACTCCGACATTTCCAGGTCTATAATATTAGTCTGGAAACTTTGAATGAAAATATCTCTATTTCTTTGTGATCAACTTTTTATTAAATTTTAAAATATATCAAACACAAATATAAACTATTTACTCATCGCCATTGTCATGGACATAAATAAACACATTAAAAAAAGGTGTGTGTTCAGCTTCCAGTTCATAAGTTGGTGATTACAGCTGTAGAGAGAAGTGATCAGAGAAAGCAGGTTTGTTCAGTGGGTGCTCAGGCCTTGTTAATTACAGCCAACTATCTTTAGACAAGGGAGATGTCTCTGAAAATGATTATCGTTGCTGGGTTAGCTGAAAACCAGGAGTGAATTGTGGGCTTTTTTGCAGCTGTTAAACTTGGGATCCTTAACAGTGGCGCACAGCCCCGGAAAAACACGACCCTTTCTTGAAAGAGGCGTGATCGAACACAGCTCATGAGGATTCACACTAAAACATCCTGCCCCGAGCTCGGACAAAACAGAAATCTAATATCTGTGTGAAGTTCTTGGAATCAAAATAGTTTAAAAAGTTAAATATGAGACCTTTCAAAAAAAAAAAAGTCATGAAGACAAACCAAGTCAATCAAAGTTGGAAATAAAGGAAATGAATCTTCCTAATGTAAAGAAGTGTTCAATTACCTTCTTAGGCAGACAGAAACCAGGCAGATGCTGTCCCTTCACATCTGCAGCTGCTGATCTGATGTCTCGATGCAGGTCGTCAATCAGGGCCAGCTGGCTGCTTGCATCCAGTTTCTATACAAGCACAAAAAACATGATCAGGCCAAATTCTGTTGTAATAAAAACAGTCAAAGGGACTGAGGGGTGCCAGTGTAGCTAGAAAAAAACATGTTTCTGTGTCTTGTTTTAGTTTTTAAAAAATTAACCCAACATTTGGGTCGCCCCTGCACTGCTTTTCAAATGAGAAGTTTAGTAATGGCAACTATTGAAATTCTAGGTCACCTAGACAAGTGGGACTGAGGTTATAATCATTTAAGTTCATTATTTATTCCAGAAGTTTTAGCTCATACGAGTTCTGCTCAACTATATTACTTAATGCACATCACATGCTGATATATTTTAGAGTAACAGACTGTTAAATGTTTAACAATAGCATAAATACACAGGCTACAAAGTTCTGATATCTGAGGTAGGTTTAAAATGTTCAGTCTTGGGTAAAAACTTGCCTAAAACCAGCAGAATGACCTTGGAATAACTTTATCATTTGGCTAGTCATTCAAACAGCATTTAAGTTACAGCTTTTATCCACTCCTTGAGCTTAATTGTTCTATTTATAAAGAAATAAATTAGCTTTATTGATTTGCTTACATGTAAAGATTGATGAGAGAGTGAAGAGAAAAGTTAATCAGAACATTTTTTAAACACAAAATTATAATTCTTTCAGCTTTTCTGCAAATTAAAGCGTGGATAGAGCAGTCATGCACAGTTAACCAGGGCTTTTGAACTGCGTCCCAAACTTACATCAGTTATAGCTGCACCGCTAAATTATATCAACACACCTTAGTTATGGAGTTGATGGTGTCCCAGCTCTGAGACAGGACCTCTGGGTTGGGGTCATTCAGAAGTCGGATCAGCCCTGACAGCAGGGTGCGAGTATGGGCGCTGTAGTCCAGGCGGGTGCGGGCGAAGTAAGCATTGAGGATGGTGACAGAGGCCTGTCTGAGGCCAGGATCTGTGCCTCGTGTGGCCTCAAGCAGGTCTTCTATGATGATCCGCTGGCCAACCTCATCCTCCACCGAGAGGAGGACCGTTTGACAGCTGCACAGCTCCTGGGAGCAGAAGTAGAACATTTATGAGCACGGTCATTTTTGAAATGAAAGAAAAACACAAGAACAGATGTGTGTGAGGTAAAGGGCAGTTTCTGGCCAAAGCATTAGCTTGAGGAAAAGCGCTGCTATCCAGGTGGCTAAGATGAAATGCTATCACAGGCTAGCAGGCAGCACAGGAGTCTAACAGTGTTCATATTAAAAGATAGATTACAAGCATTTAACACTGTCGGCGGATTAATTCCGATGAATTCTGTCATAAAACAAAAGCATGTTTTTTATCCAGCCTCATTTGAGATGAGCAGTATTTAAGCTGCTTTTAGAAAGCAGGATAAATTGATTTAGCTCAGAAATGAGAGTCAGGCTTCTGGCTTTCAAATAGCTCTTCATTTTGACTATGTTGTTTTTTCATGTTTATTAATCAACAACCAAAAAAGTAAAATAAAGAATCTAAAGCCGCATATGTCATTCCTATATAGAGGTGGCTTGCTCACCAACAACACATAAATGCTTTGTCATTATTCTCAGTCTTCTTTATTTCAGTCTTGCAGCATTACAGAGTTGATTTACTTCAGTGTTTGCCACTGTTGTGTTTTTAGCGAGTTGTGTAACAAAAAAAGAAAAAAAAAGGAACAAATATGTAGGAGGGCTCCACGAGCGTTCTAGCTCAAGGATAACTATCCATTCATTTCAGACTATAGCACAATACTGTCAATCCATCATTCCATTTGTCTGTCTGTCCATTCATTTGTCATTCTATCCATCTATCTATCAACTAACTTCCATCTATCAGTCATGTTATCCATCCATCCGCCTAACTATTCATCCATCTATCATTCTATCCATCAACTATCAATCTATCTATCAATCTAGCTATCTATCTATCCATCATCTAACTAATTATCAATCCATCCGTTCATAGTTCTATCCATCGTTCTATCTTTCTATCCATCTAAGTTTGACCCATTCATCCATCTATCAATCAACTAACTATCCATCCATACATAGTTCTATCCATCTATCATTCCATCCATCCATCCATCCAACTATCTATGCATCAATTAATCCATCCATCAAACTCTCTATCTATCCATCCATCCATCCAACAACTATCCTACAGCCATCCATCTATCCATCCATCCTACAGACTCAAACAGTGGAGGCTGGACACACAACTTATCACTGACACTGTTACACATGGATTGATAACACGTAGTGAGACCATGCATTTGAGTGAAGAGACCTTAATGAGATTTACATCAGTGTTAACGCATGTAGACAAAGTCCAAAAAGGACTGATATGGTTCAAAGCTTAAATTTAACCAGTGTGCTCCAATTTGTCAGTGTTAATGTTTTTTAAGTACCACTCTCAGTGCCTAGAGGGTTGGCTAACATGTCTATTGCTCAGCCATACCCACAAAAAAAAAAACCCATCCCACTGTTTACAAACACGGACAGGGTCCTGTATTACCTGTGGTTCATCTTCTGTACCCAGTTTTTCTTTGAGGGATGACAGAATGGCAGGCAGGATGACCCCCAGGTGGCGTGTCAGAGCATCCCCAGCCACAGCTGATAAGAACGCCAACACACGGGTGTTCACAGGAGGAGCAGTCAGCTGTAAGGACCATAAAGGAGAACAGATTTATTAACATTCTACACCCAGACATCATTAAAACCAAAGAAGTCGTATTTTTACATTATCTTACCTTTGGCACCAAGTACGGCAGCACAGAGCGACTCTTCACCGCCATCACCTGCTTCAGACCGTCCAAAGCAAACTCAGCTGTTTCCTCATCATCCTAAAAAAAAAAAGATTTTAAGCGCTTGATGTGAACGTTGAATACTTCGGAAAGCAGTATAAGGTGATTGATCCCTCACCAGTTGTTTGAGAAGAGTGGGCAGGATGTCGTCCAGGGCCTGGTGGCCAATGGTGGCATGAAGCTGCTCAAAGGTTTTAGCTGCGGCCTCACGGACCTCCTCAAGAGGGTCACAGAGGGCCTTCCTCACTGTCGGCACCAGGGACTCGGAGAAGACCAACACCTGCAGAACACCAAAAGGGTTGTGATTGTTGTTTTAAAAGCAAAAAAGTAACTTCCTTGTCTGTTTGTTAAAACATAAGCCTTGATCAACATCACGTCCTTTTTTGACCTCTTTCAGATGTAGTAGGCATGTTCTTCTGGAGTTATTTCTACCTCCACCAAGGAGGTTATGTTTACCGGCGTTTGTTAGTGAGTTAGTTAGTTAGTTTATTAGTGTTCTGAAAAGGATAACTCAAAAAAATTAAGAAAAGAATTTGACACAACGACATTTTCAGAATAGATCAGAAATGGACAAAGAGATTAGATTTAGTGGTAATCAAAATCTGGATGCAGATACAGGATTTTTTTTCAAGGATTTCTTAACATTGTGAGAAAAAGCTGTTTTCTTCTTTTTAACTAATACCATGTTTCCTCTAATAGAGAGCGGTACTGAAATTGCAACCAGTTTCATGTTATAACCAGGGTTGTGGTCTACCTAAGCAATTAGAGGCTGACCTGCATATAATGGTCTGAGTATCATTAAAGATTAATATGGTTATTACTTTATTTTGTTTTAAGAAGCACAGCTTTTTAAAACAAAGGTGCAGCTTGTCTTTCATTTACAGCAGTCACACGTGATGTTACTCGGCCAAAAAAATCAGAAATGCGAGAAGGAGCAAGTAGAAAGTTAAAAGCATGGAGGAGGAACAAGGAAAAGCCGAAGCCAAGTGCTTCTGAATCAGAAAAGAAGATGTAAGAGAGTGTTTTTGACTGACATAAACTAACTACTCAGAGAAAGAGAGTTAAGAGAATACAAACCCTCCTTCATACAAAGGCCTGGTCCTCTGTGATTTTGGAAATAAAGGCCACAGTCCATATTTGAGGATTTACAGTAATTCAATCATTTCTGATTCTAGATTTGGATGACATTTTCAGAGAATGTTGGCCATGACACGAGGGACAAGTGATTACATTTTGGTGGTGATCCTTATCCTGATGTGGATCCAGGGATATATTCAAGGATTTCCTAACAGTGCAGGACAGGGCAGTATTCCACATTTTGACAATAACACGTCTGACAATGCTGGAAATTCGTTGGTAGAGGTGCAAAGGAATTCTTAACCTTTTACAGTCTATTCTGATCTAGAAGTTTGCTCTCAGCATACTTTGAATTAAGACATATGGGCTAAAGGCACAGCTAAAATCAGGCCAAAATCTCAAGGCACACAGACTTCCACCACATAAAATAGCCTCTCTAACTTGTCACAGCACCTTATCTGTGTTTATTTCTGCCTACTAACAATTCATACACTTTGACCATCAACTGTATTACTACACAAACATTTGTTCATGGACAACTCGTTTCAAACTTTGCTAAATTTCATCAATTAACTGATGCGTGTTCAATCCTGACAGGTCATAAATGTAAAATTAAGTAACACAAAAGTAATAATTTCCGACACAGTTTTAGGGCATTTGCTTTGGTTCAGATTTGTTCTTACAGCCCTGCCTTTTATTTGTTTATTTATTTGCTTTCTTTTCTTTTCTAAGGCGTTCAAGTCAAATTTTACAAGAACAGCAGTTCTCAAAAAAACAAGTAAACATGATTTTCATTTTGAAACTATTTCTATGCTTTTAAATAATACGTAACAACTTCTTTTTATGTATTTTCAGATAGGGAAATAGATTAAAAAAAAGATATATTTACACTCAAAAGATGAAGTGCCTCCTGACCCGACAGCTTTTAACTCTTAAATCTGTTTTTGATGCTAAAAACAAATTCCTCCTCCAAAAAACTGTAACTGTTTAAGTTTTTCAACAAAGACTGAGTCCTGTATTTCTTGTAATAACTTTTACACACATCAAGATGTCAGAAATAGAGAGTCCCACTAGCTATGTGACATCACAGCAGTGCGACAGTGAAGAGGTCTGAAGCTTGATGGTAAACTATGAGCCACAATGGAGGATTTCCAGGTCTCTAGTACTCTGTAGAGCATTTTTTCATGTGGACACATGTGACATGGACACAGTGAACAAATCATTCTTAATATACAGCGTGTTTGAACATGGAACGATATGTGGTTGCATTTCAGCTGCTGTTGCTCAGGACTTTACAGTGACCAATTCACAGACTACAGCGGTGTCAGCTTCAACCTTTATGGTTGGTTTGGTACACTTGGTATCCCTCCAGTGGGATGCCAAAAGTGGGACGGCACGGGTTGGTTATTTGGGTGGCTTATCTCCTCTGTGACACCTGAAATTGAGTACAGTACCAAGGTGAACTGAACCAGACTGCTTGGTGGAAACGCAGCATAAACCGGCTCTTCATGTTAGTTAATTAGCATTCATCCTGCTGATTTCAATGCAGATTGCAACATGAATTATTACTTTCAATTCACGGCACTCGTCACAGAGTTTAAGGGTTCTTTTCAAGGCTGTTTTACCAGATGAGGGAGATTTTTCCTGCAGCAAAAAGCCAGTCTTATAAGCTATGGATTTAACAGAGGTCTTTTTTCCCAGTTAAAAGATTTGACATTTTGGCTTAATTTGATACACAATGTTGATGTGCTTGGAGCTTATGTCCTCCCCTGCAAGAACCGATTAATGTCTGTCAATCAAGACTATGACAAAATGTCACTTCCCAGGACCCAAAGTACTTGAAAGCAAGACTGATGAGCCAAAACTTTGTTGGTTTTCAGGTTTTATAATTTCTCTCTGTCCCTACCCACACCACGGATTAGAAGAGCAGTGCTTCTTCTCATTGCTGCCTCTCCTAACAAATATCTTGCCACAACTTCAGTGCATCCTTCAGGTTTCAGCTACATTCATTAGGAGTTTTCTATCCTTGGGTAAAAAAGCAATACTAACAAAAGCAAGAGCAATTATGAGAAATATAATGCAGAAAATGCAAAACTGAAAATACTGCTACTCACAAGCAAGTATTGAACCTTGTA
Source organism: Cetoscarus ocellatus (assembly GCA_037902135.1). Taxonomy (NCBI): domain Eukaryota; kingdom Metazoa; phylum Chordata; class Actinopteri; order Labriformes; family Labridae; genus Cetoscarus; species Cetoscarus ocellatus. The sequence continues at coordinate 934,569 of JBAMNC010000440.1, forward strand.
TGGCAAACTTAATGGATTAATATTTAACTGAGAATGGCTGCATTCCTGACACGTATCACTACAAAATCTCGACTCACCGCATCTTTGCTGGTAGACTTCATGATTTCGCTGAGGCCGATGCAGACTCCCTGCCTCTCGTCACTCTTGTCAGAGCGCAGTCCTTCCTCCAGGATGGGAATAATCTCAGGAAGAATCTTCTCTCCGAGCTTCCTCACCAGATCACCCAGGGTCCTGGCAGCAATCTAAATCAACAAAAAGAACTCTTTTAGTGGCACTTACATGGTGAAAGAAGAAAATAAGAACTGATTATGAACTAAAATTCTGTTAAAAAATAAAAAAGAGAGAGGTGGTTAAAGAATTGATATAATACTGTTCTCTTGTCAGGACAGTTGGAAGCCAAGAAGCCCAGCAGGAGGGAAAAGAGGGTTGGGAGAATCTCTCGAAGAGTTCTGGGGGTGTTGGACACAACAATCTTCCACACATGGAGGGAAGCCTGTCGAACCACAAGCTGAGTGTCTGACCGGCCCATATAGAGACCAGAGAGGACACGGTTCCTCCGCTCAGCACCGAGAGCTCCAATGATAGCCTGGAAAAGAGAGGGTTAAAGGTCAGCAGCTTCACACAACAATGTAGAAGACTTCAGGACACACTTCAGCACCACACTGCTCTTATGGAAACAAAGATACAACTAAGGCCCCGTTTACACGACGTCGTCACCAGGAACGGAAAGTCTTTTCCTTTGCGTTTTCAAAAGCGCTCCTTGTTCACACGGAGACGGTGTGAAAACGATGCGCGTTCACACGGATCCGCGAGAATGACTGAAAATGCTGTAGCGTGCATGCAAGGCCAGTAGTTGGCGATGTAGGTTTGAAGTTTTCCGTCATATTGCTGCGTTCCATTTACATTGGAACCAGGAAGAGGGGAGCGGGAATGCTCTCATATCTGAGTTACCAGCACTCCAGTTATAAAGTCGGAAAAAATCTTGTAAAGTTGTATAGCCCTGCGTTGTAAATTTCGCACATACCACATGAAGAATGTAATAACTCTATAGCAGCATTTCCACATATACACGTCAAACAATACTATGTATATGGCTGATTTAGTTTGACAAACACTAGTCAGAAGTGCTAATAAACAGAATATTACAGAAGCTTAATAACTGTTTACACTGGCGGCTGCCATCTTTGATTGTCAACTTGGTGGTGGTGAGGATCTGCCGACTTCCCATTAGGAAATTCCAAACCTCAGGGCCGTTCCAGTTGAAATTTCTCATTTGGAGCTCAGAACTCCCAACTTCCCAGTACAACTGGAACGCAGCATAAGTGCGTCTCTGCTGGTCAGAGTATTGCCACAGCAGATCCACACTTTGTTGGAGGAGCGATAACAAACCAAGCACAGTTAACGGCACACGTGTTGCTCGGTAGCTGTTGTTTTTGTTCCGAAGTGAGCGTGCAACCTTTATCTGAGAGTACTGTGCATGTGTCGCTACGCTGAAAACGCTGATTCCTGTTTAGACAGAGGTGGAGATGAAAATGTTTTAAAAACTCTTCACTTTGGACCCTGGTTTCAAAAGTTTGTGGATTCTGGCACTCCGGGCACCGTTCTCTTGTAAACGAAAGGCACAAATGCAACAAAAACTCTCCCTTTTTGGCCATTTTCATTGTTGTACAAAAGGGGTCTAAAAATCAAGATGGCTTTGTTGGAGAGAGATGTATTCATGCCTTATTGGATGCAGCCGTTCCAAAGTTGTCATCCTCTGACGCGGTCTCCGTCGTCATCTTTCCCGTCACTCCAGAGATGTGGAACAGCAGATCTCCCAGCAGCTGCACAGAGCTGAACCTGCAGAGCAATAATGTGACAAACATCTGGTCAGTATAACAGTGACATTTATGAAGTCAATAACGTCCTACAAAGTACTTCATCCGGACCTAATTCTCCACAAGTCATCAAACAGGCCCTGTTCCAGCTCAGGAAGCAGCAGAGCAATGGCTGTCTCTGCATACATGCTGATGATCCGCTGCCCTGCGCGCAGCGCCGTGTCTCTCACATATTCATTTTCATCAGCCAGAGCCTGTTGGACCACACAGAGGAGAGAAAAAGAGGATATTTTAAACTGTAGTTGAAGACAGATTCCCACACTGAGAAAGTTCATGAAAATTACAAAAGAAAAAAAAAAAAAAAAGATTTTCATTTTTCCTGCCTTGGGGCACTAATAGCAGAAATCACTAATTTCCATGTAGCACCAAATGTTTTTAAAATTATTGACCTCTATCAAGTTGACCTGTGATTTAAAGGTCACATGTCGTGGAAAATCAATTTTCTTTGCTTTTAATGTTGTTAGGAGGGGCTTGGACAGCAGAATAACATGGCATCTTTTACTAAACTTGGTGAGTGGAGAAATGCTCTATACCTCTTTAAGGAAAAAGCCCCTTAAAACGCTCTGTTCTGTACTTCCTGAGGTTTATGATGTCATAGCTATACAGCCTTTACCTTTACTTGTTTACCTTTACCGTCAAAGCCCTTAGGTTCTCCACTCCACCAGATCTGAACATTTCCAAAGGGGAGCAAAAAAAAAGCTGCATCTGATCCTTCGTCAGAGATTACATTTTTATTTTTTTATTCAACTTAGTGAAATCCTTGCTTAATAGACACCTAAGGCATGATGTTAACAGTCAAAAGCACTAGGACATGAGACTTTTACCTGAAAAGGGGAAATAAGATAAAATACACCTTCTGTATAGATTGTTATGTTGTTTTTTTGTTCTTTTTTGCACCTATTAAATATTTTTGGTTACATATGCCCAAGTCAATTTTGCACTATTTTCTACCTATTTTCAACTTAATTTTATTCCTCCTGACCCTGTATTTTTTATTTTTACTCTGATTATCAGTTGATTGTTTTTACACCAACTTACCAAGACAAATACCTAGTAAGGAAGCAAATGTACTTGGCAATAAACACAAATTCATGTTCTGATTTTAACCCTTTTATGCATGAATTATTAAATCAGAAAGGAATGATTATTTTAAATAATCATTGGTTTTAACTTTCAAACAAGTTAAAAATCAAGACCATTTTTTCTCCTAGTATGTTATTTTTCAACTACAGTGGACACCACATATCAACTGTATTGTTAGTAATAAAATGGAACTTAATAGAGATTCACAAAAACATATTTTTTACAAACATTTATTAACAGTAAATACAATAAAATGCAAAGTCTAGAGAATATTTATTATTGCTGTTTAATTAAGCTTTTTACCTGTGAATTACACCAGATTTTTTTTTAAATAAAAATTCCAAAATTAGGTGAAATCTGAATACAGGCATAATAAGCAGATTACACCCCTTAGTACATAAAGTCCACTGGAGTTGACAGATGAATCTTTGGTCAAAGAAAATAATTTACAAGAAAGATGTTTTTTTAAAATCTGCATAAAAACTGTTTCTAACATCCCATTAACTTAAAATACATTTTTTGTACCTGCCTGATTCTTGAGAACAGAAGGATTTACCACTTATTACTGAAGGGCGTGGTGCAATTCCCCCTTCATCTGCCCTTTTGGATTTATGATTAAATATCTCAATATGACAAAAAATATCCAAAGGTGATATTTTTATGAAACTACAGACAACAGTTTGGGAGTTTACCTGGCAGTTGTAACATGGTGCAGCAGCCTAAATGGTATAAAATGTAATCCAAATATCTCTCCACTGTAGTGGAGACCATGCATGAAAGGGTTAATTAAAGTCATTATTGGTTCTCATTCCCCTGATTCTACAATTGCAAACTTAACTACCCTGATTAATTAGCCACTTTGTTTAGGTGTTCAGTCCTTGTGATTTTTAAGCATTTCATGATGGGATGACGCCAAACTCATCCAAATAAAAGCACTTTGTTGTTTTTGTTTTTTTGGAATGACGTTAGCTTTAAAGGGTTACCATAAACAACCAGCTCAGGTATTTGGTAGAGTTTTTGTTGTCCATACCCTTTAAATAGCTGTTTTTATTGTGTAGAGGTTCATAACTCTGTTGAGCGAAGAAAATGTTGAATAGGGCATCTTACCCTTGAAATTGTTACAGGATAAAGCCAACATGTAAAAAGAGATCTTAATGTGTCTGATTTCCAGATTTGATCTGGAAATTTCAGGAAACAGTGACGGCTAGTGGACTTTCTCAGTATTGCATACCACAGCCAGGTGGGAGAGTCGGCCTGATCAGGTTTATAGTTTAAAACATTTAATATGAAACAGCGACCTAAAGCACTGATCATCAGTGGGTCACATTAGGCCCCCCACAGCTTCCCATTCACCTCCCTGAATATCACCAAATGTATAAAATGTTAGGACAAAAAATAAGCTGTGGTTTAAAAGGTTTTTTTAGTTTACATTTAATACCTACAGCTATCAAACAAAACCCTTAACAACTGAGGCTGAATCAGTCTGACCACATTTTCATTCATTTTAGAGAAAATAACCTGTAAGCTACCATTAGTAAACATTTAACAAGGAGTATGAGTATGCTGTTGATGAACTCAGTGATGGACGATATGATTTTCACTGAAATAAGGAGCCAAAATGTGGTCGGCAGCAGATCAGGTAGAAGGGACTAATCTCACTTTTTCAGACTGAAGATTACTTAAACTTTGGAAGAAAAAAAATCTTAAATATTAAAACAACAATAGAATAATTAGACCAAAATATTTATATAAATCAAATATATTTTAAGTTTCAGCCCTTAACAGCATCTGAAGAGGAAAAAACTGCCCCCTGAACAAATGTAGTTGATGATCCCTGACCTGAAGAATGGTCAACAAAACAGCTGCGCAGGAGGGAGAGGGTTAAAGCTGCAGTATGAAGTTTATTTTTGTGTCAGTGGCCCAAAAAATTATGATTACCTGTCAACATCTTATTACTGAGGCCACATGAGAGGTCATGACATCTGTGCCCCTCCTTGCTCTGTATTAAGCCTTTACAAAATATAGCAAGGGACACCCACTTTTCGACCAATCAGGGCTCAGCTCAGGGACTGTGCTCTTACTGGATCCTCTACTGATGTATATGTGCTTGTTTTACCTAAATGAGCTTTGGTTGTTGTTTAGATTGAATAGGTTATGTTAATTTTATGAAGGAGCGTTTGGTTTGTGGGTGCAAACACATTACATCCGCATAATGCTAACACTGTGGACATGAGGGAAGGGGCACGGCTAAGAGCTCAACCATGGAGGAGAGAGGGGAGTAAAACTACTTCCACTGCAGTCTCATTAAAGTTACACACCTCAGCTTTGACAAAATACTGGTAAAACACAACATATCTTACATTACCTTGAGAATACAGGGGATGATTGGTCCAACATAGGGAGTAAACTTGTCTCCAAAGGTGAGGGGCAGGTAGATGAACATCATAATGTAGCCATCTCTGACGTGGGAGGCGATGTCTACTTTGCTGGCTGTCTGCACCACATCTGGCATCAGTTTGTCCAACTTCTCCACTCCCAGTCCAGCCATCACCTCAGCCAGACCTACAGACAAAGACGGAACACACAAATCCTTCAGTCATAGAGGAGCATCTACCCTGACCTTTTAAAAGAGGGGTGGGATAAGACATGACTTTGCTCCTTCAGTCCCTCAGAATCAGCCATAGCACCTTATAATCTATACAGACATTATGTCAATGATGATGGCCATAATGCTGAAGCAATCCAATGCAGACTTGTCAGTGAACCAATCAGAGAACAGACAAATGGTCAATTGGTCAAGCCCGCTCTTGCCTGCCAAATTCATCTATGGACAGCTACTACTGAGGATCATGAGGGTTAAAAAAATGTGTGTCACTGTTAAGCTTTGCTGTGATGAGGGGTGGTACCACATGCCAAGTTAAACCCATAGAAACATCACTGTGCATATTTTTAACACAATTTGTAGCACTTTAACACTTTGGACTTATGTTTCAACATCTGGACCAAAACTGATCAACAATACTGTTAAAGGTACAAGTAGATAGACACCATTCTTTTGACTATGAGTGCACTAACAAGAACGAGACAGGCAAAGCTCACTCACCACTAACTAATTTAGCTCAAACACTGGGAGTCAATGGGTAATGTTAGCCTGCGTCTGCCTACAATCATCAGATAAACTCCTCAGCAACTCTGGCCAGCAAACGAGTCAAATCTTTTGAACAATTCTTTTAAGTGAACACTGAGAACCTTTCGTTTGTGAGCCACTCTTAAATGCAAATGGCCTGCAAAAACAAATGGCCCACTCACAATTTCCAGTTGGTTCTCATTATTCATTTAAAAGAATCGTTGAAAAGACCCGGCTCGTTCCCGAACGTCACATCTCTAGCACAAACCACCATGGATGCGCTTGTAAGTAGGTCAACAAAACTTAGCCTCTGTTTACAAGTAGAAGAGGATAAGAGTCACAACAAGCACACAGGACCGTTTAGAGCCCCTGAAGAGTTTATCTGATGACTGTAGGCAGAGGCAGGCTAATAACACCCATCGACTCCCAGTGTTTGAGCTAAGCTAATTAGCAGAGGGTGAGCTTTGTCTGTCATTTTCTTACTGGATGTACAGTCGAAAGAATGGTGTCTATCTGCTTGTCATGGAGTCGAGACTGAGGCAATATACGAAAAGAAAAAAAAGTTCCTTTAAATGTCAGTGTTTTTGTCTGTATAAATGTGTTTCGTGTGTTTAGTCATATTTAAAGAGCAGCTCAGAAATGATACAGAGAGAGGGTGTTCAGGAACCAACCTTGTGCAGCTCCAGATCGATCTACAGAGCTCTGCTCAGATGCCAATGTCTCCATGAGCCATGGCAGCAAGTCATCAAAACAGGATTCACCCATTCCCTTCACCATGGCACCCAGGGCTTTGGCTGAAACTGTGCGTACCTGCAGAGGAGGAGAAGGGGAGAGGCTACAGCCACGCTTTAAAGAGACAGACAACACAATAGTGAACCATCATCCCAATAACTGAACAGACCTCAGGCACTGGATCCAACAGGGAGGCCTTCAGTCCAGGAATGACACTTGGTAGGTAGGGGGACAGATCCTGTAAACAACAACAACAACAAAGGGTGTCACATCAAGACAACTGATAAGTCTTCTTCGAGCAGTGTTTCATGACTTTATGTGAATGTCATGTACCTTCTGGTCAGTCAGAGAGTACATGTTGCCAATGATCTGAGCGGCCATCTTGCGAGTGTCAGTGGATCGATCCTGGAAGGCTCTCTGCACGATGGGCATGATAAGAGCAAGGGAGGGGGCGTCAATGAAGTGCACAAACTTAGTGTCCAGCAGGGTTTGCAGACACGTCTGGGTCCTCCTGGATGGATCAGTGAGAGCGTCCAGCAGAATGGGGGTGATTGCTGAAAAGAGGGAATGACATGGAAATACTGAATCACATTTTCATGCATCTACATGTTGATGATTAATCCATGAACTAATTTAATTGTTTCATAGCTCTAAGTTCACTTTATAATCAAGCACTGAATAAAAACTATAAATAAAGCTAGAAAAGAAGCTTCTCCATGCATCTGTGTGTGAGATACTTTCATTGAGACACAGACTGACGTTTTGGTGACAGACCTCAAGATCACTGACTTGATTATAACCCCAAGTTTGGTGAAGTTTTGCTCTATTCTGAAAGAGCTCAGATTCCAGAGATGGACTGTCATTAAATTATGGATGGAGGGGCTGGCTGGCTGGACAGATGGATAAATGGATGGATGAACAGATGAAAAAATCAGATGGATAAACAGAGAGATAGAGAAATAATTAAATGGGTGGAAGACTGGTTGTATTAATGACAAGAGGAATGTGTAAGATTGTAGATTTTATGTTAGAACAATGTTACACCTTCATTTAGCTGATGCTTCTGTCTAAAGTGACACACATCTGAGAGAGTAAAACACAAGCAAGAATCTTGAGCAGAGGGGAACGACATTAGTAAGTGCAACAAACTGATTCAAGTCCAACTGGACACAGGTGCTGCCACGTAGTGCTAGAGGCAGTGACTAATTAGGCAGACCACCTTGTAAAATCACCCCACATACAATCATCCTAATCTTTACAGTCTTCCTCACCATCATGTCTTCATGTCATTGACAGCAATGTCATATTTAGCAGTAACATACTCAGTGTTGAGTTGTTCACAAAGAGCTGGTCTTGAACCTTCTATGTTGTTCTACCAATGAGGACTACAGAGGAGAAGAGTCAGACTAAGAGATTAAGTGTTCCTTAAACAGTTAAGTCTTCAACTTTCTCTTAAAAGCAGATAAGATTCTGCAGATCAAATGGAGGCGGTAGCTGCTGAGATGGGAGCAACAGGCATCTTTCACTGGCAGAGAGAAGCAGGCGAGAGGGATAATGGACCTGGATGAGGGACTCCAGGTAAACACGAGTCGTTCTTGCTACTGTTTTGTAAGCTAGAAGTAGAGCTTTGAATTTGATTCAAGCCACAACTGAAGGCCAAAGAAGAGAGATTAACAGCAGAGTGACATGTGCTGTACTGGGCTGACTACAGACCAGACGTGCTGCTGCATTCTGGATCATTTGCAGAGGTTTAAATGTGCATACAGGGAGGCCTGAGTTGCAGTAGTAGAGGCATGAAATCACCAGAGCCTGTACCAGAAGCTGTGCTGCCTGTTGTGTCAGGTAGGGTCTGATCCTCCTGCTTTTATAGAGGGCATATCGACAAGACCGAGAAATTGAGGCCACATGAACCTTAAAGGTCAGTTGGTCATCAATCATGACACGGATTTCTGTCAGACTTTGTGGGCATGAGATTACTGGATGTAAGCTGGACACTGATCTGTGGTTGAATGGAAGGACTGGCTTGAAGGACGATAAGCTCATTCTTGGACAGATTCTAGTGTGATTTATGTTTTGCAATTACTAAATAAAACTTTTGGAGCTATGAAGTTATGCTTAAAACGCAGCACTTATTTAACTGAGTCAAAGGATGAAGGCTTATTGTAAATACCATTCTGATTTTGCGTTTATCCAAAACGAGATTGATGAGCATACGGTTTTAGCCTCTGTTTAAAGGTTGTTTGCTTCAGTTTATCTTTACTGTGCCACCTGCACTGGTCGGATACTTTAATTTCATGAAAAACAGGCCAAATGTATGCCAATAATTGTCCAAATCCAAGTCTCAATAATTTAATCATTTCATGGTTAAATTTATAGACTAACAACTTTTAATCGTTTATGGACAAAACACTCGTTGAATGAGAGTAACTGTGTGTGACAAAGTGTGCTTGTAAAGTAGTGTTTTCACATATGAGAGTGCGAAAGAATATGTGGATGAGAGAGTTCTGAAAAATGTACCTGCAGAAAACATTTCAAACCATGAGTCATATATCAAAAACCTAAACAGACAAAATTTTTCTGTATGGCTACACCCAAAGAACATACTGCTTGAAATACGTGGATAGGCAAGCCCCAGGCCAAATTTGTAAGTGGCTCGAATAACTGAATACCAATCAGTGTACTGTCGACTTGGGATTTGATATCTGCTGGTCTGCGTTTTTTTGACACCAGATTTAAAGAGGGGTCCCATCACCTACCCAGGATTTCAGGGTTGCGGATTACAGAGCCAATCTGCCGGAGAGCCTGTTGTCCGGCCTTCTGCACCTTCACGTGGGAGTCAGTCAGCACCTCGGTTAGTTTGGGGACAATACTGGGCAGGCAAGAGGACAGCTGCTTCGGAGCACAGAAAGCCATGGCACCGAGCAACTCCACTGAGCCTGTAGGAGAGACGGACATGAAGCAAGTGTTTGAGTGAATTATTCTCTTTTTTAATATCTTATAATGACTGAAAAACGTTTAAAATCATCAACCAGTTGCACACAAGTATTACAAATTGTTCTTTCTCATTATGTGTAGGTATGTTGGTGTGTAGGTATGTTTTTATTATAAGAAATGTGCAAGAGCATAAAAATGTATTCTTTCCAGTAGGGATGCCTCAATCATTTCTTTTGCTGCCAATAACCAATCACCAATGAGTCAACTCAGTCAATACTGATAATGATACACATGATAATGTTCTGTTAACATGCTAAGTTAGCTAAGTAGTTTTCATCCTGCCAGTCCAAGTGCAGATTTTAACACAGGGTTTAAATACAGGTATAAATTCTAATCAGCTGGTCATGTATTGGCTGATAATGATCGGCACCCGAATGACCAGTGTACCTCTATTTTCAAGATGTTGCAATTTTCTCTGTCACACATGCAAAGGCTCCTCACCTGCTTTAGTTCTCCAGGACTCCTCCTCCAGGGCCACCAGCAGTGAGGGAAGGACCAGTTTAACTCCATGGGCACTCAGGTTCCTCATCACGGCCTTGGCACAGTCATCTGCGGCCTTGTGCAAGAACACAAACAATTTAAGTCTGATTCAGTCCAGGATTAATATTTGAAAGATAACATGGGCAGGAAAAGCATGATATCCAGACAGTGGACCATGCAGAAGACCTTAAAATTTAAGGACCAACATTTCAAACAGATGTCCAACACACGTTGACCAAAGTCCTGCTTTGGTGCAACTAAAGCAGACCCCACACATAAAGATAAAAATCAGGCATTGAACAGTTTTGATCCTACTGTGTGTGGTGTGCTCCGATAGTCTCAACACAGCACACCACACACATAACCATTCTGTCCCACCACGATGTAGAATCTAGTCCTCCAAGCCAGAAATCTGATCAAACGTGATCTCACAAAAATGATGAAGAAGAAGCATAGCAACAACTATAAACGTATATATGCCTATGACAACAACCGGAAAACACAACACGCAACATTGAAGAGGAAATGATGGTGGTCTTGGGACTACTTTTGACAGAAAAGTCCTTAACTAAATAAAAAAGAAAAGACTGTGGAAAAAATCCTGGAGACAGTGTGAACACGTGAGCTGGTCCTCCATTTCTGAGGTCCTACAAGAATAGAATAGAATAAACCTTTATTCGTCCCACACGGGGAAATTTGCAAGCTTACAAGCTTTATGTTTCAGGTCAGCCGTGCTTGTTTTTATTTACGCCTGCTTCCTTGTTCCTCAGTCAGCTCGCTTCTTGATTGCCGACATTCTGCTCCACGTCACAATTCACAGAGTCATGACTCGGGAGTCGTCGGCTTTCCCCACACACATGAAGATTTTTGGTCGTAAATATTGAACAAGTCTAATATTTACAATTGTCGGCCTGACCCATTTCGGAGCCGATTATCAGGACCAACTCTCAACTCTCTATCACTCTTAACACACCTCAGACCACAGGATAATCTTATAGGAAAATCTTGTAAGACATAAGGTAATCGGGCATTTGCTGTCCTTGGTCGGGAAGGGGTAAACTTGGGACAAAACCAGCCCGAAAATCTTTATGTCTGTACCTCGCTTTAAGGCTTAATATGAGCAAAGTGAGTTATGAAAGCATAATAGACCAAAGACTCAGAGATAAAAAAATGCCTCACCTCTCTGACATACTGGTTTCCATCTCCAAAGCAGAGCAGGAGGTGTGGAAGCACGTGAACCACATACGGCTCAAACAGCTTTCCTAACATGTTGCACAGCATCTCAAATGCAAAAAGAGCTCCTAAACAGAGCAAAACAAAGCAGGTTAGTGTTTTTATTTATTTGACTGTGAAAATATTTGAGGATTCTTGAGTGCCAGAATAAAATCTTTGCTGGAATTAGAGCAACAAAAAAGCCTGACACATAGACATAAAATCCTTCAGTGGCTGGTTGATCACTGACCTTCCCTTCGTCTGAAGTTTTTCTTGTCCTGGATGGCGTCTGTCAGTGTGGTCATGATGTCCTGTTGTTTGAGTGCCAGGATACCGAGACCTTTGACCAGGCCGGCCAGCCCGTAGGCAGCTCCCTTTCTTTCTGCGTACTTGTCGCTCTCCAGTAGCAGCTGCAGCAGGTTCCTCACGATTCCTGCTGCATCTTCCTTGATGGCAGGGACTAGAGGAGGCAAACAGCTGGCAACAGACTCCTGGACCTGATGAAGAACCATATAAAACATTGGTAAGCAAATCTAAGTGAGAAATGAGCTCTGTAAATTTAAAGGCTTAGGTTAAGCTCCTTCCTTCCTTCCCAAGTGCAGGACCAACAGACTGAGAAACTCTTTGTCCCTCAGGCCATCTGACTGTACAACTCCTCACTGGGGGGGAGCAGGAGTAACACTAAGACTGGAGACGGGAAGGAGCAGTAGCCAGCCAGTAGCCATATTTATATTTATATTTCTGTTTATATCTATCTTTTTAATATATCTTCTTATCTGCTATGAATCGTGCTACTATCTAATCTAATCTAATATAATATAAAAGTTTTTAGTTCTGAACAACAAATAAGAATAGAAAGTAAAAAGACTGAGTGATTTACCTGCTGTGAAGGTGTGGAGAGTGCAGTGATGAGCTTGGCCACAATGGGTTTGACTTTGGGGTCATTCTTGTCCAAATGTTTGGCGAGGGAGCCCATGAGAATAACCACACTCTGACGGACGGAGTCATAGCTGGCGTCTTGAGGGGCATTTTTCAGGAACTCCTCAAAAACTGGTAGCAAGCAGCTCACATTGTCCTGTAGAACAAAGCATACACGCTTAAATAATCTATGGAAAACATCTACGTGCTCAGTGGGAGACATGAATCGTTCTCAGCTGAGAATCACAAGTCAGCAGTACCTTCCCATGTGTGTTAAGAGCAGAGAGGGCAGCATCCAGCATGCAGCGCCGCACCTCAGGGTGTCGGTCATTCAGTGCGTCCGGGACAAAAAAGAGGAAGAGAGGGGTGACCTGAGACTCATCCAGATACAGGGACAGCTTGTTCAGGGCCAGAGCGATTCCACACCTGATAAAACCAGAACCAAGTGACAAAAACCCTCCTGTTTACCATAAACCAGTCATGATGTTAAATAATCCAGCACTATCTGGTCAAACTGATTCACTTTCTCAATCATACTGATGTGTAACTGCTAAAGAAAGCATCATAAAACAATCGTATAAAATCATATTTAAAAAAGCGTGTGTGTGGAAGTGAAAGCCTGCAAATGGCTTATATAAACCACACCCAAGAGACAATGAAAGGTAAAATACCGAACCACCAAGAATCTGACTGAATACAGACACTGAATCAGCTGGATCCAGCTGCTGTGTGGTATGATCACTGGTCACTAGTTGTCTGAGTATATCTGATGTTACCATGAATAATTGTTATTCTGAAAGTATTAATAAAAATTTGACACAATTGACCTGTCGCTAAGCCCCGCCCCCCTTGGTTACTGTTGTTTCGCCTGTCAAACTCCACCCCCGTAGAATGAGAAATATGGAGTTTTTAGTGATACCAGTGTGTGATATTCCTAAGGAAATATCTGCAAATTTCTGGACAAATTCTTCACAGATATCAGAAAGAAGGAGACAGAAAGGTCTCCAGTATGCTTTTGAGAGAAACATTCACCAAATAAAATGTTGGTGGAGTTCAAATGAAGAGGACATTAAAGTAGAGGAGAAAGTACACAGATCTCAATGCAAGAGTCAAGCACCCCATGTGCTGACACTTCATGTTGAATACAATCACATACAAGAACAACAATGTTCTTGTACAGCAGGGTAAGTTAATAAATTTTGTTTCGATATAAATTAATGTTAGGTTAGCTTCATCATTGTTGTGTTTGCCCATTTCTAGAGCGTTCGTTCACAAAATGGTTAAGTTATCAGTATATTAGAAATTGTCTCTATGTGTTTCTAATATTCCTTTTGCTCAAATATTACACAGTGGCTCAAGGTTTAACAGAAGTAATCTACTGCTGAGACGTCTTTGTTTGCTAATGTTATCTTAAAAAAAAAATCAACACCACCTGTCCAATCTTCTCAGAAATCGACTGTCAGACTTGCTAGTCCCATATGCACACCGCTTAGGCATATTGATTTCTGCTGAAAGCCTGACAGGCCTCTCGTGCATAGTCATGGTTGCTAACAAAGGATTGGACAGTAGCTGTTTGTGGGAGGGGCTTAGCAAAGGGTCAACTGTCATCTTGTTTGTGGTTTACTTTCCGCTCAACAGGTAGCTGTATATGCGTGTCCAATGACATACATCATTTAAATAGAAGAGCGCTCATAATTCAGAGGAACACAACTGCAACCACAAGGATTAACTTCCAGTTTATCTCTCGTGTGAGTGTGCCTTCATGTGCTGGAGTTCCTGGAGCATACAGAATCTTTATTTTGGCTCCCAAGTTACCGCCCTAAAATGCCCTGGATTAACCTCCACTCTGCACATGACATTGACATGATGTTACCTGGCCTCCCACTGATCAGGAGGAGCTTCAGAGATGACTCTGCCCAGGGCGTCCAGCACAGGAGGAGGTCTCTGAAAAAACATTAAATCATACACATATCATTAGATACACAAGTCAAACTCAAACTGTCCAAAAGTTTATCAGATTAAAAGCTGTATTTGGCGATGGGGTCAGAGTCTCACATAGAGTTTTTGATGGTAGAGCTCAGTGAGCTGGCCGAGCACTGCTGCAGACTGGTCTCTGTACTGTGAAACAGCACTGGACAAAGCCTCTGCTGCTGCAGTGCGGACAGCTTCTTCATGGTGGGTGACATCTCCGATCAGCAGGGAGCAGATTTCAGGCACCAACTCCAGACCCAGCGAATCCCAGAGTCTAAGGAGGAAGGACAAACACAGATGCTGGTAGTCTGGTTTCATGACTAACCCTAACCCTAACCCTAACCCTAACCCCTAACCCCAGCAGGTCTAGTAGAAAATTAACCCTTAGAAAACAAAAAGAAAGACTTAAGGAGAAAGTAATCTTATGATACATACTTTTCAGCCAAGGCCCGGCCCTCCTCCTCCACGTCAAACTTTGCAACCCAGAGCCTGCGCAGCAAACTGAGACCACAGGCCTCAGAGCTGTCGGTGGGCAGAGCGAACTCCATCTCCAACAATCCCTAAAAACAATACAACAGCACATTATGGGTCAAGATGGACACTAAGAGTGTATTCAACAAAAAACAACTACACAAGCAGCAGTGTTAATTTTGTTGACTAATTATTTTTGTCATAGTTTTCGTCAAAGACCTTTCTTCCCATGACGGAAATGAAACAGTTACTAAAAAAAACAAGTGCATATGGATACAAACTAAAACTAAATTAACTGACATTTTCATCAAAAAATAAAAAGTAGGCTAAAATGTTGGACAGAGACTTAATCCAATCAGACCTGATTTCATCATGTAGAAAGTAGGAACAAGTTAGGAATATATCCAATCACAGCTACTTTGGTTGTGTGGAAAGGTTGGATGAGTTAAGAGGGACATCCAATCACAACTGCCTTAGCTTCATGGAGGTAGGATAAGTTGGGGAGCGATCCAATCAGAGCTACTCTCTTTATGAATTGACATATTCATGTAGAGCAGGTTCATTGTTTGTTGTCAGGTCTGGTATTGTAACTGAGATGCTCTGCCAGGTAGCCGAAATAAAGGTGACTGCATTTCACACAAAAGTTCAATTTGTTTCTGTTCATGTATACATTCAAACTTTACTAGCATTCAGTAAAGGGTTATTAGATGTTTGATTTTATCCAAGTGTAAAACGTGACTTCAAAAATTCAAGGAAAGACAAAAAATGCCTTACACTTCATATTTTAGTCGACTAAATTTACAGTAGATTTCATCAACTAAAACTAGACTGAAACAATTTAGATGACTAAATAATGCCAAAATGTAGAATTCAGTATGCAAATAAAAGTAAATCTGGAGAGTGCAAAATACCTGAATACACTATTAAAAAAATGGCAGTATTCTCTGGAACAGTCTCTCTAATGCAAATCAACAGATAAAATTAGAATTTATCAGATTATGTAGGCTTTAGCACACCTGTCATCAAATGTTCAGCTCTGAGAATCATGAAAGTAAATTTACATTGCTTGTAAGATTGTTCAGCATGAAACTAAACCATGGGGTGCATGTGCAAACCAACCCGAACATGCTTCGTTTTATTGACCTACTTACAAACATGTTCGCTGTGGTTTGCGCATACGCCCTGTGGTTTAGTTTCAGATGTATTTCTTTCGAAAATTACATAAAGTGAAATCTCAGTCTAAAAATAGATGACACAACGTAATTAGTCACAACAAGCACACAGGACCGTTTAGAGTTGCTGGAGAGTTTATCTGATGACTGTTGGCAGAGGCAGGCTAACACTACCGATTGACTCCCAGTGTTTGAGCTAAGCTAATTAGCTGTGGGCGAGCTCTGCCTGTCTCTTCCTTGTTACTGCACAGTTGAAAGAATGATGTCTATCTGCTTGTCATGGACTCAGGAGTGAGGCAAGACATGAAAACAAAAAAAAAAAGTGTTGGCGTATCCCTTTAAATCTGTGAAGAAAACTTTAAAATCCAGAGGTATGTTTGCTCCTCTATAGCCCAAATCATCTCAAAACATCTCTTCCAAGTAAAGTGGAGCTCACTCTGAGGGCAGCATCCCGGACAGAGAAGCAGGGCGACAGCAGTGCGTTGAGCAGGACGTCGATCTCTGGCTGCTCCGCCACAGTGCAGCCTTCTCCTCCTCCAGCACTGGCACACAGAGCTGTCAGGCACTGAGATGCTAACACCTGGAGGATTGAAGAACGGGTCAAATATCAGACCATCCAACGACAAATAATAATAATGGCAGTAAAGGATTTTGAAAACCAAACTTTAATGTGAGGTAAATTCAGCTCTGTCACAGACTGTGTATACCTGCAGTCTTGGGGTGGCTGTGGCGATGACTCTGGTCAGCAGCAGCAGCATGTTGACGCGAGGGAGCAGCTCTGGACCATTCTGAGACAAGAAAACATGATCTGTAATGTTTGCTTGATCACCAGCAGGCTGCAGCCATTCTCTGAATTCCAAGTATTCTGGTCATTTTTGCTGGAATTCGCATTTCCCCATTTCCTTTTCTTCCTCCACCTGGTCCTGCCTGCTGGCCACTTTCCAAACATCTGGTTTACGCAAATGTACACATCTAACGAATCACAGTTTATAATTATATATTATTACCTTATTGTTATTAGTATTCTTGAAAACTACAGAAATAATTTTCAATGCCACTAAGAATCAAATTTAATGATATTTAATGCCATTTTAGGCCTTAATTTTCACAAAATGACAATATTCACACCCAGCTGTAACTACCTCGTCAATAGTAAGGTCGTCTTCATCAGTGGCGGCCCGAAGCTGGGAGTGTTCATTGATGACTTGTAAAGCTCTGGCCATCAAGTTCTCTGTCTCCTCAGTGCTGCCTGAAGACTCTCTGAGCATGACGTTCAGGAGAGGGAAGCAAAAGGAGAAGGCAGGAGCAGACAGCCGAGTCCCATCTGAGGAGGGAAAAAGGCTAAATTATTTGCAGCACAAATGATCTTTTTACTTAACTTTCAACTAATTTGTTCACATTTATGTCTTTGCTAGTTAATAGATACTACTTTATCATGAACTTACAAGGTTATGAAGACAAATATAAAGACAAAGACATCGGATCTGCTCCAAAAAAACTACGTTTAAGTTAGATTAAGAAATACTCTATAAACTCTGATGAAGCATTGAACTTTCTATTAAACATCTGTGGATGACTGTGCTCACCACCGCTCTTGGCCTCCCTTTGTGGGACTGTGTGGTTGTGCAGCAGTAATACTGTGCGCTGGGCTGCTGTGTCCAGGTCCTCCTGTCCCCACGCCTCATCCAGGTCACACTCAGGCTTCAGCAGTCGTAACGTCACATGTCCCACAAGCACAGCTAAAGGGCAAAGGTGGTGACACTTCCATGACAACCTGAGGATTTGTGATCAATAATGTATCATATACTGGCAAACCCCATACCAAGATGATGAAGATCTTTAGGCATGAGGCACACTCCGATGTCCAAAAAGAGCTGCTGGATGCGAGGAGCCGCCAGTGGGGAGTGTAGCAGAGGCATGAGGACCTGGAGGACGGACGGGAGCTCCCTTGTGATTTCAGGTGGTCTCTCTAACAGGGTGGCTTCCAGCAGACCAACCAAACTCTGCAGCTCTGCGTCCAGCTGGAGACAAAATGAAGTACAAAACCATTTAATTAGGACTTTTTGATCATTTGATTTGAAAAGGGATCACTCAGAGGTTGTGTTAGCTGTCCTTCATAATAATGGACGAGGTCGTACATTATCTGTCCAGCCCTTTTTTTATCCATCAGATAATTTTCCCTGTATAATGCTAATAAAACATACCCAAAATAATAGCATTCACATAATAAAGCAGGGTATTCACAAATAAAACCTGATGTGCAGAGCAGTCAAAACCACACAGACCGCACAGCAGAGTCAGTGTCCGCAAAGGAGCAATTATGGGAATTTATAAGATTATAAAATGCCAATAACTATTCTGATTATGGATCTGATTCTTTGATGATTCCTGCTTATTTTCTGTGTGGACAAAAGTTGGCCTTCATAAGTTTTTTGTGGCAAAAATGTCAAACACATGACATTCTTCTCTTGACTGGCTTCTGGTTAGGTACAGGATTCATTTTAAGATTCTTTCATTTGTTTTTAAGTGTCTGAATGGGCTGGTCCCAGAATACCCTCCAGAGCTCTTAGATCAGGTGATCAGGTTTTCTTGGACGTTCCTCGATCTTTTGTAAAAACCAGAGGAGATCGAGCTTTCTCATTTGCGGCTCCCACTCTGTGGAACACATTAACCCTCACCGTGCGGACGGTGAATAGCTTTTCCACCTTTAAAACACAGCTTAAGACGCACCTGTTCATTTTGGCGGAGCATAGTCGCTTTTATTGGGTCTTTCATTTGTTATGTCTTCTCTGTA
The DNA here is from genome assembly GCA_037902135.1 of Cetoscarus ocellatus. Taxonomy (NCBI): domain Eukaryota; kingdom Metazoa; phylum Chordata; class Actinopteri; order Labriformes; family Labridae; genus Cetoscarus; species Cetoscarus ocellatus. The sequence continues at coordinate 953,400 of JBAMNC010000440.1, forward strand.
TTGCTTTGTTTTTATTGACTTTTATTGGCTTTTACTGTTTTTACTGTTTTCTGTCTATTTTACTGGAAAGCACTTTGGTAGGCCACTGGCTGTCTTAGATGTGCTATATTAATAAAGCTGACATTGACAATGACTCCTAATATTCAGAATCAGAATCAGAAATTCTTTATTAATCCTCCAGGGGAAATTCAGTTGTTTCAGTTGCTCTTATACATAATATAGCTGTAGGAATATCAAACAAAGACGTTAAAATAGACAAGGGTCATTAAATAGATAAGAGCATAAAAAAATAAGAACTCACTGAAAGTTGAGCAGTGAGTGTCTTTTTGTCAAACATTAAGACAAAAATTTGACCACTCCTGCTCCATGTCTGCCATGATTTTTGACTTCTTTATTATGATTTTTGCTGACTGCCTCTGATAAGACCCTGATGTCCTGGATTTGCACTCACTGATGGCTGAAGTTTCTCTGTCAGTTGTCCCTCAGTATCAACAAACACTTGATGCTCTTTTACACACCGCTGATGCAGCAGTGGGAGCAACTTGGGGTTAAGTGTCTTGCCCGAGGACACATCGTCATGTGACACCAGAGCTGTCACACGTGTCCATGTGAATGTGATTACACAGTGGACTGCACATCTTTCCAGTACGCGAAATGACAGGCAATATCAAAATTTCCATCATTCATCAAAAAATCAGTTAACACGACCCCTGGGATCACTCGAGTCACTTTGCCTCATACCCCTTGAAGCTTCTTCCGGATAGCAGCCTCCTTTTCCAGCTGGTTCTGCATCATCTCCTTCTGTTTACTGGTTAGCTGCAATTCATCTTTGATGCCTTTTTTCTTCTTCATCTCCTGAAATACGACAAAAAACATCAAAATGAGCTCTGGTAACACCAAGAAACGATGCAAAACTGTTGTGAGAGTAATTTACCTCCTGTAACTCCAGTTCAATGATCTGTTCTTTGTAAGAGTAGGCCTTGTTCTCTCTCTTTATGTTGGGTTTTTTGGTACTTTCCTTCTGGGCACTAAAGTAAATGGAGGACAAAACCAAGGAAATAAAAAACCCAATCTAGAAAAAGAGTGTCATTTTCTGCTAGCGGGAGAAATCTCAGGGATAGGAGATGTTGTGTGTTACTTTTGGATGATGCTGTTGTCGTATAAAGTTCCCTCAGGTGTGAGCATGATAGCATAGTCCTCCCTGGTGACCTGGAGTAGAGAGGGTCTTGCAAGCCCCTCAGTGACATGAGTGATGACTCTTGGTAAAAGCTTGTCAGGAGAGAGGCCGCAGAGGGCACCCATGGCATTTTTCACAGCCTAAGAAGAAAAGAGCACTTAATACACTGAAGGTATGTAATGAAAAAACCCTCCCTGTGTGTTCTTTTTTCTGACCTTGTTGTCGGCGTTGACCTCCAGTAGGTGCGGCAGGATTGCCTCCAGGTTGTTTTCTATGAATTCACTTGCTTTTATCTTCATGGAGTGGAGCAGGAAAGGCCAGAGTCCACGACGGGCTTCGACTGAAAGAAAGTTCACAAGATTTAACATTAAAAAAGAGCACCATCACAGTGGACCCACAAACCTCTGTGATTTAAGTTATAAAATTTATTAACAGTTGGTGAACAGTAAAAGTTAGCAGGACTGTGGTAGTGCTGCAGACTCAAACCCTGTTTTATACAATTCATGAACATTTGATTTGGTCATACAGATACAAAATGATACTCCTAAATGCTTTGTGTAAACACTCTTCAAAGTGTATTAGCTTTCCCTTATCACCCTGGATGCCCCTCCTGTTGTTGGCTGTTCATGGTGCAGCTGTGGTGTGAAAGTTAAATTAAGTCTTCTTCAGTCTCGTATTTGTTTAACAGAGTTTGAAATAGAGATGGACGCGCCTGGAGGCAGGGTGGGGAGAAAAGGAGATGTTTAAAACAACCCTGCACATCCTGCACATGTTACAACAGCATGGCTTCAGAGAAAAGGTACCAGACTGACCTGCCTCCCACTGAAAATGTTCAGTGTGTTGTGAAGTGCAAAATATGACAACCAAGACCCTGGACTGTTGAGCAACTGAAGTTATACATCAAGCAAGAATGGGAAAGAACTCCACCTACAAAGCTTCAGCTATCAGTGACCTCGGTGCACAAAAACCTTATTGATAGTTGTTGTAAGGAAAGGTGATGTAACAATGTGGTAAAAGAGCTTTGGCCCAGCTTTTTGGGAATGTGTTGCATGAATCAACTTCAAAATGAGAGAATATCTGCAAAAAAACAATCAAGTTTATAAGTTTGAGCATTAACTATCTTTTCTTTGTGGTGTATTTAACTGAATATAGGTTGAGAAGGAAGGAATTGGAGTTTTTATACATGGAATATAATTGGGTTCTAATTGCAGGTCGACAGTAAAGATGTACTGGTCAAGGACTGAGTGACTGCACAAAGTCAGCCTGGTATCTGAATGATCAATGACATTAAAAATCTGTGTTCATGCTCTGAAGAAACCTGGCCTCAGTCTTCTGAGCAGCTCCCTCTTACCGATTGATGGATGATGAGTGACTATCAGAATCTCCATGGCCAAATTCTCTGCCTCGGTAGGATCCCCCCATTGGCTGGCAGAGGAGCAAACGACACACAGAGCATCCAGCAGGATTCGAGGAGGAACGTAGCTGCGGCCCAGTTCAGTAAGCTCTCCAGACTCAGAGACCAGGGCATCCTGGGGCAAAACCTGAGGGTTAAGAAGCAAACAGTTGGAGAGAATGAAGACGAGGTAAAAACCCTCTCACATCAATGAGTTAGTATGAACTTTTTAAGGTAATATTTAAAGGATATTTCCCATTAGTTGTTTGCACAGGGTATATGCAGAGTGTCTGAAGTAGGGCTGTCACGATATTAGACTGTTATCATGGCCAAAAATATCACTACAACAGTATTATCATAATCTTTTCCATAAATCATATCAATCTAAACCCATATTTTTCTGTTTTGGCACAATACACTTTAAAGATACTTTTGTGTAAAGTGGGGTTCACACATAAGGATCTTCTAAATCTGAAGAGATTTTTTATTTGTTAGAGACCCCACACATGAAGATAAAAAATCAGGCATTGAACAGTTTTGATCATACTGTGTGTGGTGTGCTCCGATAATCTCAACACAGCACATCACACACATAACGACTCTGTCCCACCACTGATCTAGAATCTAGCCCTCCAAGATAGAAATCTCGTGATCAAACGTGATCTAACAAAAATGAAGAAGAAGAAATATAGCAACAACTGGAAAACACAACACGCAACATGGAAGAGGACATACGAGAAGAGGGAACAAAGGTGGTCTTGGGACTATTTTTGATGGAAAAATCCCAAACTAAAAAAAAAAAAAAAGACTGTGGAAAAAGTCCTGTAGACAGCATGAACATGTGAGCTGGTTCTCCGTTACTGAGGTCCAACAAGTTTAATATTTATGATTGTCTCCCCTGACCCGTTTCAATTATCAGGACAAATTCACTCTTAACACACCACAGGCCACAGGATAATCTTATAAGATATAAGATAATTGGACATTTGCTGTCGTTGGTCAGGAAGGGGGAAAATCGGGACAAAATCAGCCCGATAATCTTTATGTGTGTACCCCGCTTAAGTGAGGCGGCAGATAGAGTGTGCGTCTCATAGCAAGGAGGCTGCTGGTTCGAACCCCACGGCCTTTCAGTGTGGAGTTTCATCTCTCTGTGCATGTGTGGATTCTCTCTGGGCATGCCAGCTTCCCCCCGCTTACTAAAAACATGCTCATTAGGTTAACTGGTGACTTTAAATTGCTCCTAGTCGTGGGTGATTGCTTTAATGGTCGTCTGTCTCTGTATGTGGCCCTGTGATTAGGTGGTGACCGGTTCAGGGTGTACCCTGCCCCTCACTGCCTCAACCTCGAAAGGGTACAGATAATGGATGGATGGATATATGCAGGCGGAGAGACCACCTGCAACCTTAACCACACAGAAAAAAATGTACAAGACAATAATGACAACTATAATAAAACTAATAATCATGAGAAAATAAGACCAAAATGTCCCGTCACAGTGTTTATTATGATTAACCCCTGACACCCTGTAATCAAAGCCAGGAGTGAGGGAGTAACGGGATAACATACAGCTCAGTACCAGGTTACCTTACAGTGTTAAACGTCTGCAGGTATAACCATCACCTACCTTGTGTTTGTTGATGACTACACGCAGTTCTGCCAGAAGACCATGGGCAAGACTTGACCCACCCAGAGAGGAGAGCAGCTTCCTGACAGTCTGTTGTGCTCGCTTCCTTACACGCCAGCTGCGGGACAGCAGCACCCCAATGATGGCGTGATGGTACATCCTGCAGTAACAAGTAATGGCCAACAGGAGCATACTCAGTATACAGTATACAAGTGTTATCTCAAGGCACTTTACAGCAGAGCAGGGTGAAGCCACACTTTTCATTTTATAGATACACATATATGTATATGCAAATACATACAAATATATGTATTTGCATATACAGAGACAAAGGGACTAAAATCACATTTGTCTCGGCTGAATATAGACTCAATCGATCAGTCTTTATTTGTATAGCACCATATTTGTTGAATATAAAGTTATAAAAGGTAACCCCCTCAAGATGTGGCATCTCATTTTCAAGAGGGTCCTCATGTCTATATTGTTGTAAAGATAGTTACCAAGGACGTATAAACAATACAACCATGGATAGAGAGATCAATCTAATATCAAAATTAATACCTATAATGCATATAATCTGGAGAGGAATGATAAGGGCACAAAGTCCCTATTTTACTTAATGAACCTGCTCCTTTATTTTGCATTTCTGTTAGAGACAGTTTTGAAACAAGAAATAAGGCATTATTTTCTCTAACAAATTAAATTGTTAATTTTTTTAAATGGAGACATTTGGTGGTAATTTCTTTATACCAATTCCTTTTACGACTGTTTACAGAGCAGGCTCTTAAACAACTCCTATTTCGATCTTTATTTATTTTCTATGTGGGCAAAAGTTGGCCTATATCGGCTTTTCAGTGGTGAAAATGTCAACACGCGACTCTTCTGATATTCAGTGCAAGGCTAAATATACAGTACAGTTGAATGTACAGTTAGAGTCTGTTTTATCAAATAATTAAGCCACAAATGTGACCACTTCTGCCCCGTCTACCGCAATCACATTACTGACTTCTTTATCATCATTTCTGCAGACAGCTACTGATGACAGCGTGACATCCCTGATTTGCAAGGCACGCAGAACAAAGTGGAAAAATTAATGTTATTGATCCTTAAGAGAGTTCTCATCGATTCCCAACTGGAATTAGTTTTCAATTCCCATCCCGAGTGATAATAAGGTGAAATACTTTTGTAAATTTGTACATTCTGCCAATATTACAATCACTATATGATATAAAATGACCTTTACGTATGTGCTATATATCAGCTTTATAGATTAACAGAAATCTTCATTTCTTGATATCACTGATCAACTTTCTGGGCCATTGTCTTACAATACCAATACCATGCCAATACTATTGTACATCCCTAATTTAAATGTTATCTTATACAAAAAAGGGACTGTAGTGGGTGCATCAACTGACATTGCAGCTACATAATTTATCTTTTAAAAATGTTCGAGTGTTCATGTGTGGCCATCCTTTACATCCCTACATAATTTTCATTTGGGGTCATAATGTGTAGGACAAGAGCACAGAGCTGCTTAGTGAGCTGGACAGACGTATTTAGATGTTAATGCCTCATAATACTGAGGGTTTATGGTACATATTGGTGTTTACACTGCTGATAATTAAGGCCTGTAGTCTGTCAAAGTTCTTTAAAATCAGTGACTTACTGGGATTTGCTGGTGTTGAGCCTGTGAGCATGATCGAGGAAGAGTCTTTCACAGAGCTGCAGGATTGTGAGCAGAGCTACAGACAAGACAGAGAAATAAAAGGATTATTTTATGATATAAACTGTAAATCATAAAGATGAATTTCAGACATGACAGACAGACATGTTAATAATCCTACTTTCATCATTGGCCTGGGAGAGGAACTTTTCTGTTGTGAAAAGTGGCTTCTTCTCGTCCAAAATAAGATTCCAAAAGCCAGAAAACTTTGCCTCTGCACAAAAATAGCACAAAAATAAGTTAAGACATTCATGAGTGAGGACAGAGATCTGCTCAGAAGACTAACTTACCCGTCTGTGCCTCCAGCAGTGCCAGTCGACTCAAAAGCATAGATGCAGACACACCCTCTGCCAGCAATGCATGCTGGGAGTTTTGTGCCATGGCCTTCTCCACTGTTTGGAGGAGCAAGGGAATGAAGTCTGACGCTTGAGAAAGAGTGTCACCTAAAAAACAAGACCAAAGAGTTAAATGATGATATCAAGTCTGGCCAATTTAGGAGCAGAAAAGTGTTTTACACATGCAGTTCATCAAACTTTTATTAAGCATTAATTCAATTTACTTCAAATTACTTCAACATTTACGTCCTGTTAAAAAGTACTCAGAGCACATTAGGTCCCAAATGTGGATGCACCAGAATGTGTCTTAAAATGATTACAAAAATATTATTTGCCATGTTCACTGAATCATATATTTTCGCCCACATCAGCACTATTCAGAAAAAAAGAAATAAAAACATCAGCTTTCAGAACTTCAGAACTGACAGTTTAGAAACACAATTTACCCATAGAGTAATGGGTAAATCACATTTTCTTTTCTATTTTTTCTATTCGAAAAATTAACACATTGGGGAAGAAATAAAATAAATTAATTCCACATCAATATTGCTTTTTCTACTTTCACTACATCACCAACTTAAATCCTTCACATAAATATATAAAAGATAATTATGTCAGAACTTCAACCATTTCTATGCCAGTTTGTTTATTTCCAGACATGGACACACTCTAAAACTGAAAAAAAAAACCTAACAGCATTTTTTTGTTCACTCACTTCATCAAATACTTTCATCAACTTTGGTTCACTTAATAAATCAAAAAAATCTATTTTCAGAACTTTGGCCTTCAATAGAGCCATGAAGGGATGTCATATTTTTTTAGGTCAACAGTGTAGTTAGCATTGTGCTGGTTCCCTCAACTTTAAGCCCACTAAAAGCCTTTGGGATTTACAAACTTAAATGTTCTGTTCTTTGTGATAATCCTAAACAAGCCTACTTTTCACCTTTTTTCAAGCTTACACGCAATCAGCGAGAGTAAAATTGGTAATTTACTACTGGTAAGCTACTATGGAACTACAATATGGCAGCTCGACTTTAAAGTAACACTTCCACTGTAGGACACCTCATTGTGACCTCTTGTTTGAGAGTCTCCTCTCACCTGAATGACCTGATCAACTTGGTCCTAATGGCTGTGGCAAAAGTGAATAATTTACTGATGATTGAAAAATAATTAAAAAAAAAAACAATCAGGAACGCCTGCCATTGGGTCCCCAGCCATTTTTGTAGTCCTTGTTAGTAACTGTCGTCTTAAACAAACAGTGGTTTAAGATTCAAAAGCAGGATATATTACATGAATTTTATTATTTATCATCACATATTAAAATCTGTTCATCACAGACCTTACTTCAGGCATTTATCTGACACCGGTACCGTAAATTACATTTAGTTTCAGGCTTGGGAACCAGACAGTGTCAAAGGCTCACAACACAAACTGAAAAATGATGATGATTTTCCCTGTTTAAAGGCATTATCTGCTGCGAAACTCTGATTTAGGGGCTTCGATTTCTGGCCCTGTCTGCTACTATGGCATGAGAGAAAAGCGCCGTCGGATGGATCTAAATTGCTGGAAAACGGCTCCGAGCTCCGCCAAAAATGTCTGGGTGAGTCTACGAGCGTATTTAATCCTAAAAATAAGGTCCAGGTGTCAAAAAAACGAACTTATCCTTTAATTTCTTTATTGGTCCTATGAGGAATTTCATGTTTACAGAGGAAGGAGGGAAAAAATACAAATTTAAAAATAACTGATGGGCTGAATGAACTATCAGACATTACATGCACATATGGACTTTAAGATCTAATTGTGATTATTTTGATCATGAAAAGCACTCCTGGAGTATCAGGTCAGATGGAGTTCAGACTTATAAAGTATAAAGGATGAGCATCTTACATGAGGAGAATAATACTCCTGATGTGACTAACCTCTGAAAGCCCCCAGCATTGCCTGTAAATAGGCGTTTCGAACCAGAGAGGTGGAGGTCTTGAGGGTGAAAGCCTTCTTAAACCAGTCTATCAGAGCGGATGGGACTTCCACGGTGAGGCGGCTGCTCCACTGGGCAAGCACGGACACAGCGTGAACTAAAGTCCCTTCGTGAACTACACAGAACAGAGGAAGCTCAGTAAACATGAGTACATCACACCACAGTCTCCAGAGAAAGACTCCAAATGAATGAACTCGGATAATTCTGTGAAATAAGAAAATGCTTTAGAGTGATGGTACCTTCTTGTTGTAAATACGGGATGAACATCACAGTGACTGCGGAGCTCAGAGTCTGGCTGGAGGTTCCTGACACGGCATGATGACTGCAGCTTGCGATCCCTTAAAAAAATAAACACTTCTTAAAACTGTATTTACATTTTTACCTCGTGGATTAAACATAGTGATTGAAAAGCATCTTACCTGACAACACACTCATCTTTTGGGCAACAACTGTGAGCTTTCCCTCAGAACCTGCAGGCACAAAGATCAGGGTACAGAAGAATCATTTAAGCAGGTCGATGCCTGGATTAAAACATTTTCACAAAACTCATCATGAGGCTTGAAAGGTTATCAGTGTGACAATTATTACCTCCACCAAGGAGGTTAGGTTTTTGGTTCCATATGTTTGTTTGTTAGCAATATTACACAAAAACTACTGGACAGATCTTGCTGAAATTTTCAGGAGATGTTGGTAATGGCCCAGCTTAAAAATGATTCGATTTTGGTGGTGATCCAGATAACCACCATTAGCAAATTATTTTTTGTTCAATAACTGTCTAACTTATAATGATATCAACATGATTCTGAGTGCTAGGTGTGGGTTTTCAGGGTCAAAGAATCATATTGTGATGGTAACTTTACATGGAACTATTGCTTATAGATTTAACAGCAATATGTTGGCTACCTTTGCAGAGGTTTGCGCTCTCCGAGTGTTTTCTAGTCACAACTGATACAATGATAATTGCCTCTGTGACAAGGTTGAGTGAAGTTGTAATTTCTCTCTTCGTTCATCTGTATTGAGACCACAAATATCTAACCTGGAGATGGATCAGCCTGATTACCTCCGCCAAGGAGGTTATGTTTTTGCTGGCGTTGGTTAGTTAGTTAGTCTGTTAGTCTGTCTGTCTGTCTGTTTGTGTTCAAGATAACTTGAAAACTTGTGGACGGATTTGGATGAAATTTTCAGGAAATGTGTGGAATGGGATAAGGAAGAAATGATTCGATTTTGGGACTGATCCGGAACACCATCCGGAAACAGGAATTTTTTTTTAAGGATTCTGTAACATTGCCAGATAGGACCATTTTCGCCAAAGTGGACTGAAGGTGCTTGGTGGAGGTCTGCGCTCTCTGAGTGCTTTTCTAGTTCAATGTCTGTAATCAGACTGATCCATCTTGCCACGCTCCAATCTATAACATTTGTGCCCGGCCAAAAGCAGCACGGCCCAATCAGAGTCTTTTGGAGCTGGAAGAGATGGGAGCTACAAGCCAGACAACAGCAGGAAGTGACTGCTTGTACAGCGATTAGCATAGATGCTAACAGCTTTGTAGAAGTTTTATTAGATCTGGATCACATCTAATTATATAAATGTAAAATGAAAATGTTGTTGAGTAAAGGCGTCAGCCTTGACTACAACTCTTCTTCTTCCTAATACTTCCAGGAAAACTCATGTTTACCCTTCACTTAAATACATACCCAGTACTTGGTTGCATAAAGTCAGTCTGAGAGCTTCAGGTGCAATAAATCTTTTGGGCAGTGGCTCTCAAATAGTCTGACAGCACAATGGCTTGCCTTGGAGTTGTGCAATCACAAATTCTTATCACAACTATACAGCAGCTTTTAATCCATTTTAAACTCAATCTACGATGTCAGTATACAGTATATTTCACTTTAGAAAAGTCTTACAAAACTGTCAAGGGCACATCATATTGAAGCTAGCAGAATTTGTGGCTTGAAAATTAAGAAAACTTAGAATGAGTTCTTCATGTTGTTAAATTTTTTAAATCAATATAGCACATTAAAAAAGACACTCTGCAGGGATATGATTATGGTGCACCTTGAGGTTTTGATTGATTTTAGGTGTGCCTTGAAAAAACCACTGCTTCAAAATGAAACGCGTCACACCAGCAAATCAAAGCAAACACAGGAGGAACTTCAGCATAAGGCCTCCTTTGATTAATTTAAAATGAAAAATAAGCCATAAAACGTATTATGTATAGTTTTGCCTTTAAGACTGAGTCCTTTTAAATGCCTTAAATTTCACTGAACTTATTTATCAAATGTTGAACTCTCCAAGACTCCAGACAGCCTATGTAAGAATATTTCATCACTTGACAGCACTTGTTTTAATCTTAAGATTTAGGTTCAGCTAACCTCCGAGGACCTTGAAGAGATGTGTGACGATGTCCTGCATGGAGGAAGGGTCACTGCACTGCTGAGCCAAGTTCTGCATAGCCTGGACCGCCTCCTCCATCAGCTGGGTGTTGTTGGCCTTCAGCTGGCCTGAAAAGCAAACAACAACAGAAACTGAGGATACAAACTTATGACTGTTGGTCATTACGGCAGAAAAATGCCTCCAGATCAAATCAAGCATCTGAAAAGGTCTTACTGGAAATGGCTTTTCCAATATCCATGGCATACTGACTGAGGTCCAGAGTCACAGCAGACAGAAGGCAGGAAACAGCTGAAAAAGGGAACAGAGTTTAATCCAGCATATAAAAGCTACCAGAGTATAAGAAACGGTCATAAGAAGCTGAAAGCCTCTTACTCTGCATGGCGTTCTCCGGACTGCGGAGCATCGTCTTTTGCACGCTTGGCAGCAGCAGCTCCTTGAATTCAGAGTGGGACACATGCCGCAGTAAAGAGCTGCTTTTGTCCAAAATATGATGACGAGGTTTGGTTTTGCTCATCAGGACTGACTTTATGTACAGGTCCAAGAGGGCACTCTGAAAACCAGTTGAAACAAGTTTTAACTCAATTAGATAATAAATCAAATTCTTAAGAGGTCCATTTCCTGAAAAATCAGTTTTCTTTGTTATGTCGTTAGAGGAGCTTGGGGAGCAGAAGAAGATGAAACTTATTAACTCAGCTCATCCGCTATAGCTTTTCAAAGAAAATGCTCCTTAAAACACTCTGTTTTTACTTCCTGTGGTTTATGATGTCATAGCTGTACTGCCTCCACCTACATGTGTGTTTTCTGCTTCTCATAGGCAGACACCATGACTGTTTTGAATGTCCAAGCCATGGCCTGTAACCCCCTTTCCCTCCTCCCATCATGCATCTTTAGGGCAGCCAGTCTGCACAGAGCTCATAATCATAACCTCCCATCTCCACAGATTAGAGCGTTTCCAAAGGGGAGAGGAAAGGAGCTGCATCTGATCCTCCACATACTGTAGATGATATTTTTCATGTTTATTTAATCAGATCCTTGCTTAATAAACACCCAAGACAAGAAGTTAATGGTCAAACACAGCAGGATATGAGACCTCCAAGTATTCCTAAAATAATCTCAACACAGTAACTTTAACCATTCCTTTGATTATCCACGTGGTTAACACTTTCAGATAGAAAATATCATTACAAAAACACTTCAAAAATCACCTTGTGTTTCTCAATTGTAGCTTTGTCTTTCTGGGCCGTGCAGAAGTCCAAACACACCCCCAGCATGGCCAGAGTGGTGGGGCTCTGGTCCAAACTCAACAGAGTGCTGATGTATTCATCCACCAGTCCAGGGTTCTGTTGACGAGAGAGAAATGTCAGTTCCATCCAGCATTCCCGTTTCTACCTTTCAAATGAGGATTGATTTTTTGTGGAGAGTTTTTATTTTAGTCCTTAACACAGACTACTTATCACATACTGAGTACCCCTGATCCTCCTGTATTCTCTGTCTGACTGACACTGTGTCCAAACTGAACGCGATGTTGCATCGCATCACGCAGCGTCACTCACCTGTTGTCCACACTGCATCTATTAAAATGTTATAAAATGCCCTGTATGTCTAACCTGACACTACTGCGGTGAAAAAGATGAAACGTAAGTCACTTTGTAGAACAAACTCTCACCAAAACATGTCAGGAGTGGAGAAAAATATCCATTCAAGTGCTTTTATTGTTGTAATTTGTTTTTCTTGTAATAAAGAAATGCTGTCAAAATCTGATAACACTGTTATCTGTTAGCATCTATGCTAATCTCTGTACATGCAGTCACTTCCACCTCTTCCTGCCCTGAAGGGCGTTGATTGGGCCGTGCCAAGTTGGGCTCCTCACAGATGTTGTACATTGAATCAGGCAGATCCAGCTGCACTGCAAGGTTAATACTTTTCCCCTTTTTCACAGTGCATCAGGTGACTTTACTGTGCATGTGAAGAAACAGACATGTCGTGCTTTGTGTTGACGAGGAGTGGACTCAGAGGCTCAAAAATATAAAGCTCTCTCTGAGCCAATGAAGTTCTTCCTTTGGAGCTGAAAGTGAAAGTAAATCATTTCACTCATATAAAGAGAAGAATGCTCTACTTTCCCTGATTATGTTAAAAAAGATTAACAAGCTCTGCTGAGTGAGAAAATTAAAAAACAAACAAGTAAATCCCTCTAGCATCTCGTTAATCTCCTTCTTTCTTCACTCCTTGACCATGTCGATGAAGAAGAAAATAGAGACAGGGCATCAAAGCAATGACGTTGCATCGCATTGTGCAGCTTTGTGGGCAGCTGGGACACTCACATATTATTCAGTGTAATCAGCCTTATTTTATCACTAATGTTCTCTCATCGTGTTCAGTTGGGACTCGGTGCAAGTGAAGTGAAAAAGAGTGGGTGTACATATGTCTCTAATTTTCAAAACCAGAAATCCTTGATAAAATAAAGACAAGTACGACCTAAATGATTCACCCTTTAGTGAGAGCACTTGGATGTATCGTAGTTTTTGACTAAAGGAATCCAGGCTTTCTGTAGCCAGACTACAGCGGACACTCGAGGAACTACAGTTTTTGGCACTTCTACAGGAGCTTCATATTTTAGCAGTGGAGGCTGCCGCTTGGCTGACAGATTATCTATTAAATAAGTGGGTTTTTCTTTATTCCACGTTGTCACAGTTTACATATAGCAGAGGAGAATTATGATCAGAAAATGCACTCTATAAATTTCTGAAGGCAAACATGTTGAAAGTTGATCTGTCCAAAGAAGTCAGTTTAAACTTTGAGTAGATTACTTTGGCAGTTATAAGCAGTAAAACACTAAAATCAAACCCCTGATGGCTCTGGCCTTCATGTCGTAGGTACGTTGCTGATTAAACTACAGATTCAAACAAAAAGGAGCAGGTGAAGTCAAGAAAAGGCGATACAGCGTCATAACCATTTCAGATCAAACCAGAGATCAACAGTCTATTACTGCCCATGTGTTTCATACTGTGTGTTGTACTTACTTCCACCAAGAGGTGACTGAGATTCTTGAGGCTTGCTTTCTGGGCAGTGGTTTTGGCTCCTCCGACTACTTCAGCCACAAGATAGCTCTGAACCTCCACCTACAACAGAGAGGACGACAGACCCAAAGATAACGCAGACGGCAAAGTAAAACAGACCCTGTACAATGAGGTACAGACCTGTGGAAAAGTTTTCATTCTGTTCAGCCTCTCAGGAGTTAAACAATGCAGGACTATATAAACACAATGGCCACTTTATTAGGCACATCATTGCAAGTACTGAGTTGGACCCCATTCTGCCTTCTGAACTGCCTTAAGCAGGGTACACAATGCAAGATAATCGGCCCAGGTTTCAGCTCGGATCCCCGTATGCAACCAAAGTAAGCAAAACCCTGATTATTTGGGCATTTTTCCCAGCCCATCTGGCACCAACATCAATGCCTGCCCCGTTCAAAGTCACTTAAATCTCCATTCTTCTCTATTCAGATGCTCGGTTTGAATTTAGCAGGTCATCTTGACCACACCTACATACTTAAATGAACTGAGTTGCTGCCATGTGATTGGCTCATTTGCTATTGGTGTTAAGCTGTTGAAGTGGTCAGTGAGTGTAAATACCTAATAAAGAACTGTGTAACTGGTGGGGATGCACAATATTGGATTTTTACTGATATCCGATATTTTTAATTCATTATCGCCGATCCTGATATCGATATTTCTGGTCAAGAGCACAAGCATTTAACAAAAATAGACTTGCTTCTTTCAGTGTTACAGTAAGTTTTTAAGAGGAACAGATGTACAACAAGAAAAACAGCATTTAACTCTTCTAAAAATGAAACCCTTGATTGTTAAATGTACCCATGCAGTGATTAGAAGCTGCATCAGTATTGGACATTTGTGTAAATTGCTGATATTCCAGCCGATATGTGTGGCCGATATATCAGCTGTAAATATCTGCAAAAATTTCAACAGCGGGCCGATACCACTACTTAACTTTCTAGGCTGATATTGGCCAATACCAATATGAAACCAATAATATCATGCATCCCTTGTTACTGGGTATAAACTTAAAATTAAGAATCATCATCATGAGGCACACATGCAAATGATCTAATTCTGTTCAGAAAAATATTAGGCCTGCTCAGTTATGGCAAAAATCATAACCTCAATTATTTTAAGAAATATTAAGGTCATGATTATTGAAAACAGTTACTCACTGATTTTAAACACATACTTTAATTGAACATATGCTTTTCACACTATTATTTTTAACATCAAAGAATGGGTAATACACAAAAATACACATGCAAAAACACAATTATATAAAAATAATACTAATGATACTAATGGAAAAAGAAAAAAACTCAACAGTATTTTTTTAATCCAGGCCACTCAATTTTTATAATTGTGAAAGACACTACTTTGTAATCTCGATAAAAATTCAATTATATAATCTTTCACAGACCATTTTCTTCCAGACGGGTCCTTCTCTTTTCTCTTGGGCAGAAAAAACAGTGCGGACTACAAGGCAGGTCCAGGACAGGCAGATGAAGGCGGCAGAGCCCGAACTTTTACTGAAAACATTGTGAAAGCAAGTATTACAAGGTAGCAAGAATGACCAAGATAAAGAAATATAAAAGTGGTGATTAGGGATGGAAATTGAAAAGATTTTATTGATTCCAATGCTATTACTGATTCTGCCTATTGATTGAATTCCTATTTAAGCCCTATGGGTTATCTTTGTTGACAAAAGTTGGCCCACACAGGGTCAACAATGTCAAACACTTGGCACTCCTGATATTTAACACTGTACTGGAGAGACGAATGCTTCCATAAGTTGCTGGTGTTTCTACAAATGTCAGTTGACAAGGGAAACTCTAGGAACTGATCAGAGTGTTGTTAAGCATAAAGTCGGATAATATCATTTTTTGGCTACTTTTTATTGATTCCCAACTACAACTGTTTTTTGATTCCCATCCCTGGTGGTGATACAGCGACTAAGTTCACAGATAAAAGTATAAGGTCAAAGGCATACCTGGGATCAGCTATCTTGCTGATGACTCCACAGTTCAGCAGGCAGTGGAGGAGGCTGGTGACCAGGACGCTGGGCTGACTCTCAGCCAGCTGGCCAATGACAAAGAGGAGCTCTCTGCGTGATGCAGCATCCCTGGAACAAACACGCATCAGTGTTAACAAAAATAATCTTAAAAAACCAAACAAAACATCCCTTCATAGGTAACCTCTTCTACATTATATAGGTGACATATTCTATTTGATACTTGTGTAAAATAAAGTACAGTCCAGGCGGCACAGTTTCCGGCCTATAAGGCCAAATTGTTGAATTCAAGTTACTTTTCTTTAATACAGATATATTAAACAAAAACAAAACATTATAAACCTTGAATCATTTTATGTACTTGGCTTACCAAGTCATAACAATAGACAGAAAGTTTGAGTGTTAAATAAAAACAGCTTTTGTTTTATTTTCTCTTTGGATATTTTATACACTTTCATTAAGCCAGTCTTGGTCTTCAATCCATTAGATTATTCCATTAGATCACCTTTATTTAGGCTACCTGGCAGAACATCTCAGTTACAATACCAGAACTGACAACAAACAGTGAACCTGCTCTACATGAATATATCAGTTCATAAAGAGAGTAGCTCTGATTGGATCGCTCCCCAACTTATCCCACCACCATGAAGCTAAGGCAGCTGTGATTGGATGTCCCTCTTAACTCATCCAACCTTTCCACACAACCGAAGTAGCTGTGATTGGATATATGCCTAACTTGTCCCTACTTTCTACATAACAAAATTAGGTCCGATTGAATTAAGTCTCTGTCAAACATTTTAGTCTAGTTTTTATCTGTTGATGAAAATGTCCATTAATTTAGTTTTAGTTTTTTGTCCATGTGCACTTGTTTTTATTAGTTACTGTCTAGTTTTCATCAGGGGAAAAAAGGTTGTTGATGAAAACTATGACAAAAATAATTAGTCAATAAAATTAACACTGCTGGCATCCATGGGTTTGTCACTATCATAAGCATCTCTGGATGTATGCATGTATTTATACAAATATATTTATTTATATGTATTCGTATACATGCATATGCGTGTTTCCATAAACTGTAGAGTTTGGCTTCAGCCTGCTCTATTGTAAAAAGCCTTGAGACAACACTTGTTATGAACTGGTGCTATACAAATAAACACTGATTAATTGGGTAATTGATTGATATTATAATATGTTCACTATAAACTATAAGCACTAGAATTTCTCCACGTGATTTTAATGTCTTCTCGCTGATTTTCTGGTTAAAGGAAGTCTTAAAGTCCTGACACTTTATTCATCACTATTAAACACCACCCCAGAGGAAAAGAAGGACTAAACAAGTTCAGTACATTTATCAATAAGAAACAGTGACACAAAGTATGGTCTACCAACAGCTGAGCTTGGAATTAAAGGGTTAATCAGGGCTGAAAGTTATCACAACGACTCACCGATATCTGTGTGCAGTGAGACAGAAGAGCTTGCATAGTCCTTTGACAGCAGGCTCCGGTAACTCTGGAAACACAGTTTGGTGAAGGAGCATTAGTACAGACAGCAGCACTAAAGTGCATTTTATTTCAAAGTATTATTGTTAAATGTATGATCATTATTATTATTATTGTTATTATTAAGTAGACTTTAAAATAATAAAGCAGATTCACCTTTACCCTTTATACACTGTCTCAGCTCTCTGAATATCTCCTTTCGCTCATTCACACTGGCTGTGGTCACATTTACAGCAAATTTCTTCAGTGTGTCTGAAACCTGAAATGACAGTGACGTTAGGAAAAGGATCAGGGGGGAAACAATTCAGGCTCATCTTAGAGAGCAGCTAAAGCCTCAGGTCCCAGTGGTTTGTTTTGGAGACAATTTTTTTTGTTTGTATGTAATGTTTCCATCAGTAACCCAGATGACATGTAATCTGTCAGAAAAGTGTTTTTAAAATAATAAAAAAAACACACATCTTGATTTTTGAAGTAGATCTTGTACTACAGACTCAGAGACTTGGGTGTAACCATGATTATAAAACAAACAGCCAAACTTAAACCTTTTATGACTGTGAGTTTTTTTAATCCTATAACCCCTGCAGCACAATAACATATGATGTCAAATGTGTAATTTTTACTATTTTCTAGCCAATGGCTCAACTTTTCAATTCATTACATCAAGGAAAAAACATGCAACTGCACATGTGACCAATATCTATGAAACATTCAAATCAGTTTTGTTGATAATTAATGAAATTTAATGGACTATCTTAATCTAGAATTGTTTTCTGATAGATTAGCCAGTGTACTCCGCGGACAGGACGCTGTGGCCAGTGTGGGTTCAAATCCAGGCCAGGGTCTGTGACACGTCAACCCCTACTCTCTCACTTCCTTTTTAAAGACACCAACAAACTTCTTATCTATCTAATAAAGGCAGAAAAAGCTCCGGAATAACTTCAGAAAATACTGCTTCGTAATTATGTCGATACATGTGAATCTCTTTGTCATGGCACCTGTTAGAGGGCAGGATATATTTGACAGGAAGTGAACATTTTGACCTCAAAGTTGATGTTAGAAGCAGGAAAAATGGTCAAGCATAAGAATTTGAGGGAGTTTGATAAAGGCTAAATGTGATGGCTGGACAAAACTGCAGCTCTCATGGGGTGTTCCTGGTGTGCAGTGGTCAGTATCTATCTGAAGTGGTCCCAGAAGGAGCGGTGGTGAACCTGCGACAGGGTCATGGGCAGCCAGGGCTCATTGATGGAAGTGGGGAACCAAGACAGGCTTGTGTGGTCGAATCCAACAGAAGGGCTACCACTACTACAGCTACTACTTGCTCAGATTGTTGAAGAAGGTAATTCTGGTTCTGATAGAAGGTGTCAGAATACTCAGTGCATCACAACTGTTGTGTTTGGGGCTGTACAGCTGCAGACCATACAGGGTGGTTACAACTGATTGCTGTACTTACACATGAAACACTTGTATATATACATCAAACGGATGCATAAAGAAACAAATGAACAATACTTTCTTTTTAATAATCTTAATCTTGATTATCCTATTTTGATAACTGGTTTCCTTCGGCTTAACAGGTTTGTTCTTGCCACTGTTACAGTGAGCCATCTACTGTGGCGCAGTACTGTACTCATGTTGGGTTCACGACTTCTGATAGAGAATTAATTAATATCAGGCACAGACAGTGCACATGCCTCACAGCAACAAGGTCGTGTGGAGTTTGCATGTTCTCACTGTGCATATGGGGCTCTCTCCAGGCACTCCAGCTTCCTCGCACTGACTAATAACATGGTTGACTGTTGACTCCAAATTGCCCTTAGGTATGAGTGTGAGAGGGAATGTTTGTCTGTCTCTCTATGTGGCCCTGTGATTGTCTGAAGACTGGTTCAGGGTGTACCTCACCCCTGGCATAATATCGACAGGATAGAAAATGGATGGATTTATGTATATATGTGTATATCTGTAAAATGAAGAGTACAGCTTCAGCCTGCTCTATTGTTAAATGTCTTGAGATAACACTTATTCTGATTTGGCGCCATACAAATGAAGATTGATTGACTGATTGAACTGTGAATTGCTTTTATCGTAATTGAAACTGAAACTTAATCGATTGCCTAGTCCTCAGGAACAATTGCTTTATGTGAGGGATGCATGATATTATCAGTTTAATATCAGTATCGTCTGATATTGAAATTTTTGCAGATATTTACAGCCCATATGTTGACCACACATATCAGCTGGAATATCGTCAAATTACACAAATGAACAATATTGATGAACCTTCTCATCACTGCATGGGT
Organism: Cetoscarus ocellatus; assembly: GCA_037902135.1. Lineage (NCBI taxonomy): Eukaryota > Metazoa > Chordata > Actinopteri > Labriformes > Labridae > Cetoscarus > Cetoscarus ocellatus. The sequence continues at coordinate 972,891 of JBAMNC010000440.1, forward strand.
ACATTTTCATTTTTGCAAGAGTTAAATGCTGTTTTTCTTTTTTATGTCTGTTCCTTGCAAAAAATATACTGTAACACTGAAAGTCCATTTTTGTTAAGTATAGAGCTTGTGCTCTTGACCAGAAATATCGGTATTGACGATGTATTAAAAATTATTGGCAAGAATCCATTATCGTGCATCCGTACTTGTAGATATATATAACTTTTATCCTAGAAATTTCGGTATAATACATATTCAGACTGGAATATGAGGGTTTAAACTTCTGAAAATAATCATTGCGGTTGGGACTGTAGTTGAAAATAATACTTATATAAAACATTATCATGGCGCTTTTCTGGAGTGTCAACTTTTATGAGTTCATTTTCTTTTCTACCTTTTTAAATGGGACATGAGGGCTCAGTCAGTGATGTATTGATGAGTTTGTTTCGTTTTCAGGGGAGTGATCCTCTTAATTTTACTGCTGACATGGTTATGTGATCATGAAAGCAGGCAAAACAAGACCACAACAGAAGGACTCGTATGAAACACTGTTTTCACGGCTCGGACAGACAGAATCAGTGCAGAGTCTTCCAGCTGACTGCTCTGTTCTCTGCTCATCTGCTGAACTCAATGTTCAGACAGCGTCAGGCTCTCTCAGGTTAACCTCAGTGAGCTGAACGAAAGCTTTTCTAACTCAAATATATCCCACAGGGACAGACACACATCATCATCAATGCTCGTACGTGGATGCTAAAGTGAGAGCAGAGTCTCTCAGAGCTACGTAGCTCTTAGCCACAGGCTGCCCGGAGACCACTTCACTCTCCAGCTCCACTTTACCGTCAAACACCGACACCTGCCGCCATGTTTCAGAGGATAAACTCGTTTGAACACGAACTCACACTGTTTCACACTTCCGATCCTTTCAAAAGGCAAATAATGTACTTTAAAAAAACAGCCACACAAACCTGCGTGTCCGCTGCCATCTTGCCGGTCTCAGTGCAGGAAGGAGTTCCTGAAGTCACTTCCGGGTCAAACCCTGCGCGTTCATTTTTCTGTTTTCGTTTAAATTAAATAAATTAGTGTTTACCTGTTTACCTGTTTAGCTTCACAACCTGGACGAAGCGTACACAATGTATTTTAACACATTTTTAATCATAAAAATATCTATCTATCTATCTATCTATTCTGCTCGTTGTTTTTTTAATTTTTGATATCCTGTGTTCTTTATACCTGTGTACCATACAATGCTGCCTAAATATATCAATTTCCCTGAAGGAGTCCTCCCAAGGGATAAATAAAGTTATATCTTATCTTATCCTATCTTATCTTATCTTTATTATACCTCTTCGATGTACGTTTTTTAGGACGTTTTTAGAAATAATCAATCAACCAAAAATCTTTCTGTGCTTCTGTGCAGATTTATTGACCTAACACACTAGACTAGATGGACTATTCAGTATATATTTATATGTTTCAACAGAGGGCAGCACGGCAGCGCAGCAGGTAGTGCACATGCCTGTCAGCAAAAAGCCCGGACCTTTCTGTGTGCATGCGTGGGTTCTCTCTGGGCACTCCAGCTTCCTCCCACAGACCAAAAACATGCTTGTTACATTGATTGGTGACTCCAAATTGCCCTTATGTATGGTTGATCAGCTGGCGACTGGTTCAGGGTGTACCCCACCTTCTGGCTAGGCTCCAATCCTGCAACCCTAAAATGGGATAAGCGGTACAGATAATTAATGGATAGATATATTACCCTGACGCACAAGATGGACTGATCTGCATATAAATACATATAGGATAGGTTTCACCAGTTCATTTAGGCAACATCCTTTATTGTGCTTCTATTTAACTCTGACGGGTAAAGTGGGAATTTATCACATCCCAGTTAAACACATTCTAGTTACAAGGTGGTAAACTTTGTAACGTGAGGCTACCTGAGTCAAAAAATTCTGACCCAAGGGGGTCTTCCCAGTGACATACCTTTTTGCAGCTTGAACTATCTGACTTTGGAGATCAAATGGAATGCACCAAAGCCCTCCTCACACATGCAACCCTGATATTATCAGGATACTACCCAGGCCCGCTGCCTTGGTAATTCCCTGAAGTGCTTCATCAGACTTGATCCTCTCAGCAGGGAATATGTCCTGCTGAATGGGAGAAAAGCATTGATGAGGGGGGTCACAGATAGGCAGCAGACAAAACCAAATATTTGCAACAGAGGTCAGTGTTCATAATGTGATGGCAGATGGACAATTTGTCACAATTTATATCCAAACTTGAGAAATAAAGAGTAATAATACACAGACGAAATGATAATATATTGTGCAGTTCTATTGATTATTCTTCCATTACTGACTGAGCGAAGGTTCTTCCTCCTCAGGGTGTTGTAGCAGCTCTCCACCAGCTGAGGACAGTGCAACACAAAAGAGCACAAGCTGCACAGACTGCTCTGAGGTGAATCACTCAGATGAGGACAGAACTTAAAGCAGCAAACAGCCTGTTTCTCCTGTTCTTATATGACCTTGTCACATTAAGGTCAGAGGTGGACAACTTTGATTGCCAAGCGGGCCATATTATTTTGTTCTTATAGCCAGAGGGCTGCATTTTGTGGGATATTCTCATATTAACAATTACAGTTACTCATAATTAAATATAAAGAACAAACATGTAGCAGGTTAAAGCAACCTTAATGAATTCAAATTTAAAGGCAAGCAGTAAAACCTAATTTAACAAGCTTAACACAGAATGCTTTATACCTATATTCCTGCCCTTACTTATTTGACTTCCAAGACCCCGGGCCACAAGTTGCCCTCTCCTGAAGGACATGCTAATGTGTGAACGGGTAGGGACGCTTTTGAAAACCCCACGTTGTATAATTATATAATTAGATTTTGTTCATTGAGAGTAGACCTTTTTGTTAATAGTTTTCATGGGAGAGTAACTATGTGGTACTACCACCTCATCAGAGCTATACTGAACAAAGATATTTAAGATCATAATGAACAACAACTTTCTGACTTAAATCAATTACCAGTAATTATGAGGATATTCACTGGTAAAAATGGAGGTGATGTTAAAAATGCATTTGATATGAAAAATGCTACGATAAACAGTAAAGTTATTTGATCAAGTTCATGGTGAATTGATGAAAATTGATGTGAACTGATGAAAAGTCAAGCAAAGTTGTTGATTTTAATGATGTAATATTTGTCATTCATCATTTATAATATAATATTTTTAATTTGTTATTTTAGGACACAATGGTAAAAGTAACTAAAAGTGATGATTTAACCTGATGTGATGAAAATGTGTTTAATTATAAATATAAAGCATTAAAAATGTGTATGAAATGAAAATCTAAAGTAATGAAAATTTCATTTAAAAAAATGTTTTGTGTTCAAAAACTGAGTGAATTAAAAATGAAAGCCCCTGGGAACAGAAATCAACAATAACTTTTTACACATGACGTATATGATCAAAAATATATTTTATTAAACCAACACTATACAGTTTTTCCACCCTAATATAATATTTCTAGAATCATTGTGATGGTACATAGCCTTACAACAGGTTGAATGACACCTCTGTCATAGTCTGAGGGGGTCTGTATCGCCTTCACTAGCACTAAGTTACTTTAATGTGGATGGTAGGAACGCTTCAACTCTAAAAAACTACAAATTTTTACTGCTTTGACTGCTTTACGGCATACGTCACTTCCCCCTCGAGGTGAAAGCTAAACGTTGGGAAAAGGAGAATATAAAGCAGTTTATGAATTTTTAAAACAGATTTAATGAACAGAATTTAGTTTAAAGTAAATATGCATTTATTTTCCTGATGGAAATAGGGACCTCTGGCTCACAGTCCTACATAGAAGATGACGGTAATGCTCCTCTGATGTTGGATGCCACCCGCCGTTAAACAAGAAGAAGAAGAAGAAGAAAGCTAAATGTAGAGTTGTTATCATGGCGGAAGCAGCAAGCAAACACAAAAAAGAAAGCTGGAGAGTAACAAGCTAAGTGCCCGGACAAGGATAAACTTTGGCCCGGCGTTCACTCGCTTGCGTGAACTGAAAGACGAGGCAGGATGTCCAACCGATGCTAATTTAGCCCTGCTACTATTGGACTTGTAAGTACATGATGATTTTATTCAAATAGAAGCATGATCAGACTGTACCTTATCAGTCCACCTGGTTTATTTGTCTCTTGGGACGTCCTGTCTGCTCGCTTCTCCTCCCTCTGTATGTCAACAAATGCACGTTGGTGTGAGGCGCTCTGTTTTACGACCACACAGTTACACTCAACAACCATAGAGGCCTCTAGAGAGCTAAAAAGCAGGAATCTTACTTAGTGCTGCTTTAACTATTTAAAAAATCTAAGACTGATCTTTACATGATTTTCAGAATATCACCAGTTACATTTCTGAGAGTGCTCAGAAACTTGATGTAAAATGGGTGGGCTTAAATAAGTCATCTGTGTTAACTCAGCAAAAAACAAAACAAAAACAAAAACAAAAAACACAAAACAAAGTCCAGCCCACACAAAAACAACAAAATAACTTAACTCCCTCCCAGTCGTCCCTTGACCTCTGAACAAACACATCTATCTATCTGTTTTTGGGTGCTACACCATTGGGAATGAATGGAAAATAAAGCTTTTAACCACAGTGCATGTGCAAAGGACAAAATTCAAGCAAATTACTCTCCAGCTACATTGCTCAAATATTCAAGTTTCAGTGCAAAATAGATCCCTCCCTATGCAAATATGCCCCACTTCAAACAGCACCTTATCCTCAGAGGCGCTAACAGTCAATAAAAGAGGTGCAATTTAACACCACTGAGACACATAGGTAAAATCAGTCCAATTCCTCTTTCTCTCTCTTTTCTCTTTCTCTTCCACTCTTCTCACGCCGAGAGGGAGAAACATATGTGTGAACCCAAAACGATGACCCACCGGGTACCTAGGTTGCACGTGCACCTAGATACAACAACAACACCAACAGCTTCGGCTGGCTGCTTACTGTGCCCGGATTGATATCCAGACAAAAATATCTAGGCAGATTTGTTGTCCAGACAATAAACTACTGTGTCTTGTTGCGTCCACTTGCCACTGTTCGTGAAAAGATTGTCTTCACCGGAAATCGTCCGCATGTTGTAACACCGCTGTTTCTCAACAAACCTACATCACCAACTACTGGCCTGGCATGCACACTACAGCATTTTCAGTCGTTCTTGAGGATCTGTGTGAACGTGGAGCGCTTTTGAAAACGCACAGGAAAAATCTTTCAGTTTCTGGTGACAACATTGTTGTGTAAACGGGGCCTAAAACTCTACTCTGTCTTGCTGTATTACTAACACTGACTTCTGCCACATATTACTGACGTTATGTCCTGCTTACTGGCAACCCCCTAGCCACCACACTCTACCACTTCTCCCCCATTCTGCAGGGTGAGAGGAGCACCTGGAATACCCGGACATCATCCTCATAATATCAGGGCTGCATGTGTGAAAAGGGCTTAAGCTGTATTTACTTGTTATTATTTTACATTTTCGTCATTTTGAATCAACAGCCAGTCAAATGTTTGCGTCATTTTTGTAATTTTTTGGTTGTTGCTGCACTGTGCTTGTATGTTGTTGTTGCTTTTTTCCTCTTAGTCTTTTTTTTTTTTTTTTTACGTCTATTTTGCTTTGTAATGTTGTTATACTTCTGTGTATTTTTTGCACTTGAAGGCCTCAATACTTTTGAGCAGGATCTTAACAATCATGACCATAACAGGTACAGTATGTTATTTCTTTATTGGACTTATGGCAGTGTAACAGCTCTTTTTACTGGACTTTCTCGGAGTTATTTTTGCTGAGAAATCACACTGAGGAATTTCATTACTTGGCCTGTATGAGAATGTGAGCCACTCCAAACATCTGGCCTTCATTATTGGCCTCTTCATTGGACATATTTCAACCTTGGAGTCAAATAGATAGGCTTTAAAGGTATCTGAACAGTTGGATGCACTTCTATTTACCCTCACTGAGTCAAAGCAGAGTATGTTGTGTTTTTCATGGGGAATTGAACAAAAAAACTGTGGGAGATGAGTACTGGGTGGTTGTTTTGGAGGAGATGGACTGATAAGCACGTGACCCAAAACGGAAACAATCAGGCGCTATTACCGACCCACGTCAGCTCCAGGGCGAGTCACGCTTCTTTGGATGACCCACCAAAACACACGTTCACAGCGTGACTGACACACATCCAGGTCCCACAGCTGACGTCAATAAGACACGATTGTACTGCAGGACTTTAACTCTGTTGGTACATCTGGAAGTGATGGGTTGTTTACTTGTTTACTTGGGCTGTGTGGTTTATCACGTGGGACAAACTCCCGCAAGAAGACCAGAAATATTGTAATGAACAAAAAAGTACAGTCACTTTTGGTTAATATGTTACAAGGTAGAAGTAAAATTACAGGTCTATGAATATAGAGGCGTACTGGGGTCAGGCATGGCAAAGAAAAAAGAACAGGGAGATTTTTCTTTTTGGTTAAATTAGGTAAAAAGTGAGAAAGTTAAGATTAACTTACAATGGCAATAAATAAAATAAATCTTGTGACATTGCAGAAGCTTATTGAAACAATGCCACAGGAAACACATGCTGAAATCAAAGCTAAAGGTGGTCCAATGAAATATTAGAATGTGTGACCTTTTCTTTGGTGCCAACTTTTTTTTTGGCCAGGCAGTGTATAATAAAATGTACATCCGCATACACAAACTATAGCCTGTAAAGCAATTGAAGGAAGCCATGTGACATTAGGAATTAAATTATTATTAGAGCCTTTGGGACATTGTTGATACCCATTAATGAACAATGCCACAAGTCATTTCAGGTGAGAGGCTGTGTTAAGGTGAGACTTAAAAAAAACTGCTTCAACAGGATATGCCAACTATTTTTTTGTTTTCACGTTTTGCTTCAGTCCGGAGTCCATGACAAGCAGATAGACACCATTCTTTCAACTGTGCATGCAGTAACAAGGAAGAGAAGGGCAGGGCTTGCCCACCGCGAATTAGCTTAGCTCAAACACTGGGAGTCAATGGGTAGTGTTAGCCTGCTTCTGCCTACAGTCATCAGATAAACTCTTCGGCAACTCCAAACGGTCCTATGTGCTTTTTGTAACTCATTTTTTTACTGCGTTATGTTATCTTTTTTTGGACTAAGATTAGAACTTTATGTAATATTTGAAAGAAAAAATATGAAACTAAACCACAGGGCACATGCACAAACTACTCCCAGTGTTTGAGCTAAGCTTATTAGCGGTGGGTGAGCTCTGCCCGTCTCTTCCTTGTTACTGCACGCACAGTCAAAAGAATGATGTCTATCTGCTTATCATGAACTCGGAAGTGAGGCAAGACATGAAAAAGAAAAGAACTGGCATATTGCTTTAATAAATCTTCAATAAAAGAAAACAGACATGTTATATAGAAATTCAGCCCCCTCACAGTGTGAGCACATTTATTTATTATTTATTTAGGTTGAAGCCGTTTTTGAACCAGGCTGTAAAGATGTGTTTTAAGGCCGTGAAAAACATATTGGCCCCCACACACTATACACTACACATACCCCAGCAGTCATCAAAAGGAATTCATGAGCCTAATTTTAGGACATAATTTTACTAGTGCGTTATTAGTGTACTAATTCTCCAAGTATGTTCACACATGCTCGAATCAGATCTCTAAAATGTAACCCACTCACTCCTAAGTTATAGTGAACATTTGAAAAAAGTTTGAGGTAAAAAATTGCATTCTAAAGATTACTTTCACAAGAAAGAATGAAAATGAGAATTAATGACCCTGATCTTTGACCTATGAACTCTAAAATCCGAGTCGGAGTGGACATTTGTGCAAAGTTTGATGAAGATCCTTAAAAGAGTTCTGGAGATATCATGTTCAGAAATAAGTAAATAGTACAAAGGACAGGACATTGTGCGAAGTACAAGAAAAGTTCTTTCAAGCATTCTTCAGATATTTCCTCCAGAAAACATCTGATGCATGGATCCCATTGGGTTTAGTCAAATAACTGTATTGTACCCACACTTGTGAAGATTTTTGTTACTTCCCACCCTCAATAACAACATGAATTCTTTCAACAAAAAGCGCTGTGCTAAAACACAGCAGAAATATACTGATCTCCTGGCCAGTTCTTATCAAAGCAAATACTGAACACTTCCCATTTCATCATGTTCTCTAAAAGTCTGCCATGCACTGACAAAGGCCAGATTCAGACTTCCTCCACCGTTCTGTAAATATTCAATTAGTGCATTCTGCAGAGCTAAGGCGCTGTTGTCACTGAAACAGGCGGAGATTGTTGACCTCTACTCTGTAAGTATTTATAGATGACCTCTGCTCTCATCTTATGCTGGAGGTCAGTCAGCGCTGGTGTGTTTGTTTTACCAAACATCTCAGTAAGTTGTCATTAGTGGACTGCCGACAACTCTTGTTTAGGATGTCTGAACAGACAACAGCACCACCAGAGGCCTCCAGAACTGTCTCAACAGCCTCCATGAGCTGGTTAAATCAGACCAGACATGCAGCCCTCCTCCTCACTCAATGTGGCCCACCAGTCAGTTTTACATTTAAAAAAGTTATGTATATAAAGATGACAATCTGCCATGTGTTTCAGTATGGCTTGTCTCCTTATTAACCCTAAAAAATGAGTTAAATATGCTCTAGTTATCTTTAGATCATTGCATTTAAAAGTCTTAACTGGCATAAGTTTTATGTAAGCTAACTAAATTTAGCTTTAGTTTTGGCTTTTGGGCATAAAATTTTAATATTTGCAACATATATCCTAATGAGAGCTTTAGATTTGCTGTGTGGCAGAAAGCAAAATTGCTTTTTAAAACAATGCAAAATTTGTCGTAAGTCTTACATATATAATAAATGTACTGTTGTAACTGGAAAATGGTATTTATTTTCTGATATGCTTTAGAAAAAAAACACTCATCATAGAAGGTGACTCAGAGCACAGATTAAGAAAAAAAACTACTGATCATGAAAAGTAGAAGGATGAGGTTTCTACCAGTGACAATATTGATTAATTTGCTATACTAGTGGTATTTTTGATTGTCTTGTTGAGAGTTTGCCTCTATTTGTGCATGGAGCCCTTTGAAGGTAAGAGCAAAGCAGTGTTGCCAACTCTTCAGCAAGAAAAGTAGCTATTGGCCGTCTTTTTTTTTTTTTTTTTTTTTTTTTTTTTTGCTATTGGCTGTCCTACAAGTTGCTAGAAGTTGCGAGATGACATCATCGCCTAATTTGTACAACTGGCAATTTGCATGCAACTGAAATGAATGCTGTAGGAAAGGAATAATGTCATGGGAGAGACAAAAGGCTAGTAAAAAGCACCCTTAATATGTTAAGAACTACAAATAAACTTACACTGCCTGGCCAAAAAAAAGTTGCCACCAAAAAAAAGGTCACACACACTAATGTTTCATTGGACTGCCTTTAGCTTTGATTACAGTGCACATTTGCTGTGGCATTGTTTCAGTAAGCTTCTGCAATGTTACAAGATTAATCCAGTTTTGCAATAATTTTTCGCCAAGATCTTATATTGATGATGGGAGAGCCTGACTTCTGCACAAAGCCTTCTCCAGCACATCCCAAAGATTCTCAATGGGGTTAAGGTCTGGACTCTGTGGTGGCCAATCCATGTGGGAAAATGATGTCTCATGCTCCCTGAACCACTCTTTCACAATTTGAGCCCGATGAATCCTGGCATTGTCATCTTGGAATATGCCCGTGCCATTAGGGAAGAAACAATCCATTGATGGAATAACCTGGTCATTCAGTATATTCAGGTAGTCAGCTGACCTCATTCTTTGGGCCATAATGTTGCTGAACCTTGACCTGACCAACTGCAGCAACCCCAGATCATAGCACTGCCCCCACAGGCTTGTACAGTAGGCACAAGGCATGATGGGTGCATCACTTCACCTGCCTCTCTTCTAACCCTGATGTGCCCATCACTCTGCAACAGGGTAAATCTGGACTCATCAGACCACATGACCTTCTTCCAGTCCTCCAGGGTCCAATCTTTATGCGCCCTAGCAAACTAAGTCTTTTTTTCCAGTTAGCCTTACTGATTAGTGGTTTTCTTAAGGCTACACAGCTGTTCAGTCCCAATCCCTTGAGTTCCCTTCGCAGTGTGCATGTGGAAATGCTCTTACTTTCATTATTAAACATACCCCCGAGTTCTACTGTTGTTTTTCTTCGATTTGATTTGGCCAAATGTTTAAGTGATCGCCGATCACGATCACTCAGGATTTTGTTCAACCACATTTCTTCCTCAAAGACGATGGTTCCCCACTATTCTTCCAGTTTTTAATAATGCGTTGGACAGTTCTTAACCCAATTTTAGTAGTTTCTGCAATCTCCTTAGATGTTTTCACTGCTTGATGCATGCCAATGATTTGACCCTTCTTAACATCTTTTCCATGACCACAGGATGTGTCTTTCGACATGGTTGTTTCAGAAATGAGAAGCTACTCATTGCATCAGCTAGAGTTAAATAACTTGTTGCCAATTTCAAGATAATCGTCCATGCAGTAAATATCCAATAGAAGGCTTTTACCTATTTACTTAGTTGAATCCAGGTGGTGACTTTTTTTTGGCCAGACAGTGTATTTCTGTTGATTCTTGATTTGTTTTTTTCTTTTTTAATTTTACTACTGAAATAGTCAATCACTTAACAAGACAAATGGACCCACATTGCATAATCAAATTTGTCCTGTATTGTTAAATTTCTAAATACATCATAGTTAATAAAAGACTACCCTCCTCCTTTATCCAGGCTTGGGACCGGCAAAGTGACCTTAAGTGGACACTTTGACAGAGTTACATGTTTTTTTTTTTTTTTTGTCTGTCTTGTTTTTTCTTTTTTTTGATTAGGTTTTCTTATTGTTTTCTTAAGCTTCTAACTTCATGCTCCACTCAGGAGCCTACAGTCACAGTAAAACATGAACAGTTTTAACGTTAACTATAACATTTTTAATGTGAAGGGCAAGATTAGCGCGACTTTTTGCATGTGGATTCATTAGCAGCATGTGGACGTGGAGTGGTGGCTCTCCTCTCTGCTCTGACCGCAGCTGTCAGGCTGCTGTGAGACTGAAGCCGCATTCACACCAAACGCAACTTGGCGAACGAGATCTTGTCACCCACCCAAATCGCATCGCTTATCCATAAATAGCTCATTTGGTCACTGTCGCCATCGCGTCGCTCAGTGACGTCACGCCGGCTCAAGTTTCACTGCGATCACATCATATCAGATAATAGGATGTACTAGCTGATTTTATTCCAACTGTATCCTTTTCACTCACCTACCAACCACAACCACACTACAGCTGATGGCCCTGCAGCAGCAGTAGGAGTAGGAGTTCTCTGCGGCCCCGTCTAGGCGGAACTAATGTACTCACTATCTAATGTTCCCACAAGGACATGGATTGTCACTCTGTGAACCGGAATAAAAACAGTCTGTCATGGGTGTCAATAACACCCACACAACCCTGATTGGCTGTCACGGCACACTGACACACGACTTTGCTGGAAAAGTTTGAATTTTTCAACTTTGGTGACCGACCAATGCAACATGGTCGTGCGTCCAAAGTGACCCAAAGAGTACCCGTCTGCACGGACAAGTGCGCCGCCATATGTCTCCCAAGACGTGGTCAAGTTGCCAAGATCAGGTCCATCTCATCGTGGGAAGGCTGGCCCCTCCCGATCGCGTCTGTACATTGACTTTGCATGGAGAGTGGTTGCTCAGGTCGCCTAAAGGTGTGTTCACACCGAATGTGACTTTGGCGACCAAGATCGCGTTGCAAACCCAAGTCCTGTCGCCTGTCCAGAGCTCATTTTGTTACCGTCGCCGTTGCTCAGTGACTTCGAGCCCACTCGAGTTTCACCCCGCGATCATATCATATATCATATAATAGGACGTATTAGCTGACATTATTCCAACTTTATCCTTTTCACTCACCTGCCAACCACAAAACACTGCAACTGATGGCCCTGCAGTAGCATCATCTGTGAGTTCAATGCAGTCCCTCTAGGTGGAACTAATGTCCTCACTAACAATGTTCCCCACACGGATAGATTGTCACTCTGTGGACCGGAATAAAAACAGTCTGTCACGGGTGTCAATCACGCACTCACACAACGCTGATTGGCTCTCATGGCGCGACATTGCCTGAAAGGTTCCCATTTTTCAACTTTGGAGACGGAGCACGGCGACCTGCTCCGCGTCCAAAGTGACCCCAGAGTTCCCATCTGCAGCAACAGGGGCACCGCCCCCAAGTCGCCCAAAATGCATCTGTTGCATCGTGTGAGATCTGGTCGCGTGTGGTCGTGGCTGATCGTCGCCAAAGTTGCGTTCGGTGTGAACGCACCTTTAGTCGTGTTTGGTATGCTTGCAGCTTGAGAGTGCTCCGAGACGGGTGAGGGGTCCACCTTGGCACTGTCTCAGAGCACATTTGAGGACTGTAAGTGCAGAACGATACATGCTTTCACGAGTCTCCAAAATGCCAGAAAAGTCGCCACTTTCACCCGAAACAGTAGCTAGATTTGTCGCTAGTCACTTTTGACAAAAAAAGCTGCCAAGAGAGTTTGAAAAGTTGTTAGATTTAGCAAGAAAGTTGCCAATTTGGCAACACTGGAGCAAAGTTACTCATTCTTGGTATAAATGCATGAGAGATTACTGTGCATAACACACACGTATTAGAATCCATTTGTGCATTGATGCACATACAAGAAACAGACCTTTAACAGAAAGTACAAAAATATAGAGGCCTACATAACTGAGCAGCTTTGGAGCGAGGTAAAGCCAGCCATCTGTCAACTAAAGGGTTAGAAGTTAGATCTTCGGCTCCTGCAGCCACCTGTTCAACCAACGTGTCTTTGGTCTCGACCAGGCGGGAACCACTGAGGCTTAAAATGGAGGCCCCGAAGTGTCCACTTGAGGCTGGCAGCATAAACTTGACAATCAAATTATTGTGTGCAGGGGAAAGGCCTAAATATACAGATTGACAGCCTGGTTAAAAAAAAACGGCTTTTGTCTAAATATGTAATACATTAATGTACTCTCACTGTGCAAGGGGTGATTTTTTTTAATTGCTCCTATTTTCTAATATTGAGGATTCATTGAAGATTTCTGGTTTTGGAAACACAGAGTTGATATTGGTCAGTCTGCCCTAAGTCCCACCTCAACATGGCCTGTCTGTCCGTTAGTAGGTTGAACTAAAGTTCGGTTAAACTAAAAAGTTTCTCCTGCTCAACAGCGAAGTGTAAATGCGTGTGATTGAGATATGTTACTGCTGTTGCACACTTCACATAACAGCTTCTGCCATCAACGTGTGACTGTGTTTGTCAATGGGTGAAGCTTAAATTCACCTCAGTTTACGTTCTTACAATGCTACAATACTGTTATGCTAAAATTACATTATAGTTATAATAGTTATAATATGGGAGTGCAACAATTTTCAAACATTAAAAAAATGCCTGCACCATCTAAAGACACAAAACACTAAATAATACTATTGGATGTTGAGAACTTTTACTGTCATCGTTCAAAACAGATATCAGTGTCAATTTAGTTCTGCTATGTTAATATTTTTTCCTTTTAAAAAATTTCACTTTGACTGTAAATTTTTGAGTATATTACCTTGCTGTCAGTATTTACTGTTGTGCCATGTGAAAACTATTTCAACAAGCATAAAACCAGGGTTGAGTTTTTTCAAAAATAATTGTTTGGCATAACATCAGTGGTATCAATGGCAAAAGAAATGATTGTAGACTGTTAGTTCACACAAAATGATCTATTTCAATGCAAACTACATGATATGTCTCAGCAGTTTGTTTTAAAATGTCTGTTAATGTATCTAAAAAACAAATAAATTGTCAAGACCTATGCCCCTCATACATCTCAGAATCAGTGACTCTGAAAAAGTTTTTTGTTAAATAATCCACTCAAATTCTTCAAATAACATTACCAGAAAATGAATCAGAAAGAGACTATATTATAATGAGTTGTAATAGCAAATAAACTCAAATTGATCCATCCAGTTAAATTCAAAAAAATTTAGTCAATAACAGGAAATGTTCACTACCTGGAGGTGTGCTTTGGTTGTTGTCACAGTTGGTGCTGTGGTGTGACATTAATAATCATTTTTTTTATAAACTGATAAATGAAAAGTAAACACAATCCTTTGCCAGATACATCACAAGATTAGCCAGGTAGCCTAAAAAAAATTCTATGAATTAATGTCAGCAGCCTGACTATGATTAATATGAGTATGAGGTTTGTTTTATGTATTTTGTTTGTATTTTTTAGAAACTTTGAAGAATGTAAATGTCAGGATATGGCCTAGGTGTTTTTAGTGTTGGACCCAAAAGCTCAAAGAATCAAGCAGGAGGAAAAGTTGAACAGGTTTTATTGCAGACAGGCTCCTGAGCACAAACACAGGTAAGTGAGAACAGTTCAAAAAGGGCAGCGCTGGTGAGGGCTCGTGGAGACCTGGAAAAGAGGGAGCAGAGGAAAAGGATTAGTATCCAATATCTCAACACACAAGAAAATAGCAAGGCCTTGAAAGGCATAAGAACACCCCTGGACGGGGAGAGAAGGCAGAAAGCCGAAACAGCAAGAACTGCAGAGTTCAGAGACGAGACTAGCACAAACCGAGAGTAAGTGTGCAATTCTCCCACGAAGAAGTCATCTCAGGAGCCGTCTTAAGTAGAGGAGTTGATGAGGTGAACAGGAAACAGGTGCTGCAGCTGCCGAGCGGTGGACTCCGCCCAGGCAGGGAAAGGTGAGAGAGAGTCTGAGAGGGAGGGATGAGGATTCACTGAATCCTCACAGTAAATGAGCTAACAATTAGCGCTATTAACCTGTAAGTGTGTGGTTTGTATGCTAGCGGTTAGCATTAGCAATTAGCACGATAGCAGTGAGTTAGCTAGCCATCAGGCAACCAGAAGTTTATAGTTTGATTTTACAGTGATATTGTACACACCTTTAATAATGTTTTTGTGTTGACAGAATATGTATGTTCATATTGTTTCGTATGTATACCTTGTTATGGGTATAATTAGAGCTGTGTGTTTGCAAAAACCTTATTATATTTTGCTATAGCTTTTGCTATAGCTTTATTTGCTTTAGCCCACAGAAAATTGTACACAGAGGTTTAAGTGATGTGATTAAGTTATTTAGAAGTAACTGTCAACTAAAAAACGTTTGAGAAGGGGTAGCAGTTATTTTACATTATCATTGATATTAGTTTTAATTTAATTTTTTCAATTGTTAATAGCCTATTCAGTCAAAAAGTGGGCCACCAGTTTTTAAAAGGTCATAACAGGCTTTCTAAAGTTTTCTCTGGCCTTAAAGTGTGTTAAGCATGTCACCTCTGCATAACATGACCTCTTAAAATAGTTTAGATAATCTCAAGCAACCCATGTAACTGTCCACCATTTATTTTATCTCATTTTACTATTACTATTATAATTATTGTTTTTATTATTATTACTGCTAATACTACTATTATTAGCAGGACATCGCTGACCTGTCTTCCTAAAATGTTTTTATCTACTGAAAAAAATATTACAGTTTTAACATGTATGGGACTTTTTCTGTGTGTCCCTGTTTTTCTTGTGCAGAATTTGATCTTTGAAAACCTGTGACAATCCCTGCAGCAGGCACCAAATACCCCAGCACAGAGAGCTATAAATCTGCAGTAAATTTTTGGCAAAACTAGTTTCAGTCTTCATGCTAAACTAAACCAAAGATCTCCAGGCTTTGACGAAGAGTACACAGCAAAGTCTGCATGGACAAATTAATACTTTCGAATTGATAAGTGTCTTCTAAAGTGTCTATAGGTTCACATCACAGAGTGTTGCTTGCACTCTTTTTGTAGAGTTTGTGGTTTAAATCTCATCAAGTGTAATTGTTGACTCTTTTGGAGTTAAAATTCAAGTCCTCATAACTCTTAATACTGCGACTTGATACTTGTCCAATAAT
The DNA here is from genome assembly GCA_037902135.1 of Cetoscarus ocellatus. Classification (NCBI taxonomy): domain Eukaryota; kingdom Metazoa; phylum Chordata; class Actinopteri; order Labriformes; family Labridae; genus Cetoscarus; species Cetoscarus ocellatus. The sequence goes on from JBAMNC010000440.1 coordinate 988,913, forward strand.
GGAGGAGGGGTGGATGATTGACTCTACAACTGAGTTCAGAGTGAAAAGCTCAGAGTTAAAACCCTATGGATTTAGTTTACTGAATGGACATTTTAACACTTGTTTTTGACACCAGCTCTTTTGGGTAGACTTTCAGGGATTTGACTCCATCCAGAGTAACTGGCTGAAATTTTGCCAAAACTTAAATTTTAACTTTTCTTATTTTGCTGTATACTTGCACAGTGATACTAAAGTGATATCAGTTTTACCATAATAATAAAATGAGTGTGACAATCATGACAGCAGAGATGCATCAAAAATCCTTTATTTACATCTGTGGTGTGCGTTGGACAGAAAAAGAACAAGAGAAACAAAACATTTTCATAATTCACAACATTCATGTTAAATTTGTGGGAACAGAGAGATACTGGAGTCTAAACCCTCGTTTGATTTTTTTTCCACTTATTCTCTTCACAAACAGGTTTTCCATCACAGCTGTCTTTTCTGCTGGCTGTCAGCATGAGTCCGTTTTGTTCATTAGTAGGCCTTCCACTCTGTTTCCCATGGTTCTTTGTTAGTGTGTCATGTATGAACTATGACCTGTGAGCTGATACTGCCCGACTAAATTATCTGAACGTCAACAATGCATCGTATCATTGGTCAGACAGCTTCTTCCTTAAATGATTGAACAGAGAGTTGGCAGACCAAGATGCTTTAAGTGATAATTGTTTGTGCAAAGACAACATATTGTGGTAGTTACACATTTTTGACACAAAGTTACCCAAATAAGGGTTTAAATAAAAACAGTGTTTACCTGCTTTAACACAAAGAGTTAGTTACTGGTTTACAATCCAGGGGATTGTTCATTTATTGAGTAATTAGCTTAAATTGTAACCATTTCTCTTCCCAACAAAATAGATTCGCTCATAAACCTGCTCTTTATTGAGTAACATACACTCTTACATACATAGTAATCTGTTGTAAAAAATAATAAATTAGAACAATAAATAATCTTTTTTGACATAAGCAGCAGAGGTATCAACAGGCTTTAACAAAAGAAACACTTTCGATATTTCCCTGTATATCTTTAAAGAGGAAAGCAACATCATGTCCCACTCATGACTCATTTGACCTTCAAACATTAACTTCCATAAAGACAACTTTATTACTATAAGGTTGAGGGTGAAGATATGTCAGAGGCACATGTGTGTTTATGTTTGCCAGTGATGTGGAAAAACACCCACAGGCCTATATTCGTCCAACTCCAGTGAAATTTTACTGTAAGGTACACAGCAACAGTCAGAATTACCAGTTAACAACTGATTGACTAACTGCTAGTTAATTATACTTAATCTGTTATGGATACAGGTTAACTGGTATGATACTTTTCTTTACAACAGAGGACACTAAATGAGTAAGTATACTAAAAGTATGGTACTTACTTGTTTCTTACTAACTGACCAGCATTTTGGGAACCTTATCTTGAGTGCTAAGTGACTTTGATTTTATTGGGCCTGTGTTCACAACTACATTTTTTTGGGAGTTGCAGAATTAATGTTCAATACCAAACTAATACTGTCCAGCATTTTCTGTGCTTAGTGCCCTGAGCATAAAAACGTCCTAAGCGCCCCGAGCTATTTGAAATTGCACTTTCAGGACACTGTGTCAAAAACAGTTTAGCTTTTTAAACGGAGCTCAACAGCGTCCCACACTGACAAATAAAAACCAATGCAAAGCGGGACTTCTGATGTCATCTTTGTCAACAACAATCGTTGCAGGGATAGTCATCTGACTCGTCTTATTTAGAGTATTTTTTCATCATCAGCTACTAAAAGTGGTAGGACTAGGGAGGCATGATATTATTGGTATGATAAAATATCGGTATCAGCTGATAAAATACATTTTGCAGATATTTACAGCCGATATACCGGCCATACGTATTGGCCATATATCAGTTGTAAATATAATATCATCACAACACACAAATGAACCATATTGCTGCACCATATTATCACTGCATGAGTACATTTAAAAATCACGAGTTTCACTTTATTTAGAGGTAAATGTTGCTTTTCTTGTTTTACGTTCATTACAAAAACAGACTCTCACATTGAAAGAAACAAGTCAATTTTGAGCACTGCTGGAGCTAAAAACTGCAGTAGTGAATACAGGCCCTGAAAAATTGCTACCATTAAAAAGAAACTTGTTACTTTACTGAGTTACATTAAAAAATGAGGCAAAGCTAACCTAACCTTTACTTCCACATGTGTTGATTTCACTGTCATCTTACATTACAGCCTACTTTATACAAGGGCTCCTAAAATTACAATTCATCATCATGATTAAACTCTCAAAATTCAACATAATGGAGGTATTTTCACAGAGCAAATGGTGCCCATCTCAATAGCTGAATTAGTTTGCTTTGCTTGAGCACTGACACAGGTATGTTTATCTTCTGCTTGCACACAGCTATGTGCAAACACAGAGAGAATCTGAAATGTTTGGATGCTTCAGGAATTTTACAATTTTCTTCCTCTCTTTTGGATAACTTTTATGAAAAAATAGCTATTGGCAATGTGTAATGGTACTTGTAAGAACAGAGTTATCTGAGAGCTCTAACAAATTACTTTCTGATAAGTCATGCCAAGCATTGCAAATTTAACAATCTTGATCTTTACATTGATCATTTAGTACCCGACAGATCAAATGAAGATAATACTTGTTAGTTAATCACTAACTTATTGCTAGCTTGTAGGTAGTTACTCATTTATTTCCTTGTAACTCTGCCAGTTTTTGTGTACCTCATTGAAGAGTGTTTCTCCAACTCCCTGTTTCTCCACCCAAAATTTCCCTGGAGGGCATCCAGTTCGCTAAGCCTGAGTGGTGGCACAAATGCTTCTCAACCCCACCAACACCTTGCTATCACTGTGGCTCGGGGGAGTGGATAAGAGGCATGTGGAGTGGGAAACAGAGTTTGGACTGATAACCCTGCTACTATGAGCCCTAAACAGAGCCTACATATCAGGAGGCTGCAGGAGAGTTCATGTCTTGTCAGGTTGCCTCAGAGGGGTCACGTCACTGCGCCAGGACACATGAAGTGCTGATTAATGTTTGCATCAAGTGGGGAGGCTGGAGATAAGTGCAGAGGAAGACAGATGTCAGAGGGAAGAAGAGGGAGGGGGAGACTGGCCCACTGGTTCCCACCAGGCTGTAGGATGTGCTTGGTAAGGTCCTTTGGGAACCTTTGTGCTGTATCATCCTTGAAGGTATGAGGACATACCTTGGCGTCACTAGTCACGTTGCTGTTATTCTGTCCCTTCGCTGTCAGAATAATGGTAACTGATGTCCGTATGGCTGCATGAGATAAAGTATTTGTCCCTCTTTTGCTCTCAAAACATTTACTTGTCCATTGTGTTCATGTGTAGTTCCAGTCTCACTAAGGAAACCTTTGGCTTACATTCCAGTCCTGGTTTTCAGTTTTTTTTCTCTTATGTAAGACTTAACAAAGACTAAAATGCCTTTAAATCATGGACTATCTGCAGCCACACTCGGCCACCACCATGCCCTCAAACTTGTACTTGTACGTGACCACACCCGTGTCATCTAGGTACAGCAAGGAAATGGGGTCCAGCTTGGTGGGAACACAACAAGCCCGTGCTGCCTTCTGAGGACTGTTGATGTTGATCAGTGTCTGGACAATGGCGTGCTTGGTAGGTGTGACATGTTTAGTCAGAGGAAAGGAACAAATACCACTGCACTCAAAGGCATCGTAACCAGTGGGGGCCAATATCCAACTGTCCCAGCCAATATCCTTGAACTCAACGTACAAAGACTGTTTCTTGCAGTGGTTTCCTTTTGCGTTTCGACGAATCCGGGATGCTGAATCGTAGATTAGATTGGAGCGCATTTGGATGAGGTCTTCTTCATCAGGCTCAGCATCTTCATCCCTACTGTCTCTGTCCATACCCAGATCCCCCCACAGCTCATTCAAGCCCACCCCCAAGTCGTTCTCTAGAACCATGTTGGAAGTTTCGTGGTTGATCATCTCATTCAGCTCTCGCTTGTCATCACGATGGTCGTTGCTTTGGTCATCAGAGAAAACAATCAGAAGCGGTTTGTGCTTTTCATCTGGGCTGGTGTCGATCTTCATGTCTCCTTCAGGAAGATGTCCTTGTTTATTTTCCGTCATTGCACCTTCATTATCTTCTATCACCACGCTGGCAATGCGCACTTCAAGCCTGTGTGTGGTTCCGTGGTCAGATTTACGCCAGCGCTGCACAGCAGCAGTGAGGTCAAAAGCCTCCCAGCCATTATCGGTGCCAAAGACCTGCCGTGAAGCCAACTCCACCAGCTCGATCCGCTCTCCACCCTCTCTGAATGCATCGCCCCTCACGGGGTTTTCATCAGTGATGTTGTCATTTCCGTCATGGGACTCCAGTTCGTAAATTGTGACCTTTCGGTCGACCCCTGCATAGAGGTGGCGGTCCATCTGAACGAGAGTGTAGAGGCGAAGCTCAGCTGCTGTGATGCGTTCATGATGGGGGACTGACACATTGAAGAGGAGTGGGTGACATCTCACTCCTCCAACACCAACAGTACTGGGGGATGTATCTGAGGAGAGGAGGCACATGATCAGAGTTGACCTACTTGAAGCTTTTGTTGTTATATAATAAAAATTTCTGTTTAATTCTCCAAACTATCCTTGTTTCATCCCATGGTACTTCTTTTGAGCCCTTTCAATACTACAATTACAAAATTCCACCTGTTTTTTTTATGTCTTTTTTGTCAATAAATACGTCAGGAAATGTCCTTTTTGAGTAATTTTTTTTTTTTTTACCATTTTTCATGAGAAATAAAAGTTAACAATTCTGTCAAGTATTTGTCGTGATTATGTTATAAATGATTAAGTTACTGTGCTTCTTTTTTACTCAAGGGAGATCCATATTGTACCATTATGAACTATTTAAGAGTGCCAAAATGAGAAAAGTGTGATAAGAAGTTGTCACAACATTAGGTATCTTTTATAGGTAACATATTTGGTTGAGTTTAATAGACTGTTATTAACATTGTTGGCTAGTTATTTGATCTGGGGTGGTGTGAGTGCTCAAATGATCTCTGGTGCCAAAGAACCTACATCTTGTGCTTTTGGAAATGGATGGTCTAAATTCATTTTCAAGTAGATTAGAGTTTGTGTTTGTAGGTCTGTTACATTAAATGTATACAATGCATCCATTGTGTCTTTAAAAGTGTGTCTATTTATTCACTGTCCTGTGTATTATCATCTGTGTACACCTGTTAGATTGTTTTACCTGCTGTGGGACAACAGATGAAATTTAGCTATTGTGCTTATTCTGGTGTATTCACGTTGAGGCTTAGCACTAATTTTTTGATTAATATGCAGCTGTCCTCATTAAATAAATTATATACATAATGATAAAAACAGGATGAATTTAGGCATCTGGTAGTCATAGGGGCCTTAAAAATTGTCCTAACTGCAGCCCCTCCACAACCCTCCTGCCCTCTTTAGGTGCCCCAACCCAAGTTCAAGAACCAACTCAATGGATTACAGAAATGTGCTTTTCACAGAAAGCTCTCTGAAGTTATTGTTCTGGGTGGAGGTTTTTTGTAATTACAGCCTGCTGTCGGATTTTTAAAACACTTTTTAAAGTAAAAGAGGATTCAGCTTAAAAACTGAGGATGTGACAAAATATTGAACTGCATGAGAGTGCATTTTGTTTCGGATCATATTTATAATGAAGTTTGAGTCATTGCCAATCAATGCACAAAATGTTAGCAGTGACATCTAGAATATGTTAATAACTATTTGAATCTAAATCAGTTGAAATTGAAATGCAATACTTTTCATTTTGTGACTCTAAGAAGAACAACATCAACTTTGACCTTTGTTTTATTTTCAAACTGCCTTAAACGTTCAGTAAAATAGTGTTTAACAGTCTTTTCTTGCTATGGTGAACATGATAACTTGTAACATCCTACTTTATGGGCAATTGTATCACAACACCCCACCAAAATAAAGCTCTGTTCATCTGATTTTTTCCCCCCATTAAATAGGACAGGGGAGAGAGAGGGGGATGAAATGGACCAAATAGTGAAAAGACAGAGAGTTGATCATCACAATGACTGTGGCCTCTGTACAAGGAGCGGCTGTTCTACCAGTTGAACTAAATTATGAATCGTAGTTTGTATTTTATCAATAAAATCCTGAAGCTACAGTAAACAGTCACTTTACTTCTTATGTTTGCTTGTTGTATCTTTTTTGCAGACCAAGAGTCTGATGAAGAAAGCATAAACTATATGAGAAATATCTTTAAAAGTCTTTCAACAACAATACAATCACCAAGAGAATCATTCTCATTGATATCCCTGCACGAGACCATGTAAGAGAATCAGTACCTTCATTTTTGAAGCTGCGGATGATGTTGGCGGTGGGCATTGCAGTCTGATCATTAGCAAAACGGTTATAAATCTCCATCATGTACTCCGGCGGCTCCTCTCTGGTGTTTCCAGCAGGTAAAGGAGGAGGACCAACACCAGACAGGTTAAAAGTCCGGAGAAACTGTTCCTTCAGGCTCTCCAGCAGGCTCTGCATGTTCATGTTCGTGTCCTGCTCCAGCATTGATGGATCCACCACCCCTCCATGCCCGTCTCCCAGCCCTGGAGCGGGCCGATGCCTCTGATGGGTATTGCTGATCGGGCTGCTTAGTCCACAGAGAGGCCCGTGGAGCAGCAGGGTGTAAAACAGCAGGAGTAAAGTCTTAGAGCTGCAGTTGGTTCCCGGTTGAGAGACCCAAATGCTCGCCATGAGAGAGAACAATCTGCAGTTTTCTATTTTAGGCCCCTTGGGGTTGTTTTTGAAAGAGCTGGACCAGCAGGTGAACAAGAAGGTTGTAGTGTCTAAATCCAAAGGTGGATATAACAGTCATGAGTGTAGCTGCAGTGTGAGAAAGTAAGGAGACAACAGTGCTGTTGACCCTTGCTGGGACAGATGTGATCCCTCTCCTGCTGCAGATCACAGAATTTATCCTCATGCACACCTTTTGATGTCCTTTGTGATAGGGCTGCAGCTCCACTGACAGGGTGGCCGAGGCTTGGCTTTGTCCATCTGAATCATCTCTGTTTGTTGGTTTGTTCGTCAGTCTCTCTCTGTGCTCTACTCTCTTCCTCCCAGCCCTTTCTTTCAGTCCTTATCAATGGTATGGGGGGTCTGCGTCTCTCAGTGCGTATGGTCTCTTTGCTGCTGTGTGTGTGTGTATTTGTGTGCGTGCCTTCAACTTTGTGATGCACATGAGGGTGTGTTATCTCACAACTTCCTTAATGAGCATTTTGTAAACACTGCCCTGTAGCTTCTTCCTTGTGGAAGCGCTATTTTGTTTGGGTGGATGCTCCAGATATTCTTCATTTGTTTATTTGCCTTGTAAATGGTGGAGTTCTGCAAGCCTCTGTCCAAGCTCCATTGACCATTTCTTTTTGACATAATACAGCAAGGGTCTGTTGATCTGGTTAAATGTAACAGGATATATTTAATATACAACACTTGTCCAGCTGAAATTGAAATGCAATGAGGTGTGAAGCCTTAATGATCGAGGATGAAAAACACTGTAGTGACTCCCAAGAACCTTTTGACAAACTCAAGTAGCAAAACGCAGAACAAAATCATTTTTCATTTTTAGTCAAGTGAAGACCCATCCAAAAGTGGGATCCATGGTCCCCAGTGGGGGCTTAAACAATGACAGGTCGACTGGCTGAAAGTGCTTGATTAGTAGGTCTATTTGTGCTACTGCTGCTAGCTAGCATTAGCATCTTAGCAAAGCTTTTGTCCTTTCATCTCATCGGGTGAGATTAGTGTGCCATTTTACTTTCTAGCTTTTACCCAAAGTGTACAAAAAGGCAAACAGGTCTCATGACTTGAATTCTGAGGTTGAAACCATGAAATGCTCCAAGGAATACATACGTATTTCATATAGCGTGCTTATAACCTAGCGGTTAGCAAGCACTACACAGCAAACATGAATCCCTTGTGAGGGTAAAAGCTCAACGAGGAAACATGACAACAAGCTAAATGATAACAACTTTAAAAAAAAAAAAAAAAAGTCTGGATATTTTCTTGGTATTTCAATTAAACCTCCCTGCGGATTGTCAGCAGAAATTCAGCCTTTCGACACTCCCTCTCTCTGTGACATTAATTTCTATTATTCTTTCACTGGGACACAAAAGTTAATAAATTGTGCAGGGACCAGAATTTATGTAAATAACTTTGAACTTTGAAATGAAATATTTACATATAAAAAAGTGACATATCGCCCTGTGTGTAGTGTTGTGATAAAAAAAAAGAAATATACTGATGAGGCCTTAAATTTTCCCCAGTCCCCTTGGAGTCTTGACTAGTCCATGACAGGAAAGTGCTCCGACCTGCCAATGCTAACAGTTTTGACAAGATCCTTCGCAATGACGTGATAAACATGTAACTCTTAGCACTTATATTTTGTAGGATACACAAATGAAAATTTAACTTGGCATGGAAAATGACACTATGAACTGAAATTGAGAACAAAAAAAGAATAAATTCCTTGTTTAGACTCCCAGTGGATGGAGGTTGGCTGGTAACTGGATGAGTCTTGGCTGGCATTTGTCTGGTAGGGGAAAACTGGAGCAGCTGCATTTGTGTGTGTGTGTGGGGGGGGGTATATACATACATGCATTAAGTACATCAAATTAACTTTTGAGTTTCTCATTTTAGCACGGTGCAGGTAGTGCACATGCCCCACAGCAAGAAGGTTGCTGGTTTGATCCCTTTGTTGGTCAGGGCCTTTCTGTGTGGAGTTTGCATGTTCTCCCTGTGCATGAGTGGGTTCTCTCTGGGCACCCTGCCTTCCTGCCACAGACCAAAAATATAATCATTTGCTTGGCTTCTGATTCTAAATTGCCCTTTGGCACAAGTGTGAGCGTGAATGGTTGTCCTGTCTCTCTACTTGGCCCTGCGATTGGCTGGCTACTGGTTCAGAGTGTACCCTTTCTCTCGCCCAATGTCAGCTGGGATAGGCTCCATGACCCTGAAAGGGATAAGCGGTATAGATGATGGCTGGATGGAGATATCTCATTTTGTACTCTTTCTGCTCCTTGTACAAAGCCTTAAAATTGTTCATATTTTTGCCACCACACTTATTTACCTAGTCTGAAACCTAAGGTAGGTCCAGTAGTAACTTATAGCTTAAAGGTGTATGTTGTCACTAACCTTGGAGGGTCTGGACGTAACTAGGGTGATAAAATGATTCACTCTCTGTACTTCCACAGAGGGACAGTTACAGAAGCCCAGTTAAATATCTAGTTACACAAGTAACTTTACTTTACTGCACAGACTGTTTAACCATCCTATACATGGTGAAGAGGACTGGCACTGTGACCAGCAATTGTTGATGGGCTGGAGGGATCATTTTCCTTAACATGACTCACTCCGGCTCCTCTACAGATTCAGTAACTGTTCCATTCGTCACCTGAACCTTCGCTCCACTCCACATCCATCCTTCATTCCTGAGCTTCTTTGTGTGACCTGCAGATACACTCCCGATTGTGGAGCGTCACTGAGATTGGAAGGAATGAGCTTTTCCTGCCTCTGCCACTCATCTGCCAGGCTGATGGTTGACAGACTTTCTCTTATCTGTCTCTCTGTTCAACTGTTGCTGCAACAGACAGTCACATCTTCCTGGTCGACAGAGAACGGCATGATAATGGCACTGTCCCTTTGCACACACACACATACACACACCTAAATACACACTGTCACCAGCATCAACATTGTTTTGATATGCAGAGTTGGTTTAGTATAATTTGGGAAAATCTGAATATACACTCTAAGAAGATACTATAACCACAAAATATGACATGGAATTGATACTTGTTAAAAAGTTTTCTTGCAGGTTCTATATTTTGCCTCTTTCATCAAGTTAATGTTGTCCTAGATGTCTCCAGAACATGTCATATTTGCTTTTTTGCTTTCTAATGCTGATAGTTACCGTCTGACCATGCCTCCCACCAGATGTGGTGGTTGCTTCGTCTTTCGAGCGCTGTGCTCTAATATTTACTGTGGCTGACATGCCTGGATGCATACCTTCAACTAGAGTTGCCTGTGGGCTGAACAAGCATCCGGCTTCAGGGTGTCCCTTTTCTAAGGAGGGTGGCATATCCCCAAATAACATCACCAGGAGGATATTTTCAAACAGACTGCTTGAGGACACTTTTTCGGAAAGATGGTTACTTAATTCAAGTCACTGGCCGTTACTATTTTTGTCATTTTCCATAGTAAAAAGATATATTTACCTTCTTCTTGCGTCTCAGGGAGTGACATCATGTAGCCTATGTGACAAGTCACGTTTTGAGCATGAGGACAACTTTGTGTCGCAGCCGGTGACACAAACATAAACAACAATGGAGGGAGGAGAGAGAAGTGTGTTGTCTAGCAGGAAATGCAGTCACTATTTTGAGTTTGTGTCAGCTAAAGATGAAAATATTAAGGTTCATTGTACATTCTGTGCTGGCGACAAAGTGTTATCTAGCTTCATAAAACACTATGTCAAGTTTGAAGAAACATTTGGAGTAGCAGCACGGCACAGACAAACTTACAGAGAAACCTGAAGCCTTTTGGGGAAGTGGCGAAACGTCTTCAAGAATCGGAACCGGTCCAGTTGCCACTGTGAACAGTGTTGGATAACCATGAGCTGGATGACTGAGAACCTATACATCCTCTTTAATCAATCACTCCATCCATCCATTTATCTTAGAGATTGGTTAACTTTGGTTGGCAAGAGGGCCACATCGAAATTTCGATTTCCAAAGGACCACATTTTTGTAATTTGAATAGTGCTAAAAGGAACAAATATGTATAGCTGTCATAAGAAGTTACTGTATCAGCATTAATACTCAGTGAATATAAAAATTCAAGTGCAATTAGCCTTACAGGATCTAATGAGCTACAAACAGAATCCAGTCAAGTTTCATTAAAGTTTTTGATAGAAGTAACAAAGCATTTGCTGGTTATCAAAGTGTACTGAACTTATACTTTTTATTTTATTTTATCAAATGCTTTAAAGAGAGTTGTAAAGAAACAATTTAAGAAAATAAAGCTGTAAATATTGCTATTGTCTTGGCAGATTTTGTCAGGTTGCTAATACGATATTTTCAGCTGGGCTGCACTGCACTTCCAATTTAAGACCTATACTGGTTTTGGCATGAAGACCATTTGGGTGACACATTGCACAGCAGGTGCATGTGCCTCACTGTAAGAAGGTTGCTGGTTCAAACCACATTTCAGTAAGGGCCTTTCTTTGCGGAGTTTACATGTGCTCCAGCTTCCTCTCACAGATCAAAATCATGCTTGTTAGGTTCATTGGTGCCTCTAAGTTGCCCTGAGGTGTTGGTAGGACTATGAATGGTTGTCCTTCTCTCTATGTGACCCTGCAATTGGCTGATGAAAAGTTCAGGTTGTACTCTGCCTCTCGCCCAATGTCAGGTGGGATAGGTTCCAGAAAGAGATAAGCGATATTTATAATGATGGATGGATGGATGTTTTCAACTGACTGGTGGGCCGCATTAAGACAGTTGGAGGGCCGGACCACCAGTTGCCCACCCCTGATCTATTAATTTGTTTGTATGTAAAATATAAGTAATGCATGCTGCAGTGCATATGACAAGGGTCAAGTTTAAAGGGTCAATTGGCATTTTTTTCCTTTTTTTTTTTTTTTAAAGATGAAAACCCAAAGGACCTCACAGTGATGCTGTTTATTAATATAGGTCTCCATTTTTTAATGTCCAACAATTCTGGTTACATTTTTCATTTTTAATCACCGTCAGCAATATTCAGACCAGCTGACATTTGATCAGAGGGATTAGTCTGATGCTGCATGGCCTATATTTGCATTTTCAAGTTACAAAATGTCCATATAAATATAACATTTGTTTGATATTCATCTTTAAATATTGTACTCACTTTTCTATGTGTTTGTGTGACAGCAACAAAAGATCAACTGTTGCATGAATCCTTTAGTTTAGAGAGGCCTTAAATTACTGATCATAAGGCATTTCCAATCGCATATTAACAGTTTCTTTCCAGCACAAAAAAGGAGCCAATAATTTAGCACAAGGACCAAACAGAGCTCAAGTTGAAACAATCCAGCATCCCAAAGAGGAACAATTCTGCTTCCAATTCTCAGTTTATTGGAAATAAGTTCTTTTGAGTTTAACAAAGTCTTCACAGATTTCTTTTAGTGACTCCAAGCTGTTGTCTTAGGTGGGAGCTTGTGACTTTCTGGTGAGAAACTGCTGAATGTCTCTCTGTAGTTCCTCGTTGCGTTTCTGGGCCTCGTCCCGGCTACGCTCAGCATTTTTCAGGCAGATCTCCAAAGCGGTCACACGGCGGCGCTCTGCCTCCAGAGCAGACTGGAGCTCTGCGATTGTGGCCTTCAGCTCCTTATTCTCAAGCTGCAGACTGTAAGAGAAAGAGACAGATACACAGAGGAATCAGATGAAGGCAGAAGAAACTTCTTGATTCAATGTCTAATGTGTGGGTTGACATGCAAGCAGATGTATCAAGTCCTGGTGTGAAGATTTTGTCAGTAAAGTCTGTTTTTAATACAAATGAACTTGTTTGAAAGGTTTCATGAAAAGTGTTGTTTTCTTGGCAACTGTCTAATAGTCTGCCTCAGTTTGTCTGCCTGCTTCTCAAATAATTAACAAGAATTCTAAAATGATTTCTGACTTGATTATGATTAAATTTATTTTGAAAAATTGTTTTTCAGATCTTTTTCTTGTAAATGCTACTTTTAATGATAAAATGTTGTGACCTGGGTGGTGCAGAAAGGGACACTATCAGGAAAATGTCCAGATAGTCTGACATCCTGGAGGGGACGGGGGTCAGGCAGCACACAATGTCAAAAATACAAGTCAGCGCTCACAATATAGTGGAATGAATCATGAAACATCAGAGCTTTACTACAATTCATATCCTAACTTCATTGATACATGTTAAAAAGCCTTCCAAGAGGATCAGCGTAAGTGTTGAGCGATGCATTGTAGCACGCAGTGAATATGAAGCAGTGTAACTACTTGACATGACAATCACATTGGAGAAAGAAATCTGCAGTGTTTCAGCTCCACAACCAACAGCAGCAGGGAACTGCTTTTTGGATGAGTGAGAGACCTGGTGTGATCGTTCTGGGCAGTTGCATGACAGAACTGTGACGTACAGTGGAAACAACACTTTTAGATGTCCAAAACTCAGCTTTTTGCATTCACACGTACAGCTCACCAGGGTAAAGTCAGGATAGTTTCATATTTTTTTGAAAATGTGAATAGGGTTTTAAACAACAGTTGAACACATAAAGTTAGATGTCAGTGGCTTCTGCTTCACTGTAACAGTACCACTTCAATACTGTACCTTCATAGGCATTTGCTAGCTTTAATATGGCGTGATATGTTGGCATTTCCTCCATAGGTTTAATAAAAAAGGGCTGATTTGTGAAGGGAGCTTTTCCTCCCCTGAAGCTTTGAGGAAAATGCTGACAACCTTTCCCTGGCATAACTCTACCTGATGTCACGCAGCTATCCATGTGATAAGCTGGGCATACCAAGCTGGGTTGAGATTGACTGACACTTGTAATGGCAAATCAGCAGTGAGCTTTAAAGCTGGAGATGTACTTGCGGTTAACTATGTGGACTCGGGCGCATGATGGCGGTAACACTTCGAGTCAGAGCATCGGTTGTGTACATCATTTAGAAACAACATGATGCAGATGTGAGCTGCAGTCAACACGTAACCAGTAGGATCAGTGAAGAGGCAGAGGAGAGATGAAAAATTGATCACAGCAGCAGAAATAACTACAACAGTAAGATTTCAAGACCAACTGATAAATCAAGACAACAATCATCAGCATCTGAATAATGCGTGAGACTGTACAGACACAAACATGACAGTTCTTCTGGCTGATGATGGATGAATTCTCTTTAAGATGATGGGAAACAAGGAAATAAGTTCGGTGTACTAATTCAACTGGTGACTGTGTACATTGGTGACTTGGAGTTGACACAATGGTTGACTTTGTCCATTCTAATGTTAGTGTTAGCTTAGTTTCTTTGACTGTAGTTTCTCACATATAAACTAATGAAGTATTTGTTGACACAACGATCAATAGAAGTGAAGCATTTAAGGTTATATCCCCTGCTTTGACTATGACATCTATTAGCACAGTCGGCCGCAAGTCATGAGTTAGCACGGTCACTCATTACACCCATACACCAAGACAGTTCCAACAGTGCACAAAGGAAACTATCGTAGAAATGGAGTGGAGGCAATGCTGATGATGTCTGACCACTGGTCATCAGTTGGCAACAAATATTTGATATCATGATTTTGATTACCAGTGTTTATTTTGTTACTTTTACTCTCAGAATTACCGCCATGTTTGCAGTTTACTTCTGACACAACAGGTGGTTACCTACAGCCTGAGGTCTTTTGCGCCCTCTAGTGGTGTCCCCAAGTAACATGCATCCCATACATTCAAGTATAAAATCAAAAACACTCACGATGCCAACAGATGCAAACGTGAACGCAGGGACAAACTGTAAGTATCTCTCCGGCTTAAAGCACAGCACATTTTGACAACAGATTTGGCTGAAACATAGTTAGATATTTATACAGGCAAATCAGTTCTGCAAGCATGGCGAAGTGTTTTGGTATCTTATTTCAGTTGGTTACAATAGGGACAGGAACAGTCCCAAAACTGGCCTTGATTGTTTTTGGACATTTGTGGGAAGATGTGAAAGTCCTAGCTAAACTGTGAAAGTCCTAGCTAAACTGGGATGTCTGGTCACCCTTTCTGCACTACATGCCAAAAGACGTATGATAAGGCCCACAGACTATTTAGAATAAGTGGAGAGTAGAAGGAAATCAATAACAAAATCAGTTCAAACCAATCTTACTCCTGCTGTTAAGGTGTGACAAAAAGTAGAAGTCCTTGATTTAAGGTATGTCAGGATTTTCATGAGATCATCTTAAATTGATCCAAATGTTGTCAGTGCATAAAAAAGGTCAAATACAATTATATGAAAAATATTTTTGAGTCCAAACATAAACTTGGAAAAAAATGTAAAAAATAAGGATGCACAATATTATCGGAACTATATCTATATTGGCAAATTGCTTAAAGCAGAATATTGGTATAAGCAGATATGAAAATTCTGGCAGATATTTACAGGCGATGCTTTGGTTGCACATATTTGCCATATACTGTAAATCCCATAAATTAGATGTAATAATGGTAATGTACTGTAAAGGTTCATCACATCAAATTAAATGTAAAATAAAATGTTGTTTTTCCTGCTTCACATCTGTTTCTACTACAAATAGACTGTCACCGTAAAAAATAATTTCAGTGAAGTGGAGGTTTTATGCTCTTAACAAAAGATTTCAGTATCGATATTGGTGTTAATGACTTTGGAATTATTGGCATACTCTATCAGGTATCAGCCAAAATCCAATATTGTGCATCCCTAGTACAAATGACTGAAATCCTCACTTGAAATAATCAGTTTTGTGATGGCTTAGTCTAAAGTGAGTTGTTAATAGTTTTTGTGTCTCAGGTGTGCTCTTACCTTTCTACATTCTGCTGGCTGTCTTTCTTGGGCTCAGGTTCGTTGTTAACCTTTTGAACTGAGACTCTCTCGGTCAGGCTCCCAGCACTCTTCTGATGGGTCAGCACAGGGGTGGGTCGGGACTCACTGTTGGGTTTAGCTGAGCTACTGGTAGTTGAAGGTGTGCTACTGGTAGTTGAGGGTGTGATATCACTTCCCCTTCTGGCTATTAGTCGATCATCTCCTTCCTTGTTGCTACACTGTGACCTCCCGAAAAAGGAGCCCGAGCTGCGGAGGTCCAGGATCTTAAAAATGTCCTCTGAAAAAGTCTCGCTCTTCTCCTCGACACTCTCCTGGACTCGACTCCACCTGTTCAGGGCATCGGCCTTGGCTGCCATCCCGGTGAGGGGACAGTTGAAGGTGGGAAGGGTCTGAGTGCGTTTGCGGGGACTTTCAAACCAGTCGTCTGAGGAGGGGGAGAGGGGCTCCTGAAGAGCATTGTAAGAGCTGAAGCTCCCTTTGTCTGGATCTGGACTTTCAATGTCCTCTTCTTCTTCTGGAGACTCAGAGAGCGATGCATCCCCCATCTGAAATAAGAGCGGTATATGAAGATTAACCACACATGATACTTTTGACATTCAAACCTGAAATTCAACTAGTCTGTTCAAGAAACTGTTCAAAGATCAGTTTATTGTAGGATATAAGGCCTGAATTTCTGCTGGTTCAGAATGTGTAAAGAGCCCATAGAGTACACTTTGACTTAAAGAGTGTCTTGAGAGTCCTCTGATTGCTCAAAGGCTTTCTTTTTGTCTCAATCTCTGTGCACACACGTATGGCAGAAAAGTCATCCTGGGGTGACCAACCACTCAACAATAAAATTCTATGTTAACACAGTTACACAGCAAAAGCAACTCAGGGTTCATCGGGAACATCAACATCCACACTGAGGTTTATTTATGGCTCTAGCCTCTAAAAAAGGCACCTAGTTTTATATTTAAAACAAGCGTGGAGATACAAGAAGCAGGGGAAAATGAGTTTTTTGCTAATGGCACATTTCCATTGTGTTAGATGGAGCTATGCCTTTGATGAGCAAATATCTATCTATCTATCTATCTATCTATCTATCTATCTATCTATCTATCTATCTATCTATCTATCTATCTATCTATCTATCTATCTATCAACCTTTTTACTGATTTCTCATTTTATTTTACATAAAGATTCTTTGTTTGAATTAAATTTTATTCTCTAAAAGAAACAATGTCCTTTTTATTTGTGAATTCATGCACGTTTTTAGCTCAAAACATCAAAGTTAAGTCAAACAAAAATATTAGTTCCCTGTTGTAAAGGTGGCCAACCGCCGTTAAACTCCACAAAGAAGAAGAAGAGAAATATTAGTTAATAACAGTAATTAAGCCATGGTCTCCTCCTGCTGTAAGGACTGTGAAACAAGGTTCCCAACACCTTAAAGTGACTGAGTGTGTGGTTATCTGCTCGTACCTCTGCAGACTCCCAGCCCACAAAGCTTCGGGGTGTGTTCTTTTGGCTCTCGGCCTTGTTTGAGGGAGGGGAGGGGGGCACGTCTTTGGAGAGAGGAAACAGAGCCTCATGCTGTCTGATCATCACCGTCATCAGCTTCTGGATCTGGGGAGTTGCTGCGAAGAACAACAAACAAAGATAGAAGAGATTACCATCATGTCCCTGCCTTCAGGTTATTAAGCAGATTCATGATTAATTTTCTGCTATTTTTTTTGGTTGATATTTGTTTTTGTTAAGCTTCAGCAGCAAAAACTGTCAGAATGGTCAGAAGTTGCAGTCTTGGTAAAAGAGTGTTATGTTGATCATGCCCTGAAAACAGCCCATAGATTTTACTTCTTCACATCATTATCTCATACCACATGAGTTTCTAAATGAGAATGCTTCTCTTATCTGTGAGTTATTTTCCGTAAAGTGTTTTTATCTCCCTCAGCATTATCTAAAAGGAGAAGGAAGTGGGCATGTGAGGTAAAACCTTATTATTGCTTAATAATGTGTGCGCACATTGTTTTTCTCAATGGTGTTTTTAGATGGTAATGTTATATGTTCTTGATGTTTTTCTTATTTCAGACAGTGGACTGCAATGTAATGGACAAAGCCTTATTAATGTTAGCCATACGATTCTTCAGGGGTTTTTGAGGCAAACTATGCAGTCCAGAGGGAATCAGCCATTTCAGGCAGAGAGAAGTCCTGATGCCCCAGGTTTATTGAGCTCTATTTAGATGGTGTGAGGCACATTGTTTGAAAGCATGCGGTGCACGGGGCTTGTTGGTCCATATTTTGCTATTCTGAGGACACATACTGTCTGTGCTAGGCCAGGCGAAGGGCACAAAGAGGATGAATTATGTGCCTTGAGTGTACATGGATGTGTTTCTTATAATAAGTGCATGCCAGGCAGCTAGTGTTTTGCTATTTACACCGCTGGTTTAGCTGTTTGCTCAGAATTTTGATTGGAATTTTAATTCCTCTCATTTTATTGTTCCACAAAACTCAAAGAACACACACAGAACAATGTATGATATTAGTTAATGCTCAGATTTTATTTATTTTGCTGAAGCAACCCAGAGCATTAAAATTGATCCAAAGGGCGAGTCACAAACTTCAACATAAACATAAAGGAGAACAATCAGACCTCTATATGTTTATGATAGACCTTTTAAAGAAACATCAGATAACAGTTGGCTTTAAGCAATTTATTTTCTCATTTTCCTGCTGGAAACCTCGGCTCTAGTCTCTATTGTGTGCGTAAAATACACTGGACAGCCTGTTTTACTATCTATGATCATAGTTATCAGTGAGATTCATTAGTATGTGTGCAAACATTAGAAATGTAGCTCTGTGTTTAGAGAAATCTTAATCCTGTGTGTGTGTATTTTCTTGTTTCCTGGCATATTACGAGCGCTGGACATTACAAGAATATAGAGCATTTAAAAAAACACACTTTTGCTCAGCTCTCCTTCCCATTGATCTCGTGACCTCTTTGTTGCATTATAAACTTTAAAAAGAGAATTTTTTAACAAATGCTCTGATATTTAACTGTAGATAAGTGCTGCTGTGCATCCCATGTGCGTGAAACGAGCTCAGTCAAGTGTGTGTTTTGATCTGTATGTGGTCGCATATCTCTCAAGTGCCCTCCAAACAGCAGAAACACTCTGCACCACAGACTTTAGACTTTAGACCAGAAGAAAGAAGTTTATAAGGAGGTTTAAAGGGCAGTCATTTTCTGTGTCCTCAGTTTAGGACCACACCAGCTTTGTGCCTTACCACTCTTCATTGTCAGACAAAATACCCCTGGGTGCCAACAGGAGTGAAAGATCACTTTTTCTTTCAACAGCATGAGCACACGGCATATAAATGATACCTGTGTCAGGCGGAAATCAGAGAGTACTTTGACATGCAGAGGAGACTTATAAAGCACACTGAGCAGCAGGAAAAAAAAACAGAAAATAAAAAATCTGATATTTATGCTTTAGGTTATGCCGCCTATGGCTTAATACCCACAAAATCCAAGTGCAAGGAAGCATCATCACTGGGTTGTTATCTACTTTTACAACTAACAAACATGACAGCAAACTAACACAATTTTAGCTCCTACTCAGTCAAGGCCTCCCCAGTAATGTCAGCAAACCGTCTGTACTGCCAGGTTTGCCTGCCTATTGGTTCAGTGTGTAAAGTATGTTTCTCACCCTTCATGACTGTGATGGGGTCCTCTAGCTGAGGCTTCAGCAGGTTGATCCCCATCACTGTGGCCAAATTGTCCACAGTCATCTTGTTCACACTGGAGTGAAGCTGCACCTCAAACAAGAACCTGTAAAAACAGAAACACATAATCATTATATTGTTGTTCAAAGACAGATAGGTGCAAAGTTTTCCAAAGTTTTTCACTCTGTTTCAAGCTCCTAAACTCTGCATGGGCCTGGCTTTGGGATTATTCAATTAGTATGTGTTTGTTTTATCTCTGAAACTAGCATGACTTTAAGAAACCTGTTTTAATGTGTACTGCAAAAATAGTGAAACTTGTGAATTGTGCTGAACAGGAGCATAAGAGAGAATAAAATCACTACATTAATTCACTCATGGTAAATTAAAGGAAATACTTTACTTTGGGAACACTATGAAAAATTGAAAAATCAGATTTATTTGACCTTTTATTACTTTATTTCTCAAAGTATGTCAGTTGTTGGCATGTGTTCAATGACTCTTTCAAAAGTGCAGATTAAAAAATTTGGGGTGTCCAGGTGATCATTTTTTTGTTGGTGTGGTACAAAAACAAGTACCAACATTGTCTGATGTTGACCTTTTCATACCAAAATCCAAACTTTTGGTAATGTGTAACTCTACACCAGTGTTTCTCAAATAGTAGGGACACAGCCACACCTCAGGGGAGGGTGCAACTTACTTGGGTAGGGGCTTAGAATTGGAATTGTGATTCGCCACATCATGCCGGCCTAAATCCTGCACTGTGATTGGCTACTTGCCATGTCTGAGGTGGGTTTACATAAAAATCAATAAGAGCTCTGTGACCCAGGGTACTGTTGGCTTTCTTAGCTTAGTGTTGTGATATGTAGAAATGTTTTTATGTTCGAACTTGAATTTGTAAATCTGGACTTTAGTCTTTTGTTCGAGTCTTGAGTTGTATGAGTTATACGAGTTGCCACTTAGTTATTTTTTCTTTTCAAGACAGAATGAGTTAGGGCTGGGAAATATATGGATTTGACTGATAACTTAATCAGCCACTTATTTTACCTCTTAATACTTTGTAAAGATAGCACTGCTTTCAGTGTAGATGTAGACGAGCCTGCCTACGTCCAAACTACATAATGTACCTTTTATTACAGAGTTACAGCCTGCACTCTAACTCTAAAAAAGAATAAATAATTTAGATTTGTAATGTTTTGATAAAAAATCAAGGCAAAACTTGTTTTATGAATGTTTTGTGTCATTTGCATTTTTTAATCATTGAGAGGGGAAAAAAAAAAACAATTTAAACCATCAAAGTTTTTGGGGAAAAATCTGGAATTTGACTTTTGGCCAGGTTGTCCCGCCCTAGAATGAGTTTGAATATCAATATTTTTTGTGTGGATATAATATGGGAAAATACATCCTGCTGGTTTTTATGTTTGTACACAAATATATAATGAAGAAATTAGTATTCACATGCTTGGATGTATTTAGAAAAATCTTATCTTTGCCCTTTAATCAATTTTGTGGATGGTCGTGGTTGTGTGAAGGGAGCAGGATAAGATATTAATCTTGAACGTGGGGCATGACAGAAAGTATTTGAGAACCACTGCTCTAAAGACACCTTCACCCATAACTCTTTGTGGCTCAGCGTCTACTCACCTGCAGACATAACTGAGGAGGTCGTAGTTTGTTTTAGGCAGGAGGGAGATTTGTTTCTCCAACTTCTCCCATCCCTGAAGTCCGTATAAAAAAATAGAACAACAACCATTTAGTCACCCAAAATAAAACATTCACAGTTTATATTCACCCAACAGTTATGCTGAATTCTGATTTAACACAAGTGCACCTCTGTGTCCCTTGAATCCAGCTGCATGGTGCAGTCAAGGAAGTCTTGGTACTGAGTCCAGGGCACCACAGGCTCAGGCAGCTCACGCAGGTACAGCTTGAGAAGTGATGCCACAGTGTGGACGTCTGTGTCACTGCAGGTAAAAAAAAAAGACAATAAGCGTCTACTGACTACCTCAAACCAGAGAGTTCCAACTGCCCTTGCAGTAATGTACATACTTTATCTTATTTTTATATAGTTTTTTTAAGCTCTTTTAGTGTTTTATCTCCTCTCCGTGTTTGTTGTGCAGTTTTAATTATTTAAGAGCTTTTCTGCTTTTTTTTGTCCTGTCTTCCTGCTTTAATTCCTCAATGTCTTGTTCTATTTTTATTCTCCTGTCTTCTGCTTCTACCCCTTTATATTCCTAAAATTCAATTCTAATGGAAGGAGGAAATGTAAGAAATGTCTTCGTATCAAAAGCATCACACTTTGCTGGTTTCAGTCCTGTATTTTAGAGCTCACCTTTGAGGTCACCATGGGTAATCACACCTCCATCTCTACCAATACCTTTGGTGCACCACAAGGTTCAGTTCTAAGTCCGATTTTATTTCTATTTATATGCTGTCCCCTGGCCAAATAAATCAGCGCCACAAAGTCTCCTTCCACTGCTATACAGACAACACAGATATACCTCCCTGAGGCCTGAGGACCCAAGTAGCCTTGCTGCTATCAGAAACTGTCTCAATGACACAAGCTGTTGGATGGCACACAATTTCTTTTTGCTCCATTAATCTAAATCTGAGATAATTCATTTCAACAAACAAAATGTGGTGACACTATGGTTTGTAACCTGACACACCAGATGGATCATTCAATATATTTCACAAGTCAATCTGGGAAAGAGCCCATAGAAAGTGTCTGGGGAGGACAGAACCTTTCAGAAGCATATCCAGCAGGTGATTGGATTATCGTTCCGTCAATCAGCTTTTATTACGAGCTGATCAGATAATGTGGTAGATGGTAGCCACTGCACTACAGAACATAAACCACTTCCTAAAACAAACTCTGGTCAAAACATGTCAGAAGAAGAGTGAAAATATTCACTCTAGAAGAGAAGAGAAGAGGAGTTTGTAGTACTGTTATTTGTTTTTTATTTAATAAAGAAAGTCAGTCAAAATCAGATAAAACTGCTACTGAAGCTGTTAGCATCTAACCTTATCCCTGTACAAGAAGTCACTTCCTGTTGTCTCACTCGCAGCTCGTTCCTCTTCCTGCTCTAAAGGACTCTGATTGGGACATGACATTTTGGGCTGCACACAATAGTTGTAGATTGTTGCTTGGCAAGATGGATCAGCCTGATTACAGACACTGAATCAGGCAGATCCAGCTGCTGTGCAAGGTGTGGACTGATGCGCATTGGTGCAGTCTCTGGTATCTCTGTACCTATGGGTTGGAGGTCTCTTTGCTTTTTTTGCCTGGACCTGGATTGTTTGGACATCAGAAGTGCTGCATTTTTATGGAGCCAAATGTCATATATTTTCTCAAGGTGCTTGACAAAAGTGTAGTTTAGTGCCACCCTCATTTTTATTTGTTTTTTAAATGCCAGATGATGATTTCTTGTCGCATATTTGTGTGTCTTTAATTACAATGAGGCCCATCAACTAAATATCTGACATTCAGTTTGATTGATGATCTGCATGAAAGTACCAGACAGGCTCTAAATCTGTGATCATGTGTTCACTCAGTGGTACCCATAAATTCTTAAAGGATTAATTTGTACCTATATATAATCTTGACAAGATCTGTGTGAATGGTACTGGGTTCATTTTTATTTAACTTCACTGTAGGATGTTGTACAAACAAGTTTTTATTAGAGTTCTTGACTTTTTGCTGAAGGTTTTTGGCCCCTGAGGTGATTTGAAAATCCATTTGGCTCTGGGGACGGATGAAGTTTTTGTTCGTTTGTTTAATTATTGCCAAGAATATGATTTTGCTTTGAGATTTAAAGTTTATTTTAGTTGTGCTCTCTCTCTGATGGCTCTGGGCGCTGCTCACTCTCAGTCAGTGAATATTTTATGTGACAATGAGTAACACCAGCTTCCTCCTGTGTGCCTGCCTGAACAGGATGTGGTATCACCTTCATCTCCAACACAAACATCTATCAGTCACTCTGCATTTCTTTCATTTCTATTTGCTTTCTCAGTCCAGAAAAAGCTGACGTGTCAGATTAATGTGGGTTTGGTTCTTATTTAGAGTTAATCAAGGCTTAACTATGTCACAGCTTTGCAAAAACTTTCCTTAAATAGATGTAGGCTGCTTCATTCTTGCAGTTTAGTGGCCGTAATTAATAGTTCTTGTATATTTAGCCTGAATAGCTCTAATAAGTTTATATACTGTATATTCAAGGGGCAATACACGTGGTTGTACACTTCCTCTGAAAACAGTATGCAAGGAAACACATTCAAAATGCAAGCAACACTGTAACTGATTTTTGTAAACTTAACAGTATTTTACCATAATATCTACAGTTACAACAATCTGTGCAGTAAATTACTGAAAAGGGTAATGGCTTGTCAGAAAAACATGCTGATTTCTGTAAATGAACAGCATGTTACCATAAAATCTACCATTACCTACTGTAAAATTACCATGCAGTAAATTACTGAAAAGGGTAATGGCTTGTCAGAAAAACATGCTGATTTCTGTAAATGAACAGCATGTTACCATAAAATCTACCATTACCTACTGTAAAATTACCATGCAGTGAATTACTGAAAAGGGTAATGGATGAAGAGAAAATTCTATTTTGATCAGGAAAACTAAACAAAAACAGGCAAGATTTCCTTTAGTAAATGTTCGACATTTTTGGGTGGAACAAATGTTTGAACAAAGTCTTTCATAAGACCAAAAATGATCTCTGTGTTAAATATGATCAGCAAAATAGTTAAAGATATAGTAATATAAACTAAAATACAGCAAGTTCACTGTAAGCTAAACTGCATTAAAAGTTGCAGAATAAAATATGGCAATGATACTGTAAATGAAAAATACAGTAAGGATGATGTTTTTAAAAATAAAGTAATTTTATTTACAGTTTGAGGCAGTTTTAGGGGGAACCCTAAACCTTAAAGGGATAGTTCAGTGTGTTTGAAGTTGGGTTGTATCAGGTACTTTACAATGGTCAGTGAAGCGGCTGAAAGGGCCCCCAGCAGCGCTGCACCTTTAAGGAGATCAAGCTGAGACCACCGGAGATGTCTCTGTGAGTGTGAGTATGAGTTTAAGGCAAAAACAAGCTGTTCGGTAGAATGTATGATTGAGCGAAAAATTTCAGAGTGCTTTATCAGGAAGGTTCATGGGTATAGGCTTACAGGTCAAAGGTAAAGCCCGGTAATAGTAAGCCAGTTTATTTACAGTAAAAGGAACATCATCGTCACTTTCCACTTGGCTCATACTGAGGAAAAATAAAGCACACGAAAATGTTTCACTCTATTGTACATTTAATCTAACATAGTTTCGGGGCTCATTTTATGAAAAACTCACACAATTACGCAAAATAACTGTACCCATTAGCAACAGTGTACCTCTCTGGTGGTTTTTTTGTAAAAATGAGCCTCGAAACTACGTTGGATTGAATGTATGATGGAGTGAAACATTTTCATGTGCTTTTTTTTTCCTCAATATGAGTCAATATGAGTGATAAGTGATGATGATGTTCCTTTTACTATAAATAAACTGGCTTACCATTATCGGGCTTTACCTTTAACCTGCAAGCCTTTACCCACGAACCTTTCTGATAAAGCACCCTGAAATTTTTCACCCAATCATACATTGTACCCAACATGGATCTGTTGTTTGTTTTTATGTCAAACTCACACAAACACACGAAATAACTGTACCCATTAACAGCAGTGAACCTTACTGCTCATCTGACGGATGTCTAGTACCTGACACAACCCAACTTCAAAAATACTGACCTGTCCCTTGAAGGTTTTTGGTAACTAGACCATAAATTACAAAAGAAGGACAATAGTCGCATTATTAAGCAGTTTTTACCAGACTTGTCAATAAAAATTCTCACCACAACACTCTCAAAAACACAACTAAAAACATGTATTTGTACTTTTTAAAATGAAATAGAGGAACCTATGACTCACAGAAGCTCAGGAACTACCAGAAATATCAATGATTAGTGGAATAGTTATTAAAAAAAACAAAAACAAGATTCATACATAAATAAGACATGGAAGCATAAGAAGAGGGGCAGAGACAGAAACTAAGACACTAATCTGAGCCTGGTCAATAACTATGATTTTGTTTTAAAAGGTGAGATTTAAGCTGCAGATTCCATTTGACTAAAGTATAAAACAACTCCCTTTTTCATCATTAAACTCTACGACTGAGGATTAAGGCCATGTAGAAAAAAAAAAGTTACGAGAATGAAGTCGAAAAGTTACGAGAATAAAGTCAAAAAGTTATGAGAATAAAGTCAAAAAGTTATGAGAATAAAGTCAAAAAGTTTCGAGAATAAAATCATTAAGAAGGCTATTTAACAAAACTTTAGATCGATATAAGCATATCCTAATCAAGAAGACGCTCTCATTTTATCCTCTTTGCGTAGGTGGATGACTACTCTTCTGGTACAACCTTTCAGAATAAAATTTGTTTTCTAGCTTAATTTAAATAGATTTATTAATTTTACTCTCATAACTTTATGACTTTATTTTCGTAACTTTATAAGACTATTCTTGTAACTTTTCGACATTGTTCTTGTAACTTTATGAGATTATTCTCGTAACTTTACGACTTTATTCTCGTAACTTTACTTTTTTTTTTTAATGTGGCCCTAATCGTCCGTCGTACTAATCCAGTGTAATAGGCCTAAAATGTTAAGGTATGGTTGGGAAATGTACAGTAGCAAGACATGAGACGGGACTCAGCACATTTGGCTAATACTGTAGAAGACATGATGATTCAGCAAAATAACTATCATGGGTAAGATTGGGAACTGGGTTGCCTTTATTCTGATCAAACAGTGAAAATCAGAGCTTTTTACATAGAAGAAAAACTTAGTTTTGCGGTAATGAGAATCTGTTTTGTTGAGTAAGTGGGTTTTTCATTTTTTAGTATTCAAATCGGACTTGGCTTTCCTGGTTATTCAGCTTGTTGCCTTTGTGGTGCATCTTAGGGGGATTTCATTATCATTGTATCATTTTGTATTATTCATTATTCTTTATTTCATTTCAAGACCTATTTTTTTCCACAAAATCAAAGAGTCCCTGAAATGATGACTGGCACACTTCAGTAATGAGTATTTTAGGTAAATATGTATAAAATTACACAAAAAATAAGGTTCAATGTATAGATGACAAAATGTTCCAGAAAGAGGCAATTGGGTAATTTAGTGTAATGTTTTCTTTTTCTCTAAAACTTTGACATTTTTAAAAAGATGGTTGACATCATACATCAAATGTTTCATGAGATGGACCCATCCACATCTGACCTCATTACATCTCAAATATTTATGAGACAGAGCGAGTAGGTGGAGTGATGGGTTAGTTTCATTAGTTAGTTTTTAGCTTGGGTACCAAGAACCAGATCTAAATTTCTAAGATTTGTGGATTCAACACAGCATGAGATTTTCGGTTCCTCTTTCCAGTTCCTTAAAGTTAGAAAACAGAAAAGCGCTATCTTTAAAAGTTTCATATTTATGTTTTAGAGCCCGCTGTATCGTGACGCAGCACGTAATAATGAGAATAACTACAAGTTCTCCAAGAGCACAAACCTCTGCCAAGGCATTTCCAACACTGTTACACAAATTATTGTTGAAAATGTGGAAAACTGCCCACATTTCTCACACTGTTCAGAAGTACTTGAAAATATTCCTGGTTCCACGTACAGATTCAGATCAATGCCGAAATGTAAATATTTCTCCCTAGTGCCATGATCAACATTGCCTGAAAATGTCATCAAAATTTGCTGTGAACCAAAATGTGGAAAACTACCCGATCTCACAATGTTAACAAACCCTTAGAAAAATTCCTGGATCAGTATCAGGAGTTGGATCACTCCCAAAATATTATCACTTCTCCCTTATGCCATGACCAGCATTTCCCAAAAACTTTATTTAAACCTTTTCATCAGTTTTTTTAATTATCCTGTTCACAAACCAACAAAGAAACTAACAAATGCTGGCAAATGCACAGCCTTCTTGGTGGAAGTCAGAACTTAATTTCTGTAGTACTTTTTAAAACACAGGTTCACAAAGTGCTTGACAAACAGAAACAGACAATACAGAAACCAAAGCACAAGAGCCAACAAAGACAAAAACAAAGCTAGGCACAGGATGCAAAGAGGATGGATTATGTGCCTTGATTTTAAATGGGTGTGTTTTGGGTGTAATATAGATCAAATCAGTTTGAGTTAGGGTTTGTGTCAGCTCTTAATCCCTTTAAATCAGTGTGCTGGATGGATGGTGTTTTGCTATTCAGAGTCCACCATTTGGCCTGAATTTCAGCGGTATTTTTAATCCCTATTCTTTTATTGTGTCATTATATTGTTAAAAAACATGGGCTGCACCAGTAAATCAGTCCTGTACACTCCACATATTCAAACAAACACACCCCTGGGCACATCATTTGCTATTTAACAGCCCGAGCATATGAATGATATGCGTCAGGCAGAAATTAGTGCAGACGCCTCTGCCAGAAATAGGATAGGTCCCATAGACTTCCTGCCATGTAACTAGCTAGCTTAAAGCTATTTGCCTCAGCAAGGTCAGATGTCTGAAAGAAGAACTCATCGTTCTGACTTTAATCTCTAAATTGCAGAAATAAAAAGTCAGACCCTCTAAAACATATTTTTTATGGCCCTAATCCTCTTTTGTCGAGTCCAGGGAGCGTCATGTGTGTTTTATACCTGGGGAAAGACGGCCGCTCTCCTGCATCAAAGGCGTCTCTGAACTGTTTGACAGCGTTGTCCTGGCCTGGCAGCCGGAAGATCCCCTCCTCATTTAGTCCGTGCTCTTTGATGAACTCGGCGCACTTTTGCACCAGGATAGGCACCGTGTGATGCCCAAACCGCTGCTCGCACGTCACTGTGTCCATCAGACTCTTTCCAAACACTTCAGAGAAAAAACAGGTAAAAGATAACATCATGGAGCAACTATGAATATTTATACCTACGTCAAGGAGGTTGTGTTTGTTTGTTTGTTTGTCTGTTAGCAACGTTAAGAAAAAACTACTGGACAGATTTTGCTGAACTTTTTGGAAGATGTTGGTAATGGCCAAACTTAGAAATAACTAGATTTTGGGGGTGATCCAGGTAAATGCCGATGATCGTTTTTGCTCAACAACTGTCAAACTAATAATGATATCAACATGATTCCAGGAGCTCGGTGTGGGTTTTCAGGGTCAGTGAATCATATTATGATGGTAACTTTATCATGGCATTATTGCTTATAGACATAACAGAAATATGTGAACTACCTTGGCAAGGGTTTGCACTCTCCGAGTGCTTTCTAGTTTTAATCTGAATTTCCTTCACATTTTTATGAAGTCCCTTTGTACATGTTTGTTTACAGAGGTGGTCTTTAGCACTGAGCAAAGACTAGCAACTGTTTCAGGCCCAAAACTACATCTTATAAGCTTGAGGTTGTGCTATTTTCTATTCTTTAGAAATTGATGATGTCTTAATGGGTATATATTTTGACTAAAACTCTATTGGAAAGGCTAAAATTCATGAGCACCAGTGTGTCAGATCTAATACAGAACTTTCATGGGAACAGATTTTATAAAGTCTGTGTTTACAGACTGTGATAGCACCTCTTAACTATGGGAAAAACCTATTTTCATAAACACTGGTGAGCAAATGATTACTAAGAGAGTATTATATTTGCAAACCATCATGACACATCTTATGGTCAGAGTCTAATTAAAGGAAGAGAATTTACTAGCAGTAGCTTGCTGTCAGATCACATCACAAAGTTATTGACCATAATGGACACTTTCTTATGTGTTTCTTCAGCAGGAGCATTGGTGTATCACATACAATCTAACGCTTGGCAATATATATTGATTTCCTGGGCTTTACCCAGTGTGGGCTCAGAGGGTCAACCATCCAGCAAAATGGACAAAGTTAATGAAGACAGACATCTTTGCAAACCTTGTAGAGAAACACAGAATCTGTAGTCATGGTACTAAGTCCTATTAGTGCATACCTGTTTAAGACTGTGCCACCATGTCCAACTGAAGAATGAGATTTTTCTGTGTATTAAAGGCGAATGTACTGTCTAATGTAATGGTTTAGAGAGTGAGCATGTCTCCTGGTGATGTCTGAAGGAAAGCCGGTATTGATGCGTTCCATTTAATCTCAGAAGTATGATTGTCTGAGTTTTAAATTACATATGTCACTGGAAACGCCCCCTGTGGTTGGGATTTTCTACTGGGAAGTCTGTCGATCTTCAGGAATCCGACTTTTCACTTTCCATGCCTGAGTTTCAGGGTAAATTAAACTCACTGTAAGGTCTCCCTTGACAGAGCAGCTACTAAAAAGTAACGTTTCCCTATTTATTAAAAAGTTAAACATACACATTAGGTATATCTGTAAGGATAACCTTAATAAATGAAGTTAACATCTTCAAAATCAGTTTCTAGAACAGCAACCACAGACACATTAGGCCAAAATGTCACAAGTCAGCTCATCCATTCATCCATTATTTATGCTGCTTATCCCTGCTGGTGTTGCAGGGGGGCTGGAATATCCTAGCTGACATTGGACGAGAGGCAGGGTACATACTGGACTGGTTTCCACTTGATCGCAGGGCAACTTACAAAGACAGACAACCATTCACACTCACACCTCAACCTTGCATCCCAAATAGATCAGTCTAATTTAATTTTGTTTAATAATCAGACAGATATATCTTGCCAAGATCCAATCTACAACGATTGTGAGCAGCACAAAGTGGGACGGCCCAATAAGCATCTTTTAAAGCAGAAAGAGGTGGGAGCTATGAGCGAGACGACACTAGGAAAGGATTGCTCCTAGATGCTAACAGATTCAGTAGCAGTTTTATCAGATCCCACTTACTACATTATCTAAATGGCCTGTAATGAATGTGATTGACAGAATGATCGTCAATCACCTCACAGGTATGCTTTATAAGGTTCTACCTATTCCCAAACACTTTCTATTGGCTGTTTCCCAAATGGACTAGTGAAATATATTGAATGGTCCATCTGGTATGTCAGGTTAACTCAAACCCACTCCTAAGGGCAATTTGGAGTCACTAATTAACTTAATGAGCATGTTTTTACCTCTTGGGAGGAAGCTGAAGTGCCCAGAAAGAACCAACACATGCACATGGAGAACTTGCAAACTCCAATCCAGAAAACCTCTTGCTGTGGGACACTTTCACCATCTAGTGTGCCACTGTGCCACCCACCAGGAAAGTGCAGTTCTAACCATAAGCTACAGACAAGTCAAGGGAATCTGTTGCAACAATAAGCAGGACTTTTATCGCTGGATTAGAATGAAATCCTCATTGAGTTATGTATGTTATTAAAATGTAAGTCAATTGAAGTACAGACTCTGATACCAAAACACAACCATAAATGTCTATATTTAGTTTTAAGTGCATCTTTGATGAATGCGTATTATAGCACTGTGTGTTTGAACTCCCATTCTGACAGTCTATGGCACAATAAGAAAGTTTCCTTCACACCTACATCTATATATTTATCTGCTCTCTCTTAAACTGTCTTTTTGCCGTGATGCAGTTTGCAACAGATGTGACATCATAGTGACACCTACTTCACATTGCTCGGTCAACAGTTTATTTAACTGAATGTTGTCGACTGAAGTTGAAATGCCCTCATTGGTACACAAAACTGTTTGCCCATCAATGTCAATCTCCCTTACAAGTCAGCAACAGGCTAATAAGCTCAGATACATCCCAGTCCACTGGTGAAGCTTCAATTTTCTCTGAAAAACTGCCAGAGACCTTAAAGAGTAAAGGTTTCCTGGCACGTTCCACATTTTTTTTTACTGCACCTCCACTTGTTGGCTCTCCTATGACTCTGCGCAGGGTGCGGACCCACTCCTCCATGTCGCCCTGAGAGTTTGCCATGAACACATATGGATATCGCTCTCTGTCTTTACTGGAACCTGTAAAACAATAGTTGTTACTAGAAAAACACGTCTTTAATGTAAAAACGACAAGATAAGCTTTCCAGAAAATGATAAAAATAGCAAGGTATGTCAACAGTAGCAAAAAAGAAAGAGACTGTTCTGAGATGCCTGACTTCCTGGTAAATGCTGTGTCATTCAGCAGATATCAGATGTGTCACTAATTTTAATTAGAGCCATCATTTAGCAACACAGCTACAGGAAATGTAAAAGGAACTGCAGTTTTTTTCTGACAAAGAAAAGAACAAGACAAAGATGGCTCAAAAATTCTGAAACTCATACAGTGCCCTGAAAGAAATCAGTCATGTCTACTTAAAACACTGGTCACATGCTTACGTGGTATGATCTCGAAGAGGTACTTTCCATGTTCATCTGAGTTTGAAGGGAGTTCATTAACTTTACTGAACCGCAGCTGGATGACTCCCTGAGGAACACAGAAATAAACACATGGAAGTTCAAACCAAAACAGTCATTACTGATGATGTCTGCATTTCATTAATACTGATCCTGATCTTCTATGAATGAGCTGATTCACTGCATGTGAGGTCATTTTTTAACAGCTGGTTTAACATTTACTTAATTACCATATTTCCTTAAATAGTTTATTGAGACCCTTGAGTTTTGGCCTCGTGCAAGTGCCATGGTTGTGGTTGCAACGATCTGTCATGTCTGCACTCAGATCAAGTTACCTTTTATTTTCCATCATGTTTCATGTCTTACGTTTTCCGTTTTATTTTGAAATCACTCACCCTCGTCACTGTTTCAGGTTGTTTCCTGCCCCTCCCCACACTCTGAAATTATCTGGACATTATGTGTGAATGCAAACAGACAAGTTTTCCACTTGGTCTTTACCTGGGGAATTTCCTTGCACCCCCCGCAAGAATTTTGTCTGCGTTAAGCCCGAGTGGGCTGAAGTGTGAATGCAACCGTGAATTATCAAGGACATTCACTGAGGTGAGTGGGGAGGGCTGACAACATCATCCTGTGCGACTGGCGCAAAACCACACAAGGGAGATTTGACTGGACTTATCAAAGCAACCACTGTTGTGGGAGGAGTTGATCTGATTGTAAGGAGAGAAACACAAACTCAGATGTGCGATCACAACTGGGTCTCTCACACATCCAAAGAGCTATCTCACGCTGATGTTGAAAATGGAGCTAAAACACTGCAGCTTTCTTTCTCAGGTGTAACTGCGTGTAGCCTCGTGTGCTGCCCGTAGCCTCGCCAAAGCTTCTTCAATGTCCAGCAGGTGTGAACAACTATCTCAGTGGATTACCCAGGCAGGCTGTCTGGGTATTATCCTGATTACATCAGGGTTGCATGTGTGAAAAGGGCTTTGCCTCACATTTTTGGGTGCTGTTGCTGTCATGATCCTGCTCTGGCTTAGTTAAGTTCCTCATTTTGTTTATGTTTTTGTCCTGTCTTCGTGCCTCCTGTTTTACCCTGAAAATTCACCTGTCTTTCTTGTCTCCGTAGGTTTTACTTCCTGTCTGGCGTTGTCGCACCTGATCCCTGATTTTTCTTCCCCAGCTGTGTCTCATCACCCCCAATCATCTCATGTATTTAACCCTCGGGTCTTCCCCTGTCTTGTTGCCAGATTGTTTGTACCTCAGAGTCACTTTCCAGGCATTTATTCGTTGCCACAATATTGATCTCGACCACCTTTGTTTTTGGACCCTGCCTTTTGCCTCGTGTTTTGGAAACCTTTGCCTGATCTTGCCTGCCTTTCTGTTTATCGACCTGGACGAACCAGTGAACACTGCTTTTTCTTTCTGGACTCAAGTCGTCTGCCACTGAGTGTTTTGTGCCTGCTTTGTTCATGACAGTTGCCTTTCTCTGACTGTCTACCTGTGAACCGACCTTGCCTGTTAATAAACTGTGTTTGAACTAACTAGGCCTGTGAGTCATGCATTTGGGTCCTAACATCTGCTTCAGGTTGACACAAACAAGTATGAGCTGGACACCTTTTTATGATCAAGATATTATCAAAAGTTATTATGATGACTGTTGTGTATTTTCATTTTGATGGTGCAGCTTTTCTTTTCTCTACAGTCATCATACCTGAAGCTGCTCCACTAAACAAATCCTAACTTTTGAAAGTTAACACAGAAAAACACAGAACTGTGAGGCGAAAGATGAACAGGGATAACCTGATACAGTGTTGGTGTAACATTTAGTTGAAGTTTATTAGTTTCCTGTTTCATTTTGAAATAAGATCTCCTGCAGTTCCTGTTCAGTGGTGACTCAGCATCTGGATTGTCTGCTCCTTGATCAGCACCTGGACATATTTCTCATCAGTTTCTGATTAGTTCATTGGCCAGCAGTCTTCTTTGTTTGCTCTCTACAGTTGGTAGTCTGTTTGTGCTGCACCTGGAGAGCATTTAGCTTTCAAGCCTTTTTTCAAGCTGTATCCCAAGTAAGATTTGGATGAGGTTCCAAAACAATGATTGCATTGTTTTGGATCATCTTCCTGTTTCCCTCTCTTTCATGTGAGTTTTTTTGATTTTTGAAAAACATAACAATTGATATCAGTAAAAGGATCTGATCAGAGCCTAGTGAGCCTTTTTAACTGAGTGGGGATCTATCATAAATCATCTCACCCAAATTTTTTATGTTGTCAGTTGCCATATTGAGCACACTTTATTGCAGGCTGTAAATGAACGAGTGATGTAGCTGTAGCAGCCCTGTGGCTAGCATGACAACTTTGTGGAAATACTTAAATTCACACAGCAGTAAGAGTCCAACAGCCACTCTGAGGATATTTATCAGTTTTGACAATTTTGATAGCACTTTTAATTTAGTTTTAGTCTTTTGCCTAAAAAATCTTTTAGTTTCAGTCATAATTTAGTCATCTAAATTGTTTTAATTTTAGTCGAGTTTTAGTTGATGACATTTCACAACATTTTAGTCGACAAAATCTACTGTAAATTTAGTCGACTAAAATGTGAAGTGTAAAGTGTAAGGCATTTTTTATGTTTCCTAGAATTTCTGCAGTCATGTTTTACACTTGGATAAAATGAAACATCTGATATCCCTTTATTGAATGCTAGTAAAGTTTGTATGTATAAAATAACGGAAACAAATTTAACTTTTGTGTGAAATGCAGTCACCTTTATTTAGGTTACCTGGCAGAGTATCTCAGTTACAATACCAGAACTGATAACAAACAGTGAACCTGCTCTACATGAATATATCAATTCATAAAGAGAGGAGCTCTGATTGGATCGCTCCCCAACTTATCCCACCACCATGAAGCTAAGACAGCTGTGATTGGATGTCCCTTTTAACTCATCCAACCTTTCCACACAACCAAAGTAGCTGTGTTTGGATATATTCCTAACTTGTCTCTACTTTCTACATGAACAAATTAGGTCTGATTGGATCAAGTCTCTGTCAAACATTTTAGTCTTGTTTTTATTTGTTGACAGAAATGTCAGTTAATTTAGTTTTAGTTTTTTGTCCATGTGCACTTGTTTTTATTAGTTACTGTCTAGTGTTCGTCAGGGGGAGAAAGGTTGTTGATGAAAACTATGATGAAAATAATTAGTCAACAAAATGAACACTGATGTTTATATACCATTCTGAGTATATTTTTTTTCTGTTTTGCAGTGATGCTAGTTGGACACAGAGCTGACACAGAGTTCTTTTAAATCAGAACAGAGGACATCATTTCACACATCCAAACGTTAAATGCATTCTAATCATTTTCTAACCCAACCCTGAACACATTAAGATGTTGTATCATGTTAACCTGACAGGCCAGATATGGAGCTTTTTCCATTTGTGGTCTGACCTACTGAACTCGATACTACATGGTTTGGATACTACCTACTTTGTTTGCCATTACCATAAATACTTAATCAGTACATCATAAAGGTAGGTGGGTGAATCATATTTGCGGCTGTGGGAAACTACCGAGGCATCCTCACAGCAAGAAAGGAGGAAAGGAGACACATTTTGCTCCAAAGATGGTTGCAAGCAGCAAAACAGTCGACTATTTAGGCAGAGGAGACTTTGGGGAGTCATACAGCATCACAGAGCTGACAACAGGACAAGTTCATTCCATGGTCTGTTAACTCCAGCTTGTTGTGGTGAAAATTTGGTGCCCTTTGAATATCATTAAGGGGCCTATTTCAAAGCTGCACACTTTCTCAAACTATGCATCTGTCAGACAAATAAAGTAAAGAAGAAAATTTGATGTAATGACATTTTTTTTAAAAAAGGACTGTTTATAACATTATAGACATGTCCTGTTAAAATAAACAAATAGGCTTCAAACCTTTTAGTTCAATTTATGCAATTAATGGTAAATGTAACAATGCAGCTAAAGTGTCTCTCTGCCATTTGGACAATTTTAAGCATTAAGCATTTTTTCATCTATAATTTACAATTAAGGTTTTATCAGTCCGGATCAATCTCTGATCAGTTAACACTGTCAAAGGCTTATCATTTTTGTAGATTATACATTTGTCTCATTCCATAACCTTATAACCTCGTTCTTCTCATAACTTTACCACTGAGAGATTTGTTAACTTTTATTAGTTTTTTATCTAATGAGAAAATTGTGTGAAGTTATGATTAATCTGCAGACAGCATCCATGATAATTTCTTCTTGAGCAGCCATTGTTATCAAGTTTGTAGCTGCCTCCAGCTGTTTTTACACTCATTAACGTGACACACCAGATGAACTGTTCAACATATCTCACTAGTCCATCTGAGAAACAGCCCATAGAAAGTGTTTGGGAATGGGCAGAACCTTTCAAAGGCATATCTGGTAGGTGATTGGACAATCGTTCCGTCAATCACATTCATTACGGGCCAATCAGATAATGAGGTAGGCAGGTGCTACTGCCATTGTATGAAATACAAAAACACAATCCACTTCACAAAACAAGCTCTTGCCAAAAAATGCCGGAATTTGAGCAAAAACTATCCTTCCTTCTAGTTTCTAGTGGTGATATTTGCTTTTCATCTAATGCAGTCCAGATATGATCAAACTGCTACTGGAGCTGTTAGCATCTATGCTAATTGCTGTACGAGCAGTCAATGCTTGTTGTCGCCTTGCTTGTAGCTCCTGCCTCTTCCTGCTCTAAAGGACGCTAAATGGGCCGTCCTCATTGGGCCGCTCACAGTTGTTGTAAACTGGAGCTTGGCAAGATGGATCTGCCTGATTACAGACAATGATTTACGTTGATCCATCTGTGATGCAAGGTTACAGGCTCTTAGCGCTCACTTCTCTCTTCCCAATGGATGCTGATTGGTCAGTCTTTCTTCAGACCAAGCTCAATCATTCCAGTTCGTACTTATAGAAGACAGATCTGCTCATTAACAGCCATCAAATCAGGCAAATCCAGCTGTGCTGCAAGGTTAATATCATGTGGCCTGGTTTAGTTTAAGGATTCGATATTTTTCCTGCTGGATTAAGAACTGGATTTAATGTCTTTAATATCAAAAGGTCTGGTTGATCTCACCACTGAAGGGAGAAGTGACCTACAGGAGCAGCAGCAGATGAGCTGTCAGTGTTTTTAAGCCCACAGACGGTCGGATGTGCTGAATTTCAGTTTAATAAACAATGGTGGTTTGCATAACACTCACTGGCATCTATGATAACCAAATGGGAATGCTTATGGTGATTTGAAGCATTTTGTTCCAGTCTACCAATCAAAAAATGAGAATGAAAATTGGAAAAAGCAAATTGATGGTCGATCGGTTAAGGAATAACTACTAATAACTACAAAAGCATAAATATTAACAAAATCAATGCTCGGTCTTCTTCACTTCAGGGGTTTATATTACAACATAAACAGTAGAGTGTATGTACTAGTTCACCATGTGCACAGTGCACTTCCTCTATCTCCCTGTCTTTGCCCTTTGTCCCACAGTTTTATTTCTGCATACAGTTTTTGACAAATTTATCAATGACCCCAACCCTAAGGTCACCGCCACATCGAACAAGGAAGTAAGTGCAAATAGAGGAGCACCAAAGAGCACATGAAGGAAGAGAGGCTAACAACATGGCAGTAACACGATTTAAGTGGTCTCCTTATACCGTGTTATAGAAATAAAGCCTGTACTCTTATGGTTGTTTAATTTAGATAACTTAAAAAAAGGTATTATGCACATATGGGGTTGCAAAGGCTTGTTGGTCAGTCGACCATGCTGTTGTGTAATGAGTCACATGATGAAGCAATAACAATATGAACCTCAGACAAAAACAGGAAATGACAAAGTAGGTCCAATATCATCATTTGACAGAGCCTTCATCCAGCTTATGTTAATGACATGTTAATACTTTGTCCTTTTGATTGCAAACCAGGATCATAAATCAAAAGTTGTGACTGAAAAAGACATAGTGAGTATGAAAAAGAGTCTACCAGTATGTTGTTGCACACACCTTATTCATGTTTACATTGCTGTATGTGAGTAACATCTTGTTGTTCCTGCTGTTAAAACTGTGTGTAATATTTCCCAGCCAGCAGCATATAAACTGTGTTTTGTAAATGCTATTGCTGCATATTTTTTTTTTTTTTTATGAGTCAGTGATCAATCATCAGTGACTAGTCAAAGTTGACTCAGCTTTTAAAATTTGGAAGTCATGCAACTCCTTATGTTGACGTAGTCTGCAGATCTGACCCTGAATCCTTGACTGTGCGTGGATGGTCACGGCACAGGAGTTTGTGTCCCGTCACCTCACTGTTTCAACTCCAAATGTCTGCTTAAGACCAAATCAAAAACTAGTCAATAAAAAACTACTTAAAATGAACACAGTTTCTGTACACATGTGACAAAAACAGAAAACAAGATTTAACCTAAAATTTGTTATTCAGATGGTTAGAAAGGGTTATTTTTGTTCAAGGAGTCCATCCATCCATGTATCTATACAGCTTATTTCTTTCTGGGTTGCAGGGGCTGGAGACTATCTCAGCTGACATTGGGCGAGAGGTAGGGTACAGCATGAACCGGTCGGCAGTCAATTGCAGGGCAACACATAGAGAGACAGACAACCATTCATGCTCACATTATTACGGGGCAATTTAGAGAGGCCAGTCAACATAATGAGCATGTTTTGGTCAGTGAGAGGAAGCCAGAGTGCCCGGAGAGAACCCATGCATGCACAGGGAGAGCATGAAAACTCCACACAGATAGGCCCTGAACGACTGAGGGATCGAACCAGCAACCTTCTTGCTGTGAGGCATGTGCACTACCTGCTGCACCACCCTGTTTAAGGAGTTACTCTTGAAAATTGCCTTTGCAGATCTGTTGGTTCTGTCTGGCTAAATGTCAAATCAGGCAGATCCATCCTGCAAGACTTCAAGTTAGAACGACTGAGCCTGGTCTGCAGAGGCACTCAATGAGCACCATTTAAGGCAAAAGAGGTGGATGTTATGAGCGAGGCAAAAAGCAACTATAGGCCTGTAAACACTGGCTGCTCAATAAGAGATTAGCATGGATGCTACCTGCTGTTGTTATGTCAGAGGAACAAAGAGCAACACTGAAAAAATTCCTTCATGGTTAAGATATTTTCACACCTGTACAGACAGGTCTTGGCAGAGTATGTTATATGATCTGGCTTGCATTATGCACTTTATCAATCAATCAATCAATCGATCGATCAATCAATCTTTATTTGTATAGCGCCAATTCATAACAAGTGTTATAACTTTAAATAGAGCAGGCTGAAGACAACCTCTTCATTTTCTGAATACACATATATGCATAAATACATATATACATATAAAATACACATATACATACAGTATATATACACATACATACATCCAACACCCAACATGAATCCATCATGGCGGCAAGAAAAATCCTCTGTTTAGCAGCAGGAAATCTTGAATGTGGATCCCAGTCTCATGATGAACAGCAAATCCACACGATGCTGTGTTGGGTGTGTGGGCAATGGAAAGAAGGTGGGCAGAGACAAGTGGACTAAAGTAAGAACTGAAGCTAGTGACAGATCCATGGGCCAATCATTGACCTGTCTTAGTCATATTTGTCTCTGCTGAATATAAATTTATAAGAGGTTAGCCCCTTGACATGCAGCATCTCGTTTTCAGGAGGGTCCTCACATCTGTATGATTGTAGTGATAGTTTCTATAGAGGTTTAATCAATAATAATCATGAAAAGAGTAATAATCTAATATTTACATTAACATCTATAATGATTACAAGGTAGAGATGACTGATGTTGAATAATACAACAGCATCAAAATGAGAATTTATAAGTGATGTGTTTTTGCTGATAACTCCTCAACATCACATCATTGGCCTATAGTGAGAATAACTGACAGAGCAATTTGTCCAATCACCTTTCAGATGTGTTTTTGAAATGTTCTGTCCTTCCTGAACACTTTCTATGGCCCGCTGTTCAAATGGACTTGAAAAATATCCTGTGTTATGCGTATTAAACTGTCTATCTGATGTGTCAGGTTACTTAAAAGTGTATACAAAAACTGTCGTGGCTACCAAGCATCAGATGGGTAGTCAACTGTTTGTTTGTTTTAATAAGGAATCATTAAGTTGAATATCAGTACTGAGAAGCTACTGCACCATATAAATAAACTGAAATTAATCAGTCACCTTATAAATCAATGGGGAATAAGTCAATAACTACCTGTTATCTCATGGTTAATTAAAGTTTAAAGTCAGGTGCAGTGTGCAAAGAGGATGGATCATGTGCTTATTTCATACAGAGGTGTGTTTCGGACGTATTATGAATCAGGCCAATCATCAGCTTTCATTCTTTTTAAATCAGTTAATGCCAGCTGGCCGCAGTTTCAATGGTTAAGTTTAGATTTTTTTTCTCATGCTCTCTACTGGAAGCATTGGCTTTATTTTTAATAACGTACACAAAACACACTGGACAGCCTGTGCTAATATCTGTTAGCACAATTATAGATGGCATTCATTCGTATGTAAACAAATATTAATATAATCCCAGAGCAGAGATGAGTAATAGTTTTGAAATTCAATCTTTCATCATTATAGAAATGTACCCTGTTGGCTTATATCAGGACTGTGATGGACTGGTGGCCTGGATGGCATGGGTCCCCCCTTACATCCTGCCATGTATTGATATTTTTGACTCTAAGTCCATACGATGGTGCTGTTTAGCCATATGCAGGTGAGGATGGCAAAGGTGACGTTCATTGTGCACGAGTAAGTTAGTAAACAAACATGGCAGCTTAGGTGAGAGAGAAAAGGAATGCATCACCTACATTTAAGTCTGTTGTGTAGTGAGATGAACATGACGTGGAATTTGTAGGGAGTGATGCATGAGAATGAAAAGCAGTGGACATACGACTCACCTCACTCAGCACCATCAAGGGAAGTGAGGGCCTACAGCAATATAGCTAATGCTAAGCTAATCCTGCTGCTAAAACAGTCAATACTTAGCATGCTTAGCTCATCAAAACTGCGGCCCAGTTCTGAGTGAGCTGAGAAAATAGTGCAATCCATGATTTACTTCGTGCACAAAGACTCAAGGCCTCACCATGTTGTGGAAAAGAAGGGCTTTTGCTACATGCTAGTTAGAGCACAGGTATGTGCCTCTTTCTCTTCATCTTTTTACCCACACAGCAGCACCGAAGCTCTTCAGTGCAGTGAAGCTAAGAGCTGAAGACAGGCTGAGCACAGCAGAGCAGGCTGCATTACATGGCTATATGTGGACATCAGCCTTAGAGTTTTACTACTGCTTTTAATTAAACTCAGATGACATGATGAATATGCTGAGATATGTTTCTTACTTAATTTTATACAATTTGGTCTTTTTTTCTCTTTTTGGATGTAAATGAAGCCTATAGAAGCTTAAAAATGACAATATATGGACATTTTAAGTATTGCAATAAAATCAAATCATGATAATAACATATCTTTGGGACACAGATGATTCCCACCTCTAATCAACTGTATTCATTCTTCTATGTGTGCTCACAAATTTCATGACAACCCATCTTAAATCAGCTCCCAGTTGGGCGACCTCAGGCACAAAGTCTCGACAGGCCACTGCTTAATAACAGTGTTCAGTTATATACTCGACAAAAAAATACTGTTTTACTGCTTTACACTGAGAAATTATTTTTAAAAGTTTAAGCACATACAACGATGCTTGACACTCTCACGTCCCTCCCACACATGACATTTTGATATTGATCTATTAGTGTGATAAAAGTCACTTAAATGGATGCATGCAAACAAGTCAAGCTTTAGAAAAATGGAGACGATGGACAGACTTTAGAGACCTTCAGGGGTGCAGTGAGGTGTCAAACATGATTTGTTTTGTTTATAGGAAGTGGGCAAGTTAGCATCACAGTCAAAGTGTTTGTGGTGTTGATTTGAAATGATACAAAGGAAACATTTTCTGTTGAATTCATCATTACTGTGTGAATAAACAGGACTTTGATACAATATCTGAAATAAACCTTGGGGTCTAGATGAAGCAGGTTTGGTAATGTCTGCTGACTCTGACATTTAGCTACACCTGCCTCATAAAATGTCAGGCATGAATATTAAACAATGACAAGTGTTTGAAAGATTTCATATTAGCCTTGGTGTTTTTGAATGGCAGAAAAGATTAAAGAAATATTAGCTCCAGTTAGCATTGAGACAAAGAGTAAAGTGAGTGTCTGACCTGGACTGTGGTCTCCTTGTCATCTTTGTGGTAGGTCAGCGTGCTCCCTCTCAGCACAAAGTAACGCTGATGCCAGTTCTTCACCAAAGACCTCTGCTGCTTCTTCAGCCAGCCGGCCTTCAGCGGCCTCTCCATGGACCTGGGGGAGCGTGGTGAGCCTGGGCCAGAGCCTCCCTCTCCAGGTATCACACTCTTGGACCGTGCTGTAGAACACCACAGTAGAGTGTTTGTTAGTGTTGTCATTCACACCCACAAGGCTGCCGTGTCACAGCTGCAACTGTGGACGTTACTAACACATCAGAGCAATGATCAAGAGCAGCGCAGCTCTTCCTCTTTTTGATATGAATATGTTTCAGCCTATCAAGGTCAAGGGGCTGTTCACTGCCGGCTATTTTTGTTCCCACTCTCAGGCTGAAAGGAAACAAGCGGTCTGAGCTGACCTGTTTCCGGTGGAGGGTGCATGAATGTGGCTGTGATTGTTCCATGTAAATATCAGAGCGCTCTGAAGGAGAATGACCAACAAACAACAAGCTTTAAAGGTCACATATTCAGTTCCTAATGTTAGAAGGGTTTTATTCTGTCTTTCTTAACCAAATTTATTCATGCAGATAAACTCTGAACAGTTATTGAATTGGGGTACATGTGTCTGTGAATGCTAACAACAGTTTTTTTCAACCACATTTTTAGGTCACTTTCATATTCAAAATTTGTCAGACTTGGTTCAGTTTGGGGTGAAGTCCCACAATTGTTGTATCTCACTCTGCACTTTGTCATGTGCACCAAAGCCTGTTGTGTATTATAACCCCCTGCCACTAGCTGGGGCTGTGACTGCAGCTGTCATTTCTGCCATCTGGACTATTACTGACGCTGTTAGATTATTAACAGAGCCTTTGAAACGCTTTGGATACGCTGTTATGGACACTGCCATACTGCAAATGCCATCTCAACCAAACTTTGGCTCAACTTATTGACAGACGGAGAGGCTGCGTTGAGGCGTGACTTAAGGCCATCTGAACAATAGCAATGCAATATTTCCACATTATATTATAGCATATTTTTTAAAAAGAGAGCCACCACAGTGGTTTGAAATAGGTTCTCAAATATACAACAACAGGGAAAAATCTTTGCCTTGTCATTTTCAGTAAAATATTTCTTAACAAGGTGGCACAGCAGGAAGTACCAGAAAGCTGCTGGTTTGAACCCCTGGTCAGTCAGGGCCTGTCTGTGTAGAGTTTGCATGTTCTCTCCGTGCATGCGTGGGTTCTCTCTGGGCACTCTGGCTTCCCCCTACAGACAAAAAACATGCCTACTAGGTTAACTGGTGACTCTTAATTGCCCTTAGGTATGAGAATGAGCATGAATCATTGTTTGTCTCTATATGTGGCCCTGAGATTGACTGACAACCACTTCAGGGTGTACCCAGCCTCTCGCCCAATGTCAGCTGGGGTAAGCTCCAGCCACCCCATGACCCTGAAAGGGATAAGCCATATAGATGATGGATGGATGGATTTCTTGTCAAATGGTCTTCGATTTAGCTGATCAATGCAGCACAGCGAGTGTGTCAGTTCGATTCTGTATAAAGTGTGCCAAAAATGTTCATGGAAGTGTGTTTACAGCACATCCTCAGATTAAAGCACGCTGCTCAGGGATTGATATTGCAGATTTTCTTCATGGAGGTCAGGAAATGTTCTAGAGCACAGACACAGATCAATCGGGCACTCAGTGCTGTAATTTCACCAACAACAAGCATACAAAACCAGAGGTCATGCGCAGACTGCAGACTTCCTGTTGGAGCCCTGTAGCACTTGTAGGTAAATGGGTAGGGTGGGATGATTGACACTAGAGGTGTTAATTCCAGGATCAAAGTTCAGAGTGATCGGTTCAGAGTTGAAGATGCCCCAGTGACATCAACATATTTGATTCAGTGACACCGAATCTGTGGTCTCTCTGTCTTTTTCTATTAAGAGAACATTTTAGGGGTTTGACTCCATCCAGAATATAAATACCTCTGCACCCAAAGAAATTTTACAACACAAGAATTTTAACATCGTCTCAATTTGCTGTGTATCATTGTTGCAGTATTATTTTAATAACTGATAAATATAGAGATGATAAAATGTGCACACAGTGTGTACAGGATTACAGTTTGCACTATAGACATGTATGATTTTATTACAAAGAAGATATCAAGTCTTCTGACACTGTCCAAAGTGGCAATGATTGAACAGGCAGTTGAAACTGGCGGTGATTCAACCACTTCTCCAAACATCCCTAAACAATGCAAATCTGTTTGTACAATTTAGACAGTCTTCTTTACTTTGAAAATGCACATCTTCATTGTAAAAAAGAGCTTTGGGGCTTGTACCTCACATTTCATCACCTATACTGACTACATTCTGAGGCTCTTTGGAGCTCAAGGCCCCAGGTACTGGCCCTTCTTTGCCGGATGATAAAACACCTATACTTCTCACTTTGTGATCTGCCCATCTGTGTGGCTGCCATGTGGTGGTCTAAAGAAGAGTTTCAAG
Source organism: Cetoscarus ocellatus (assembly GCA_037902135.1). Classification (NCBI taxonomy): domain Eukaryota; kingdom Metazoa; phylum Chordata; class Actinopteri; order Labriformes; family Labridae; genus Cetoscarus; species Cetoscarus ocellatus. The sequence goes on from JBAMNC010000440.1 coordinate 1,033,429, forward strand.
ACCAGAGGGAACAGGTCTACGTGGCCCAGAGAAGGTGGAGACAGTGGAAGTACTATGCAGGGTGGTGGGACAGATGTATCGATGAGATTTAACCCGCTCCTCAGTTGTTCTTAAATTCACCGTGCCATGTTGAGAAAGATGATAGAGGAGAAGAGAAGAGGAAGGGCCGCTCGGGGGTAAACAGGAAGCAGCCATATCATTGCCGGAGGGCCAGCCACACTGTGAAGGTCTCCACCTAGACCTTTGAACGCTCTTTGGTCTGATTTCAGCAGCGTCACTCCTTGATTAGTGGAAAGTTAAAGTGCTGTTGAGGAACCCTGAGCCCACACACAGAGACAGAAGTCACACCACACCCACAGCCGACAAAAACTCAGCTGCTTCAAACAGGCCTCCATTCGTGAGGAGCTACCAGTCTCACAGCCGATCAGAGGAGTGTTAGGCACCCTCCCCTCAAGATAGCTAACGTCAAATGGCAAGCTTTTATGTGAAGGACAGATAAAGGAGTGTGTGGGATTACCATCAATTATATCACTTTCAATATGAGACTCCCAGCCTTCAGTCAATGATCTTATAGTAAAGTTCTGAATCTTTCTGTGGTTTAGTTTAATGTCGAAACTCAAAAGAAACATTTGGCATTTAGGTCAAAGAGTTAGGTTCACGTCCCCCTGGTGATTTGTTAAAATGATAAATTCAGCCCTTTCTAGCGTCTGTTTGGGGCTGCTTGGTGCTGCAGCAGCTATAGTGCTCGTGCCTCACAGCAAGAAGGTTGCTGGTCATATTCCCTGTGCAGTTCTGGACCTTTCTGTGTGGAAGTACCATGTTCTCCCCAGGCATGTGTGGGTTTTCTCCAGGTACGGGCTCCTCCCACAGACAGAAAACTTGTGTGAGTGAATGGCTGTCAGCTGCTTAGATAGGCTACAGCAGTGTTAATTTTGTTGACTTATTATTTTCATCATAGTTTCCATCAACAACCTTTTTTCCCCTGAAAAAAACTAGACAGTAACTAATAAAATCAAGTGCACATGGACAAAAACTAAAACAAAATTAAATGACATTTTCATCAACAGATAAAAACTAGACGGAAACGTTTGACAGAAACTTAATCCAATCAGACCTAATTTGGTCATGTAGAAAGGAGGGACAAGTTAGGAATATATCCAATCACAGCTACTTCGGTTGTGTGGAAAGGTTGGATGACTTAAGAGGGACATCCAATCACAACTGCCTTAGCCTCGTGGTGGTGGGATAAGTTGGGGAGCGATCCAATCAGAGCTACTCTCTTTTCATGTAGAGCAGGTTCACTGTTCAAGGAAACATTAAAAATGTCTTACCCTTTACACTTCACATTTTAGTTGACTAAATTTACAGTAGATTTAAAATGTAATTTTTCATCAACTAAAACTAGACTGAAATGAACACAATTTAGATGACTACATTATGAACACAAATAAAAGACATTTGAGGGAATAGACTATAACTAAAACTAAATTAAAAAGTGCTGTCAAAATTAACACTGGGCTCCAGCCACCACATCCTGTAATGGGATAAGTAGTATAATAATAATGGATGGATAGGGTCTGTTTAAATGCTAAACCCAGACTAACCTGACAGGCCAGATGGACCATCCATTACATTTCACTAATCCGTCTGGGAAAGAGCCCATAGAAAGTGTTTGGGAATGGGCAGAACCTTTCAAAAGAATATATGGCAGGTGATTGGATGATCATTCTGTCAATCACATTCATTATGGGCCAATCAGATAATGTAGTAGGTGGGCTCTACTGCCGCAGGGTGAGGGAGAGAAGGTGAGCCACTTCATTAAACAAACTTTCGGCAAAACACGTTGGAAGTGGAGTGAAAAGATCTTTTCTGTTGAGTGGTTTGGGAGTTTTGTTATTTATTTTTAATTTAGTAAAGAAATGCAGCCAAGATCTGGTAAAACTGCGACTGCAGCTGTTAGCATCTATGCTAATCTCTTTCCGTGCATTCACTTCCTGCTGTTGTCTCGCTCGTAGCTCCCACCTCTCCCTTTTCTAAAGGACTCTGATTGGGCCGTCCCACTTTGGGCTGCTCACGGTCATTTTAAAACGGAGCTGAGCAAGATGGATCTGCCTGATCTCAGACACTGAATCAGGCAGATCCAGCTGCACAGCAAGGTTACAAAAAGACAGGAAGTAGCAAATTTGTGTTAAGTGACAACCTCTTGTTTTGGCCAATAAGAACAAAAAACTGCAGCTCTGGCTGGTTCTTGAAGTCCAGGTCACATAAACACCTGTATCAAATGTCCCTTTTGACAGCAGATACAAACATTCAGCAAAATTCAAAGTGGTTTGATATTTACATACTGAATATACTATATAAACCTTCTTCCCTCCATTTTTTATGTTTTTCTTTTTTTAATAAAACAGCACAATTGATCATCAATTTGCGATTGAGTTCTATAAGTTTGAAACCAATTAAAATGACAATAATAATAGTAGTCATAGTAATAATAATAATAATTATTAAGACTGTACAATATTTATTTAGTCAGCAGTAAATTGTTTTTATTCATGTCCTGAAAAGATGCAATTATGAAGAGAAGAGGTTTGTGCCTGACAGAAATGATGTATAAACAGAAAGAGAAGATTGAAAACTGTTTTTTGGTCTGATGAGTGTTGATTTCTGCAGCTACATTCAGATATTAGGGTCAAAATTTGTCATAAACAACATGAGAGCATGGATCCACGCTGCCTTGTATCAACTGTTCAGGCTGGTGGAGTTGTTATGGGGTGGAGGATATTTTCTCAGCACTTTTGGCCCCTTATACCAACCGAGCCTTGTTCAAATGCCACTTCCCATCTGTGAACTGTTACTGACCATGTTCATTTAATATATTTAATGTTTATTTGTATAGGAACAGTATGAAGCAAGAGAATGTTGCCACACTCTACAGCATTTTAATCCTGAGCTAATTTGCAATGCCCGTACCTAGTTGGGAATTTTATGACATAAAAAAAAACAACAAAAATACTATATCAAAAACAACAAACAAACTGAACAATTACAGCCAGAACAATATAAAAAAACATACAATTAAAAAAAGAGGTAAAACACACAAAAATACTACTAAAACAATGTTTTTAAAGGATGTTTGTCCCTATGCAAGCACAGTGTCCCTGTAACACATGAGATAACGCTCCATGTCACAAACATCAAATCGTCTCTAGATGGTTTCTTGAACATGACAATGAGTCCACTGAACTCCAGAGGGCTCCAAAGTCACCAGATCTAAATAAAAAGAGCACCTTTGGGATGTGGCAGAATGAGAGAGTTGAACCATGATTGTGCAGCCGACAAATCTGCAGCAACTGTGTGAAGCTATCATGTCGATATGGACCAAGATCTCTTTTCCAGCACCTTGTTGAATCTATGCCACAAAGAACTGAGACAGTTCTGAAGGTAAAAGGAGGTCAAACCTGGTGCTAGAAAGGTATACCTAATGAACTGGCCGGTGAATCTTTGATCAGTCTTTCCAATAATTGTTGGACTAATCTACCACAGTGTGAAACGGCTCATTTACTTTAGTGCTTCAGGCTGATGAAGTGTCATTTTACTTTTCTTCTGAATCATCTGTCACTCTGTCACAGATTTGAGGGACTAACAAGAACTCACGTACAGTAAACACAGACACACAGGAACACCTTTAAAGTGAGAGTTCTGCAGAATCTGAGCTCTTGCATCAGTTTCCTGCTCAGAGTCTGCGTCACTTGATTACTGTGTCACGCAGTAAAACTCTTCAGAGTGAAACAACATGAGTGCTCCACAGTTTTGAGGTAATTACTCCAAAACAGGAGATGAGCCTGGTTCATACTCTGTGACATAAAGCAAATAAAACAATTCAGCTGCAGCAGACACTTCCCTCCACACTGATGAACAACCAGCTGATTATATATGTGATTAGAAGTGGTGTTAAAATGATGCAGGGTGAAAACAATAGCAGAACTGTCTCCCCTTGTGTTCAGACATGTTTTATCTGAGTGTTGCATCAGTTCTGCACAGAAACATATGAGGGCTGAACACTATATCCTTTTGACATCACAGTTGAAATGTGTGTGCGCAATAGTCCCATTGTTCTGTCATGTCAGTCCCCTGACTCAAAGCAGATCATGCTGTTTGTGTTTTTCTGATGGAAACCAAATATGACAAATGTTTTCTTTCCTGATTTTCTTATTAAAGAGAAACACCAACCTTTTTTTTTTTTTTTTTCGTGTCTTGCCTCACTCCCGAGTCATGGACAAGCAGATAGACACCATTCTTATGACTGTGCTGCAGTGACAAAGAAGAGACGGGCAGAGCTCGCCCACCGCTAATTAGCTTAGCTCAAACAGTGGGAGTCAGTGGGTAGTGTTAGCACTCCTCTGCCTACAGTCATCAGATAAACTCTTCAGCAACTCTAAAGCTGCATTCACGCCGAAAGAAACTTTGCGACCATAATCGCGTCGCCCACTAAAATTGCGTTGTGTGTCCATAAATACCTCATTTTGGTCACCGTCCTCCGTCGCCAAGGCTCAGTGATGTCACGCCCGCTCGAGTTTCACCGCGATCATATCATATATCATGTATATATGATATATGAATGATATGATCATATATCATGATAGGATGTATAAGCTGACATTATTCCAACTGTATCCTTTTCACTCACCTACCAACCACAAAACACTGCAGCTGATGGCCCTGCAGCAGCATCATCTGTGAGTTCTCTGCGGTCCGTCTAGGTGGAACTAATGTACTCACTGACTCATGTTTCCCACACGGACATAGATTGTTATTCTGTAGGCCGGAATAAAAACTGTCTGTCACGGGTACCGTCACACACGCACACACCGCTGATTGGCTGTTGCCGCACAGCCACACACGACATCACCTGAAAAGATCAACTTTGGTGACGAGTGACGAGGTCACCTTGAATGCTGCAGTCATGTAGCCCAAGGGTTAACCCCGCCCCATCACGGCTGTACATTGACTTTGCATGGAAAGTAGTCACCGAGGACGCTCAAGTCACATTCGGTGTGTACACACCTTTAATGGTCCTGTGTGCTTGCTGTGACTCGTTTTTTTTTTTATCATGTTTTGTTAAGTTATCTATTTTTAGACTAAGATTAGCACTTACGTAATTTTCGAAAAAAAACATATGAAACTAAACTTCAGGGCGTATATGCAAACCACTGCAGAAGTGCTTGTAAGTAGGTCAACAAGTACACAGGACCTTTAAGAGTTGCTGAAGAGTTTATCTGATGACTGTAGACAGAGGCAGGCTGACAATCCCATTGACTCCCAGTGTTTTAGCTAAGCTAACCAGCGGTGGGTGAGCTTCGCCCGTCTCTTCCTTGTTACTGCATGCACAGTCGAAAGAATGATTATCTGCTTGTCGTGGACTTGGGAGTGAGGCAAGACATGAAAACAAAAACAAGGTGAGTATGTGAGCTACCTGAACACCTCCTCACAGGGACAAGAAAACATGACCATATAACACCAGTTTTTGCATCTCTCTATGGGCTTCCCACACGTTTTAGGATTGATTTAAAAAATCTCACTGACTGTTTTTAAAGTTTTAAATGGCTAAGGACTGTCCTACTTAGTTGGTATGGTTCACCGCTACGTTCCAGCTACATCCCTCAGGTCATCCAGCCAACTGTTTTTGGAAGCGCCTTAATCAAGTGTCAAAACCAGAGGAGATCGAGCCTTCGTGGTGACTCGCTCCCTCTCCATATAAGATCTGCTTAGTCCCTCATCACGTCGAAGTCACTGCTTAAGACTCATTTCTGCTCTACAGCCTCCTATATACGTAATTAACCCAATTGTCTGTTATATTGTGTTTTGAAGTCAGAATCCGGCTTATCTTGCACCTTTGACGGCCCCTTTGGCTACAGACTATGCATGTGAGAAATAGTCCATCCATCCATCATCTATACTGTTTGTCCCTTTTGAGGTCACAGGGGCTGGAGCCTATCCTTGGAGACATTGGTTGAGAGTCAGGGTACAACATGAACCAGTCACCAGCATTATTGCAGCATCCATAAGAAGGCATCAACAATGTCCCAAAGGCTCCTATCATTCAAATGGCTGATATCACATGAGTTCATCCAATTCTTTTACAGTCTGTAGCCCAGTTCACAGTGCCTTTGCGCAAAAGCGCCACAAAGAGGCTCCATTTTATTTACAACTACAGGCATTCACATTAATTCCATGAGGAAACAATATCTGAGTCAATTCACACTGCAACTCAACGCATGCCCCCCTTATGACAACAGCATGTATTAGTGACTTGAGCATTATTAGCATTTATGTCCATTTGCAGCCCTGTGATGTGAATGAAATAGAAAATATCAGGAAATTGCATTTTTCAAGTTGTCACATGGGTGTCACATGTCCCACAGGTAAATGTTCAGCCGCGAAAATCAGACGATGATTTGATTCTGTTTTTTAGTGGCATCCGCTCTGGCTGGGTCGCTTTTAGTTAGATTAGATTAGATAGAACTTTATTGATCACTTTGGGAAACTCCCTCAGGGACATTAGGATTCTAATAACAGTAGATTAAAAGATATATATATATATATAAAAGATAGATATAAACAAACTATAAATAAAACTAAATATAAATAAAATACAAAATAAATAAAAATAATAATAACAAAAATAAAATTAAAAATATGGCTTACTGGCTGGCTACTGCTCAAATATTTCAAATATTACCTGATTTTGGAAAATAAGAATGACTGGGGAAGGAAGCATTTTCACATTTAACGAAAAAAAAAAAAAAAAGAAACAGGATTATTTAAGGGAATTTATTTTTTATTTGTGGCATTTCCGGTCCAAACTACTAGAATTGGCAAAAGTGCACCTTCAACGTTGGTTGACACTCGTTAGATAACAAAATAAGAGGAAGAATCAGCTTGGCAAGAATCTCAAACACGCGGCGACTAACAGGGCTAAAAAACAAAGCAAATGCTGAAGTGTCAAAAACTGCAGTTCCTCAGGCGTCCGCTTGAGGACAAGCTGCAGGAAACATGGTAGTTACATGGTTGTGTGCGAGGATAAGAGCTTTTACAGCCTAGTTCACGTCTTCAAGCTAAATATATAAAATATCAGAGGCTCTCACTGTGCAGGGGATGATACTTTTTCTTTTAATGAAGTCCATTTTTACTTTATTAAAGATTTTAGGGCCACGACTGACATGGCCATAAGTCCACATGGTGTCACTATTGGTAAGACGGCATTAAGTCCACCTCAGTATGGCCTCTCTGTTTGTTTGTAGGTTGATCCAAAGTTACATAAAGAGGGTGTTAACTGCATCCATGGACTAGCCTTGATAATGGCCTAAAGCCTCCTTTGATCATCACACAACTGATGTCACATGGCTTTGTCTTGTTTTTTTTGTTACTGCCATACACAGTAAGCATTCGACAGAAGAATGTGGTTCTGATAACATCTATCCATCCATCACCAGCAAATCGCAGGGCCACATAGAGAGACAAACAACCAGACTCATAACTAAAGGCAATTTGAGGCCACAAATTGACGTAATGGGCATGTTTTTTGTCTGTGGGAGGAAGCTGAAACTGCCAGAGAAAACTCAGGCATGCACGGGGAGAACATGCAAACTCCAAGGCCCTGAACAACACGGGGATTGAACCAGCAACTTTCTTGCTGCACTACCATGTCGCCAGGTTCCGGTAACATCCTTTCGTTACATACACCAAAGTTGTGAAGCTCAGTGTAATTTGTAGTAAACTTCAGTTTAATCTGTTATCGATCAGGTGTTGAAGGTAATGAGTGATTAAGAGCTCATCTGTGAGTAACTAAGTGGTTAACGGGTGAAGATAGATCTCTGCTGCCAGTGTGGGTTCTGCACTCTTTGCTGCAAGGTTCACCCCGCTCTCTCATCCTTTACTGATTCTGTCTACTGTTTCCATGACCAACATGGTTAAAATTTGATAACAATATGTGTTTGAAACACAATGATTTTAGCCTTTTGCAAACATGCAGTACAGTTTTGATGTTCCTCTAACTTTTTTTAGGGGCTGTTCAGACTGTTAAGGAAATAAGCCACGATTGAGAAAAAATGTGTGATCAACTTCCTGTTTTTATTTTTAATTTTATTTTCCACATCATTCCTAATAATTGTCATTCTTAAGCCTTGCAGCTGCAGGCCATGGGGAGTCTTAAACAAATCTGGTTACCATGACTACAGCAGCTGGCCAGTTGCTGTGACAGCTTGCATCTCCATTTCTGCCATTTTTTAGCTACAATGGATGCATATAGCAAAAGTAAAAGCAAAAGTTATGGTTCTAACAGCTCCTGAAAAGTAAAAGTACGGAAAAATCTACTCAGTGACAGTAACGTAAGAAATGTACGAACACCTCTATGAAGCCTCTTTATAAGTCATTATAAACATATTAATATCATTTTTAAAAGATGTTATAAAGCGTTATACTGCAATTATAATGCTATATAGTCTCTTGTGATGATTTATGATGCTTTATAAAAGTAATCATAAGTCAGTCTATTAACAGTGTTCATAATGAGTGGGGCAGACTGTCTGCAGCATAGATATTTGTTCCCTGTAAACAGCCTGCTTTTTGTTTTGCCATGTCTGTCTATGTATTTTGTTATCTGTCTTTTCATCACTACCTTACAGTTCATGCTTACATATATGTTTGTGTGCATGCACTGCACTTTGGCTGTGATGCTGTAACTTGAGCAATTGGATGGTAATTCTGTTTTTCAGTGATTTGTGTCACATTCTACCTCTTATAATAATGACACTTTAAATCTTGCTCTTTAAAAAGTGCTCTTGAAACAGTATTTATTGTCACTGTGCTGCACTTCTATCCATTAGCTTATATACTTGTTGATATATGTGTTGATGTGTTGTTTGTAACGTGCCAAGAGACTACAGGTTTGGGTTAGCTGTTACTCTCATGAATCAGATCAACATACATCTTGTGTGTTAAGTCTTACAGCTATAACAATGTTAGACATTCATTATGCTTCATTATAACAGATCTGGCACACAGTAAAGCACTAGCCATCAGGTTGGGGGATAGTTCAACATATATGCAGGTCAGTGAGTGTATTTAAGAAGATTAAGGTTTATTGAGACTTTCATTTTATAACAAATAATAGACACATTTATTATATGCCATTATTATTATATTATATCATGGATGCTCTTAGTTAAATAAGGAGTTACAGTTCAGTTAAACTGAGGTCTTGGATTCAGTCTTTGTTAAATTTGGGTTTGTTTCTTCCTCTTGGTGTTATTAGCATTTGCATTGCACATACTTGTTTTTGTTTTCTGTTCATGTAAAGCACTTTTTGCTACATATGTTGTATTAAAAGTGCTGAAAAAAATAAAGTTTGATTGATTGACTGATTGACCAAAAAAATAGATTTGCTAAAGGTTAGAAAAGCAAAATAAAATGCTGTCAATTCAAACTGTTTCATGATCAGCATGCCAAACCATTTGTTGCTCAAATTCTAGACATTTTATTTCCTGTTAACATTTAATGATTATTATGGAATCACCATAGAAATTGACTACTTACTCTTTACATGATAAATGTAAAATTGGCATGGCTAAAAATGATAATAAATAATGGTTGAAGCTGACTTTAAAAAGTGGGATACTGAAATAAATCTTGCTATAAAAAATATATATATCAGTCAATTACTTTAAATGAAAAAGGTTAATAAACACTTTTAAACTATCAGTAAGCAATGCAAATGCAAAGCTTTATGAAATGATTTATCTTTGCAGAATTATTGTTATAAAGTTTTATGGATGTCCATAATTTCTTATAGGCACTACGATGACTTATTATAGGAAGACTTGAATATACAGGACAGCATTATGATGACTCATTATTACTACTATAACTCAGTCTAGATTAGACTGAGACACAAGTGGTTGAAACTTTGATTAGCATTAAGTTTCAGCATTATAAGTGCATTATCATGTCTCATAAATATGCTTATTATGTATTTATAATGCATTATAACGGGGGCTTTCATAGAAAGTGTTACAGAAAATGTAACTGATTCCTGTCCGTGGTAGATAATCAGAGGAGCACAGTCTGTTTTACTTTTTCTTGCCTCACTCCATCCACCCTGTTGATGTGTAGTAAGAGGTGTAGCTAGTTCACTGGCAGTCTGTTTCTCATCTTTACATGACATCCTCAAACAAAAGTCCAAACAGCAAATTACAAAGCAGAGCTGGTGCCCCCACAGAGCACAACCCCCGGCTTACCTATTCGAGCTGTCTCAGCCTTGAAGGTGCTGAAGTCCCAGTTGCGAGGCAGCTTCAGAGACATTGTCCTTCACTCAGAGCACAGGTCAGCGTTTCATTTCACACATGCAGCCCCACAGAACACACACAAACACACCGATATACACACAGGAACACACACAAAAGTGGAGTTATCACAGATCACACTTCCTGCTTCCTGTGTGTTAATCTGTCTTCTTCTTTTTTTCAGCCTTTCTAAACGCGTCCCCTCATGCTGCCTTTACTTCCATGTTCATACTTGTTCTGGTAGACTTCTCTCTGTTTCATAAAAAAGGCCTCCAGGGTGATTCACGCAAAGATGCACAGCTCCAGGGCTTTGCAGACAGCTCTACAAATGACTAATGCTCAGACCCACAGAGACAGAGAAAAACTAACGAGTGTGTTCAGAAAGGAAATGGTTTTCACCTTTTGGGTCGACTCCCTCTGTAAGCGTGTCACTTCAAAACTCAGAGTCAGAAAACTGCAGCAGAGGCACAATTCACTCTGATGTTCTTCTAGGTCAAAGCTGGAGTGTTATCTTCTGACCTTTGCATGCAGAGATTGTAATCTTACCCCATGTTCACAGAGGTAAATTTATATAAATAAGCCTGTTGGGGCAGGAAATCAACAAAATATCTATTTCAGAATGGGGAAGATGCAAAGAGGGAAGAAAACAGGCCACACAAAGTGAACCACATGAAATCATTTCAGCATCGGGGGGAATTGAAACTTATCAAACTTTTGTTTATATATAAGAGTGGGACGGCTAGAGTATGGTCACAATTGTTAATTGAAAAAAAAAACTAGTTTTTAAACACCTAGTGTTCCTGATCTACCTCTATTCTCACTCTGAGCTCTGTTGGCTCTCCTGCTTGACTATGGTCACAGTCACAAATGTTCAAAATCATCTAGTTTTAATTTACAAATTATTCCTGAACCACCTCTATTCTCACTCTGAGATCTGTTGGAGCTCCTGATTGATTATGTTCACGATAACGAATACACATGAGTATTCCTATTCCATCTCTGTTCTCACTCTGACATCTGTTGGCATTCCTGCTTGAGTATGTTCACAGTCGCTAATGTAAAAAAAAAATCTAGTTTTAATTTACTGAGTATCCCTTATCCCCCTGTATTCTCTCTCTGTCTTATGCTTAGTTTGTGTTCATTCTACTTAATGACTACCCTCCCAATGTGAGTCCAGTCCACTCTGATTGGTTCACAGGTCAACTCTGTGGTAGTTTCAGTTTAGCACTTCTTGATGCCATGTTGTCAACAACTCTGCATTCATTGTAATGTTTACAGTCTGTTGTGGGCTTGCATCCATGAGCTAGTGAGCTCAAACTGATGGTGAAACAGTGTTGGGACATCATGCTTGTACAAAACCCAAAACCAGTGAAGTTGGCACGTTGTGTAAATCATAAATAAAAACAGAATACAATGATTTGCAAATCCCTTTCAACCTATATTCAATTGAATACACAGCAAAGACAAGATACTTAACGTTCAAACTGGTAAACTGTGTTATTTTTTGCAAATATTAGCTCATTTTGAATTTGATGCCTGCAACATGTTTCAAAAAAGCTGGCACAAGTGGCAAAAAAGACTGAGAAAGTTGAGGAATGCTCATCGAACACTTATTTGGAACATCCCACAGGTGAACAGGCTAATTGAGAACAGGTGGGTGCCATGATTGGGTATAAAAGCAGCTTCCCTGAAATGGTCAGTCATTCACAAACAAGGATGGGGCGAGGGTCACCACTTTGTGAACAAATGCGTGAGCAAATTGTCGAACAGTTTAAGAACAACATTTCTCAACGAGCTATTGCAAGGAATTTAGGGATTTCATCATCTACGGCCCGTAATATCATCAAAAGGTTCAGAGAATCTGGAGAAATTACTGCACGTAAGCGGCAAGGCCGAAAACCAACATTGAATGCCCGTGACCTTCGATCCCTCAGGCGGTACTGCATCAAAAACTGGCATCACTGTGTAAAGGATATCACCACATGGGCTCAGGAACACTTCAGAAAACCACTGTCAGTAACTACAGTTCGTCGCTACATCTGTAAGTGCAAGTTAAAACTCTACAATGCAAAGCGAAAGCCATTTATCAACAACACCCAGAAACGCCGCCGGCTTCGCTGGGCCCGAGCTCATCTAAGATGGACTGATGCAAAGTGGAAAGTGTTCTGTGGTCTGACGAGCCCACATTTCAAATTGTTTTTGGAAAGTGTGGTCGTTGTGTCCTCCGGACCAAAGAGGAAAAGAACCAGCCGGACTGTTATAGGCGCAAAGTTCAAAAGCCAGCATCTGTGATGGTATGGGGGTGTATTAGTGCCCAAGGCATGGGTAACTTACACATCTGTGAAGGCACCATTAATGCTGAAAGGTACATACAGGTTTTGGAGCAACATATGTTGCCATCCAAGCAACGTCTTTTTCATGGACGCCCCTGCTTATTTCAGCAAGACAATGCCAAGCCACATTCTGCACGTGTTACAACAGCGTGGCTTCGTAGTAAAAGAGTGCGGGCACTAGACTGGCCTGCCTGTAGTCCAGACCTGTCCCCCATTGAAAATGTGTGGCGCATTATGAAGCGTAAAATACAACAACGGAGACCCCGGACTGTTGAACAACTTAAGCTGTACATCAAGCAAGAATGGGAAAGAATTCCACCCGAAAAGCTTCAAAACTTGGTCTCCTCAGTTCCCAAACGTTTACTGAGTGTTGTTAAAAGGAAAGGTGATGTAACACAGTGGTAAAAATGCCCCTGTGCCAGCTTTTTTGCAATGTGTTGCTGCCATTAAATTCTAAGTTGATGATTATTTGCAAAAGAAAATAAAGTTTCTCAGTTCTAACATTAAATATCTTGTCTTTGCAGTGTATTCAATTGAATATAAGTTGAAAAGCATTTGCAAATCATTGTATTCTGTTTTTATTTACGATTTACACAACATGCCAACTTCACTGGTTTTGGGTTTTGTACTTTAACTCTCATCATGTGTAATTATGGACTTTTTTGGAGTTTTTAAAATATTGTAAGACTTAACAGTGTGACTTTTCATTCATCAAAACTTAAAGGTAGTACTTTGAATACACTTACTCAGAGTATATGTTAACTATATATTAACACTGCAAAGTGTAAACATTGCTGTATTTATTTACTGTATATTAACTGGGAGAATCAGCCAAAATGAAGATGCCATGTTTGATCAGAGCATGCGTTGATTAAAAAAATGTGGACATCAGTTTTCATGATGTGGGCTTGAGGCATCAGTTGGTACCTGTTCATAAAAGGGAATGGGCGGGATGATTGACGCTACAAGTGACAATTCCAGGTTCAGAGTGAAAGGTTCAGGGTTAAAGATCCACATACCTGTTGAATTGATTTACTGAAACATCAGCTTGTTTTAGTCACACTCGTTTTTTAGCTGAGAGTACATATTCAAGGATTTGAATCCATCCAAAGTAGAATAAATAGCACTCACTAAAATTTGCAGACACACAAGTTTTAATGTTTCTCAGTTCCCTGTATAGAGATGGTCATGTGTGAAAATCCCAGTAGATCAGCAGTTTTTTTTTTAAATACCCAGTACCTGCCCATCTGGTGTGCATACCCATGCCATGTGCAAAGTCACTTAACTTAGTTTTCTTCCCTATTTTGTTGCTTGGTTTGAACTAAGTTTTTGCACTAACAAGCAGTTGAATGGGTGTACTTAATAAAGTGACTGTTAGGTGAATGAATTGTGTCATCAGTGTCTGAGGTATTGACTACTAGCTGTGTGTAATGTTACAAATAAGGGGATGTGTTTAAGCAGCTTTCTGCAAACCTTAAGAGAAAAAGAAGCACTGCAGCACTTTCCATAAAGAAAGGGTCAACTTCCAAATAAACTAAATATAAATAAATAGAGGGGCGGCACGGTGGCGCAGCAGGTAGTGCACGTGCCTCACAGCAAGAAGGTCCCCGGTTCGATTCCCGGGTCCGGCAGGGCCTTTCTGTGTGAAGTTTGCATGTTCTTCCCGTGCATGCGTGGGTTCTCTCCGGGCACTCCGGCTTCCTCCCACAGACCAAAAAACATGCTCATTAGGTTAATTGGTCACTCTAAATTGCCCTTAGGTATGGGTGTGAGCGTGAGTGGTTGTCTGTCTCTACATGTTGCCCTGCAATCGACTGGCGACCGGTTCAGGGTGTACCCCGCCTCTCGCCCAATGACAGCTGGGATAGGCTCCAGCCCCCCGCAACCCCGAAAGGGATAGTCGGTATAGAAAATGAGTGAGTGAGTAAATAAATAGAGAGGCTAAAATTAAAACAAGAGAATCAAGAAACAGTATGAGTTGGGCTTTACTTTCACCAATGTTCTAATTCAAATCCCATGGTAGATTATTAACTTATGAACTGCATTTAAGTTTTATTGGATTACAACATTTAGTGTTTGAGATCTTGGTTGGGAAATCTACCTAAACTCCATAAACAGAAAATTCTCAAACATCTCAAAGATGACTAAAAAAACAAGTGTCCCTGTGCACACCCTCCCGGTGAACTCAGATGAAGGAAGAAGTCTAAGAAACAAAAGATTCAACTGCACACTGAGAATGACTCCACTCTGACTTTATTGTGAGCAAACAGCATTATTAACCTGTAGCCTCCTCAGGTTCTTATTCAAGAAGATGTGAGGAGAGTAGAAATTATTTTTACTGTTGCAGTAGTTTCAACAGTCCCTATTTCTGACAGTATACAGTAGGTATGAGAGGGTAACCCCTGGCTAATGCTAACTTTAGCCTAATGTTTCACCTGTAGCCTCCTCAGGTTCTTTTTCAAGAAGATGTGAGGACAGTAGAAATTACTGTCATAATAGTTTCAACAGTTCATGTTACTGACAGCACATACAGTAGGTAGGAAAGGGTAATCCCCTGTCTGATGCTAACGTTGGCCTAGTGTGTCGCCTAGCCTCCTCTGGTTCGCTCATCATCTCATCTGTATTACTCAGACCAGACTCTGTGGCTCCAACAACCATGCCATGTTTAAAGTCACCTGAATCACTCATCTTATTCGCAGTATTACCTATGCAAATAATAGCTATAAAGAAAATCCCAAATAAGGAGTTTAGCATATCTTAATATATCATTGATATATCATTGTTCAGGACTATCTTTTAAGACAAGTTTAATTTTCAAACAAGCTAAAAGATGAATTAAATAAGCCAGAAAATGAGGCTAAAACTGAAAAAAAACCCCATCAAGACACAGTTTGAGTAAGACTTGACTTTCAACCGCCTTTGTCCAAATCCTGTGAATGACCGACTCCTTAAACTGCATTTTAGCCTCTTTGGATTACAAAAACTTTAATTAGTGTTTGAGTTAATATTAAATCTATCCAGGCCTCGTGAGCAGAAACTTCTCAAACGTCTTAAAGATAACAACAAATGAAAGTCCCTGTGTACGGCTGCAGGTGCTGGTTGGCTGATAGATCGAGTCTTAGAAAAAGAAAAGACTCTGCTGCACATGACTTTTCTTAGACCTTATTGTGAACCAGCAGCATGTTTCACCTGTAGCTTCCTCAGGTTCTCACATCATCATCAAAGATGGTTGTATAATATCTGTGAAAATCTCAGATCAGGAGTTCCTGAAATATGCAGACCTCCCATCCATCTAAATCACTTTTCCATCTGATGCTGGCTTTGAACTTCAGCAGGTTGTCTTCACCATGACTACATGCCTAAATGCACTGAGCTGTTGCCTCGTGATTGTCCGATTTGTGCTAAAGAGCCTTTAAGCACGAGTACCAAACAAAGTTGCGTGTTTAGATAAAGTTGTGTGAGTAATTATGAAATGAGGAACTAGAACATATTACATGTCCCAAAATAACACACGCAGAGATTCATGTGAATTTGTTCAATAACTTTAATTTTCTTGGAACCGAGGCAAAGCACATTTCAGCATCAGGGCACAACTTTTCTCTGGACAAATGTACAACTCAACACAAACCATTGCACTGTTTAAGAATATAATTAAATCATACAGCTTTAGAATAAGCACAAAGTAAATGTCCACAGATGACAGGGAGTCTTTAATCTAAATGTGGGGATGGTCACATCTCCCATACATTCCTTGGGGTGCAGTGGTTCTCAACTGGTTTGACCTCAGGACCCAAAACCACATCCTAAAACACATCTGAACTTTCCAGAATATTGCAGCCTAAAAATGTCAAAGTTCGGACCAGTCCAAACATGTGGTTGAACAAATAAAAAGGAACTTTAAAGGGGTACACCAACATTTATTTCTTTTCGTGTCTTGTCTCACTCCAGAGTCCATGACAAGAAGACTGACCCCAGTCTTTTGACTGTACAAGCATTAACAAAGAAGAAACGGGCAGATTAACTTAGCTCAAACACTGGGAGTCAATGGGCAGTGTTAGCCTGCCTCTGCCTACAGTCATCAGACAAACTCTTCAGCAACTCTAAACAGTGTGCTTGTCATGACAGATTCAAAAGAAGACCTGGGAACTGGAACCGGCACAGAGCCATGCTGGTGTGAAAGCCCTCTGTTTGGGTTCCCAGGGCCTTAAAAAGCCTGAGCTGTGTTCTCATAGGCTTAATGAAGTCCTCATGTCATTGCACTGTTTTAGTATTGGAAATCACATTGTTGAATCTTGATGGATTTATAGTTCTGTATTTCATTATATATGGAAATAGTGCTCTAAAGCAAAAAAAATGCCATGATGACACTGGTGAGATCAGATGGGAAGCTGAAGAGCTGGTACGGGCATCAAGTCCTATCCCCACCTTGGGCCCCAGTATAGCTTCAGCTGGCCCTGGTCATCAAGTTAAGATGCTATAAATGTATATTCAGTCCTGATTTTTGAATTCATGTCAACTCTGTTACAGGCTGCTGTGCCTGACAAAAATAACCAAGTGACATATAACACTACGAAAACACGTCAGGAGATAGATGATAAGCTACAGTGGAGTGCAGAATTATCAAAACCAGATTTTTGTTCCACTTACTACCCCTGGACCCTCTTTAGGACTAGTTTGATAGGGGTCTGATTATCTGCCTCTCAGAATAAGAGAAATGCTCTATGCGATGAAGAGGGAGGATAAGCAGGGCTTATCTCCACATTCAGACTCATAAAAAGAGCAAACTGTAAAAGTCTGTGGGAGTGTTGGTTCTTATGAATCTAAATGAATGCTGTCATTCATTTGTTTAATTCATCAATCAAGCTTCATGTTCTCATGTGGGCCAAATTTGACTTTAAAGGTCTCATGTCCTGGTGTGTTTGACCATTAACATCATGTTTTGGGTGTCTAATAAATAGGATTTAAGTTTAATTAAAAAAAATAAAAAATAAAAAATGTGTCTCCGTAGAGGATCAGATGCAGCTCTTTTCCGCTCCCCTTTGGAAATGCTCAGATTTGAGGGGGTGGGAAGGCCATGATAATGAGCTCTGTGCTGATAGCCTGCCCTAACGATGTCTGATGGCAGATGGGAGGAGGGGTTACAGCCTGCTAGGTGGAGACTGTATGGTGTAAAGTCTACTATAGAGCGGTCTGGTTTGGTTCAGAACAGTTCGGTATGGTGTGGAGAGGTAAACCCTGGTCTTGTTTTCATTTCCACTGCCAGCTGTACCTTCACTTGAGGTCAGGGAATGTGAGCCAGAGAGTGAGGACCGCACCGACAAAGAGCAACACTGGACACCACCAGAACTCCAGTGTTTCATGTGGACACTCTTTACAGCAACAGCACTCTGCATCCATGGCTTATTTAAACATGGTGAGGCATGTGTTTTCGTTTTAGCTGCTGTTGCAGGAGAATTGACAAGTTTTGTGACCAATCAACAGAGTGCAGAGCTTACAGCTCCACCTTTTAGGTTTGGTTTGGCCCCTTTTCTCCTGACAGTGGAAACACAGTAAATGCGTGGTGTACTGAGCCAAACTGAACTGGTGGAAACGCATCTACGAAGCATTTCTCTGTGAACTGAGATTTTAGTAAAAGGTGCCAAAGTCCTCTGCTCCCAAAGCCCCTTCTTACAAAATTAAAGCAAAGGAAATTGAGTTTGCTGGACTTGGGACCTTTAATACTAGAATCTTCTCCAGGTCTGCAGGTTACAGTTTGGACACCCCTGTTTTAGACTTTTGAAGCGGTTTCTTCAAAACAAACATTCATGACCCTACTCTGCAAACCATTCTTGGGACCCCGACCCACCAGTTGAGAACCACTTTAAATGAAGGACCTGGCTGAGCAAGAATTACACCGTAAAAGTGGCACTGTATTGACTATAAGTATTGATAATAAATAATGCAGATTTGTCTCCTGTGTGCCATGAGACAACAAAAAAGGTTTTCTAACAGTGGTTATTTTCCCCTCATATTCTGCCTCCCTGTGAGAAAATCCAAACCTTGGAGGAGCTGGAATGTATCAAACAGCAGGATTAAGGAGTCAAACCTCTCCGCTTGGATGCAGCATCAGTGTTAAACTCAACAGCCCATCACAGGAGCTCCAGTGCTCTCTAGTGGCTGTCGTAACACCAGGCAGAGAAATGGCAGTACAGAGCTGCGGGGTCAAAACCTCAGACCACCTCAGAGGCTTAGAAAGTAAAATATACCAGCGGCTGCAAGGGTCATGGACCTCGCTTCAGTTCACTCCCTGGAAACTTCCTGTCTGCTCAAGGGGAGACGGCGCAACACGGCGCTACGAGTGTTGCTTCAGCTTGCACTGCGACACAAGAAGTTGACATATGACAGCTACTGGGGAGGAGCCTAGGAAACAGCCAACAGCACGAAAGTCACAGCAAGAAATAATCAAGAGAACACACCTCTCTGCTATCTTAATACCCTCTTCTAAATATAGCAATAATAACTTTAAATATTCCTCTAAGCAAAAATACTAAAGCACACTCACGTCTCTTATTATATAATAAATTTAAAAAGGTTTCATCTTCTTATAGTACATAAAATAAATACTTTCAGATAAGCTGAGACTGGTTTAAAGTTCACACAGGTCAAATCAAGCATGAATAAACTGATATCAATAAAATATGAAAGTAGTGACATTCTTATTTGTGATAAATGTGTGAAGTCTGGCTCGGCATGTACAAAAACTGATTCTATTCGAGTCTATGCTTAAACATACGATTCTCAGGACCGAAATCGAAAACATTACAATGGAAAACCCATTTCAGATGTACATGAGGATAAGAGTTGAGCAGGAGAAAGAAGTAATAAGAGGGGGAAGATAGTTTCCATTATTAACTTTGAGAAAAACTGAAAATGAAAGGACTTGTGTTGATACATAATCAGTATTTGTGGTTTTATACTGCCATGTTTGCATTTTACTTCTAACACAACAGGTAGTTGCGTACAGCCTGAGGTCTTTTAGCACCCTCTAGTGGTGTCCCGTTATGTCACGTGTCCCATACTGACAAGTTTATAAACACAAATGCTCATGACAAAAACACAAACCGCAAGTATGCCTCCGGCCTGATCAGTCTTCGGATATTGCAATCACAAGAGTTTAAGGTCAACATTTAAGGTGGAAGGAGGTACATTAAGTCAAACTGTCAAGAAAAAAGTCAAATAGTTTAATGGACCAAGCTTAAGTGTTCTTTTAATCCCCCTGAACAGACATAGACTTTACTCCTAACGGCTGTAACTACAAATATTTGAGCTAAAAGCGAGAATTTGTCACTGAAGCCGATATAAAGTGCAGTTTCACCAGCTGGTCAAGGCCAGTATGGGCACCTGGAGGCCCCTGGGCCAATGCGGCCCTCCTCCTTTTTTAACACAGCCTGCCAATTCATTTAAAATATTTCAAAAAATGCACATCAATGAAGAAATTCTGACAAAGTCTGCCATGTAAATATCAAAAACAGCAGCAATTGCCAGAATATAGTGTTATGGTTGGCTGAAACTATTTTTGCAAAACTTTGGTGCATTACTTAATGATGTATTTGTGTCAATGAAAGTAAAACTGTTTATAATACTTGTTAAAGCAGTTCCATGAGCTGCTTACAGTCTCAAAGATGCACTTTTCAATCCAAATTCATTTAAATTTATTCTTGAAACTGCAACTCTCTTTTTCTTATAGCATTTCCTCTTTCTTTTATAAATAGTGCTTCAACCTCTTTCATGACATTCTGACCTTTTCTCAATGTTCATAAAGAAAACAAATCTTCCTCATCTCATTTTTTTTCTTTCTCTTGCCTAAATCTTAAAATCTCCTCAACACACGACCCAGAATCAAAGCGAATTTCCTGTAATAAGACCATAGCAATAAGACCATAATAATGACCAAGAAGACGGAGATACTGACCCTTCACACCCCTGCTACACTCAACACTCTGTGGATGTTCAATATTGCTCTTTTGTCCTTTATGTACACAAAAGTAAAATTGTCTGGGTCAAACTAAAACCTGTAACACATGTACATATTACTTTTGGTTTTCTTTGACAGCAACAAATCAACTCTTTCCTCTGACTGGACAGAAATAAATGATGACAGTGCAGAAACATGATGGACACTTAAGGTGATTGGTTGATTGAAAAGGCATGATATGACGATGAGGGTGGAGAGCGGCTTACAAGAGTTGGACCCACATTCAGTATTTTAAATGATAAAGGCCGTGTCTGAAGATGTATGCTTCCAGAGTTTAATAAGCAGTTTTGTGTGAGAGAGAAATCCCCTGATGTTTCGCTGATTAGGCCAGAATTTCAGAGTTGGAACCAGTGACACACTTTCGCCAAATAACTGCCCCAAAGCACATTGAGACAGAGCTCACGGGGAGTCAACAAGTAAAAAATGCTTAGAGAACTTTGTAAGTGAATCTACAGCAAACATATTTAATGTTGTTGTATGATTTATGAACTGACAGTCACACTTGCTTACTGCAAGATTAAGTGACGAAGCATTTCAGACAGTCTTCATGTGAACTTTTGCAGCAATGCCTAAATCTTCCTGTAGCTTCGTTTCTACAAAACAACCAACAACTCTGGGGCATTTCAGCTCTGAGGTACCAGCTCGACTTGCTCTTGGGGGGTTCTGCCTGGTACCTAGTACAGTTTTTTGTGTCCCCTTGAGGGGTTTGAAGCAAGTTGAGCCAAGGCTGAAATGTGACATGGAGACACTGCTGACTGCAAAGTAAAACTATTTAGTCTGCATTAAATTCCATCGAGTTAAAAGCTGTCTGACTTATCTGAAAATGAACAAAAACAACAGTAAAAGACCCTTGGTGGTTGTGTTGGCAGCTTTGCACTTTCAAAAAGTTCGAATCAACTCATAAAAACAAGACTACCAGCAAAGCTATATTACTGCCAGTCTATGCTGCCCAAACAGCAATCCATGGTGTTTAAAATAATATGCCAAAATCTGCATTCCCTCAAGTACCAACTTATGACGAGCTACAGAGGCACTGCACAGCGGAAATCAACATGTTTACAGACTGGTTTTCATTAGACTAGTTCATGTCTTGAGGGGCACACACTAAGACCGCATTTACACGACAACGTTGTCACCTGAAAAGGAACGGTTTTTCCTTTGTGTTTTAAAAGCACTCTGCGTTCACACAGAGATGGTGTGAAAACGATGCGCATTCACACGGATCCGCGTGTAGCTGTAGCGTACTTGCCATGTCAGAAGTTGGCGATAAAGGTTCATAGTGAAACAGCCTTGTTACAACGCTTTCTGGCGAAGACAAACTTCTCACAAACAATGGCGAGTGGACGCACCAAGACGCAGGAGTTTCTTGTCTGGACAACAAATCTGTCTGGGTAACAGACCAAGCACAGTAAGCAGCACACATGTTGCTCGGTAGATGGCTAAAGCTGTTGTCGTTGTTGTTGTTTCTAGGTGTGCGCACAACCTTCATCTGAAAGAGTACTGCACGTGTCATCGTTTTCCCTGAAAATGCTGATTCCTGTTTACACAGAGACAGACACCAAAACGTTTCCAAAAATTTTCCTCTGGACCCTGATTTCAAAAGTTTGAAGATTCAGGCACTCAGGGCAATGTTCTCGTGTTAATGGAAGGTGCAAACACAACGGAAAGTCTCCATTTTTGGTCGTTTTTGTTGTCATGTAAATGTGGCTTCAGTGGACGTCCATTGTGGTCCTCTGAATTGATTAAGGGAATGAGTGATTTGAGTTCAAGTTAGATTTGTCTTTGTCAGGAGGCTTCAGCTCCACCTGTTAGTCTGCTTTTAGTCTGATTAAAGTTTTAAAGTGTTTGCAATACGGGCAGCACCAAGGATTGACCTCAAAAGAAGGCTCCGTTAACCAGTGGGTGATGTCACTAATGGTGCGTTTCCACTATGTGGCATCAGCTCAGCCCTCGACTCTCCTCTTTCAGTTGGGCATTTATTAAAATGTGACATGGACACTGCCGATCAGCGAGTGTCACCAAGCTGTCCAACACGAAAAGCCCCCTGTTGTTGGCCATGTGCTGCAGTGTGACTTCTGAAACTCTGCTCTGCTCCATCAGTTCTCTGCTTTCTTGCTCGTGTTCCTGAAACAGAACCTGCTTCGAAAAAATGCCTCAGACACCGGTGAAACTGCCACTTCCTCCGTTATTTTGCTTTGATGTCACAGCAGTTTCATGCAGCTGCTCTATAGGCCCACCTTTGTGAAGGAGGTACAATTGAAATTTAACTGTGACGCAAAATGACCAAAACAAACTGAGAAGAGCAGAGACAGTTGAGCTGGCACTACAAATAGAAATGTCACCAGGTTTCATGGTTTGGTTTGGCATGATTTTACTTTCATTTTTACAGCTGATCATGACCTAACATGGTACACAGGAGTGTGTAAAGCACAACAGTACATGGGAGGAAACTTCGAAAGGTAGCTGGATTTGCAAGATTCCATGTTTGTCATCTTGGGAAGCTTCAAGCTGAAGTGATTACTCCTGGTCAGAAAATCACTTTAAGCAATCATTTGCTTGAGGTGCTCTTTAGAATGAGATTCACAAAGTCACTGAAGGAACACGAAAAGACTACAAGGCACTCAACAATTAAAATGACCTTAAAAACAATTCTAAACACTGTTGGGCTTCAAGCCTTAGATGCCAGGCTGTAGACGTAGGCCCTTTTAAAGTGGTGCTTCACCAATAATGGTTTAGAGGCTTGGCCTGCAGATGGAGGCATAAAAACCTTCATCAGATGGTGTTATTCAGGCCAACAGGGGCATGACTTTCTGATGAAGACTTGGTGCTGAAACACGAAAGTTTGTTTTTAAGGTTTTATATGATTATGCTGTTAAAATAAAGACATTTTAACTGTTCAGATTTTCTTGAAAGCCTTCCCAAGATGGACTTGTTACCCAGATGGATTTGGAAGATCTCCCTGGGATATATGAAACAGTCCATCTGGTGTTTCAGGTTTCATGGTCAGATTGGTGACATTGTACTCCAGCTGAAAAGGGCCTTAAAAAGAACTGTTAAGCTGTTGTTTGGTACCAACTTTCAGTAGAGGAAGCTCAAGTGATTGCACCGAACCAAACTGAACCACTCGATGTAAATGCATCATCAAACTCACTCCAATACTGTAAAGTTTATATTTAATGCTCTTAACTGTATTTTCTCTGATGCAAAGATATCTAACCTTCCATGAGATCACTGACTTTAACTCCACGTTCTTGAGCACTTTTCTGTTTAAACTTCATGCCATCAGACTGCCACCAAACACTCCTGACACTTTGTAAACATCAGGTTCATATTTTCATCGTCCAGCTTTACCTCCACAAACAACACAGCACAAATGTTTCAGAAGATGAGACGTGGCTTTAGTGAAAAAGTAAACTTATTCTCAGAAGAGAAGGATGAGCAGATGATGTCTTCGCTTTTAATAAAATTAACCACACTGGAAACGGTTCAGTGTCTCTATTTGACATTAAATGATACAATCATATCCAGTGGCATCAATAAAACAGAAGTGGAGACTTCCTGAAACACTGACGGATGGTTTAAACACTTGTGTAAGAAAACAAACAGCCCGACTGCTGCCATCAAACTGACCAGTGACAGTCGTGTTTTGGTTTGCTGCTCTAAGCTGTGACAGATACGAGGTTAGTGCTTAGAGGCAGACCATGGCAGTGTAGATCAATCACTGTGCCCTTTTTCTACCGTCTTCATCTCCATAATATCACAAATAAAAATAATTCCAGCCACCTTATGAACATACAAATAAAGACCCTTGTATTGATGAAATGTTTAAAGAAAGAACCAAAAATTCTAGATCTTGAGCTCTATTCCTCTTTTGCCATTAAAATCAGTGACCGGTGAGGGAAAAGTATTTTAAATTGTTGCATGCATGGACCACTCAGTACCTCGGAGGTATCTTTACATTCAAACAAAACACAATTTCTCATGTTGCATTAGCAAATGCTCCTTAATACATGTAACAAAAAAACAGACTCTGAAAATGACATCGGTATTAAAAGTTTCCCTCTAAGCTGTTGATTTTGGACATTGCTGCTTGATATCACATGATGATTTGATATGGATGAGAGCCTCTGAAATGATGAATGACGTGAAAAAGACACTTAAATACATGTAACTGATGGCAAATGTGAATTCAGTCTGATAAAACAGACACAGCTTTAAGATATAATAGAACATAACAAATATAAAAACCATCTATGTATAAATAGAAACCATCACAACAAAGAAATTAAAACTTAATTTTGGCCAGAGGGGAGCACCTGGGGTAACAATACAGTGAGAAACAGGGCTGAGAGCAGTGCATTCAAACAAAAAGACGATAAAATATCAACACACATTAATAAGTATATAGAGGTTATCCTGTATACAGGTAGAAATGTACAGCTGAACAACATTATGAACAGAGAAGTTTCTATGATGTATAACAGTACAGTAACTCACTAACTCAACCTGAAAACACTGGTGTCAGAAACATGGTTCACAGACTGTATGGACACAGAAACGCTCCACTCTCATACCCAAATGAAATGGAATGACCCAAGGCTGAAGTTTGTTGATGTTCTTTTTGTTTTTCTCCGATGTGTCCTCGCTCACTCGAAGCACTGCGAGTTCCCCGAAGCTCCGGAGCTGCACAGGGCCCTCGAGTGCTGCCCTCCTCTCTGGTCTCCCTCTTGGGCTGAGCCGGTGGTGTGGGTGGCTTTAGGCAGCCGCCTCTTCCAGAGCTGGCAGCAGGCCTTTCTCTGTCAGGTGAGCCTTCAGGGAGTTGAAGATGTGGAGCTGCTGGTCGACTCTGAGGGCGAGGAGCTGCTGGATCACTTTGCTCGGATTTGGACCCCTGAGGCGAAGAAGAAGATGATCAGACACGGTTCTTTGTATTAAAGATTAACCCAGAGCTGACCTTTAGCAAAATCTCTGTGCTGAGCAGAGAAAAATCACAACTTGGCAACCACAGGTCAGCTCAGTGTTTTTGTCCTGATTCTCTGCAGTTACCGGCATGCCCTGCTAAAAAGCTTCCTACAGATAAGTGCAGTCTTTTCTGAGGCTACAGGTTAATAAACAAGTTACAGTTCATTATCCTTGATGCTTCTAAACACACAAAGTGCAAACTGAGATTAATGGCTGTTTTCTGTCAGGTCAGGTCAGGTATGGCAGCACTTGCTGGGTCAGCACTTTGTCATTTATCACTCCTATTGACACCCCCGCACCACCAGCAGCATTACACTGAACTCCATTTTGATTCGTACATTTTTTTAAGTGAAATAAAATTTAAGGTCACAGGGGTGCAAACCCTTCGCTGTAAGCTGACTCCTGCCTTCACTTTTACAAAGCTGCTCTACTTTTCAGCATCAGTGGTAACACACGGTGTTACAGTGTAACAGTTACCATGTTATCTGGTGTCCTCTGTGGTCTGCTGTAGACGCTGGTGAATGTCAAAAGCCCCACCTCTCCATGCACTGAGTTTGTCTGCATTTAAATCATAAGGTGTGTCACACACTGATAAATATGCTTGTTTTTTGGGTAGTTTAGTCTGCTGACTTCCATGTGTTTTGGATCACCCCCCATGTGACGACAGCAGAAGTGCTTGTATAGAGATTAGCATAGATGCTAACAGCTACAGTAGCAGTTTAATCAGATTTGGACCACACTTCTTTATTACATGAAAAACCAAACAAGAACACTGACAGCATTTCTTGATAAGAAGAATATTTTAGGTATTTTCCAACATGATTGGTGAGAGTTTGTTTTACAAAGTTTGGTACTTTACACAGCAGCAGCAGCAGCAGCAGCAGCAGCAGCAGGGCCCACCTACTACACAACCTGATTTGGCTTGTAATGAATGTGATTGACGTAACGATCTTCCAATCACCTGCCAGATATGATTTGAAAGGTTTTGCTCAGTCCCAAACACTTTCTATGAACTTTTCCACAGATGGACTGGTGAAATACGAGGTGTTTCCGAAAAGTTCCAGGACTGGTGTCACAAAAGATTTATTTAGAACCCAAACCACAAGTTTTCCCCTTTGAACTAACCCCCCTGGAGTCTAATGCACTCTCCCATCCTTCTCTGCCCGCTTTCGTGCACTCCTGGAAGGATTCTTCCAGGATCCTCCGCAGCTCTGTCATCACGACCTTTTTGATGTCGCCCACTGCTTCAAAACGGTCCCCTTGATGGCTCCCTTGAAAAAATCACACGGAGCCAGGTTGGGTGAGTAGGGAGGTTGCTCCAGCACGGCGTTTTTCTTCTCGGCCAGGAACTGTTGGATGCTCAGGGCATTGTGAGCAGGTGCGTTGTCATGGTGAAGCAGCCACGACTTGTCTTGCCACAACTGTCACCTCTTCTCGCGCACTGAACAAAGCAAACGCCACAGTATCTCTTTGTAGACATTCTGTTTGATCGTCTGGTCCTGTGGCAAGAACTCGCAGTGGACGATCACGAATAAATCTTGTTTAGTGTCAGGTTAGAGCTAAACATTCATGTCACTAATTTGAAAAACTAGGCGCATAAGTTGGGACACGCCACTCTGATGATACCTGAGAAGGGAAGATTCACCTGCAAACAACAAAAACTGATTTTTCAGATAAAAGGACAGTTTGGGTTTTTTGAAGAGATGCTGTATGAGGGACATGGCAATAGTCTGAACATTAGCCACAGAGACTGAAATCAGCTCTGCTCCTGAACAGAAAGAGTTAAAACAAAAGCTAGGGCTGTATATCGCTACAAATGGGGCCCAAAAACGCCATGCAATTGAAACACTTGGAAGGGATAGTTTGGGATTTTTTGAAGAGGGGTCGAATGAATTACATGGCATAAGCCTGAACATTAGCCACAGTGATGGAGATCAGCACTGCATCTGTAGGGAAAGAGCTTGAATGAGAGCTACAGCAATACACTGCTGCAGATGGGGTCACCTCTGTGTGATTTTAAAAGTTTTAGGTGAAAACAAGCCACAAAAAGTGTATGGTGATTTAACACTGTATTCAACACATTCAGAACAACATTCAGAGTCGCTTTGTTTTAGCACTACTTTGGTACATCACATGTTGCAACTGTTCTGGGGTTGTGTAAATACTTGGTGGAACAAAACAACCAAACAAATAATCCTTAAAACCACATCAAGTTTCCCCTCTCACATTTTAAGAATGTGATTATACTCTGGGGGCCAGATGATGAGCACAGCTCTACAGTTAGACAGAGTTTATGACTTAAGAAGAAAAAGTTCAGTATAACGTTGAAAACAAGTATAATGTATTATGTATAATGCAGGGATACTGATGACCCATGCCCACAATGAACAGAGGCTACAGTCCTTCAAGTGGGCAGCACAGATTTAAGACTGGCTCCCTTCATGCTCATTCCCAAATCTACTTACTGAGTATTTCACGGTTTGAACTTAAAAGGGTTGTGATAAAATAAGTCATGTGTCTTATTTTATAAAAAGTGCTTCAACACAAAGGTGAGCTCTGATATCCTTAAACTCGCAGGTTTAATCTGAACTCTTTACTTCAGTGACGTAGCATATCAAGTAAATTCACCAAGAGAGATCTAAAACTCTTTAGCAGAGATCTCATCACCTCCCCCAAGGAGGTGATGAGATCTCTGCTAAAGAGTTTGGCAGCATTTGTTTGTTTGTT
Organism: Cetoscarus ocellatus; assembly: GCA_037902135.1. Taxonomy (NCBI): domain Eukaryota; kingdom Metazoa; phylum Chordata; class Actinopteri; order Labriformes; family Labridae; genus Cetoscarus; species Cetoscarus ocellatus. The sequence goes on from JBAMNC010000440.1 coordinate 1,061,805, forward strand.
TACAGGAAAACACAAAAAGTTATGAACAGAATGGGTCCACAACTAATTAATAAGACTTTGGTGGGATCCGAATGTGGATCCAGGAATTTTTCAAAGGATTTCTTGACAATGCGAGTTTAACTTTTGCCTTTATTTGTATGTTTGTTTGCTTGTTTGAGAACAGGGTAACTAAAATATTTAAGAACACAATTTGATGAAATTTTAAGGGAATGTTGGTCAAGGCACAAGGAAGAAGTGGTTCAATTTTGGTGGGGATCTGAATCCGGATGTGGATCCAGGAATTATTAAAATTGTGAGATAAGGCAGTTTTCCACATTTTTACCAATAACTTAATATGCTCACAACAGATTTTCATGACATTTTCAGGGTATGTTGGTCATGACATAAGAAAGAAGTGATACGATTTTCCATGGTGATTTGAACATGGATGCAGTTCTAGGAATTTTCTTAACAGAGCGAGCGGTTTTCCACATTTTTTACAATAACTTGCACAATCATGCTCAGGCGTTACATATTTAATATAGACAAGTGGATACCTGATGAAGCTAGCAATGTAGACGTTGACAAAGGTGGCCATGAGGTACTGGCAGTCGAATCTGTCCATGATGCCTCCATGACCCGGGATGGTGTTGGCAAAATCCTGAAAAGACAAAAGACAGAACACGTGCTCCAGCTACTGCTACCCTGAACATAATGTAAACACAGCAAATTAACAGACACTGATAGACGCAGATTATCTGAATCATTTCCGTTTGAGGTCCATTACCAAACATTTATTCTTCATAAATCACTTCACTGGGAAATCACCACAGAGCATCAGACTGACAAAGTATCGTTCATTTATTTCTACCTTGATCTTGAAAGCCCTTTTGAAGCCACTGGCAAAGAAGCCGCCAAAGGGTCCTACGATGGAGGCGAAGGAGGACAGAGCAATGCTGTGGATCTGGAATGGATAGAGACGCACTGTGGTCTGTGGAGGGAAGAAGAAAGAGTCGGGTCAAGACGGGTCTGCAGTTCATTCTTGTTTTCACAATGCACTGTCTGACAAAGGCCTCTGAAGATACCAGGAATCCGACGTGTAATTTAAATCCTGTCGAACATGAGCTAAAATCAAACGTAACTAACTTGTCTTAAGTCATCATATCACTTAGAAAACGCTCTAAAGTGAACTTTATTCATCACAGGACAACAGCTTCAGCAGGCTGACAATGTGAGGTTGATTTGCAAACTGTACAGAATGGTCTGTCCTAGTGTTTGCAGTTGGGTTTGCTTGCTGCTTTGGCAGTGTGATTAGGGTGACAGAGCTTCAACAAAAGTTCATCTAGAGTTCTTAGATCAACATACTGCTAAATTGAACTGTTTCTACAAGACACTATCGGGATTTCTGCTTCTCAGACAGCACTCATTTCATGTGATTAACTTAAATGCAGGTTTGACGGCAATGGAGAAGAAATGCAGAGCCAATAAACAAAGCTACGATGGTTACTAATGGAGCCCATGTTGGCAGTTTCACACACATATTTACCATGTTTTGGCCAATATACATGTCCATGGTGTTAGAATATGTCACACACAAGACAGATACTGTTCAATTACATATCCTGTCTGTACTTTCAGAATTAAAGCTCAGATTGGCCCTTTCTGTTAAGACACTCACCTTGTTCATTAAACATGCTTTTATTCTGAAGTTTTCACTTGTTGGGGGATTCCTTGTAGTTCTTCCTAAAGTTTCTCTGGAAGCTCTTTTTTGAGGTGAAATTTATGGAGCGAGAAGGCCGTGGCAGCGGATGGTAGGAAAGCTACAGCATCTCAGGCTGCTTCAATGCTTCAAGTTTGAAAACTGTCATTTCACTTAATAGACAGAGCATCTGACTGGGATTTTGTGCCTGCTTTTTAACTATCTAAAGTTAATTTAAAAGATCCCCTGATAATTTGATTTCTAGATTTAGGGGGGGTTAAAAAAAGTTAAAGAAAAAACACCTGCGTCTCATATGAAATGAAGTACTCCTTAAATATGGTCTGAGAAAGAGCAGGATACAGGTTATGGACAGGACAAGGGCAGGTGAGTCTTACCCATCCAGTGACAGACTCCATGATGCTGGGCAGAGCGTAGTCCTGCAGCTGGAAAAGCTCAGACGGCTCACAGTCCACTTGGAAACTGTTGGAGTCGTTGTTGAATTCCACGGGACAAACAAAGTACCTCCAGCTGGACATGAAGTACGAGAGCTGTGAGGACAAACGACAGAGACAGAGTTACTCTGTGATCACATTAATGGACAGGTGGGTTTTTGTTAAAACATACACAAAAACATTAAACATCAATGGAAAAAATGAGCAGCTCTGTGGCAAAATGTTCTTTAATTTAATTTAATTTAAAAGATTTGAAGACAAGTTTTTATGTAAGCAAAAAAATGATCCAAACCTGGAATATTAAGTCTATTTTTTCTAAACTGTCTGCTTTCAATTTAGGGCCAAGGACAAACTTGAAATAATAGCACAGCCTTGAATTAATGTGTCTGGCTGTTAAAGTAAAAATATACAGATTATTCAGTCCAGATTTTATGTAGAAACGTATCCTTTTTTGACTGAAATTCATATCTATCACTTTCTACCTCATGATGTTGTCAAATTTACAAACTGGATTTACTGTTTGTCAGCTATCCCAGCTGACATTGGGTGAGAGGCAGGGTACATCCTGAAGCGGTCGCCAGCCAATCACAGGGTCACAAAGAGAGACAGATAACCATTCATGCTCACACTCACACCTGAGGGCAATTTGGAGTCGCCAGTCAACCTAATGAGCTTGTTTTTGGTCTGTGGGAGGAAGTCAGAGTGCCCGTAGATAACCCACGCAGGGGCCGGGGAGAACATGCGAACTCCACACAGAAAGGCCCTGACTGACTGGGGGATCAAACCAGCAACTTTCTTGCTGTGAGGCAGTGCACTACCTGCTGCACCACCGTGCTGCCCATCATGACATCCTTCCTTTTTTCATTACAGTTGAATCACACTTAGTAAATGAACCTCTGCTGAGTGCTTATTTGCAGAGTACCTGCTAAAAATCCACGATTTTTTTGTGGGAAAAATGGAAAATCTATATCCTCTCTAAACACCCCTGTTTTGTTTGAATGTATATTCATTTTACAGACACCTATTTGAAAAGATTTTTTCTTGTTTTATTAGATAAGAGACACTCCACATTCAAATGTTAAGTGTAATTTTGTGTGGTTGTTAGTTTTCTTCCTTTTGCCTATGTTTTCTCTATTTTTATTGCTTTGGTTTAAAAAAAATAAAAATAAAAGGTGCCATATCACTAAATATTAATAATAATAATAAATTCTTAGATGTTTCAGTTTTGTAAACTAACACATTCATTGTAATAATTGGGTATCTAGAATCTAGTTATCTCACAAAATATTATTCAAGAGATAAACCAGTACAGCTGGTATGAACAATTTTTGTGTTCATGTAAAATAAAGAAATTACAAGGTGATAAAAATGGGCTAAAAGTTAAATACAAAAAATAAGATTTACATGCCAATGTACTTAAATGAATTCTGATATGTGAATAAAATCTTTGCAGCCCTGGGGAAAAAAATCCATGATTTTTATCATTGTTACTTTTTAATCTTTTGCCAATCGCTTCTCTGTCATCATGTGATGCACTCTGACCCGTAATTGAGTTTGTATGAAATTTGCTTTATTAATAAAGCTTCATTGATTGATTGGACTATCCTGGCCCTGAGAGAAGAAATTCTCATACATCTCAAAGATGTTGAATAGCCATACTCTTTTGTGAGTTAACACTTTATTTAGATATTCATATCTCCCTCTCTTTAAAAGTGCAGGTTAAATATCTTACCACAATGCCAAAGACAATGGTGGAAAAGAAGCCGCCGATGAACCCCTCCCATGTCTTCTTGGGCGACAGCTGCAGAGGACACAGTCAGTACAGCGGGTTAATAAATCACCATCAGACTCACAATTCTTTTATTGTCTCGACAACTCAAAGTCAGAGCAAAGACAACACCACACAGTACAGATGCATCCTGTCATAACAACAAGACCAGGAGGGACAGCACGTATACTGGTTGATAATTCATTTACAAACATGAATGTGTTGGTTAAAAGAGTCAGAAAATGTTAAATAAAACCAACCTTAATGAGAGGGGTGCGGCCAAAGAAGAAGCCAAACATGTAGGCCATAATGTCGTTACAGATCACACAGGAAATGGGAACAATGAACCTATTCAGGATAAGAGGACACATCAGAGACATGAGACCGGCTGGAAAGTGCCATGTGTTTTTAGAGAAAGCACAGAGTTCTTCTGTTTTTCTAAAAAAACTGTCTTATACTGTTGTGATTCCCTACTTAATTTAACCATTTGACATCTGAAAGGAGCGTTTTTATTGAAAATATAAAGAGAGATAAAGTCCTGTTTACCGACCAGATCATTCCTTCAAACAGGTTGTGGATGATAAGATGAGACTGAGTCACCACAATCAGCAGAGTCACGTGAGTCCAACCAAACTGTGGAGATAATGATAAAAAAAAATATTAAAATAGTGTTGCATTCAAACCACAAAGCTCATGGTTGAGAGCCTTTAGTTTGAGAGATTATTGACAGACTGGACTCACTGAGGCTGTTTTACAAGCGCTAAATAAATAGAGTTGTATTGTTAAGTTGTATTGTAATGATCACTTCGGACAAAGTCAAATCATTAAGGGGTTTTCCAGGAGCAACAGCTGACAGATAACAGGCTGATGTAATCAACACTGTTTGGATATGCGAGTGGATGAGGTGTTTCCTCTTTGACCTCAAGAGGCAGCAGCACTTCATATTTAAGGACTGTAAAAGACTGTGCACTCCTAAAAATGTTCTTAAAACTTAAGACAGTCTGCGTCTGAAATCTTCTCCACAGCCTAAAACATTCACAATAGCCCAATTCACAGTGCCTTCATGCAACAGCACTGAAACAAGGTTCTCTTCAGTACAGTATTTTTTCTGCCTTGAGTCTGGGTGAGCCAAACTGTGAACACAGCAGTAAATAGGCCAATCACTGCCAGCAAGTGGGTATGGCTGAGGACATCATCCTGTGCGACCGGCGTAAAACCAGAAAAATGAGACTTGACAGGACGTTTGAAAACAATCGCTGCTGCAGGATACGTTTATTTGATTGTAAGGCGAGTAACACAAACTCAAATCCCCTGCTTTCTCACATTTCTGTTGATACGGAGCTAAAACACTGCAGCTTTCTTCCTCCAGTGTAATCTTCATGCACACCGTGATGCTGCTTCTTAATCACTCCATGCACTGCGTACGTCAGTGCTCCTCACAACTCTTTCATCAATGCTGCTTTTTAACAGATTTTACTTAAGTAAGGATATAAATTATGATCATGGGGAAAAGCAGTGCTGTGTCTCCCGCTATATTATGAACACTGACTTCTATCGTTGACACCATGTCCTGCCTTCCTGTGTCCCCCTCGCCCTCTCAACCACGTCTTCCCCACCCAGCACGGAGTATGCCCTCCTGAGAGGAGAAAGTGTGAACAACCATGTCAGGGAATCACCCGGATTATCCTGACAATATCAGGGCTGCATGTGTGACAAGGGCTCAAGATTTAGTATGTTTGGTGCCGAAATGAGGCTCCTTCCTGCCTGCTATATCTATATCTCCATCCTCTCCAGGCTGTGTCAGTGATCAGAAAAAAAACTTTATTTATTTAAACATTTAGTCAACGTCTGCAGCAGAGAGACAGTAACTTTGTCCCTTTTTTCCAACCGTGTCCTGACTGAATGGTAGCATCAGGAGTTGCATCATGCAGCATCCTGCGCCCACATCATTGGTGAAATATTGAATCATATGTTCTGTCTTTCTCCGTGTAAACTGTACATCAAATTGTTTTATCACACAGGAGAGGAGACAGGTGTGTAGTGCTTTGTACTGATGAGTGTCTGGCTCAAAGGCTCCTCAAAAAAACAAACAAAGGTTAAGTTAGGCCACAGTATAAGTCCTTACCTATGGAGTGAGAGCCTTTCATCATAACATAAAAGGTCAAAAATAAGAGAAATCAGAGATCAGAACCAGACCATACACTTTTACTAGATCAATAAGTGAGTAATCTCATTTATTTTGTGTTTCATTACCATAAACCATATGTTTAACAGTCCCTTTTCTTACCATACTGTCCAGGAGGAAACATTCTGTTGCCTTAACACTGAAACATTGCTGGATATTAAGTCTGATTTTGGTTTCTGGTATCATGACAGCTATCTCAGTAACTAAACTAGCACTGAGAGAGCGCAAACCTCTGCCAAGGTAGCTCACATATTGCTGTTATATCTATAAGCAACAGTTCCATGATAAAGTTACCATCATGATATGATTCATGACCCTGAAAACCCACACCTAGCACTCAGAATCATGTTGATCTCATTATTAGTTAGACAGTTATTGAGCAAAAACCATTGTTTGCTAATAGTGGTTATCTAGATCACCACCATGATATAATAATTTCTGAGACGGGCCATTACAAACATCTCCTGAAAATTTCAGCAAAATCTGTCTTGTAATTTTTGCGTAATCTTGCAAACAAACACACAAACAAACCAACGCTTGCAAAAACATAACCTCCTTGGCAGAGGTAGTAACTCATAAACTGATCTGTCAGGATTTCAGTGGGCTGACATTTTCTATTAGAGTGATATCTGTCCCACTTCTCCAGACACTGGCCTGTACTTCAGCTGGCCTCATCAATAACTCAGCAGCCTCAAAGCTGGGGGCCAGCGGGGGGGGCAGACTTACCATGTAGAACTGAAGGCGGTAGTGCTTCTTCACCAAACTCAGGACAAACATGCAGAAACCTGCAACATGAGAAAACATGGTTTTCAAAAGCTCATCAGGACAGAATCAGGGGTGATGTCTCTAACAGAAGGGTGAGATTCATTCCTGCAGAATCACAGCCATATTTGGTCAAACTCCAACCAGATATAGAGTGACCTACTTTAGACAAAAGCCAGAGTTAACATTCAGTGAGCTGGTGAGGGCGCAGGAGCTGTTTGATCCCACTGTACACAAACTGAGGGGAGAAGAGATCTCAAAGGAAACTGCTGCTCTTTCTAACACTTCAGACAGTCATGTGAAGGAGCATTTTCACTGACATCTTTAAAATCCAATTTAATACGAGCAGCTTATTAGAACAAGAGCCTTGTACATAAATACATTCATTCAACTGCTTGGTAATAAAAAGAGCTACTCAGCTAATTACACAGCAGGTACGGCCCTATAAAATCTGTGTTATTTTTTCCAAAATTCCGTTTTTAATTTCCCCATATTCCGTTTTTTTTTGTTGTACTCCTTTTTGAGAATTCGTTTTTCAGTTTTTAACGCAAATTTAACCCTGAGACACCGAATAAAGTACTGAAATATAATCACTCACCCTTCAGGTGGTTCTCACACGTATCTTTACGGGTCCAGTCAACAATATGTTGACAAAATTTGCAGAATATTTGATCGCCTGACACAAAATAATCGTTGGGGAACTGCTCTACCCTGTACTTTGGAGTTAGCCAGGAGTTTCGTAGCTTCTCTGCCAACTTAGTCGATGTCTTAGGCAGCCACTTCAAAATGTTTGCATTGTTAATGAGGGGTAGGAGGAGGGGAAGTGAAGCAGGCATAGTTCCCAGCCTTAGGCCGCGTGTACACAACAACGAAAACAGCCAAAAACAGAGAGTTTTAGTTGCGTTTGCGCCTTCTGTTTACACGAGAACGGGGCCCGGAGTGCCTGAATCTGCAAACTTTTGAAACCAGGGTCCAGACTGAAAATCCATCTCCTTGTGAACAGGAGTCAGCGTTTTCAGGAAAAATGATGACGCACGGCGCATGTGTAGTACTCTTTCAGATGAAGGTTGTGCATGCACACCTGGGAACAACAACAGCAACAGCAACAATAACAACAACAACAACAGCTTCGGCCGTCTACTGATTTTATTTATTTATTTATTGTTTATTTGACATGGACACACAGTGACATTGATGCTGTGATATTTAAATATACACAGGTCCCAAATGCACTGCTGTAAGTGTTTATAGCACAGTGCTAATTTTCAACACCAGTCCATGGGAGGCTTTTATTGATTAAAATTGTACAAAGAGAAATTTATGAAAAATAGAGATTCTCATGACACAGTTCATTAGAAAATACATCAGAATTAAAACATCCAGAACAGACGAAGATAAAAGTTAGAAAACTCAGTGCTCAGTTTGTTATCCAGACAGAAATATCCACATAGATTTGTTGTGCAGACAAGAAACTCCTGTGTCTTCATGTGTCCACTCGCCATCGTTGTTTGTGTAAAGTTTGTCTTCACCGGAAAGCGTATGCGTGTTGTAACACTGCTGTTTCACTACAAACCTACATTGCTAACTACTGGCCTGGCATGCACACTACCACATTTTCAGTCTTTCTCGCGCATCTGCGTGAATGCACATCGTTTGAACAAAGAGCACTTTGGAAAACGCAAAGGAAAAACCTTCCCGTTTTTGCTGTCAACGTTGTCGTGTAAACCAGGTCTTAGTGACCCCCTTGGAACATTTTTCCAAGAGATGCATCCTTTTTAGTCTAAAAAAAATACTTTTCCATAAAATGTTAGCCATTTCCACAGTATTCTGTGTTTACATTGATTTCTGCTTTAATGTCCAATTATGTGATTCCGTCCGCAATTCCGTGATCGCAGATTTTATAGGGCCCTATTTAGGCATGGCAGCATGGTCAACAAGAAAAGCTGAAGTTCAAACTGAGCATCAGAGTGGAGAATTTAAGTGACTATGAATGTGGCATGGTTGTTGGTGCCAGAGGCACTGCTCTAATCATTTTATGAATTACTGATCTACGATTGCAAAACCATCTCTCTGTTTTTTTTATAATTGTCCAATAAAGAGAAGGAACTGAGAACTGCACCAGGTGCCACTCCTGCCATCCAAGCACAGGAACTGAGGCTACAATAAGCACAGGCTCAATCAAAATTGGAGATTAGAAACATGCTCTCTGCTCTGATGAGTCTTGATTTCTGCTGATACCTTCAGATGTTATGGTCAGAATACGGTGTAAAAACATGAAGGCATGGATCCATCCTGCCATGTATTAAATGTTCAGGCTGGTGATGGTGGTTTAATGGTGGTGGGGATCTTTTTTGACACACTTTGGGCCCTTGATACCAGTAAAGCATCTTTTACTTTCCTTGAGCAGATTTATAGATTCTTACTTTTGGATCTGGACAATAGTAAAACTTCATCGCAGTAACTGCACTTTTATTTGAGTACATTTTAGTTCCTTCCACCCCTGTTCATGCAGTATATCACATCATATCCCACTGCAGGTCTTTACTTTCTCTTAAAGGTATGGCACCATGATCTCAAGGGCCATCAGTTTCATTTTTAGATCTGATAGAAAAGAGACTGAGACACTTAGAGGTTCTTCCTTCCTCTCTACATCCTGTTCGGCGTCAACCAGAAGCTGTAACTGCAGCGATCTAAAGAACAGGAAGTTGGCCTTGTCTGGTTAGTTCTGCACCTGAAATATCCAACTTTAATGTGACTTAGCTCAAACACAACACAAGATGCAATATGTTTAACAAATAGATTATGAAGTTTGGTATTTAAAATGTTGATAGTCAACACTTTCTGGCTGGCTACACATTTGGCAGTCTTAGATTTTGGGCTCCAACACATCAGAATAAAAGGACTGGACTGTATGGTATGCAGCACAGACCAAATACATGCTCATTAAATTAACCGGTGACTCTAAACTGCTCTTAGACTCTTAGGCATATCCAGCAGGTGGTTGGACAATACTTCCATCAATCACATTTATTATCGTCAGTCAAAAAATTTAGTAGGAAGGAGCTACTGCGCTACAGAATGTGAGCCTCTTCATAAAACAAACTCTTGACAAAACACAGAAGAAGTGGAGTGAAAATATCCTTACTACTGAGAAGTTTGTCGTGTTGGTATTTGTTTTTCATTTAATAAAGAAATGTTGTCCAGATCTGATAATGAAACTGACACTGAATCAGGCAGATCCAGCTGCTGTGCAAGGTTAGGCTTCAGGTTCCCGTGACCCCAAAAGGGATAAGCGTCATACATAATGGTGATGGAAATCAGATTAAACCATTTTCTTAGCAAAAGTTTTTACCAGTTATATTAATAATATCATCCCTGTTGGCCACAACCCTTCCATCTCCAAAATTGCTACTTTTCATGAAATGACAAAAATGCTCTTTTACTGGATGAATGAATGCTGTGCTATCCTAAAAACAAATAATTTTGTACTCTAATTTGGTTAACAGTTTATAAAACCCACACACCAGCATGGATAGTGACTGATAGCACTGTTTTATAAAACAATATGAAAATCATAAAAAAGGAGATGGGGGTTTGTGCCTAACAGGGACAAAACATTACCTTCTTTTTTGTCCACCAAACAATAAAAAAAGCATTAATGGGCCATCATAAAGGGTATTAAACATATAAAAATTAATGATCCCATTACGACAGATAACCCATAATAGATCTGAAAAAGATTATTTTTGTCAATATCTGATTTAAAATTAAAACCTCCCGTGTAAAATATTTAGTACACCTTACAATCACATCCAAGACCTTTCAAAACCTTTTACTGGTCTGCAAGAACCCTGCTCTATTCTACACTTAGACATATTTTTCATTGGCTGCATGCACCAAATTAGGGGGCAGGCAGAAATATTGATTCAGCAATGCAATGCAATTATTCCCATCCCAATTCAATATTAATTCAGCAAATCCTCTGAATAGATTCACCTCCTGGCCAGTGGGGGGCACTGTGCACCTTTTCGGTGTTTTTCCAGCTGCCGCCAGTCATAGAAGAAGACATGCTTGCAGAGTGAAAGGATTGAGAGCCGAACATGCGGGTGATTTAACAGCGGTGTATTAGTATTTTCCGTGTAAATGATGTAAGATATTGTAAACAACAGCATTAGTATCATTCTTGAGGGTTTTCTTTCCATTATTTTGCCGTATTTTCTTTGCGTTTTGATGTATTTCCGTCATATTTCTCCATGTTTTACCGTCTTTTTTGTCATTGATCGTATTTTTCATCATAGTTTGTTTTTATGGATTCCATAAATAGTAATTTTAGAAATATTGGAGGAAGAAATGTTGAGATCTCTGTCTTCAGCTGGACAGCAACTGCTTCAGGGACTACCATCAGTAAAAAACAAACAAAAACAAAAACAAAAAAAAAACGCTGGACATGGTCTAATATAACAGGCTGTGACATGGACACTAAATGCTGTAGTCAAACAAAAATGTTTGAGTTTATATAAAATGGTTAAGTTTATTTTTGGTCATCTCAGAAAATTTCTACATGTTCATTTACAGTTGTTTTTGAAGAGAATCCTGTTGAAAATTTAAATCCATTTTCATTCTTGTCTTGTAATTACACACTGTTTTGAGCATTTGTTACATAATAAAGACAAATACTTGCAGGAATTGTTTACTTTTATTTCTTGTGAAAAAAGCGTGAAAAAAATGTATTCAAAGGAGAATTCCTGACACATTCATCGACAAAAAAAAGACAAAAAAAGATCAGGTGGACATTTATAATTATAGTGTTAACTGTCATGTTTTTTTTTTACTTTTTTACTCCGTATGCACAAATAAGTTATTATTGTGCAAATTTTTATTTTCAGATGTTTGATTGCTCAAAAATGTGAAGTGACATACCATATATGTTCACATTGGCATGAAAATAGAAATTAAAAAAATTGTTAATAGGTGCTCTAATTATTTGTGTATTTCTGCTTCTTAATCGATACTGAATCCAATCGCAAACTAAAGAATCAAAATTGAATCGAATAGTTAGGTTCTTAACAATACCCAGCCCTACACCAGATTGTGACAGATCAGGATTAATTTAAAATAATATTTTACAGACAACCTTACCTTAGTAGTAGGTTGAGCTGTTACAGTATATCACTGGTTTAGGGTCATTTTTGAGTAGAAAGTGGTGATTAGAAAACCTTTGTGTGGCCATTGCTGGTAGGGGTTTTTGAGGGTGAAAGAGGTGTGAGGTGTGCACATCTGACTTCTTCCTTCTTTTTGCATAAAACTGTCTAAGCAGCAGAATCCACTTAACAAGAACACCATGTGTGCTCTGACTAATAAACACGCCATGGGTCAATAAAGACACTCACTGGCCTGATGTTGAAACACATTTAAAGAACAAAAAAAAGAGCTGCAAACTCATGTGGTGGGCTGCATGTTTAGTCTGAGTGTTTGTACCTGTGAGGTAGAGGGCAAAGGAGATGAAGCGGTGGTATTTGCTGAGGATGCGAAGCGGCTCCTCTCTTTGCACCAGAGTGAAGAAGTAATCTGTGACTGTCTCACCATAGAAGAAGTAGTTCACACACAGCAGGAAGTACCTGAGGCAAAAGAGGGTTTAGTGACCACATTTCACACGTTTCAGGACGGTAGCGGGTCAGCATTGAGTAAGCCTGCAGAAAAACTAGAGAGACAGTCAAAGAATTTCCTTTCTCTCTCTTCAGTAGATTTTCAACAGTAACTAGACGATAATATTAAACCTGTATGTGATTCTCAGGCTCATGGGATATTAAATGTCAGGGCTCTGTTGTCTATCATACTAAACTACGCACCACTCGGGCTGTCACTTTATATTTAAAATCTGAAGATTCATTCAAACTTTGGGGGAAGATACTCATATTTAACTGTAGGAAGCCATTAAAATTGAACATATACAGTGCAGCAGTGGTCAGAGGTCACTCTCAGGGTATCATCCATGCACTAATGCTGCTTTCTTGACCTCAGTAAATTAACAGTAAAGTTAATTTTGAGAAAACGGAGGACAAGCAGCAAAGCCACTCTGAGCGGAAAATAATGACTCAAATCATCTGAGGAGCGCAGTGGGGAAGTATTTTGGGTTCTCCACTGGTGATAGCTAAATTAAAAAGACAGGACAGGGATGAGTGCTCTGAACGGGTGCTCTGGTCAGCATTTCAGACTGTAAATACAATACATTGTGTAAAATGTAAATTAAAACTGAATACAATGATTTGCAAATCCTTTTAGACCTATATTCAACTTAATACATTACAAAGACGAGACATTTAATGTTGAGGCTGATGAACTGTGTTGGTTTTTTTTTTTGCAAATGTTCACTCATTTTTAATTTGATGCCTGCAACATGTTCCAAAAAAGCTGGGAAAGGGGCAGGTTTACGAACATTTAATATCTTGTCTTTGTAGTGTATTCATTTGAATACAGGTTAAAAAGGATGTGCAAATCATTGTATTATGTTTTTATTTACGCGTTACACAATGTCCCAACTTCACTGGAATCGGGGTTTGTGAAAAGAGAGCAGCTCTCAATACTGATTCAGCTGGTAGGCTTCTGTCTCTGGGGAATTATATTAGCAAATAAGTGAGACAGTTTATGTTTTCTGTAATTTTCGCAAAAATATCAATGCTACAAGTTTAAAGCTTTTAAAATTCTCTTCTGTGATTTTTTTTTTATGGCATTCAATATGTGGATTAGATTTTACAATCAAATTCATACAAGACTCTATCTTCTGTTGTGATATGCTTCTGTTGAGGCAATCTAATAAAACAATAAATGCTCAGTGTTTGTGCAGAAGACACGCCAGCAGCAGGTGGAAGGGGGAGGATATATTTAAAGAAATCCATTCAAAGTTTATTTTTCTTTTTGGCAAAAGTGACAGCCCTATGCACCACTATTGCTAATATCCAAAACAGCACAATGATTCACAGGACTTAAGTCAAATTAGTTTATTTGCTTAATAATCTAAAATCTACTTAAGACTTAACTGGTCAAAAACAAACCTCAGGAAGTCTGAAACAAAAAGAAACACGAGATGAATGAATATAAATGATGTTTCCTTAACTATGATCAAAACCCTCCAGAGAGAGATGCATGCTGTGTTTGTGTGTGAGTGTTTGTGCTCCCTCACCAGCTCAGCGTCCTGAACCAGGGCAGGTGGTAGGAGTGATACACACTGTAACCGATGGTGATGATTTCGTGGAAGCACTTGATCTGAACACAGAGGACCTGCACAGAGAAACAGTGTGTCACTGGAGACAGATCGCCTCAAGCTTAACAAGAGAGTGTGGGTGTGTGTGTGTGTGTGTGTCCTACATCCTGGTGTCGTAGTGACACAAAATGGCTGACAGACCTATTTTCAGGGGATTCCCTGATGAGAGGAGCAGTAATCCTGCCTGTTATTAGAGAGCTCATGAATTATGTCTGCTACAGTTCAGCTGAGCCTGAGTTTTGATTCAGAGCAATGAGAAAATGAGCCAAACTTGAAATTTTACATTAACATACAGTTAGGGATGCAGGATATTGGATTTTTGCAGATATCGGATTTGTCAATATTTTTAATTCATTATCGCAGATACCGATACTTCTGGTCAAGAGCACAAGTTCTGAACTTATCAAAAATGAACTTGTTTCTTCCAGCGTTACAGTATATTTTTGAGAGGAACAGATGTAAAACAAGAAAAACAGCATTTAACTCTTGCAAAAATGAAACCCTTGATTTTTAAATGTACCTATGCAGTGATGAGAAGGTTCATCAATATTGGACATTTGTGTAACCTGCAAAAATTCCAGTTGACATATGGCTGATATATGGCCGATATATATATCGGCTGTAAATATCTGCATATCGGCCAATACGGATACTTAACTTTTTTGGCTGATACCGGCCGATACCCATATCAAACCAATAATATCGTGCATCCCTACATACAGTATGTTAAAAACTAGAGCATGGCTTGAATGTTTTATTTCAAATAATGGATTTTATCTATGGCCATATCTCTTACTCACATTCTGCTTTTGAATCATTTCCCAAAGTATTTGACTTGAAGAAATAACCGTAGAAATACGAGACACTGCCCTCATTTATCAATCTGGCATAGAAACTTGATTTTGGCGCAGGAATTATTTTACACCAGCTCCAAAGTGTGATTCATTAAACATGCGTATTTAGTCAATCCAAGCATACAAATGGCTGGATGAATGCGGATAAATGTGGCTGCAGAAAACAATCATCATTTAAATAACATGCTCCTAAATACTCACGGCTAAGCAGTGAATTGATGACATGGAGGGGCAGAGTGCAGCAGTACACAGCTGCATAACAGCGGTTTAATGTTTTATATATACAGTACTAAACAAATATGTAAGACCAACACATGATGTGAGGTTTATGCCACAGCTGCCCTAAATTAACAGCATTAGTAATTACCAAAATCATTTTTTATATGTCTGTCATGGTTAAAACACCAGCATGTAGAAGCTTTTTCACTGAAATGATGTTTTTAATTTTAAAATGTAGTTATTATTGTTATCTGTGAATTTTCAAATTTACAGTTCCACAAAAAAACTCAGAAAAAATAGTAAGGCACATTATTATTTCTTGATTAAGTCATTTCTGAACAGAAGAATGAGCTTTAGTGCTTACTTATGTTTGATTAATTTCAGACTTCTCAGAGAAGCCTGGTGAGGCGGCTCAAATTTGGGCCAAAAAAGGTTAATTCAGTCTGAAATTCCCTATTCCTGCTCGAAATATCGGTCCAAAACAAAACAACAAAAAAAAAAACTTTTTCAAAACATTTAAGTTTTCTCATTTTTATGACAGGTGGTCTAATAAATTTGTGAATCACTGTAAATCATAAAAATGGCAGGCTTTCATGATCAGACTTCTTAATTGGAGATGATTTGGACTGTTGAGGAAATTAAAATTTCTCTGACTTTCCTGTCAAGTAACCTATCAAAAATAAACCTTTATGATTACAGAAAGTTCCTTTCATTTTTTAAATATACAGCTGAAAAATAACTCAAACATAATCGAAGAAATCAGCAAAAAACTCACGCTACCAACCTTTATTAGAAATGTGAATTTAAGTAGAGATGGGATTTAAAATAAAATATATTTTCAATTATGTATTTAAGTCACTACCCGGGTTTACATCTGTGAACCTGTTAATCTCTACATGCACAGAGAGTATGATAAAGAGACAGATTTCGTCTGTTGCTGTGTGAGTCCACACTGAGGCCCTGTCCAAATTTCAAGAAATGTGTCCGTCCACACGAGAACACTGAAAATACTGTGGTATGCAGTGCTCAGCATAAATGAGTACACCCCTTCAGATTTGTCAGAAAACCTTTAGTTTCCTGTCAAAATCAACATTTTCTACGTCATACTGTACCACAAAATACTCCGCAAATAAGAGCCAGTGATTGCAAACAAATTGTTTAAAGTTGCACACAAAAAGTATTTTTCTCAATTTGAGATCAAGATGCAAAAAATGAGTACACCCCAATCAAAGGGGTGGGGGCAAAGCTACATTTTAGTTATCATGTTACCCTTATTTTCATCTTCTGGTAAAAAAAAAATGTTATGTTTAACTCAGCTTTGTCAAAATTTTGGAAATTGTTCTTTGTTCATTTAGATATTGACTAATACATTACTTTTAATAGGGGGTGTACTCATTTATGCTGGGCACTGTATATGCCAGGCCAGTGGGCACTGTGATGCTGCTGAAGACAGACACCAAAACCAGACAAGAAGACATGGAGCATGCGTACACATCATGAGAAAAAAACACTGAGGTCTGCTGTTCTCTGTGTCCTCTTGTTTCTCACGGTGGTTGTGGGGGATCAGAGGATTTTTCTGTTAAAGCCACTTGAGCAGATACGCCTGAATTCATCTCTGTGGACGGCCCATGAATGTAAATTTGATATGGGATTTGAGCACATCCTATGCCCACGTTCAAATCAGGTCCAGCTTGACGAATGTCGATCTGTGCATGGAAATTGACTGTGCACCCACTCTTCAGTTGTACACACGTTTGACGAATGAGGGCCAATTTACCAATAATGTGGTTTGTACTCACAATCATCATAAGCACCATGGGGCCCAGGTAGATGATGAAGAAGAAGAAGGAGATCATGGCAAGTGTCAGGATGCCTCGTACCCACCAGTTCTTCCATCTTAGGAAAAAAACACAATTCAATTTTACATCAATTCAACTCTCATCAAAACACAGCAGTTTATTAACAACCATTTGGCTGAATAGATCAATGCAAAGGACTAATGAACGATGAGACTTTGGCCTGTTGAATATCTGTATTGAGACACTCAGTATGTTCACATGCAATCAGAAAAGGTAAAGTTATTGAGTTAGTCAAGCCAAAACTGAACTTTTTAAATACATGAACTTGTTAGCGAACATGAAAATGTGACAGTGAACATGTCAGCCAGAATAAAATGGGAAGTGAATTTCTCAAAATCTGACTGGCACACCAAGATGATCTGATAAAAAATCAATTTATTCCTGTGTGTATAAATCTCAACCAGACCTACAGTGGATCAGGCTCCCTGAATACAACATCAGAGACTGGCTTTGACCTACAAGTCGACAAGAATGAATCAATAGTACAGCTTACGTCTGGTTGTTTGCCTTCAGATATGATTGTGAGCTACAGAACAGTATGCAGCGAGCTTGGGCCAGAATCACAGCAATAGCTATGATTAACATATCAAAAGCTGAAAAGTTTGTTCAGGTTTCTTTAACTATTTGACATAAGATCAGTTTTTCCCTTAAAAACTTTGCGAATGTCACATCTCTAGCACAAACCACTGCAGAAGTAGGTCAACGAAACAAAGACTGTTTTTGAGTAGAAGATAAGAAGATCATAGTAGAAAAAAACCTATCATATCATAAGACGGTAAAAAAACAAGTCACAACAAGTACACAGGACCATTTAGAGTAGTTGAAGAGTTTATCTGATGATTGTAGGCAGTGGAAGGCTACCACTATCCATTGATTCCCAGTGTTTGAGCTAAAGCTAACTAGTGTTTGGTGAGCATTGTCCGTCTCTTCCTTGTTACTGGATGCATAGTCGAAAGAATGGTGTCTATCTGCTTGTCATGGACTCAGGGGTGAGGCAAGACACGAAAAGAAAGAAAATGTTGGCATATCCCTTTAATAACTTGATCACAAGCTTAACAGGGGGAGGGTCTGCAGATTCTGTCACCTACTGTATCAGAGACCCATATGCCTCAATAAATAGACTCTCACCAACTGCTTGTACATTAGGACAAGGACAGCAACCCAGTTAACTAGCCTTATGGAGCTTTAAATAGGCTTGACTTGACTGTGTCGGGTCAATACTGAATAATGCTGCAAAACTACATAAAAATAACCTCAAAAATAACCATGTACATAATGCACATTTTCACCTTTTTACGTGGTTAATAAGAGTCTATTTAGACAGTTTCAAGGTTTATGTATCAGTGACACAGAGATTGATTTCAGTTGAGCTTTTACAACACATCACAAATATGTACTTAAATTGTAATGTCCACAATTAAACTTCATTTCAACAGTTACATTTTTCTTATTTTGGTTTAACTATTTTACTATAAATGCTGCTCTGCATATGTGTCGCCAGTGGGTGGCTTAGAGAGCAAAAGCCCCAAATATTTGACCAAATAGACTTTTATTGATGAAATTAACTGTTGCCCCCAACCGTCTAGCATTTACTTAAAAGGTAAACAGTCACTGTTAAAAAGTTTTATGAAACAAGAATAAAAATCACTGATCTTCTACATGCTATGTTTCAGTCTCATAATAACGAAGACAGCGTGAGAGCAATTAGATATTAAAAATAAGGACACAGCCTTCAGAAGTCATCTTAACTTGGGCTGAAAGATTTATCGTTTTCGGATCAAAATGGTAATTTCAGACAACGTGATCATGTGATCGCCAAAGCTGCAATTTTTTGCAGCACTCATGACTGACCCAGGATCTGAGGAGTCAACCATTTTACACATACTGTTTAACCAATTTGCAGGTAATTTTAATTTACGGAAGTGCTGGTAAGCAGGTCAACAATACAAAGCCTCTGTTTAGGAGTAGGAGTTGGAGGATCCCTTAAATAACGAAAACAGATTATTTATCATCAATATTAGATGATAAACAATGTGTTATGTGCTTTTGATCATTGATTTCCTTACTGATGTCTACACTGTAAACATAGTAAATATTGCACTGAAGCTTGATTTAAAGAAAATCGTGAATCGAATTGAAATCACAATATCTGCCAGAAAAATCCCAATTAGATCTTTTCCTAAAATCATTCATCCCTAATCTCAACTGTAAAATAAGATATTTCAGGGCAAGCTTTGCTGTTACTCAGAGATGGTTTTTCTCACTCAAAATTTCATGGACGCTTAATGTAACACTTTTAACTTTGATAATCTTTTAAAATTCTAAAAATCCCTGATCCCAGAGGCTTTAAGAACACATGACCAAGGCTGCATGTCCTGCAGTGACTATTGCACATGTGCACTTCGCTGTTGCACTGGAAAAACGACAGATTGTTCGGCCCTAACGTGCATCACGATGTGCTTCACAGGGCAAGATTATGACAGTAGAGATTTAAACAGTGAAAGTTAAAGGAAAAAAATCAGAGACACAAATCTATGCCTCTTTTTCAAGGTGAAAAGGTCAGGATGTCTTTGTATGAGTCCTCAACACATGCAGCAGTGCTGTAAAAAAATCCTTTAAACTAGCAGCAGCTCCTCTCAGAGCAAAACATGACTCATGGAGTAACTACACTGCAGAGTGGTTTCACAGAACAGGTGTCAAACTCCCTGCAATATTTTTGGATTTCATGCTGGCCATCGCTGAAGGCTTACTCAGCAACACTCTGCTCTAGGTGTCATTTTGAATAAGTGCTGATACAGCAACAATCTCTCCAGAGAGAGTCCTTCACTGTGTTGGTACCTTGAGGATAGTCCAGACAGAGCCTTGTTTAGAACCTCAGGGGTGTCATCAGCGGGGACCGGCACCTCTGGGACCCCTGTGTCCACCTTCGATTCACTGTCTGACATGCCATCTTTTTCCACCTTCAGCTCGCTGTCAGAGCCCTGAAACAAAGAAAGAGAGGACAGGACAGTTAAGTAAAAACAGCGCCTGAATTTATTAACATATTTCTAACTGCACAGGCCTGAGCAGCTTCATTAATTCAGTGTTGGCAGTCAACTTGGAAGTAAACAGTATTTACATGAAGCCTGCCAGAGGGGACTGACTCCCAACGATACCACATGAAATGGTATCTATGAAGTCTCTCTGTATTTTTAACCCTTTACAACAGAAGCACAGGACATTTATCAAACTATTTCCCTCAGCATCTTGCTGCACAAACACCCTGCTGAAAGGGATAAAGCAACCTTAGCTGAGAGTCCTCCTCAGTGAACTTAATTATACATTTAATTTTTGCTAATAGCAAACAAATGGTCATCCTGATTTTGAGCTCTATGAATTTATTGTGTCTCCTTCAAGGGAAATAACTCTTACAAAATAGAAAGAATGATAGGAAAGCTGCCACAGTGTTTATATACATTTAAATGCAAGGTCACTTGTTATTTGCTTCATCTACAATCTGGTTAAAGAAATCATCTTAGTGTAAAAGTTGCATAAATATAATTCTGAATAGATTAATATACTGCCTCATATGGGGCTACAGAACAAACTACAATTTCATCATTAGTGCAGTGTAGAATTAACAGTTAAGAGTCTGAATCCATTGAAACAAACCAGAAAAATAATTTCTTGGAGAGCAATCGTTTTTAAACCATTTTTCTTCATAAATTATCTGTTGAATAAGAGCCTCAGTATTATGGCCATGCACTCCTGACGTCTTGATTTAGTCTGATGAAGCTCAAGCTAACTATCTGCTACAGAGTAAAAAAATTAGGATATTAATGGAATGACATTAGTACCTGATAGTACTAAGGATAGGAATTGATAAGATTTGATTGGCATCATTCCCTTATCAATTCTCATGGATTTTCAATCCTGGAAAAGTGGTCCTACACAGGTTTTCAGGGTCAGAAAGGTCCAACACATGTCACTCCTCATATTTAATGCTATGCTGCATAAATAAATGTTAAAGAAAGCGGCTGGTGTTTCCACCCACTAATAATTGTTTTTGTCAATAATTAAGCCTCAGTTTTAAACACTTCTGCCTCTTTGTTATAATTTGTGCTGAGTAGGTCTGGGCATTGTTAAAAACCTCAGGATTTGATTCGATTCAATATTGATTCAGTAAGAAGCAGAAATACACAAATAATGAGAGTACCTGTTGGCATTTTGTTTTTTTATTTTCTTACCAGTGTGAACATATGTGGTGTATCACCTCACATTTCTGAGCAATGAAACATCTGAAAATAAAAATTTGCACAATAATAACTTATTTGTGCATATGGAGTACAAAAATAAAGAAAACATGACAGTTAATACTGTAATTATAAATGTCCACCTGATCTTTTTTGTCTTTTTCATCAATAAATAAAGATTCAAGGATCATAAACAATTGTAAATGAATATGTAGAAATTTTCAGAGATGACCGAAAAATAAACTTAACCTATGTTACATAAACTCAAACTTTTTTTGTTTGCCCACAGCATTTAGTGTCCATGTTACAGTTTTTTATATTAGACTATGTCCAGGCGTTTTTTCACTGATGACAGTCCCTGAAGCAGTTCCTGTCCAGCTGAAGACAGAGATCTCGACATTTCTTCCTCCAATATTTCTAAAATGTGTATTTATGGAATCCATAAAAAATGAACTATGATGAAAAAGATGATCAATGACAAAAAAGACAGTAAAACATGGAGAAATACGTCGGAAATACAGCAAAACAGAGAAAAAACGCCTAAAGAATTGAAAGAAACACTCCATAATGATACTTATGCTATTGTTTACAATATTCTACATTATTTACACAGAAAACACTGATAAGCCACCGTTAAGTCAATGCATTGATGAATCGATATTTTAACCCATCCCCAGGTGCTGACTATTCTGAAGAGAGCCTGATATCCTTGATTTGCAAGGAAAAGTTAAACACAGTAAACAATCGTACTGTAGTGTATTGTCAAGCCAACATCATTTTGTTGAGTAGTTTTAACCTGTAAGAGGGTAAATTATGAACTGATTTGTATATTCATCTATGACTCTTCTCAGCACAAATGGTAAGACAAGAGGGACACACATGGAAGGGAAAATAAAGACTTTGTGGTGATAAAGAATGACACCTCTGCCATTTGGGATCATATTGAATTCAGGAGAGAGGACGAGTTAAAGACTGACGTGGTTTAAAACAAACCCTATCATCACCTGCAT
Source organism: Cetoscarus ocellatus (assembly GCA_037902135.1). Taxonomy (NCBI): domain Eukaryota; kingdom Metazoa; phylum Chordata; class Actinopteri; order Labriformes; family Labridae; genus Cetoscarus; species Cetoscarus ocellatus. Next base: position 1,084,085 of record JBAMNC010000440.1, read on the forward strand.
CACAGCATTAAATGAAACCACACAAAAACACTCAAAACTCTTCAACAACAAAACTAAAGATGTGGCGCAGCAGCAAGTAAATTAACTAGTTTTCATTCAAATAAACTATTTCAATTTCTTACATTTTGCAAGTGTGTCTGCAAATATAACACACCTGAACGCCATCATCACTCATTAATAATAACTCATTAATAAATGCTGATGAACTCTGTCACCAATAAATGTATTAAATCCTTGTCTGACTTTGTTCATGAGGTGGATTAAGTTTCACTTTTACAGCTTTTAAGCTTAAGTGCCTCTTCTTTATCTTGTGGTGAATTTCTACTGTGTGCTATCGGCTCCACTCATCTTTAACACTCTTGGTTTTTAATTCAAGATCGTACATGGTACCTGGAACTTTTCTGTATGGCTTCTGGTGAGGTTTAAAGCCAACACTAAAACATGATATAAATAAATCGCCTGTAAAAGTGGTCAGAAACACAAGGAGAGTAATGAGTGAGATATCCAACGCAAAAGTCAATATTTCCTCTTTGACATTCCAGATTCTCCTGAAGTTTCAATAGAATTATGTTATGCTGTTAACAATTTTATTTGAAACTAGAAAAGCACCCAGAGAGCACAGACCTCGGCCAAGCAGCTCAGTTACGGCAGTAGCTTTTCCACAACCCCTGTAAAAGACACAATTCTGGATCACCACATGCTCCAATTGGATGGCAGAGTCTCCGCTCATGTCTCTGCATGTGGAGAGCTCCTCCACCTGCATTGCAAGGGAAGCTGGGAAATGTAGTCACATAGGCTAGAAAAACGTTGATGTCAGTTTGCAAATAAACTACACTTCCCAAACTTTGGGAATTTTTTGCATCCAAACAAATACAGGCATCATCATCAAAATCTAATCATTTTTAATTTGGGTCATTCCCAATATGTCCTAAAAATTTCAGCAAAATCCGTCCTGTACTTTTTGTGTAATCTTTCTAAAAAACAAACAAACAAGGCCAAAAACAACCTCCTTGGCAGAGGTAACAAAACCTCTCTTTACAGTAAAATATCAGAACACAGACTGAGAGTCAGCTATCACCGTGATGTATTTTAAGACGTCACAGTACTTTGCACTAGAGGTGTAAGAAAATATCAATATACCAATAAATTACAATGTTTTGTGGTGCAACAATGTATCTACATTTTTAGAGCAGTATAGTAATATTTTAACTTTCAAAAATGTAAAGAAATTCACTGTGTTTGATTTGTATATTAGACTCTGGTCACTAGTTGGCAGTACACATTCAGCCCCTTGACTGTCTGCTCTCTGTCACATTTGTTACCTCCGCCAAGGAGGTTATATTTTTGCCGGCGTATGTTTGTTTGTTTGTTTGTCAAGTAAGAGTACACAAAAACTACTGGATGGATACTGCTGAAATTTTCAGGAGATGTTGGTAATGGCCCAACTTGTACATCATTATCATTCCCCATGTATCATGGTACGTGTCATATCCTCAAATTCTTACAAATACAAATCCCTACTTTGCATCATGCAGCTATGGTGCTACATTGTAGAGGAAAGTACACACTGTAATGGAAAATAAAGCACCTGGTACCAAAAGTGAGTAAAGACTAGCAGAGGTGAGCCAAAACTATGAAATATAGAAATGCATCAGTGTTTTCAACCTCACACATTCTAACTCTCCAGAGCCTCCTAAAGATCGAGTCAAACACAATGCCTTTTGCAAATCAGTCTTCATGGTTTTACATATCAGAGTTCTCCACGCCCTGTGGGATGATTTGTAATGCAAAGCCATGCACGCTGATTGCAAATCTGTGCTCAGGGTTCACAAACCAGCAAGCATAGCGAATATACACACAGTGGCCAATAAATAAGGTACACCCATTCAATTGCTTCTTGCCACAACAAGAAATTTAGGCATGAAGGTGGTCAAGATGGTCTGTGTAGGTTCAAGCATCAGAATGGGGAAGAAAGGAGGTTTAAGGGACTTTGAATGATGTGGTAGTTGTTGGTAGAACATCAAGAGAGCAGCAATACAAACTTGTTGATGACAAAGGGAGTAGAGAATGGCCAGAGTGGTTTGAGATGACAGAGAGCAACTCAAATGACAATGAAGACCATTTCTGAGCACAAAAGCCAATATCACTGAGCCACTCAGGGGAGATCTCAAACGTGGAGCTCATGTAAGACAGCCCAAGGGATACGCCAACATTTTCATTCTTTTCATGTCTTGCCTCACTCCCGAGTCCATGACAAGCAGATAGACACCATTCTTTCAACTGAGTGTGCAGTAACAAGGAAGAGACAGACAAAGCTCACTCACAGCTAACTAGCTTAACTCAAACACTGGGAGTCAATGGGAAGTGTTAGCCTGCCTCTGCCTACAGTAATCAGATAAACTCCTCAGCAACTCTAAACAGTCCTGTGTGCTTGTTGTAACTTGTTTTTTTTACCACGTTATGTTACGTTATCTTCTATTACTGTCTTGCTATCTTCTTCTACTCGTAAACAGAGGCTTTGTATTGCTGACCTGCTTACCAGCACTTCAGCAGTGGAGAAGTGAGGTTCGCGGACGAGTCGAGTCTTTTGAATGACTCTTTTAAATGAACTATGAGAACCGATTTGCAGTTGTGAGTGAGCCGTTCATTTGCAAGCCATTCTTAAAAACAAATTGCCTGCAAATTTGTAAAATAGTTGGCACAACAGATCCTGGGTCAGTCAGGAACGCTGCAAAAAAAAAAAAACGCAGTTTTGGCGATCACATGGTCGCGTTGTCTGAAATTGCAATTTCAATCCGAACGATAAATCGTTCACACGGTATTAAGAACTGGGGTAAGTAAACTTTTGATCAGGGTCATTTGGGTAGTTTCTGTTGTCATTATGATTTAAAAAGAGTAAACACAGTTGTTTGATAAAAGATGGCTTTACCCAACCACTAACCATGAGCGGAAGAAAAGTTTTTGTGTTATCATTCATAATTTCTAAAAAATGGCCAAGAAATCACAAATTCTGCCAGGGTATGTAAACATATGAGCACAACTGTATATAGGCATATATGTGTAACTAAGTGAAGAGTATGGCTTCAGCCTGCTCTATTGTGAAGTGTCTTGAGATAACACTTGTTATGAACTAGGGCTTTACAAATACTGATTGATTGACAAAATTATGCCAATTGCACAACATCCAGGGTCTGTGTCCATGTCTTTTCAAGGAGAGGCAGAAACACCAGCAACTTGCAGAAGCACTCATCTGTGCAGCAAATAATTAAATGTCAGAAGAGCCATGTATTCGTCACTGTCGACACTGAAAACCTGTTTAGGACGACGACTATTCCACACAGAAATTTCACAAGTAGTGACAAGGGAATCGACAAAGACTCAGATCAGTAAGAAAAAGAATAATGCATCAGTATCAGTGTTAATTTTGTTCACTATTTATTTTCGTCATAGTTTTCGTCAACAACCTTTTTCCCCCTGTTAAAAACTAGACCGTAACTAATAAAAACATGTGCATATGGACAAAAACTAAAACTAAATTAACTGACAATTTCATCAACAAATAAAAATTAGACGAAAATGTTTGACAGAGACTTAATCCAATCAGACCTAATTTCGTCATGTAAAAAGTAGGGATCACTTAGGAATATATCCACTTGGCTTCGACACCACAGCAGTGCTAATTCGATAATAAAATAATGACACGTTTTATGGAACAGGTTGGTGTTGATAAGAAATTCAATTTATCCAAGTGTAAAACATGACTTCAGAAATTCAGGGAAACATTAAAAAATGCCTTACCTTTTACAATCCATATTTCAGTCAACTAAATTTACAATAGATTTTGTCGACTAAAATGCTGTGAAATTTCATCAACTAAAACTAGACTAAAATTAAAACAATTTAGATGACTAAATTATGACTTAAACTTAAAGATATTTTCAAAATAAATTAAAAAGTGCTGTCAAAATTGACACTGATCGGTATCAATAAAACCTCATCAATTCCCATCCCTAAGTCACCAGATCCAGGATGTGGTGGAGTGGTAGAGTTGCATAATGGATGTGTAGCAGACAAATCTGCAGGAACTGTGTGGTGCTAGCATGTCAATATGGACCTAAAGCCATGAGGACTGTTTCCATAAGCATCACAGCAGGACCTGAAAGCAGAGAGACTGCTAATGCAGGGCTCTGTGTGGGCGGCTGAACCCTGCCATGCCAAATCTCCTCCATATTGTTGATTTGTCAGAACCATCTGTTTAACGACGGAGGTCTTCTGAAAACACACTGATCTCCCCACGGTTACAACAATCAGACAGCTACAGCTCGTCTGATGGTGACAAAGAGGTTTCCTGAGTTCATCTGCTCTCTCATCACCCTCCTGCTGACCTCATGCTGCAGGAGACCAAGTTAGGTTTAAAGTGTCATCTCACGTTCATGAAGCAGAATGGAGTGTGGCTGTTCTGTGACGCCTGCTCACACTCACGCTGTGGCTTTTAATATTAGACTGGCAGCGCGTCATTTAACATTTTAACTATCTCTTTTGACTTCTTTTTGCCATTACAGCCAGAAAGTTGAGTATTTTTTCCTTTACTACAGCATCTCTTTGTTCCACTGTCCACACTTTTAACCTTGAACAGTCCAAGTAACCTTAAACAAAGGCTAATCAGAATAAGTCTGCCAGCATCCACTTCTTGGTGACTTCATTTTTTCCCCCCAACATTATATTTATTGTTTTAACAACCTTAAACAAACACATTTATTCACATAACACATCTATGTGCACAAAAACACACAAATAAGGGTCATAAAGCACAATAATAATAACATAAAATCACATGATGTGCAATTCAATTAATGATGGTTCAAGTATTGATATTTAACTGAAAACTGAAAGTGATCCAAGGGTAAAAACCTCCACCAGGATATTCCTGACATTCTTTGCAAAGTTACTATCAAAAATGTCAAAAACTGCCCTTTCCAACAATGTAAAACAAATCCTTAAAAGAACTTCTGGATCCACATGCGTATTCAGATCACCAATAAATTCTAATCACTGCTTCCTTGTTGCCATAACACAACATTTCCTTGAAAGGTTCATCACATACATTGGGAACATTTTGAGTTACGTTACCCACAGACAAACAAACCAATTAACTAACAAACGCAGACAAAAACATAACTTGGTGGAGGTTAAAAAAAATGGTGGGTTTATATGCATACAAGTTGTCTGTCAAAGATTTTGGTACTTTCCTGTCTTCACTGAAAGACATGTGTTCAGACACTAATTTTCTCTTACAGTTGTATAATGTTCACTTAATATAAGTCATGAAAACATTCACATTGTTTCATCTTAGTCTTTGTCAATTTCTGTGAAAATGACACTAAACTGCTGAGTAAACAGATTAATCCTACAAACATTCGTCTTAGAACCATTTTATAGACAAATTATTAGATTGCGTGATGTATAATTCCATCATACTCTAAAAATATAATGATTATCGCAGTATCACAGTATAATTAATATCACGGTCCATGCATTGTATCAACCAATTGTATAATTTAACTAAATATATATATATATATATATATATATATATATATATATATATATATATATATATACACATATATATATGTATATATATATATACACACACACACACACACACACACACACACACACACACACACATATATATATATATATATATATATATATATATATATATATATATATATACACATATATATGTATATAACATTGACTCAGGATTATTATAAAACAATGACATTGCGCTCTCGATTATTAATTTTCTGGCACTGGTGGAACGATTCAGGTATATTGGACCAATATCAGTATCAGCAGATATTTGCCTAAAAAGTTGATCATCAGCGTCTGCAGATATACACATTTTTGCAGATATTTAGAGCCCACATTTTTACCAAACAAGCTGGTCATAAAAATCTGATATATTGGCTGTAATGTTGGCAAAATGTACAAATGTACCATAATGGTTTACTTCATCATCACACGTCTACTTTTATGAATCGAAAGTGTAATTTATTAAAACACAAAATGTTGTCTTTCTTGCTTCACGTCTGTTTCTAACACGAATGGACTGTAAGCATGGAAGGAACAAGTCAAGTTCAGTTAGGGAAAGACTTTGTGTTCTTAACACAAAACATCAGTATCAATAATGGTATGAGTTTATTGATATCGGCATATCGGATATCAGCAAAAATCCAGTACCATGTATCCCTAGTATAACTCCTTTCATTAACAAGTCATTAGTGCTGTTCACCAAATTAAACGCCATTTCGACCAGAAGTTAATATCTTAGTACTAGCAGCTGGGGGTAGACATTATTATCTGAACAATATTGGTATTGGCAGATAATTGCTTAAAAGTTTGATTATCATATCAGCAGATATGAAAGTTTTTACAGTCGCTGTTTCAGCTTCACAAATTGGCCATAAATATCCCATATGTTGGTTGGATTAATACAGAATGTACAAATGAACCAACACTGAATGTTCCCTTTAATAAATGAAAAGGGTTATTAAACTGTAACCATGAAAGGAACAGGTCATTCTTACTAATATGAAGGCTTGGTGCTGTATTGATATATCAGATATAACGAGTTTGGAAATACTGACATAACAGATGTTGGGGAAAAAATGCAATATTGTGAATATAAAGTGTCCAGTGAGTGTAGAGCCAACTAAATTAATTAGGTTTTATCAAAAACTATGTCTTATGACAAGACAGATCCCATTACATCACTGAATATTTTAGGTTTTAATATGATGCTAAAGTTATGGACTTCAGTTCAAGGTGCTCACTCTACATGCCAAGCTTCTGATTAAATTAAAAAAGACTTTTTTACAGTATGATGCTGAAATCACTGTTCTTAAAATATTACATGTAAAGGTTGTGGATCGAGTTTTAATAGCTGATTAAACAATCTCTAATGACTCTCCATGCTGCAGCACAGTCCCCACACAGCCACCTTTCTCCTCTGGTCCCAGTCATCTGCATTAAAACCAGATGTCTGATTTCCAACCACCAAAAAGACTGAACAGATACATTCCAATCTACGTGAAACACACTCAAAAACAGTCAATAGCTGTAGCAACCTACCAACTGACTACAGCAGCATGCACAAGAAAACACACGGCCCCATTCTCCGCCTACTGGTTTCTATGGAGACAGCACCGTCATTCAGGATGCTTGAGTTAAAAATAGGCGCTCCTTTCACAAATCACTCCTCCCCTTCCATGCTCTTAGCGGCAACCCTGAGTGTCTTTGTTTTGTTTATCTTCAGGACATTAGAAGATGGTCTGAGGGCGATTAGAGGAGAACATTAATATTTACTGAAGGTGAAGACAAAACCCAGAGGAGCAAACAGCTGGAAGAACACAGCAGAGGTGGCCACATAGGCCTATAATTCTGCTCTGAATCTGATGCTCTGAGTTCAACAGCCACAAATATTTTGTAGAATCTGTTTGGAAGTGTTTTATATCACTACAAGCCACTCGTGTGTTCAGACTGTCTTTTAAAATCAGCTTATAAAGTCTATGACAAGACATGCTATTTAATTTTTGCTGTGGTATTGAAAAGGGTAATAAATACAAATTTTATGGGTATTGTAGCGAAGTTTTCAATTCTGGTATCATGACAACCTCATGGGCAACAGACAGGGTACACCCTGGACAGGTCAACAGCCTGCCACAGACACAGTGATATGAAAAGACAAACATCCAAGCATGCTCACACCCAGGGACAATTTAGAGTCACCAGTCAACTTAACAAGAATGCTTTTGGTCTGTGGGAGGAAGCTAAAGGACCCAGACAAAGGAATGCATCGTCTGCATTTAAATCTCTAAAAGGGACAAACAAAATGATGTTAGGACTGACCCATGAGAATTAAATTATGTAGAAATATCGCTCACCTCGCGTGGCCCCATGCAGGAAAAGTAAAACGTTAAGCTAACCTCACTGAAAAACCAGCCACCACTTGGCATGATTAGCTTGTGAAAGCTGCCTCCCAATATTGAGTGATTTGAGAAAAAAGCTCCTCAATCCGTCACTTACGTATGTAATAGACTCAAGGCCTCACCATTTTATGGAAAGCAAGGGCTGTTGTTACTGATTTGCTAATTAGAGCCCAGGTATGTGTCTCCATCTCTGCATTATTTTACTGACACAGCAGCACCAAAGCCCTCAGAGCAGTGAAGCTAAAAATCAAAGTGAGGGTGAGCACAGCAGAGCAGGCTGCATTAACTGGCTACATGTGGACATGAGTAAGTGATGTGAGTTTTACTACTGTTTTAAATCAAACTGAGGTGCCATAATGACTACACTGTGATATGTTTCTTATTAAATTTCATAGAATTGTTTTTTTTTTCTTTTTGGATATAAATGCAGCCCACATAAGGTTAAAAACTGCAATATATCAAAATGTTAAGTATTGCAATACTCAGTACATCGTAAAATATCAAGAATAGCAATAAATTTGAATGGGACTCAAGTATTGTGATAATGTCATATCATGAGGCCACTGGTGATTCCTAGCCCTACTTCTTACAAAGACACAACAGCTCTACTCAGAGGACCATTCATCAGCCCTCTTTTTAGCAGCATTTCAGTCTTTCTGTCCAGTTAAGTCTGGCTCGGTACAGCACACATTTCTGGTGTTTCCACTTCTGGATAAGGAGAAAAGGCACCCAAATAATACACCAGTTACTGTCTCCACTCCCCTCTGAAGGGATGCTGAGCGTACCATATCAGCCCTAACAGGTGGAACTAAAAGTGCAGCAGTCTGCTGATTTGTCACAAAAACTGTCAATTCTCATGCGACAAAAGTGAAAACAAAAACACATAACTCACCATGTTTAAATAAGCTGTGGATTTGGAGTGATTTGTTCACTGCTGTAGGTGTAAAGAATGTCCACACGAGACCAAGTCCTATGGAGGACTGGAGTTCTGGAAGTCCTCAATTGCTGCTCTTTGTTTACAATTGCAATCTTACTGAAAATTGCTGTATAGTGCACATCCTCACCCTTAACGCGATAGTTCAGTTTTTTTTAAGTGGGGCTGTATGAGCTCCATATGGCCACTAAGTACATTAGATGCAGTAGAGAGTTCTCTCCTCTCCCTCAGTAAGCCACAACTTGAAAAAAACTGTGAAGCAAAACCAGCCGCAAACAGGGAAGTATTGCACCAAATACAAAGGGTGTTTTCTCCGCCTACAAGAACTCCCATCAAGAAATAACACCACAGTTTAAGAGTACAATACCTAGAATTTTTTTTGAGTGCATTAACTTTTGATAAATATAAAGTTTATCTGGAACTAACCGACTCACGTCACGTATTCATCCGCGCAGCGCTGCCGCGATGCCAGACAAACTTTACATTTACGAAAAGTTAATGCACTCAAAAAAATTTCTAGGTAGCGTACTCTTAAACTGTGGTATTATTTTTTGACGGGAGTTCTTGTAGGCGGAGAAAATACCCTTTGTATTTGGTAAATACTTCCCTGATGTACTTAGTGGCCATATGGAGCTCATACAACCCCACTTCAAAAAAACTGAATACTCCATTTAAGTGAAGGTACAACTGGCAGTGAAAACGCAAACAAGATCAGGGTTTACCACTGAAAACTGAACCAAAACCAGACCACTCAGTGGAAACGAGGTATTCGTTTTCAAATAGGACAAAAAAAACCTTGAGGTTTATGTTAAGTATTTCAACCACAGACTATGAAGACTTTTTTTTTGGTCCAACCCCAGCCCCATAACAACTGCTTTGAAGGAAGGCTGCATCTTTTTTGTTTTAAAATATATATTCGCTGGTTTACAAAATCATGAAAGCCTCTCTGTAGTACCACAGTCAACATACTCACTGCCAGGCTGTTTTGAAAGAGGCCATGACCAAGAGCAATGAGGTAATTTTAGAAAAATCTCAAGTACTAAGGGGGCGGCCTCAAAAATGGTCATCCCCCGAAATACTCTGAGAGGTCTGCTGTGTGGATTAAGACTTTACATTAAGTTTTTTTTTTTTTTATCAACAAGCAATCAACATACACATTGATAAAAGTAGTTACCAGTTAATATACACACATACAGGGTGCATCATGCTGTATAACACAGTGATAGGGCCCGTTTACACAACAACAAAACAGCCAAAAATGGAGAATTTTCGTTGTGTTTTCACCTTCCCCTTACACAAGGACGGGGCCCGGAGAGCTTTTGAAACCAGGGTCCAGAGTAAAAAGCTTTGAAAGCATTGTTGGTTCGTCCTCATGTGAACAGGAATGGCCATTTTCAGGGAAAGTAGGGACGCATGGCACATGCGCAGTACTCTTTCAGATAAAGGTTGCGCACGCACCTAGGAACAACAACAGCTATGGCCGATTAGCGAGCATCATGTGTGCTGTTAACTGTGCTCAGTTTGTTATCGCACCTCCAACAATTATTGGTTTTTCAACTAAAATTTAAAAAATAAGCACTTCAGGTCACTGTTTTTTTGCTTTTTCTTTTTTTTGCACAAAAGCCTTGACATGGTATATTCTATGTATTAGTTTAGGTGAAATTTCTCTTACTTTGTTAATGGGTAAATATTTAAATGGTGGTAACCAGACTTTTTCCTAAGGCATACTGTCCACAAAACTGCTTCAATATAAGATTATGAGGACATCAGAATCAGAAACATTTTTTTAATCCCCAAGGGGAAATTTGGTTGTTCTGGTTGCTCTTATACGCAGTATAGGAGCAGGTATATCAAAAAAGACATTAAAATAGATAAGAGCGTGAAAAATAAGTAAAAATTTAAGTAAGCAGGTTGCAACATGCAGAATCTTTAAGCTACATCAACTTCCTTATGAAGAAAAAAGAAATAAAATAAGTAAAAGTGAGACTATGAACATGGCCAAGGAGTTTAAATAATTAACATTACCAATATGAATACAACATGACAGCACTGTCTGACAGTGGAGCACATTTGACCAAAAGGCAAAGTTTGGCAGTAAGGATATTGCACTGGATATTACGTTTGCTTATTAACTTATTAACAAACATCAGAGGTGAAAACTAGGGCCCAACCAATATATCAATAGCCCTTTTCAAAATATTCAACATCGGCCGGAGTTTTGCCGATAAAATGCTGATATATTTTTAATTTCTCATAAAACAGTAAATGCTTTTCAGTGTCCAAGCTGCACAGAATAATCTTGTTGCGCCATTAGTCCAAAAGATAGAGCTCTGACTCCATTTGATCCTAAGTCCCCTCCCCACTGCTGTCTAATCAGTCACGAAGCCAGGCAACAATACAAGAGTGGGCTGAACGGAGCTACCGACAGGTATGTTTAGAACAATATTGTAAAATTAACAGTAACTTAAAAATGTCTCCTGTTTCAATGTAACTCTTTTTGCCATGTGTCATGACAAGTGACGCACGCTCCGTTGCGTCGGTCATGCTTTTCAGTTACATTACATTGGTAAAGTTGTGCTAACCTAGCTTAAGTTACTCCCTGTCTGTTTATGTTAACATTGACATCACTGTAGTTATGCCAACCTAGAATAACGTTAGCTAACAGCTTAAAAGCCAGCCAGTAACCGCAGAAATAACGTAAGTGCACAAGTATTTGAGAGTGCAGAGAACGACATTTCATCACCCCATCAGCTGAAGCGCATTTAATGAGGAGTGATTTCCTTACATGTTACCTCATGTTTACAATAAAAAAGTGGTTCTACCTGCACTAAAACCCACTTCTGATTGCACTAATGAGGACTCTGGGACTTAACGGCAGATGTGACAAGATAGAGCCCATATTTCATCTATATATTTACATTTTAAATAAGGTTATTTACTTTATTTTGCAGGAATTTACTGCAGTTTTGCACACTATTTTATTTAGTTCTTGAAAGTTCTTTGTTTTGAATGTTGCAAAGCAGAAAAATAAAAGAGGCTTATGAAAAGAATGTTAGTGTTTTTGTTGCTTTCCTCTCACAGTAACCTGCTTACTACTTTTTTCAAAGTTGTTCTACCTGCACCTACCTCTTATTTTCATTAGCAAGAAGTACAAAGATGTATTTCCTAACTCAGTTACAGATTGACTCTTTTTTAAAGTTATATAATTAATTTCCCAGAGGTTTAAAGCTTTTCTGCATGTTTTTGGTACTTCAAAATTCCTATCTGTTGTAAAGTTAAACAAATATTAAAGGACAAAGTATTGTAAAAAAGTAAAATGTTCTGTCTGTAATTCATATATTAATTGTTGTAAGTGTTCAGGGACAAACTTTTTTTTTATTCATTTTATATTTTTTTTTAATTAATCGGCCGATTAATCTGTTTTTTTTTCTGCCAAATATCGGCATCGGCTTCAAAAAATCCCTATCGGTAGGGCTCTAGGGAAAACAGAGAAAAACTTTTATTCTCCAGGACCTATAGGATTCCCATCGCCTCTCAGCTGCTCTCCATTTCTCAGTGACCACATCCGCTCCTCTTATCCTGGAAACATCCATCATAAAACCACCACGCCCCTCAACAGGCCTCTCCTCTTCTGCTCTGAGACACAACTTCGATTATCATGTGTACAACACAGGGGATGCTTTTACTCCCTATCATCTTGAATCCAACAGGGCAGCAGTATTCCTGTGTCAGCTGTGGAGCTGCTGACAGAAGGACGAACCAGACTAAAGTCACAGTGAAAACGAGCTCCTCCGTAAACAAGCCAAAGTAAACAGTACATGTTAAGGCAGATACCTGTGGTAAGCTACAAATGGCATCAGAGAAGGGCCACAGAAAACAGGATGCAGATGTTACAGATGTGCTGTATTAGCTCTTTATGAACCCCATAACTTAACAAGAGCAATTTCTCCCCTCATGATAATGGAGGCGACCGTTTGGCTGCAGGCTGATCTCGTCTCCATGTTGATAAGACGATGTTTACGACATTCAAACATCCTCTCATCTACATATTTGTTTATCAATAAAAAAACATTCACAGCCATTTCTTCTTGTTCTACTCTGTTAGTCAGCTTTTCCTCCACAGAGAAGCGGAGGGAGCTTCATTTATATTTAGCATTTGAGAGAGCACACCCAGGAAGACCGTAAGGAGCCTCAGCCAATCAAGTCTAAAACGAGAGCACGGTGGCGGATGATTTGTTTGTTATGGCGCATATCTCCAACGGTCACGCTCCTGCCGTTAACCCACTCCTCTCAACGTCTATCAGATCATTTTTACGCATTTTAATGTCGTAATTTATTTAAGAATACGAGCGTCAGACCCATATAATGCGAAAATCCACACAGCTCCTGGGCTAGCTCCCGTTAGCATCGGTCCCATTGGTGCACAGTGGGTCCAGGCTAGCTTTACCTTGTCCTCTGACGGCTGCTGCTGTAACGTCTCCTCCGGCTCTTTGGCTCCTCGGTGCCGCAGCTCTGTCATCTCTGCTGGTCGTGGCTGAACGACGACAGCGACGGTCCTCTGGTTCCGAGACTCTCCCTCGGGTTTTAGTGGACTGACAGGGCTCCCTCTGAGCTTCAAGCTGTTTTTCTACGGCAACACTTTTCCCTCGAAGACTCCGGTTGATGACAAGTTACTCGGGATGGCGGATATCGGGTATTTCCGCTTTTCAAAATAAAGTTCAAGATTTAACTTTTTTTAAGCAAATAACTGTACAACACAACACAAGAATGTTTGTTACAGTCATATTTTCTTTAACTGTCCGGCATTATTATAATTCTGGAGTGAGGTTGAGAAAGCTTGTTTATATATATATATATATATAAATATATATAAAAAAAATACATATATATATATATATATATATATATATATATATATATATATATATATATATATATATATATATACATATATGGAGAGAGAGAGAGAGAGAGAGGTAGATAGATAGATAGAGAGAGATTTTGGCAGAACAAACATCTTAAGATGGAAACAATTTTGGGTATTAATGTAACTAAAACAATTAACCTAGATGATATACATCTTTTTAGCGTTTTTAAAGTGACAGTTATGAAGCATGTAACAAGGACATTGAAACAACAAAAAAATCCTCCTAAACTCAATCTTTGGTTAACAACATTAGAGAAGACTTTAGAAGCTGAAAAAAATTAACATTTGAAATAGAGGCGATCTACAAAAACTAAGTAAGATTTACCCAAAAGAAAGACTTGGCAGACTGTACAATTTAGAAACTCAGTGATAGGTATATGTGTATGCCTGATGTGTATGTTTGTATATGTATGTATGTGTATGTGTGTGTACATATATACATATATGTACAATACATGTTTGTGTTTTCCTGATATGTATGGGTTTGTAAATGTATATATAATTCTTTATAATTATTCTATAACTATTTCTTTTGAAAAATGGAATAATAGAAAAAAACGCAGCGATCCTTTTGGACATAACTTTATTGAATCATAACTGTATGATCATTGCAATAAAGTGATGAAAAAAACCACAATTATGTTAAAATAACAGAGGTCCTGAAGTAAAATGTAAAGATCATTACTGTAAAAGCGCTTAAAAAATATTATTTTATGTACCAAATACCTCTCAAACAACCCTAAAAAAGCCTTTTTCTCTTGTCCCAGCCTCTGAATCACCCGCTTACATCCATCCATCATCAATATGCTTATCCCTCTCGGAGCCTATCCCAGCTGACAGTGGGTGAGAGGTGGGGTACACCCTGAACTGGTCGCCAATCACAGGGCAACATAAAACGATGGACAATCATTAGAAGTCACAAGGGCAATTTGGAGTCACCAGTCAACCTAATGAACATGTTTTGGTCAGTGAGAGGAAGCTGGAGTGCCCAGAGAGAGCCCACGCATGCCCATGAAATGTTAAAATTGAGAGGTAGGTGCACTACCTGTTGTGCCACCAAAATTATGCCGAGTCAATATTCAAGACCTGATGGACTAAAACAGGAAGACTACAAGGGTTAGTCACATTATAGCAACAACAAGAATTTCAGGCATCAATCCAAAAATCACATATAACTCTGCAATGGGAATTGTGGGTGCTAAAATGTTAACTCACTTCAAAGATTTTGGACTCATTCCTGCACCACACTATTACCCTCTGGTCTTCAGCCTGAAGGGGCTGCAGCTTCTCATTTTCTGCACTGTCTTCATGTTTTTTCACTGGAGTTTGTCACTTTGTCGTACCCAACACTACCCAACTTCACTAAAACATACAATAAAATGGGAAACCCCCAAAAAGGAGAATCCATCAGGCAGTAATGACGTCTGTCTCAGAAAGACTATCAGTGTCCGGATGACACCGATATGGATCACATAACACCTTTCAATGGCAAAGTCTCCTCTTTTTTCCGAAGCCTCCAGTGGACCCCTTCTTTCAAAATGTCTCAAATGATTTTTTAGATGGCAAAAATGAAACATTAAACATAAAAGTTATTACATTCATTTTTATGTACAATAATAAACATGTTATTAATCCTGTTATTCATATGACCCATTTTGATGAGCAACATAATGTTTGTCCTCACAACAAGGAAGAATAAATAATGGTCATTTGTTCTCATTTTTTTAAATTTGTGAAACACTTTTTTCTTTATTAATGTTCTTTTTTGTGTTTTTGTATTCATTTTGTTGAACAAATCTTAAAGAAGACTAGTAGTAGAAATGTACCTTTTTTTTCTTCTCTGCACTATTTCAATTCCACTGCTCTATTACTACTGTTACCGTCGTAATTTGCACTTTTATCACATTTTTGCACTGCCCCCCTACTCCTCTCACCTTGCTAAGAGCATGTTTACAAGCCATAAACTACCTCTGATTATTGTTGTAACTTGTCTTAAATATATACTCTGACTTGTCATCCTGATGGAAGCGAGAAACGCAATTACAATTACTCTGTATGTCATGCACATACAAAGAACTGACAAATAAAAACCTTGAGTTCTTAATTAAGTGCTTTTATTTTGAAAGTGCATCGCTAAATATATAGGTGTACTACAGCTAACTTGACTCTGCCCTAACAGCACTCTGACGTCGTGAGGGGTGTGTGCTATATTTAAGACAAATATTGAGTAAAGGGTTGGTTATTTTTGTGAACACATGGTGCGGTCGTTTGGCTTCAGTTTTGATATAAACTGAAAATCAGATATTTTGATCAACTTAAGTAGAAATAAACGATTTGTTTTTGCTTTATTTTGGTTGAATTCTTGGTGTTTTGCTACAAACTTTGTGACCTCTTGCACCATAAGTACACAGCCTGGTTGTGTAACAATATAATGAAGTCAAACCTCACAGAGCAAAATATGGTTTTACTTCGTAGTATTGTACAACTGTTTAATGCTCTGTTCTTCACATACTTTAACAATCCTTTTAAAAAACAAACAAACATTAAATGTAAAGCTCTTAATGAGAATCTGTTTGCACCCATCATTGATGGTTTCATCCTCATCATATAAAGTAATGTTAATGGATTAGAAACAATCATTTTCTAGCATTTATCTCAGCTGCAGAAAATGTAATTAAATGCTGTTTTAGCAAGGTGTCATTACTGTCATTTACACTTCCTCACCACAGGGTAATGCTGCAGTGTTACACACATGATCAACAGTGTACAGAGAAGTAAAGAACAGAGTATACAGCCTAGATATGTAAACACAATGTGATACGTCCATCCCTTATCTGTCCCTTTTGGGGTTGCAGGGAGCTGAAGTCCACCCTAGCTGACATTGGGCGAGAGGCAGAGTACACCCTGGACTGATTGCTAGCCAATCACAGGGCAGACATGCTGACAAAGACAACCATTCAAACACAAACACACTTAGCTAAGAGCATTAGCATGTTTTTGGTCTGTGGGATGAAATCAAAGTTCCCGGAGAAAACCCACGCATGAACAGGGAGAACAGGCAAACTCGACTCAAGAAGGCCCTGATCAACACAGGGAGTCAAACCAGCCACCTTCTAATGTGGCATGAGTACACGCAAAAATCTTCAGAGACAAATTAACACTGTCAGAGTTCATGTTAACACTTCTTAAGTGTCTGTATGGGCTCACACCACAAAGTGTTTTCACTCTTTTCAGTGAGCTGGTACTTTAACTCTTACTAAGTGTAACTGTTGACTCTTTCTTGAAGCTAAAATTTAGGTTAAAATTTCTGGGTTTGTGGCATCCGTTGGTCCAATAATAGGCGAGATGATTGACTCTACAAGAGTCACTTAAAGGTTCAGAGTTAAAGATCCTACAGTGACACTTATGGGTTTGATTTACTGGAAAATCATTTTTGTACTTGTTTTTTTGGGACAAACTCCTTCTCAACTGAGAGTAAATTTTCAGGGATTGACTCCACCCAGAGTGAAATTAAATCTGCACTTGCTGAAATTTTGCCATCACCAAAAATGTAACTCTTCTCAGTTTGCTGTGCGTTCACCATACAGCCTTCAATCACAACATGTAGAATTCAGATTCTGTGGACTTCATTGTCTTAAGTTGAACCACCATAACCATGTCTGCCAGCTTCAGTCCTCTAAAGACTAAACCAGGGGTGAGCTATGGACAGCCACGGAGTACCGTGGGGTGGAAAGAGTACTCAAATATTGTACTCAAGTAAAAGTAAAGTTACTCTGATAACATCTGATTTAAGTTCAAATAAAAGCAGCTCTCCATAAATCTACTTAGGTAAAAGCAAAAAGTACTTAATCTAAAATTTCACCAAAGAACTGAGTGTTAAGAGTCCACTTCTCTGTAGAATGTAAAAAGAAGAATGTAAAGAGTCAAACAATCAATCAATCAAACTTTATTTGTATAGCACTTTTCATACAAAAAAATTGTAGCACAAAGTGCTTCACATAAGGAATAAAATGAAATTAAAATAAATGACATAAAAAGTAGAAAACTGCATACAAAGAAAATAAAAGACCCCACCAGTAGTTTAGAATGGTCCATGGGGCGGTGCTTAATTTTGTAGGCGTTCCTATTGGTCACGTGTTAGTGACGTCATATTGCGGTCACGTGATGATTTTGTTGTCCCTCCCTTCGTTGGTCCCTCCCCTCGCCGGATATGATGTTATGTGGGATGAGTCTATTTGATTATGCTGAGGACCTCCCTGTAGGTGTATCTTCTATTAGAGTTGTATATATAGAGCTAAGTTTCTGGTGTTTAATTACCTTCTCTTTCTCTGAGACAAGGACATCACCGGACCACGCTGCCTTACGTTTTTTCTCCAGTCACCTGACTTTTTTTTGATTTTCTTCAACCATGATGGAATCTGGCCAGACCCCCAATATGAAGAGGCACCAGAAGAAAGTCGAGAGCCAAGGTTAAACCAGGAGGTTTGTATGTAAAGTTTGTTACTTCAATGCTAATATGTAGACGAATTAAAGCTGTTCTGCCATTCTTGCCCCCCCTCCCCTGTGTTGTTGTTATTAGCGTTGATTGGTCGAAGGAGACGTCACTTCTCGTGCGACAGCGGTAAGAACAACACAGCCCCGCCATAAATTATATCTCCACTCGTCTTCGTGAAGATAACTCTCAAGGCTTTTTTGTTTGGAAAATGGCATCAAGATTGAGCGTCCCATGGTCTACTGTGGAGGTGCAGACCTTCCTCAGTATTCTCGGTGAAGAGAATCATTGCTCTGTGTTTACTGTGTCGCGTTTTCTTCTACGTTGTATTTAATAGCCGGGTACACTGTGCCGCGCTGCTATGACGTCATGCTATTGGCATCCGGCTTACACGCTGCCTACCAAGTAGGGTACGGCTGGCTGTGGAAACGCAACCAGGATCAGGCTTTACCGATCCGGCCTGAGCCAAACCGTGCCGATCCATACCGGACCACTTGGTGGAAACGGGGCTTTTGTTGTCGTGAAATGTAAATAATGTCTGTGTTCTTTAGGGCCGATCAGGGCCACAGTGTTTTACAGAAATAACATTAATTATGTGACTGACCCATCAGAATACAGCATTTAATAGAGCCATAGCCTATAGTGCATGGCAGTAACGTGCTGCCACTGAGCAAATGTTTGTCATAACCTGTAATTCTAAGCAATTTTCTGTGAGCCATATCTTTTATGTATGCCACACAGTAGCTGTCTTAAACACCTCTTTACTTGCAATATTGTTTATTATTACACAGCCCTGTGTATATTAGCATTATATTGTCTATAACAAAAACAAGACATCATGATTGCTTAACTAGTACATTTCCTTTATATAAAAATTCTACTGAACATCCTGTTTTCACTCTTCTCCTACAGACGTGCTCCTGTGGCAATTGTGCAAAAATGCCTAGAGCCTGAAAATGTCTGCTGCATGGAGATACCAAAGGTATTGTGAAAACTGAGTGCAAAATAATAATTTTATACATTACCTTTTTGTACTATGATGTCACTTACTTACCCTTTTTTAATTAACTAGGTCAGAGGAAGACTACAGGAACTCCCAGGTTCACCATCCTGCATGGTGGACCATCCTGGACTCAGACCTCTATGCTTTAATGTGTGTTTTCAGTGCAACATGCCTTCAATATTTATAGAGCAGACTATGGGCCTTTACATCTAAGAGGAATAATGCATAAGTATTTTGCTATTACTGTTACACAAAATAGTACGGATTAAAAGTACATCACTGTTTCCTCCATCTTACATTTTTACAGTTTATCTTTTTTGTTCTTTACTTATTAACATAACATGTAGCATATGGAACACTGAAAACACACCAAACAGTTCATGTAATCTTTTTATTGTGAAAAATATTTGTACATATAAAAACATCAAATGTACTGGCTGGTACTGCAGACATTTTTAATAAAGGAGGTAAAAAAGAAATTTAAAAAAAAGAAAAGGAATTTTTAAACAGAAACTGTAAAACCATAATAACGGATATATAAGACAAAGATATATACATTAAAATACCAATGAAAGTAACCCTTCAGTTCTGACAAACATGCACATCATGTCAAGCCGTTACAGATACCAGGCCTACAGACCCTCTGTGAGCTGGTGTTGGAGCTTCTGGGCTGAAGAATCAGGGTGGTGCTGCCTGCCTGCGTGGTGCTGCAGATAAGAGCGGAGTTTCCTGATGCAGAAGACCAGTATGAAGGGTTCAGAGCTCTCCTTGGCTGAACCTTGACACGTAGCTGACTATCACATCCACCTTGTCAGGTCTGTCATATTGAGCAGAGAGGTCTTCTGGGTCTGGTATTTTCTGCAGCTACGAGGCAGAGTCCTGGAAAATGTTCTCAAAGACAAGGTCCAACGGTGCATCTAACAAAATCTGAAATGCAAGAAACATGTCTATGTCTATGCCTATATTTTTTTAGTAAATAAATCAGGAGGATAATCATCTCACAGATCTTATTTGATTGCCTCAATTATATAGTTGCTCCTGTTGTTAGTATCGATGTTTACATGACCAAAGAAACACAGTCTTCACTGATCGTTTCCCTCGTCCACAGTTTTGACACAAAAATGAGTTTTGAGACCATCTGAGATAATTTACTCATTACATTGCTTCAGTGAGTGCAGAGCAGTTTGCCTCGTACTCAGATCTCTATACATTTAATAGCGGACAGCACAGTAACACACAACAGGGACTTCACATTACAGTCCTGAACAAACACGACTGTAAAGTCCTGATGGATAGAAAACAGCGACGATCGTTTCCTCCAAACATTACAGGCCAAAACAACAGGCTAACCGCAGGCTAAACTTAGCCTCCTAAAGCTAACACTGAGGGAGGGGGAGAGGAGGGGGTGTGTGAGGAATAATTATATTCCTCCAACTGTTAAACTCCTCTTGACTAATGTAGGAATATCCATACATCTAAGTTTACACTGCAGGCTGTCACAGTAACTTTAACACAGACGAAAATCTTAAGCTCTTACATCTGGTCCACTTCTCTCTGCTGTTAGCATTAGCTCGTAGCAATAAGCTAAATAAATTCCACACAGCATTAAAATACTCACATGTCCTTGGTCCGAGGTTTGGTGGCAGACAGTTGGTGCTGAGCCTGGATTCAGGAAAAGTCTAGTTCCCAGTCCTGAGTTGAACTGACTGAAGTTGAAGAAGCAGTCAGTCGTGAAGTGACTGACACACACATACAGGTTTTAGCCGACTGTAGCTGCTCATTCCCTTCAAAAATAAAATTAATCCACTTGGTCCTCTGGTCCTCTGAGGCTGGTAGCCTATATGTGAATATATATGTTGCTGTTTACTGCCAACAACTGAGGAGTGACAGCCTTTGAGCTTAGACATGCTGAACACAGATCTCTCACTAAGAATGAAAACAACATGGCTGCTCTTCACAGAGGAATCTCTGCAGCAGGGTGGGGGTGGAGATACTCAGGTGGACCAATCAGATTAATTTATGCAAATAAAAATATACTGTTACGCAACAGTATATCCACAGACTCACTGAAGGACATGATTTTACATTCATGCAGCCTGCTAAATACAAGTTTTGTTATAAAAGATAACATTTTGTGGGCTGGGAGGAAGGCCAAAGACCCAAAATTGTGTTTAAAAGACTTAAAAAAGTGGATTTTGTAGAAAAACCCCACGCAAGCAAAGGGGCAACATGCAAACTCCACACAGAAAGGCCCAACAAGGGGAATCAAAACAGCAGTCATCTTACTGAGAGGCATGAACCCTAACCTGCTGCACCACGGTGCCACCCATAAAGGCATCCATGAACATATATAATGATTAGATTATAGCGCTGTGAGCTTAAATCTGACAAGGAAGTGTTCGGGAAGGAGTTTTTGACCAAGGATCAGCAGAAAATTCAGAAGGAAGAGAGGCACCACCTGATAGTGAGGGCAAATGATCTAGTGAGGGAGAAGGTGTCCCAGGAACTCCAGCGCTTAGGTGACCCATCAACTTTGAGAGCTGAGATTACAGCCCTGGGGGACAACATATTACGATACTGTTCTGACATGTCTCAGTATGAAAAACATTTCAGAAAAGTACGTGGGTTTGGGAGGGAGACAGAGTACAAAGCTGCAGACACTTTGGGCAATGACTCCAAGCCAGGAGGCAAGGATGACGCTCTGAAGGCACAGCGGTGGGACTTTAGGGAGAATCAGAGGGAGAGGGACCACCTTAAAGTCCAGGAAGATGATTTGGAGAAGGAGAAGATGTCCCGGGAGATGGTGGTTAATTCCCTCAAAAAGGAGTTATCAACCAAGGACCGGCTGCTTGACGCCTCAAACACTGAGCTGGAGGTGTTGAAAAACAGGATCTTTGGGCTCTCCCAGGATATATCAAAGTATCAGAGAGAGAAGGACTGCCTGACACAGTGGGTAGATGATCTGGAGAAGGAGAAGTCATCACCCATGAAGGTTGCTGATTCTCTCAAAAAGGAGTTATCAACCAAGGACCAGCAGCTTGATGCCTCAAACACTGAGCTGCTGGAGCTGAAAACCAGAAACACTGAGCTCTCCTTAAGGCTTGGAGACAAGGATGAGGCCATGAAGACACAGAAGAAGGAACTGGAGAAAATTCAGAAGGAGGAGAGGCACCACCTTATAATGAGGGCAAATGATCTAGTGAGGGAGAAGGTGTCCCAGGAACTCCAGCGCTTAGGTGACCCATCAACTTTGAGAGCTGAGATTACAGCCCTGGGGGACAACATATTACGATACTGTTCTGACATGTCTCAGTATGAAAAACATTTCAGAAAAGTACGTGGGTTTGGGAGGGAGACAGAGTACAAAGCTGCAGACACTTTGGGCAATGACTCCAAGCCAGGAGGCAAGGATGACGCTCTGAAGGCACAGTGGTGGGACTTTAGGGAGAATCAGAGGGAGAGGGACCACCTTAAAGTCCAGGAAGATGATTTGGAGAAGGAGAAGATGTCCCGGGAGATGGTGGTTAATTCCCTCAAAAAGGAGTTATCAACCAAGGACCGGCTGCTTGACGCCTCAAACACTGAGCTGGAGGTGTTGAAAAACAGGATCTTTGGGCTCTCCCAGGATATATCAAAGTATCAGAGAGAGAAGGACTGCCTGACACAGTGGGTAGATGATCTGGAGAAGGAGAAGTCATCACCCATGAAGGTTGCTGATTCTCTCAAAAAGGAGTTATCAACGAAGGACCAGCAGCTTGATGCCTCTAACACTGAGCTGGAAATGAAAACCAGAGTAACTGAGCTCTCCTCAACACTACGATACCAAGATGAGGCCATTAAGGCTCTAGAGAGGGACAGGGAGGAGCACCAGAGGGAGAATGACCACCTGAAAGTGCAGGCAGATGATCTGGAGAAGGAGAAGTTATCACTCATACAGGTTGTTGATTCCCTTAAAAAAGAGGCAGAAACCAAGGATCAGCTGCACAAGGAGCAGCTGGATGTCCCAAAGACTGAGCTGGAGGAGCTGAAAACCAGAGTAACTGAGCTCTCCTCAACACTACGATACCAAAATGAGGCCATGGAGGCTCTAGAG
This sequence comes from Cetoscarus ocellatus, assembly GCA_037902135.1. Taxonomy (NCBI): domain Eukaryota; kingdom Metazoa; phylum Chordata; class Actinopteri; order Labriformes; family Labridae; genus Cetoscarus; species Cetoscarus ocellatus. The sequence continues at coordinate 1,107,531 of JBAMNC010000440.1, forward strand.
AGGGACAGGGAGAAACTCCAGAGGGAGAAGGACCTCAGTATCTCTGAGCTCTCCTCAAGACTTGAGGAACAGACAGAGGGGAAGCGTGCTCTACAGGAGAGATTAGATGAGCTTCAGACAGAGAAGGATGTTCAGACGCAGAGGGCTGATGTCCTCCAGAAGGATCTAGACCAAGTCTTAAACTTGGGCATCATATATGAGAACATCTCTGGATGGAGAAAGTTCAAGAATCTCTTGACCCCAGACATTTTCCGTCAGTTCAAAGTGCGGAGCAGGCTGGAGCAGCTGTCTCAGCTGTAGTCCACATCATCCATCACGTCTCAATCCCTCTGTCCCCTGTCCCCTTTCCCCTGTCCCCGACACAGTGCCCTTTAGGGTCCAATTACTACTGGACCATGAAGAGCCCTGACTAACAGCTCATTTAAGTTCAGGTTGCTCTGGTTTTTCCAAATGAAAAAAAACAAAACAATAAAAAAAATAAAAAAATCTAAAAAATCTTATAAATTCACACAATGCATTACTTTATTGTTGAATAACTTTCATGCTGTTGTTTGTTTGCTTATGGAGCAATAAGTTCACTGGTCAAGATGGTATGGTGTTCACCGCATCCGAGCGGAATTTCCAACTGAATTCTTCTTAAACCCAAATTTGAGGCGCTCACTGGACTTCTCTGAGAAGACAAATAATAGGTATACCTTCAACCACTAAACCTTATTTCTCTGTTCAGTAATGCAAGTAAATAAACTATAATTTGACATCTTGATCAAGACAAAATAATATGTTTTGATATTTTTTTCTGAGTGTTGTAAAACTGTAAATTTAAAAAAAAAATAATTGCTAACAACAATAACTATATTTTAGCATTAAAAAAAAATACAATGTTGGTTAAAGAACTTCTGTATACTGGTGTATTAACCATTACTGAAACATAAAAATGATTTTGGAAAACCAACATTCAATTGTGGTCCAAAAAAGTTGTTAAGCATTATATACAGTGCTTAGCTGATTTATTAGAACAGTATTATTTCTTATAGACGGGAATGAGCAGCTACAGTCGGCTAAAACCTGTATGTGTGTGTCAGTCACTTCACGACTGACTGCTTCTTCAACTTCAGTCAGTTCAACTCAGGACTGGGAACTAGACTTTTCCTGAATCCAGGCTCAGCACCAACTGTCTGCCACCAAACCTCGGACCATGGACATGTGAGTATTTTAATGCTGTGTGGAATTTATTTAGCTTATTGCTATGAGCTAATGCTAACAGCAGAGAGAAGTGGACCAGATGTAAGAGCTTAAGATTTTCTTCAGTGTTAAAGTTACTCTGACAGCCTGCAGTGTAAACTTAGATGTATGGATATTCCTACATTAGTCAAGAGGAGTTTAACAGTTGGAGGAATATAATTATTCCTCACACACCCCCTCCTCTCCCCCTCCCTCAGTGTTAGCTTTAGGAGGCTAAGTTTAGCCTGCGGTTAGCCTGTTGTTTTGGCCTGTAATGTTTGGAGGAAACGATCGTCGCTGTTTTCTATCCATCAGGACTTTACAGTCGTGTTTGTTCAGGACTGTAATGTGAAGTCCCTGTTGTGTGTTACTGTGCTGTCCGCTGTTAAATGTATAGAGATCTGAGTACGAGGCAAACTGCTCTGAACTCACTGAAGCAATGTAATGAGTAAATTATCTCAGATGGTCTCAAAACTCATTTTTGTGTCAAAACTGTGGACGAGGGAAACGATCGGTGAAGGCTGTGTTTCTTTGGTCATGTAAACATCAATACTAACAACAGGAGCAACTATATAATTGAGGCAATCAAATAAGATCTGTGAGATGATTATCCTCCTGATTTATTTACTAAAAACATATAGGCATAGACATTTGGTTATGTATCACCAATGAGACATTTGTAAGTGAAAACACATTAACCCCGAAAGCCCGTTGTATCATATTTGATACATACTTTACGATACATACCTCTGTCTAATCAATATGATCAACAAATATCTAAAAAAAACCCATATGAATACAAGCAGATAAATGATAGAAATTAAAGTTTCTCAAGTGAATTATCAGTAGCCAGAAACACCTAATGTATTTAATGAGTTACAAAAACTATATTTTACATTTCTTGTAATTTTTTTTATTTCAGTACAAAGTGAAACAAACATTTCAGCTCCAAAAAATAATACTATTTTATGGCTATAATTTGTGTTTTCATAATTTTAAAAGGTTATACATTTTTCTTTCTTGTGTCTATGCTGGTCGACCTCAGGCAACATCTTCTGATGGTGAATCCTGTTTAAAGTCAGCTTCCCAAAATCAAAGACTGGAGACTGCACAGTAAAGCCAGTGAAAGCAGAGCTGATTATCTGTAAGTTGCACAAGTCTTTATTAAAAATCCACAAATTTAAAACCATCGGCATATAGGCCGATGAAAAGGAAAACATAAAGAAAACTTCAATAGAAATGCTTTTAACATGGCATTTAGAATAAATAATAAATAAGGAAATTGTGTAAATAAAAGACGAAAAAAGTGTACAACACTGCAGTGAGGTATTTTTGATTTTAGTGCAGTTTCTTTTTGTAATCAAACATTTTTGTTTCTTGCATTTCAGATTTTGTTAGATGCACCGTTGGACCTTGTCTTTGAGAACATTTTCCAGGACTCTGCCTCATAGCTGCAGAAAATACCAGACCCAGAAGACATCTCTGCTCAATATGACAGACCTGACAAGGTGGATGTGATAGCCAGCTACGTGTCAAGGTTCAGCCAAGGAGAGCTCTGAACCCCTCATACTGGTCTTCTGCATCAGGAAACTCCGCTCTTATCTGCAGCACCACGCAGGCAGGCAGCACCACCCTGATTCTTCAGCCCAGAAACCCCAACACCAGCTCACAGAGGGTCTGTAGGCCTGGTATCTGTAACGGCTGGACATGATGTGCATGTTTGTCAGAACTGAAGGGTTACTTTCATTGGTATTTTAATGTATATATTTTTGTCTTATATATCCGTTATTATGGTTTTACAGTTTCTGTTTAAAAATTCCTTTTCTTTTTTTTATTTCTTTTTTACCTCCTTTATTAAAAAATGTCTGCAGTACCAGTCGGTACATTTGATGTTTTTATATGTACAAATATTTTTCACAATAAAAAGATTACATGAACTGTTTGGTGTGTTTTCAGTGTTCCATATGTTACATGTTATGTTAATAAGTAAAGAACAAAAAAGATAAACTGTAAAAATGTAAGATGGAGGAAACAGTGATGTACTTTTAATCCGTACTATTTTGTGTAACAGTAATAGCAAAATACTTATGCATTATTCCTCTTAGATGTAAAGGCCCATAGTCTGCTCTATAAATATTGAAGGCATGTTGCACTGAAAAAACACATTAAAGCATAGAGGTCTGAGTCCAGGATGGTCCACCATGCAGGATGGTGAACCTGGGAGTTCCTGTAGTCTTCCTCTGACCTAGTTAATTAAAAAAGGGTAAGTAAGTGACATCATAGTACAAAAAGGTAATGTAAAAATTATTATTTTGCACTCAGTTTTCACAATACCTTTGGTATCTCCATGCAGCAGACATTTTCAGGCTCTAGGCATTTTTGCACAATTGCCACAGGAGCACGTCTGTAGGAGAAGAGTGAAAACAGGATGTTCAGTAGAATTTTTATATAAAGGAAATGTACTAGTTAAGCAATCATGATGTCTTGTTTTTGTTATAGACAATATAATGCTAATATACACAGGGCTGTGTAATAATAAACAATATTGCAAGTAAAGAGGTGTTTAAGACAGCTACTGTGTGGCATACATAAAAGATATGGCTCACAGAAAATTGCTTAGAATTACAGGTTATGACAAACATTTGCTCAGTGGCAGCACGTTACTGCCATGCACTATAGGCTATGGCTCTATTAAATGCTGTATTCTGATGGGTCAGTCACATAATTAATGTTATTTCTGTAAAACACTGTGGCCCTGATCGGCCCTAAAGAACACAGACATTATTTACATTTCACGACAACAAAAGCCCCGTTTCCACCAAGTGGTCCGGTATGGATCGGCACGGTTTGGCTCAGGCCGGATCGGTAAAGCCTGATCCTGGTTGCGTTTCCACAGCCAGCCGTACCCTACTTGGTAGGCGGCGTGTAAGCCGGATGCCAATAGCATGACGTCATAGCAGCGCGGCACAGTGTACCCGGCTATTAAATACAACGAAGAAGAAAACGCGACACAGTAAACACAGAGCAATGATTCTCTTCACCGAGAATACTGAGGAAGGTCTGCACCTCCACAGTAGACCATGAGACGCTCGATCTTGATGCCATTTTCCAAACAAAAAAGCCTTAAGAGTTATCTTCACGAAGACGAGTGGAGATATAATTTATGGCGGGGCTGTGTTGTTCTTACCGCTGTCGCACGAGAAGTGACGTCTCCTTCGACCAATCAACGGGCTGCAGTGTTTCTAGCTCCAACTTCTGGGGTCGGATCGGTATGCTTGGCACCCCAACAGAAGGGTCCCAAAAAGTAGGATGGTACGGTTCGCTTATAAGGGGTCCTGTCCTGGTTTTAGGCAATGGAAACGCCACAAAAAGCGAGCCGTAACGAGACGAACAGAACTGAACCTTCTGGTGGAAACGAGGCTAAAGAAGTCCCCTTCCCTTGGTCTTATTTCACTATAAGTAGCAATGGCCCGTTCAGTGTTACTTATCAATAAAAGTTTATTCCGCCTCACGTCGAGTTTTATGTAATCCTGTCAGGGTTTATATGTCTCTGTAGTAACCTGCTCACTCTACATTATCCCTTACTAAAAGCTATTTAATGCCAGTCTGAGTTTTGGTTAGCACAGAATGAACACAAACTACACAGTCGGGGAGCTAATAACAACAACACACGGGGGGGGCAAGAATGGCAGAACAGCTTTAATTCGTCTACATATTAGCATTGAAGTAACAAACTTTACATACAGACCTCCTGGTTTAACCTTGGCTCTCGACTTTCTTCTGGTGCCTCTTCATATTGGGGGTCTGGCCAGATTCCATCATGGTTGAAGAAAATCAAAAAAAAGTCAGGTGACTGGAGAAAAAACGTAAGGCGGCGTGGTCCGGTGATGTCCTTGTCTCAGAGAAAGAGAAGGTAATTAAACACCAGAAACTTAGCTCTATATATACAACTCAAATAGAAGATACACCTACAGGGAGGTCCTCAGCATAATCAAATAGACTCATCCCATGTAACATCATATCTGGCGAGGGGAGGGACCAACGAGGGGAGGGACAACAAAATCATCACGTGACCGCCATATGACGTCACTAACACGTGACCAATAGGAACGCCTACAAAATTAAGCACCTCCCCATGAACCATTCTAAACTACTCCCACCCACCCTCGCAATTCACATACAACACCTACACTAAATTGATCAAACGCACAACGACATAAAAGGAAATTCTAAACAGAAAACAGAATTAAAAGACAGAGGAAGACTGAGGAAACGCTATGTTTAATTAAAAATGAGGAAACACAGGAGCTAATACTTAAATTATAATTAAAAATCGTAAGAGGTTGATAAAAATACTATAGGGAAAGGAAGGTAAATAAATAAATGAACTAACATAATAAAATGTAAATAAATAATATGGTAAAATGAAATAACCTAAAACCATATGTGTAATAAAATCAGCTAAAGTAGGATGGTAAAAATAAAAGCAGTTAACAGAGAATAAAATTTCAGATAATAAATCTAAACTGAAATATAGAAATAAAACAGATTAAGAGGATTGAAAATAAATAAAAAGGTAAAAAAAAATGATAATAACTATAATCATCTAAAAGCTAGAGTAAAAAGGTAGGTCTTAAGTTTGCTTTTAAAAATATGAACAGTAGGTGCTGCCCTCAGGTCCTCAGGTAGGCTGTTCCACAGACAATGGCCGTAATAACGAAAAGAGACTTCACCTAGTGTTTTAGTTCTGACTTTGGGTACAGTTAAAAGACCAGCACCTGAAGACCTGAGGGCTCTACTGGGCTCATATGGTAAAAGCAAATCTGATAAATATGAAGGACCAAGACCATTAAGAGATTTATAAACTAATAAAAGAACCTTAAAATCAATTCTAAAAGGATTCAAATCAATTCAAACAGTGTATGGCATAAAACAGTGATCATCAACTGGCTGCTCTGGGACCTCATCAGGCCCTTCACAGCTTTCCATTTGGCCCCCAGTTTAGACAGTTTGAGGAAGAAAAATCTGTTGTGGTTTTAAGGGTATTTTTTGTTGCTAAATCCTTAAAACATGTAATGTAACTACCAATTATGATTGAAGCAGTTTAATCAGGAATGACTTCATGTGTGGTTTATTTCAAAGAAATCCACCTGCCAGCCATTTTTAATGAACATTCAACCAGGACAACAAGGAGTTAAATCCAGTGATGAAAAACATGACTGCTCCAAGTGGTTGGCAGCAGTAAGAGTGACAGTGACTGATTTCACTTTTAAATGTAAGAAATGCAAACAAGTCAGAAAAAGTCAAATCACTGCACAAATAAAATGTTATTTAGACCAAAATGTTTACAGTGTTTTAATTTATTTCAAAATCCGACACCACAGTATATGTTAAGAAAAAACCCATCGTTGTGAAGATGTAGGTGATGACCTCTGACATTTAGACATCCTTTGACCCAAATAATGGAATATAACATAAATGCAGCACTTTACCCTAATTCAAACAAACATAGTGCTGCAATCATATTGAAAAAGAAGCTTTATTTGTATTTAATTATGTGTTTAGCACATTAAATTAACATTACTGTTTCTATTTGAGTTTGTAAATTAAATCTTGGAATGTTGGTTCTGATAACAGATACACACGGTTGTCAAAGGTCAAGCCCTACTTAGTTAGCCTCGACTCGTAGTTGAGGACCCCATCATCTTCCTGCTGAACAGAGTCTATACCCACCAGGACAGGCTGGACAGCACTGTGAGAGGCGTGTTTTTTATTTCTCCAGTGTTTTTGACACCACCAGTCCGTCCTTACTGGGAGGGAAGCTGACAGTGATGCAGATTGAGGCCCCTCTCATGTCCTGGATCATTGATTACCTGACTGGACCTGCCTGCAGCACTGTGTCAGACAGGTAGTCAGCAACACCGGGGCCCCCCAGGGGACAGTCCTGTCTCTTGTTCTCTTCACCCTTTGCATCATGGATTTCAGGTACAACACCACGTCCTGCCACCAGAAGTTCTCCTAAGGCTTGACTGTGGTTGGATGTACTTACAAGGGTGAGGAGCAGAGTCCAGGGCTGTGGTGAGTGATTTGTTCACAGGGTGTGAGCAGAACCACCTTCAGCTCAATGTGACAAAGACAAAGGATTTAATCATAGAGCTGAGGAGGACAACCACTCCAGTGGCCCCTGTTTCCATTCAGGTGGTAAGCGTGGACATTGTGGAGCATTACAAATACTAAGTAGTGTAGCTCAGACCTTAAAGGCTTGAACTGGGAACTGGAGGGTGGCTGGTTCAAGTCCTGATCTATACATGCTTGGAAGTTATTTTGGTGGCAGGAGATATGATCTGATCCCCTCCACAATGTACTGGATAAACACAGGAGCACCTTCAGTGCGAGGCTCATCCCCCACGATGCACCACTGAGCGCCACAGGAAGTCACTCCTGCCTGTGTCCATAAGACTTCATGACTCCTCCCTCTAAAATCACTTGTTCTGTCACGTCCTTGAGACGTAAACAGGTTTCACTGTTTTTGACTTTGTGCTTGTTCATTCATGTTCAGTACTAGACTCGTGCTCATATTACTTCCAGTTAACTGATAAATGCTTCGTATATTCTCCTTTACCAAGTGAAATATCATTACTGTCAAACTGTTAATTTATACTGATATTCATATTTTAGATATTAATAAATGGTGTCAGTTCTGTGGTCTCTGTTTATTGTCTCACTTAACTTATTTTATTTACTTTTTCCTTTATTAAGGGAAACTTAAATCTTAAAAATTGCTCATGTAGTAATGTTTGCTTGTTCAATCATTATTATGCTCCTATTTTAGTTCAATGTCTGATATTCTAGCACTTTAAAACAAGCAGTTTCTAGACTTAATGCATCTTTAGTATTTTACATTGCATTGCCGTTGATATTTGCATTGTAGAGTGGACTTAACTCAACCTGTACTGTTTTATTGTAGCTGTATCTGTCATTCTTTGAGGTATTGTACTGTTTTTATATCTGTTACTTTGTTTTAAGGGTTTTTTTTAATCTGTGACTAAGGATGGAATTAGCATTAAGCTAAATCCAGCATATTTATATAGGTATTGTATGGACTATCACAATGTGGTATGTTCATTAATATGCACTGTCCTGTCTAAATAAAAATGTAATTAAATAAAATATTACTGCCATAATGTAAATAGAAGCTACTGAACTTGTCTGTAATTTGCCCCTTTAACACCAAGTGGCAGTAAAAGCTCACTGTAAGTATATGTGTGTGTGTGAGTGTGTGTGTTTGTGTCAGCTCTGTGTCCTGACGGCAGCCAGCACCAGTTATAAATACTTAATGGTCTACCGCTGTTGCAGCAGAAGTGAAGGGGGCGAGCATTGCAGACTGATTACAACAGTTCAATAAGACCTGACATCTTAGGGTAGAGCTCGCTTCCTCCACACATGCAGAGGAGGACTACAGACAAGACTGAGACACTGCAACAGTCTGTAATGAACAGGGCATTTTCTTTTATTAGGCTTCATCTGGAGGATTTAGACTATGATTTCGCAATACCATTACAACAGCCTCCATCAGTTTTAGGCTTAGATGAAGCTGCTAATTCATGAAAGGTTAAGAATGACTTTCCTCTCTGACTCTCTTTCTCCTTCTCTGTGCTCAAAGGCTTTTTCCAAATCTACTGCTTATATTAACAAGAGAGGGCACAGTTGGTGCACAGTGAGTCATGACTCACCATTGCAGCATCACTAAGAAGAGATTAAAGTTGTTTTCACACCTAGATTGTTAGTGTGAGTTGTTCTGATACAGGAAGTGTCCTGCAGCACAGCCTGTTTGCATATTCTCCTCAATAAATTTTAGGAAACAATTATTTCTCCTCTTTAATAATACCAGTTGGCATTTTGTGTCATTGGATAGTCTGATTAGTCACCTTTAACACAAAATAAACTTGTAGGATTGTGCGCTCATGGAATTAACAGCGGGTAGTGCCCCCCCAAAAATGTGCCTAAATCACCTGCAATGGAGGCTGGTGTTCTGGTTCACAGAGTAGCTGCTTTATTTGGTGTCAGCCCTGGTACCATTTCCAAACTTAGGACTATGTTTCATGAGGCTGGTGAAGTCGAAGTGGGCGTCCCAGGAAGACAACACCCCAAGAGGACCAGTTCCTTACCCTTGCTTCACAGAGGAACTGTAGGCTTCCTCCAGGGGGAGAGAGGATTTGGGTGCCATGCGTTTAGCTGTGTTGCTTATTCCACAAATGCACAATCCTTACAAGTTGTACCTCGTCATAAAGGAGACTAATCAGGCTTTCAAATTATTTAAAACGCAAAACCAACTGGTGTTATCAAAGGGAAGAAATTGCTATCGATCCCTGTTTCAGTACAAACAACCGCGCCAAGCTCATTTGAAAGAGGTGGTCTTGTCTCGCTTCCAATCAACCAAATGAGTGATGACGCAATCGACCCAACAAACAATAAAAACAGAGTGACGAATTAACTCCTCATACTGCTGTGGTAGTGTAAGCAGTGGCAGCATTAATAATAATTGCATTATAGCAAACAGGCTGATGATAAAGAAATAGGGCTGAACGATTTCAGGAAAACATCTAATTGCGATTATTCTGTTAGATGTTGCGAACTCAATTCGATTCACGATTTTCTTCAAATCAAGCTTCAGTGCAATATTCACTATGTTTACAGTATAGACAACAGTAAGGAAATCAATGATGAAAACCACACAGCACACTATTCATCATCTAATATTGATGATGAATAATCTGTTATCATTATTTAAGGGATACTCATCTGTTCAAACTCTCCAACTTCCTCTGATCTTTTGCACTGTCTTTGTATTTTATTGTTTGTTTTTATACCTGTTTTATGCATTTTTTTGTACTTTTTGTAAGGTGACCTTGAGTGTCTTAAAAGGTGCCCTTAAACAACATGTATTATTATTATTAGTAGTAGTAGTATTACTTACACTCCTAAACAGAGTCTTTGTGTTGCTGACCTGCTTACCAACTCTTCTGTAAATGCAAATTGCCTGCAAATTTGTAAAATATTATGTGTAAAATAGTTGACACAACAGATCCTGGGTCAGTCAGGAGGGCTGCAAAAAATTGCAGTTTTGACGATCCCAAAATTGCCTTGTCTGAAATTGCGATTTCGATCCGAAAACGATAAATCGTTCAGCCCTACAAAGAACTGCTGAACAATAATGTTCTGGATCTCACAGAGTCACTTTCAGGCACAAAATACCATGAAAACACCAGTAGGTTAACATTTTTCACTCTCTCTACAGCAGATCATCATAGGACTAGGAAACACTGACTTATTTAAAAACTTGTTTGGTTCCCAGAATTTGTTTCAACTCAATCAAGCTGAAGAAATTATCTGTTACAGCACTTCTACTGGTGCTACATTATAATAATTCACCATGCTACAGTATCTGGTGTCCTCTATAGTTTGTTTTAGATATCAGCGAAAGTGTGTATCAGTGTGAAAACCACCTATTTGAAAGTTTGCCTGTGATGATCAGTAAAATGGAGATATTACAGGCTATCTTCAAAGTAGCCTGAGATAGGGTTGAAAAAGTAAAGATCAAGAATCGTATCTCAATATTTTTTAGCCAAATACTGTTACACAATGAGTAATATTCTTTGGTATAATCTCTCTGAAGAAAAAACAAATAGCTGTCATAATACAAACTCCAAACTTTGACATGATTCTCATAAAATGATACAGTCAGAGACTTGAAGATACTTGTTTAAGACCACAATAACAAAAAGAAAACAGTGGAGCACACTTTTTCTTTTCGATGAAGTTGTCGGTTGCGGTAATTAAATTTTGGGGGCGGCATAATAACCAAAATTCGAAGTCTGTATGCTTCTGTACTTCTTGGTAGAATCTAAAAAAATATGTCAGACTCCAGTTGTCCTCTTCCTTTAGAAAACACTTCTAGAGCTTTAATGTGAAGTAATAGCATAAGCATTTATTAATACCTTTTGGCCTTTGGACACAGTGGTACAGTATTTTGTGTTGTGGCCACAGCCTAACAGGGGGTGCAAACTTTGCAATATAGTGCAGGGATGATGAATTTTTGTAGGCCAATGCAAAGATGGCATCACACTTGTTCCCTCTACTTTAGGTCTACTAAATACAAATGGGATTTTTCAATTGACATGGTCTGCTCTTTGTGATAATCTGAACAAACAAACCCACTTTTCTCCATTTTTTAAGATCAAACGTAACCAGTGAGAGTAAAAAGCTATTATGAAACTACTATGACTTTGAAGCAACTACAATATTTCCAGCATTTAACGTATTATTTTAACCTCTTGGTCCTCATGGCTGTGGTTGTAGTGTTTGAATTACTGATTCTTTAAAAAAATGCTCAGAAATCCTTGCAGTTGGGTCCCCGGCCATGTTTGCGGTCCTTGTTAGCGGTTTGTTAGCAACCGTCATTTTAAACACTCAACAGAGGGCTCTGTGGCAGGCAGAGCATGTGGGACAGACAGACGAGAGAGTGAAGCCATGGTTGAATCAGCCGCTCCTAAATTTAAGTGCTCATGTACTTTAACCTTTACAGTAAATACTCCATCGAGTGAGAGGGGATGACAGACAGGCTGGGTGACTTTATCATGTTCCTTTTTTCCTTTTACCATTTATTTGAGCCATTATTGAAATAAAAGGAGATTATTTCCTTCCATTTGCACCTGATCAAACTGGTATCATTGTAAAAGGACCCCTTGGACTATATGTGTGAACAGTAAGAGTACTTTTACTGTAGACTTTTTGAGTAATTCATTTGTTAACCACTTGAACTGCATCGAGCCTTTGTATGCTGTTTACCCTCATCAGCCACCATATACATTTCTTAAAACAATGCTGTGTTTACCGAAAACATCTAAAATACAAAAACATGTTTGTCACTGTGTGGACAGAGCCTTAATCTAAATTTTGAAGACTAAAATAAACACTTCATTTGACCTGCATCACAGATAAAAGTAGAACAAACTAAAATCTGATCTTCTTTTTCTCCATTTGCTTCCTCTTCCATTCCACTCTCAAGGTTATAATCATCCACAGCCCCTCAGAAACAGCCATGACTCAGCAACTCTCTCAAAAGCAGATCATAAGAAAACGAGAGTTCTCAAAAATGAACACAATAAAATAAAAAATCTTCACCCACACACCCAGATAGACTCAGACTGCAGAGCTTTGACTTCATTCAGTGGGGGGCATTTCAGCCTTGCTGCAGTGTGGTGCTGGAGCGTTGCAGTAGCTGCACATGTACGCTGACACTGTGTAGAGTCACTGTCACGCTGAAAGGGTCCTGTCCCGCCGAGCACAGTCAGTCTGCTGCTCCTGCTCCCCACTGCTCTGTGTGTGAGTGTGTGTGTCAGGAAGACAAAATTTTGGCTGGGACTCCTCAGCAGCTTCTCCAGAACTGCAGGGCTCTGGGACATCTGCAATGCAGAAGTCTATATATAGACATGGAGTTAGAGAGAGAGAGAGAGGGGAGAGAGACAGAGAGACGCAGACGGACAGACAGACTGGAGGATGAGGAGAAGACAGAGAGGACATGATAGAGGAGAACAACTAATTAGAAGAAGGGTGCTGAACTGATCGTGAGCTGGAGATTGATAGAGTACATAATGCAATTTCATAATGTTTTGATGACGGTTCAAAAAGCTCCTTCATAAACCATCACTGAGACACAATGAAAACACAAGGGGTCAAAATGAGCAAACAGATATTTGAACAAGCATGCTGGGTTAAAACAAGCCCATGGAAAAGTTCAAAACTACTGGATGAAATAAAACTGAAGTGAAAAAAGTGTCAAAATACAAAAGTAAGAGGAAGTCGTGAAAGTAAGGTGAGCTTCAAGGCGCTTACACCGAATGTGACCTGAGTGACCTCAGCGACCACTCTCCATGCAGAGTCAATGTACAGACCAGATCTCACACAATGCGACGAACGCGATCTGGGCAACTTAATCACATCTTGGGAGACATATAGGGCGTCCTTGTTGCCGCAGATAGGAACTCTGGGGTTGCTTTGGAAGAGCGACCAGGTCTCGGCGCTCAGTCGCCAAAGTTGTGAAACTCGAACTTTTCAGGCGACGTCACATGTGGCTGTGCCACGACAGCCAATCAGCATTGTGTGGGTGTGTGACGACACAAGTGACAAACTGTATATATCCTGGCTCACAGAGTAACAATCTATGTCCGTGTGGAAACATTAGTTAGTGAGTACATTAGTTCCGCCAAGACGGGACCACAGAAAACCCACAGACGATGCTGCTGCAGGGCCATCAGCTGCAGTGTTTTGTGGTTGGTAGGTGAGTGAAAAGGATACAGTTGGAATAATGTCAACTAATACATCCTATTCTACAATATGATACAAACGTCGTGAAGCTCGAGCAGGCGTGACATCGCTGAGCGACACAATGGCCACGGTGACCAGATGAGCTATTTGTAATCTTGGTTGCCAAGTCGTGTTCAGTGTGAATGCACCTTAAGATAAATGAAAGCTTCCAACAATGATTAAAGGGAGGGCTTATCTGAGATCCTCTGGCAGGGAGACCAAACAGCAAAGACCCGATCATCTTTTAAGGTCACATGTTATGCAAATACACTTTTTAATGTCTGAAATTGGAAACCTCTTCAAAGAAAGAGATCATGCTTGGGCCAGAACGCGAAAAACAAAAGTAGAGGTTGATTTGATCAATTTTCGTCAGCTCTGCAACAAATGTACCTCCTTAATTAAAAAGGCTAAATCTGACTTTTATTTATCTGAAACTACAAAAAATTTAAGTGATCCCAAGAAATTTTGGAATGCTGTGAGATCTGCTTCAGGGGCCATGTCCTCCAGTGCGATGCCAAATTTTTTGGTCAAAGATTCTGTGAACTTGACCAATAAATGTGCCATGCTAAATTATTTTAATGAGCATTTTACCACAGCAGGGCATTTGTTTGATTCTTTAACTAGTGGTTTTAAAAAACCGCCTCCCTATTGGCTGTTCTTTTGATTTTGAACCTGTGTCTGTTTCTGAGGTTTGTAGTGCGCTAAAAAAGTTGGATTCCAAAAAATCAGCTGGTCCTGACAGTTTGAACCCCTTTTTCCTAAAGCTAGCTGCTGATTTCATTGCTGAGCCCTTAACCTATATTTTTAATCTAAGCCTTAGGATGAACTCACTTCCTAAAGTTTGGAAATCTGCCTTTGTCCTCCCATTGCTAAAAGGAGGCGACCCATCAATCGTGAATATCTACAGACCGATTTCTAAATTATGTATTCTGGCAAAAGTATTTGAGAAATTGGTCTGTGATCAACTGAAAGAATTCTTAGAATCAAACAATACTCTAAACCCTCTTCAGTCAGGTTTTAGGAAACAGCATAGCACCGTTACTGCTGCCCTTAAAGTTATTAATGATGTGTTTGAGGCCTTGGACTCAAAAAGGTTTTGTGTTGCATTGTTCCTTGACCTATCAAAGGCTTTTGACACTGTGGATCACAGTCTTCTGTTAAAAACTCTCTTTAAGATTGGAATTTCTAAACAAGCTGTCGCTTGGTTTGCCGACTATTTAGTAAATAGGTTGCAATGTGTTCAGATGGCTGGATTTAGTTCTTCCTTTCTTGAGGTCACAAAAGGTGTGCCACAAGGCTCAGTCTTAGGACCCATTCTGTTCATAATTTATATCAATGATCTATGTGCAAACTTGCCAAATGCTTCATACCATCTTTATGCTGACGACTCTGTAATTTACTGCTGTTCACACTCAATTGCACAGGCATTTGAATTCTTGCCGCTTTTTCAATCCGCTTTTGATGTAGTGCAGATTCGTCTGGCAAACTTGAAAATGGTTTTAAATGCTGATAAATCTAAAATAATGCTTTTTTTCAAAGGCATCTGTTCCCTTGGAGGAAATCCCCTCAATTAGAACTTTCCAAGGTAAAACCCTAGAGCTGGTCACCAGTTAGAAGTACCTGGATTAACTATCGATGGAGACCTTTCTTTCAAAGTGCATGTCAAAAATCTAATTTCTAAATTAAGGGTGAAGCTCGGTTTCTTCTATAGAAACAAGTCATGTTTCTCTCTCAGAGCTCGGAAGCTTTTGGTGTCGGCTACTTTTTTGCCTGTTCTTGATTATGGTGATGTTGTGTATATGTCGGCTTCAACCACCTGCCTTCAGTCCTTGACTCCTGTCTACCACTGTGCTCTGAGGTTTGTCACAGGTTGTAGTCGCCTCACCCACCATTGTGAACTGTATGCTAAAGCTGGCATGCCCTCTTTGGATATACGGCGATACACGCACTGGATGACCCTGGTTTATAAAGCTCTTCTTGGCCTGGGTCCTTGCTTGTTAAGCACTTTTCTTTGGAGAAATGGAAGCCATTATGCTTTACGATCAAATGACATCATGTATCTCTCTGTTCCTCGTGTTCGAACTGAAACAGGGAAAAAAGCTTTTAGTTACTTTGCCCCCTCTACTTGGAATGCCCTCCAATCTGAATTGAAACTGACTGAATTTGTTTCTTTGGTAGCCTTCCGCTCTACCTTGAGAAACCGACAACATGAATCCATCAAACAGTACCTGTGTTCTCAAATTGTTTCTCAAAATAACTCCTGCATTTTATTGCTTGTATTTTAATGTCTGTTGCTGTACTCTGTCTGTTTTGGCTACTGTGACATGTGCTGCTGCCTCTCTTGGCCAGGTCCCCCTTGTGAAGGAGGTCTTGACCTCAATGGGCCTTTTACCTGGTTAAATAAAGGTTAAATAAAGATACAAAACATGTGTCAGCTGCTGGCTCAAAGATCATTGGAGTCCAGCTGAAAGACTTGGGTTCTCTTTTGGAGGAACAGGTGGTTTAAAAAGCAAAAATTAAACTGGACCAACCCGATCAAGTACTTTCTGGAGGCTTTTCATTAATGCCCTCTGGGCAGCTCTAACTTGCCCCTGCCAAGGAGAACAAATCGATATTCCATCAGCCATTGGTCTGTTAATGCTGGTCTTTAATTCATGCTTGTTGCACTTCTGCGAACGTCTGATCTGCCCCGGGATATACCCAGGGCAGATCAGACAGATATATTTGATCACCTATGTTCATTTGTATATTATGTAGTACTGGTTACTCATGGTGAATCATATTTGGCAGTTGTTGCTAAAGTTGATATATGTTTTCCTCATATTTCAGATTTGTTTTGTATTTTGTTAATGATTGGTGGACCGCATTGAGTGAAGGGAAGGGCTGCATGTATCTCCTGGGCCACCAGTTGCCCACCCCTGATCTGGCTGAACTGCCTTTAAATTGGGTTTAACTGGTCTAAAAGTAAATTTGTGTTAAATGATGTCATTTCTGTTGATGGTTGATGCAGGATAAAGCACATGGAGTCCTTTCAGGTTCCTTATTAAATGGTCAAGTGGGAGTAAATGAACAGAAACAAAGGGAGCCTAAACTGGAGCCTCAAGAAACCTTGACTCCTCATTGGAGAAAACTTCAGACACATGAAGCACACACGTCCCAGTAAACTAAACAACAGGAGCATCCTCTCATGCAGGGCCATGTTGAAGTGTGTTTGCAGTGTTTGCATGTGAAAACTCACTTACTGAGAAAATGGAGTTACATGCCAGTGAACTCCCAGTAACAGGAGCAGGGAGGTTGTTAAATGCTGAGGTTGAGTATTTATTGCTTTATCTCAAAGGGTCTCAGGAGGGCACTGGAGGAGGAGGAGAGCGCTTCAATTATGTATGCACCTCCACAACAACAGAATGTGCTGACAGCAGAGTCCAGCACGCACATAGCAGCACCAACAGCAGCATGACCAAATCAAGGACGACCCGGCTGCCCGGCCAACAGTGGGCCACGGGCCGCAGTCCTGTGGAGCTGTGGGATTGATCGGACTCTTGAATTTTCAATAAATCTGCCCTCTGACACGCTGCCCGTCAGACTCTCTATCACAAGCCGAGTCATAAGTCTTGGAGTGTCACAGCCGAAGCAGAGAGCATCAGTCATGCAGAGAGGGGAAGACTTGAGCAGCAAGATCATACTATACATCCACAGTTTATTTAATAAAAAACATCTACAGTCCTGATTAACAATTCGGTAAAAATTATGGATTAAAATGGAAACTATTTTGGATCAAACTTCACATGCTTCACATCATAAGTGTTGAGTGTCCCAGTCATCCCTGTTTTTACCCTTTATGTGGCCCTCAGTGTAACATTTTTGGACATTCCTGGTCTAAAGAGTGACTGTGTTGATAGGTGACTTTCAGCCGGCTGTGCTGATATATGTTGTAGTTAAAGCACCAGCTAAAACTTAATTTTAAAATGCCTTTTATCATTGTATAAAAACACTAACCAGTGGTTGAAATCTTAGCTCAGGAGTGTCCAAACTTTTTACATCGAGGGTAGCTTATCTTCACTGTCAGACACAAAACAAGATTAAACTGCAAGAATGTTGGTGCTTGAAGATGGATATTGCAATAATACTTAATAAATGAGACCTTGTGACAAAGTAAATATGGCAGAAAATGTGCATGGTTGATGGTATTTGCTGCTGTAATCAATATCTCTGTTTTCATTCAACTGTTTCAGGGGCCAATTCAAAATGGGCAGGCCGCATTTGGCCCCCAGGCCATAGTCTGGACACCCCTGTCTTAGGCCCTGTTTATACGACTCCGTTTTCGGCCAAATCCGAAGAGTTTTGATTGCGTTTTAGCCTCCCATTTACTTGAGACCAGTGCCCGGAGTGCTTGAATCCTCAAACTTTTGAAACCAGGGTCCAAGGCGGAAAGTTTTCAAAACGCATCATCATCCGGCCACATGAAAACAGGATTCATCGTTTCAGGGGGAAACGCTGGCGTCTACGCATGCGCAGTACTCTTTCACATGAAGGCTGCACCTGATACCAGGAACAACAACAGCTTCGGCCGTCTACCGGGTAACATGTGTGATGCTTACCGTGCTCGGTTTGTTATCCAGACAAAACTATCCAGACAGATTTGTTGTCCCGACAGATTTGTTGTCCAGACAAGAAACTCCTGCGTCTTCGTGTGAGTAGGGTGTTTCTGCAGAGCCGCGGAGCCACCATCCACAGCTCACCTTCCGGTCTACAGCTCACCATCAGGTACTTTTTCTCCGGAAGAGTTACAGGAGAAAAGTTTTCAGAAATGGCTTCCAATGAAGAAGTAATTACTTTAAGAGACACCTTCGTTATTTTGTACATGACAGCTGATTGTTGGTCTTTCATTTGCTTTCGTGTTTAGTTAAGTTTAGCTAACATAACTTTCTTAGCATGAGCAAGCTAACGTTAGCCAATTATTAACATTATTATTAATATTATTCTCTGTAAATACGGTCCACCCCAACTATGAGAATGTAAAGTTGCTGTAACCCCAGGTTTTGGTAGGTTGACTCCAGTCTCACGGGCTGTGAGTAATAATCGGGCTACAGTGATCTTTATCTGGACTCCAGCCAAACGGCAACAGCAGGTAGCACTAAGCATTCACGTCTCTCTCTCTGCAGCACTCGTGTTACATCCAAAACATTCCCCCTATGCACACAAAACATGCCGGAACTAAGATTGCTCTGGGGGCCTGACTAAATATTCTGCAAGAACAAAAATAATATTGACACTTCAAATAGTAATAATAATAAAAGTGATGATACAACAAAAATAAATAATAAATCCTACTATTCCCAGACTGATTTCAAATAGTCATATTGAAACATTTGATGCAACATAAAATGATCCTTATAAATAAAACAGCACAAAACTTAGACTACATTGCTATCAAGGACCGCCAACTTTTGAGGATTACTGCTTATTAAAATATAACTAATGTTAAAGCTATATTAAACACATCATTTTTTACAATTTAGTCGACTAAACATTCTTAATAATGTCCACGCAACACACATTTTCAACATCATTGTAAAAAACGTGTGTTTAAATGACTTGCTTATTCAATAAGCAAAGCAAAGCAATCTTGAAAATATGAGTGAAGCAAAAATGAATACTGTTACATAGTGTTAAATTCTGTCTCTTTCTGTGTTCAGTGACTACAAAATTTATTCCTTAAGCCCAACTGGGTCATTGTTTATTATTAATTTAAGCAGACAGGTGCAAGACATTGCAGCTCGGCCCATTCATTCTGGGTCCCTCACTCAAATCCGTCTGTGTTCCAACACTTGTGTAGAACAGAGCTACAGTGTAAAATTACCATATCAAATGTGAGGAGAAATAAAAAATGTATAATCATTATTATTAATATTACATGCGATTTATCAGATTTGTGCGATATAAAAAACTATATAATTATAGTATTATTATTATTTGCGATGTACAACTTTTTGTGTTACGTATTTTTTATTGAATCTGGCAACTGCAGACGCCAAATTCCCGTATGGTGAGCTGTGGACCAGAAGGTGAGCTGTGGATGGTGGCTCTGCGGCTCTGCAGAAATCCCCTATTGCTTTGTGCGTCCACTCGCCATTGTTGTTTGTGAAAAGTTTTTCTTCTTCATACGTGTGTTGTGACAGTACTGTTTCTCTGCAAACCTACATCGCCATCTACTGGACTGGCATACATGCTACAGCGTTTTCAGTCGTTCTCGAGTCTCCGTCTGAACGCAGATCGTTTTTGAAGACGCAAAGGAAAAACCTTTGCATTTCAGGTGAGAGCATCTCCGTGTAAACAGGGCCTTAGATAATACAGTCATAGAAGCTACCCACAGATGGAGTCAACTGAAAGTCCCCAATTTACATGGTCACTGGTTAAACCAATACACCGCAATAATTTCCAAATGATCTTCCTGGCTTCTAAAAGAGAATTTATCTGTCTTCAGGCAGATTAACAAGCATGTTTGTGTCTGTACAGTCCTAAAAACAAAGTATTTGAAGGTTGATGATGTCAAGTTGATGAATAAGTTTGTCTTTCTGTTATAATTGTTCATTTTGCTTGTGTTGACGCTGATCCTACTGACCATCATGTGACCAAGTCCAAATAATTGTCAGCAAGTATACTTCCAGTATTAGAACTCCTGCCCCTTTAAAGTCACCTTTCTCACTTGGTAAGGTAGTTGACAGGTCAACCATGTGGTAACTGGGCACCTCAGCAATGTACAGACCCATATTGTCAACAACTCTGCACTCCTTCTACCTTCTCTAAAGATCAGTAGGACGTCACAGTGGTTGGTCTGTTTGGGAAGCTGGGGATATCAGCCATTTCAAGCTGCTACTGGTGCCATAAACATGGGGAGAGGGAGAAGTCCTTATGTTACTAACTTTTTGTTGCCCTCACAAAAGTGCTTTGTCACGCTGAGGACACATTAAACACACTAAAGAGTGTATAAAACTCAAAAGAGCACGATATGGCTTTATAAAAAAATTTAAACAGCTTAGTTTGATGTTGATGTTTCATGTTGTCAAGGAGAGCCATTTGGTATCTTTTGTTGGAACTAGAATATAGTTTTAGGTTTATTTTTCTTACCTTTATAATGACAGCTATTAAGTGACATCAGACATTTATGCAACATTCCCCTGACATGCATGTAAGATTTTATATCACAGCTCACGCTGAAAAAGTTAACATGCTCTGACAACAATGCATTTTGATCATGTTAAACTTTATTTGTTTGAGTGAAATACAGTTCTGGTTCAAATGGATGCTAGAACCAGTGTCGAAATTAAACATTTATGAAAGCCCACCATAAAGAGAGAAAGAGGAGTAAATAGTGGATTGATGTTTTTGGAACTTCACTATGCCCATAAGATATAAAGAGAGTAGAGCTGAACATACCCCCTAATCATGACACATTTTTTCTTCAAAAAAAAAACTGTCATAAAACACTGGCTGAAAGTGACAACAAGCAGTGATCCTGATACTATCAATAGATAGCACTGATAAGCTAATATTAGCATAATGCTCTCTGATGTTTTTCTTGTTTTTTTGGGGGGATATTGTACTGCCCATAAAACACATTTTACTGTGGTTTTAAAAGGCCCCTATGAATAAAGTCATTATTACACATTTGCAGGTAGAGAAAAGCAACCGAGCCCACTTTGCAGGCACTGAAAGCTCTGTATTAATATTGACTGTCCTCAGCATTTCCAGAGAGAATTTGAGTCTCTTTTCCTGACTTTGTCGTGTCAGGTTGCAGTTTCACTTCCTGAATCTACCTTTTACGTCTTTTGACCTGACACTTGCGTCAAATACATTTGTCCTGGCTGCTTTCTAACACTTCTATTGATTGTCTTTAAGTGCTGATAATGTTTAGCTGCTGTGCACATCATCCTCCCTGTAAACACACACACACACACACAGATCTGTGAGCAGGGAAACAAACAGCCTCGGCTGTAATGAAGTGCTCACCGGTGACAGCTGTGCTGGTGGGCGAGCCTTGGCCCTGCCATTCATCTTAGCCGGCCTCATCTTTCACCTCTGGGTGCAGGCGGGCAGATCGCAGCAGGGGCTGTGATGAGGCTCACACTCAGAGAACATTATTCAGCTCCACCCAGTAACGATAAAGTTTCAACCTCAGCCTGAGGGGAAGAGACTGGTAGGTATGGACTGAAGCGAACAGTTTGTTTTACTTTGGGTTTAACCCATGCAACTCTACGCCATTTAGTGCGGCTGGACTTTTGTGTAATATTGCATGTAGAGTCTCAATCCTGTCCTGCACAATCACATTAAAGACATCCTTTGTCAGTTCAACCTGCTGTCAGAATATTCACGCTGTAATGATGTCAGGTTCATGTATTACTAGTTGTATGACAACAGAGATGAACAAAAATTCAAAATGCAATTTAATGCTTACATAATGTACACCAATCACTCACAGATCAATTATAAACAAGCCCTTTCACATCTTAAGATGGTTTCCTCAAGTCTGTTGTGAGAAAAAAATAAATGGATGCTAAGAAGCTCAAAGCAAAATCTTTTCACATATTTACATTAATTCGTCCAGATGTTATTTGTTCCACTGATGTATTTTTGCCACTCTTGGGGACAATTTTCTGTCTCAAATGTTTCAAAAGGCCACATCACAAAACTCCCACCTTCTTTTTAATTCATTTGGGACCTGGTGAGTATTGTTGGTTTTTTGCTGCTTCTAATCTACTGTCAAGAAAACAAGAAAAGTAGGAATCGGGCACGTCTGTTTGGTCAACAGACTGACAGGAAGTTGTCAATTTCTGGGTCAAAAAGAGGCCTAACAATGTCACTGCTACATGTTTCATTTAATACAACAAAAAAAAAACAATAATAACCAATAAAAATCACTTGGAATTCAAAATTTTGGAAAAAAAATGTCTTAAAAAAAGGCACATTTAAAGGCTGGCAGTGGGCTGGGGACTGGAGGGTGGCCAGTTAAAGTCCCAGTTGAACCATGCATGGTTTATTAGCTGGGGGGACGCACATTGGCAGCTTGTTGGTAACAGCAGGGGTTGGCATCCCTGGCCTCTGGACCCTCGTGGTGAAAAGTTTGCACTTAATTGCACATTAACACCTATAAATAAAGTAGGGTTAACATTGTTGGTGTTGCAGCAAGTCATCAGGAATGATGAATGGCAAAGTGCCGACCCTTCATACGCTCCCAAACCTGAACATGTTTTTTGAACTTTAACCTCCAGAATCTTATCAGTTGAACTTTAAGTCAGAAAAAAACAAATGTGCAAAGTTAAACAGAAATACCAAAATCTTTCTTGCGATGTTTTATTCACAAGCAAAGGATGGCCAGACCATTAACTTCTGGTTCATGGAATTGTTATCATCGTTTTTTTTTCTGGCAAAGCAAACATTTAATCACGTTAGGTATCAGAACAAACAAAATATTGTTTTTATCTATGAATATCAAACAGCAATGCCTCATCATCAACAGGCTTCAACCTCAGTGGCTTACAATGTCCATTTCCCAAGGACCCTTAAAAACAGTTGCCTTGCTCCCACCTTGGACCACCTTCTTTAGTTTTAGTGTAACCCAGACTTCTGTGAGGCATGGCAACTTTTTCATTGAGCACCATTCACTTATTCAGGGCAGTTAAAAACAAAGACATTATGACAGGTTTGTAAAACATAATAGAAAGGAGAAATAATTATTAAAGATAAATATCTATGTTATTAAAAGAACAGAAGGGAGTTTTGTATTTCTGCCCCTGCTGTTCCCACACAAGCTTGAAACACTCTTAAAGTTCAAGCACCAACACTTGTCTGCTCTCACATTCCTGCACTTTTTACCCTCTGCCGCTGGAATCAATCTGCTAATTTGTGGCTGGACACAATAAAAATAGTTTTGCCAGTGTGGTTACTGAAATAAAGTCAAAAAGTTACAAGAATAATCTCATAAAGATCCGAGAATAAAGTCGAAAAGTTACCTTAAGCATACCTTAATTAAGAAGACACTCTCATTCATCCTCTTTGCATAGGCGGATAGCTGCTGTTCTGGTAGAACCTTTCAGAATAAAGTTTTCTACCTTAAGTTAAATAGATTTATTTATTTTGCCCTCGTATCTTTATGACTTTGTTATTGTAACTCTATGAGATTATTCTCGTAATTCTCCTAATTTGGTCATGTAGAAAGTAGGGACAAGTTAGGAATATATCCAGTCACAGCTACTTTGGTTGTGTGGAAAGGTTGGATGAGTTAAGAAGGACATCCAATCACTACTGCCTTAGTTTCATGGTGGTGGGATAAGTTTGGGAGCGATCCAATCAGAGCTACTCTCTTTATGAACTGGAATGTTCATGTAGAGCAGGTTCACTGTTTGTTGTCAGTTCTGGTTACCTCCGCCAAGGAGGTTATGTTTTTGCCGGCGTTTATCCGTCTGTCTGTCTGTTTGTTTGTTTGTTTGTTTGTGTTCAAAATAACTTTAAAAGTTCTGAACGGATTTGGATGAAATTTTCAGGAATTGTCAGATATGGGATATGGGAGGACTGATTAAATTTTGGAGGTGATCCGGATCATCGTCTGGATCCAGGAATTTTTTAAAGGATTCTTTAATATTGTCAGATAGGACCATTTTCGCCAAAATGGACCGAAGCTGCTTGGCGGAGGTCTGTGCTCTCTGAGTGCTTTTCTAGTATTGTAACTGAGATGCGCTGCCATGTAGTCTAAATAAAGGTGACTGCATTTCACACAAAACTTTAATTTGTTTCTGTTTATTTATTTTTTCAGTAAAGGGTTATTAGATGTTTAATTTTATCCAAGTGTAAAACATGACTTCAGAAATTGATGGAAGCATATAAAATGCCTTACACTTTACACTTCATATTTTAGTCGACTAAATTTCATCGACTAAAATGTTGTGAAATTTCATCAACCAAAACTAAACTAAAATTAAAACAATTTAGATGACTAAATTATGACTAAAACTAAAAGATATTTTAGGTAAAAGAATATAACTAAAACTAAATTAAAAAGGGCTGTTGGGGAGTGAGTGGATGTTCCCTTTTATGAATTTCAGTCCAATCTTATGATATTAATGACACAAACTGAAGCTGATGTTTGGTTAATAAATGTCTTTATTTGGCTTTGAGAGGACATTTGACTGCATGAGACAGCAGCGCGTACAGTCACAGTTGTACAGAGGAGGTCTGAAAAGTGTCGGCACCCCTCAGCCTCCTCAGAAACAAGTGAGATGCAGGTGACATGTTTTATTTTAACTTCCAGTCATGGTTAAGGCAAGGTTTTCTTTTTTTAATTGAACACACAACAAGCAAAAATCTATCCCATCCAGCAGATATTCAAGCTCCAGGAGTCAGGCCATGCATTCATGCCCGTTGGTTGATTCATTTGTCTGAAAAGAAAAGCACGAGGGGTGACAGGATACACAGCCGTGACATATAACTGCTCAGGGTAAATGATAGATGGGGTTATGGTGTAAATAGCCCTTATAAGCGACTCAGTACCATGTAGCCATGACCCCAATGGCCCCACCTGCCATTTCCAGCTCGAGCTGAGGGCCGTCAGTGTCACCAGCAGCTGTGTGACATCCACAGCCACGCTCACGTCCGTCCTGTCTCTGCTAAATTAAACAAATCACCTCTGTGGTCGTATAAGGAGGAAGGAAACAACACATTTTAAGGGGGTAGCAGATAAAAATGAATTATGTGACATCACTGATTGACAAATGAACCAATCAAAGGGGGGATAATTCATATTCCCAAAAATATATATATATATTTAGCGGCATTTTAAATTCTACATTTTCATTCTCATATGCACTTCTTCACAGAGAAGTGAAAATACCACCCACCCTCATAACACATTCATATATACAGTGTTTCAGAGCTCCAAGTAGCCATTATTGCCGTGCTGTGCCAGTGCAGTGAAGTAAAGTGAATGGGTTCAAATGGACCGAGGTGCATTTCATTTCATCGTGATGGGATGAGAAGCAGGATTTAGTGATAGAAATGAAGAAGGAGAGTAAAGCATCCACCTGCTGTGGTCTACAGAGTTCAGATATAATACGTTTTATTTGTCCAAGTCAAGGAGTCCACATTCAGGAATGAGCTGGTGCAAATTCTGGTCTATGATAAAAATCTTTTACTCACAATACCCCCCAACTTTTATATGTAAAAATCAAAATAGCACCATAAAGTTGGACTGGCTGTTTACTCATGCTCCAAGATCTGTGCGTTTCTCTTCATGTGCTGATAATATTGTTACTCTTGATGTTTTTGATTGCTCTTTATATTGACATTGATCATTCATGGCACATTCACTGTTGCTTAGAATGAAGAAAGAAACGAGGAAACGTCGTGACATGAGGCTTTATGGAAGAGGAGAGCTAGGGTCACGCATGAGCAAGACTAAAGTGAAAGGAGGAAGATTCTGTTTTCACTTTGCACTTTAGAGAAAGTAAAGTAAAAATGTAAATGACAAGGATAAAGTCAAAATGTTGAGAAAAAATCTGAAATACAATTTTCAAAAGACAAAATGTGTAGAAAAAGTAACAAATTTAATACTTTCAAGACGAATCTTTGCAACTGTTCCATCCTCCACTCTTTGGGACACATATGGCTGGTGTTTCGCTTTTATTACCACTGTTACAATTTATCGAATTATTTACCTATTGCATGTCCTGCATGTTGCTTCATAGCGAATGTTGCCTTTGCATTTTTCCGTCCACTTTTCCATCTTTTGTAAATTAAAAAAAGGCAAAAAGACAAGGTAAATCCTCAAATGTAATCATTAAAATTGAGTAGATGCGATATAAGATTAGCACATAAGGAATAGTTACACCAAAGTGGCCTGAGGTACATGCAAATGCTCTTAACTGCAGATCTCCAGTGAGCGTCCTCCTGCTGTCAGCAGCACCTCATTCTGCCACTCGTCAATGCTCTGACCCAAAGGACAGATCATTGGTGGCACAAATGTGCTTCTGTGAGTGTTTGTTGTGCTGGTGTTGGTGTGTGTCAACATGGCAGGCTGTCATTTCAAATCATTTAGGGATCTCATTGCATCTCTTTGCTTTGTGGCCACGCCATTTTATTCTCACAGCATCACCAAGGGGACTCCACATGCTTTAGTTGAAGAGACTGTGGTTAAAACTGCATCTGCTCAGAGGAATAAACCACACAAGCCTGGGAGAGGTTGACATTTCCATCTGTTTCTGCTTCAAACTGTGCACCAAAAATTTTCGCCATTTTGATGTTCTAACGTTTTATGTTTCCCTCCCTCACTGAAAAGGACTTGTTGAGCACTGATGGGTCCTGTTTTACTCTAAATTGTTGGCATCTGTTCTTGAAAACTTTACTTTTTTTCTTAACATTTCATCTTTTTCTCCCTCCAAATCAAACAGCAACACTCCTCCCCAAACCATGTTTGCTTTTGGACGAACATTTTGTCTGCTCAGTGGTCCATATTCCTAAAGCTGTCTGTTTTTCTCTGAATCTTACGTTAGCACTTCTCAACATTCTGACGTTTTTCATGACATTTCACCTTCTCTGTCTCTTCGTATAGTTCATGGCGACGCTCTTGGCTGAGGCATTCGCTGGTATATAATTGAAACTCGTTAAAGGACATTTTGAGTCCTGACTGTGGCACTTTCCTGTAAATTGTGTAGCAACATAACTCTCCAGATTTTGACATTTTATTTGACATTTTCACTTTACCTCAAAACTGTATGATGACAGTCTTTTCTGAAATGTTTTAGTTGCTGGTACAATGCTGCTTTTCTCAGAATTATTGACATTACAGGACATTTTGAGCACTGACTGCTACATTTCCCTGTGATTACACATTATTCCCAACATTTTGACATTTTTCTGCACATATCTGCTATTCTTTTAAACTCTATGGCAAGTAAGGGAGTCAAAAATCTTTTAATCGCTGCATGACGATGGGGACGTTGATGAAGATGCACTGATGCAGAGACAGTCAATTATTGTTTTATCCTGCAGAGGATTCTGCTAGACTGCTAGAGTTTCAGTTTACAATGCAGCTGATCTCAAAAGCCATCTGTAATTAGTAAAAGGAGTTCATATTTATTTGACTGCTCGTTTTCTTTAATCTAAAAAGAGGCCTGGTGCAGTAATATGGAAAATTAAGGGTACTAGTAGAATGGTATTGAATTGAATTGAACTGTTGACTTCACAAACGTAATAATGTTATAAAGGTTCTTCGCTGAAACACACTTGTTCTTTGTTTGTAAGCTGCCAGATTAAACATAGTAAAGGACATATTGTGTGCCAACTTCTTCCTCAAAATGCTAAATGAAAAATATCTTCCTCTTTCAAACATTTCTTCCTCGTGGCCCTAACGCTCCCCCATAAACTTTAAGCTGACTGCTAAATGAAAATGATTTAAACTCGTCTTCCTTTAAAACTCAAATCATTTCCTTCTTCTCATTTCCATCCAGTAAAGTTTGAACAAGTCTTGACTGAGTTAGGGAGCAAACCGAGACTGAAGAACACAGACTGGTGAAGCATCTGACGTGTGCCGAGTGAGTTTGTGACAGAGATGATGTGATCAAATCCACAGAAGTGATTGATTGATTGATTGATTGATTGATGAGATGAGGAATGTGTTACTGATAACGATGATGAAGATGCTGACTCGAGCAGCTTAGCTCTTGCTGCCCTTTCCGCTGGAGGTCTCCTTCTTCTTCTCCTTCTCCTTCTCTTTCTGCCCCTTTCCCTTCACCTTCTCTTCCTCTTCCTCCTCTTCCTCCTCCTCGTCTCCCTCACCCTCGCCCTCCTCCTGGTCATCTCCCTCCTCTCCCTCCTCTCCCTCTTCTCCCTCATCCCCCTCTTCCTCATTCTCCTCTCCCTCCTCCTCATTCTCCTCATCACCCTCGCCCTCCTCCCCCTCCTCCTCCTCCTCGGGCTTGGCTCCGAACTTCCTGTAGGCTCCCAGGGTGTAGGTGCGGGCCGACATGTAGGAGAAGCCGGGGTAGCCGGACTGGACCACCGCTCCGCCCATGGAGGTGAGGCGGCACTCCTCACCCTCCAGCAGCTTCCTGTACAGAGAGGGGGACAGACGGAGGACGTGAGATGATGTCACCTTTAGTCTGGATTTGTTTCTATTAATATCTCAGCGTGTCTCTCCTGGAGGATCTAATGTCCCCAGAGTGATGATGGCCACACTGTCTGCGGCTGGAAATGACCAGAATATTATCAGAGGAGAAGTTTGATCCTCTTGTCCCATTAAAAGATGTTACACAAAGCACACTGCATCCCAAAAGCTGGCACACCTGAGGAGAGTTGAAAACTAAAATGAATGGACCTTCATGTCCTGCTGGTGCCTTTTAGGGATGGAAACATTTTTGTTTTTAAGGTTAACCCCTTAAAGCCTGTTGTATCATATACCTCTATCTAATCAATATGATCAACAAATTACTAAAAAAACTTCTGAACACAATCAGATAAATGATGAAAATGTCCTCAAGTGGATGATCAGTTGCCAAAAACACCTAATGTATCACATGAGATACAAAATATATATATATATATATATATATATATATATATATATATATATATATATATATATATATATACATATATATATAAGATTTTTTTGGATTTCAGTAGAAAGTGAAATAAACATTTCAGCTCCAAAAAATTATAATTTTCTGGCTACAGACTTTAAAGGGTTAATTCGCCATTCAGCTAATATCATGTTAAATTTGCCTTTTGTTTCTTGTCAGTAAATCAAAACCATAAGTGGCATTGAGGGTCTTTAACTCTAAACTTTTTCTTACTTTATTTTCTCTAACCAAATATTGTAACTTCAATTCAGTTAATTTTCTCCATTAATATAAAGTAGGGTCCGGCCAATTAAATCAGATGATTATAGCCCTTTTTTAGGTATTCAACCAGAGTTTTGCCGATGTAACTCAGATATATTCTTACTTTCTCATAAAACAGTAAAACGCTGTTCGGTGTCTCTCAGCTGTGCTGTGTGTATGGATGATGGAGTGTATGGGGCAAAAGTCGCCAACACTCACACAGAGTTGCTGAGTGTTGTTTTTGCCTGCAAGTCCGACATAACGAGCGACTTTCAGCGCACAATATACTGCTGAACATACAAAAACATAACCTCCTTCTATAATCCCTTTATAACTGTGATTTATGATCATATGACCTCTGCACAATGAAACGAGCAATGTCTTCTAATATGTCTCTTTTTTTACAGGCCAGGCTTCAGATTTATGGTTTGTTTTCCCACAGATGGCTCCAATTGATCAATTTAGTACCCAAGAGCAAAACATATAGTTCCCCTCAGGAAAGCCCATGTGTAAGCGAGCATCTCTAAAACCTGTCAGCCTGAAAAATAAGCCAGTACACACACGAGGAGGACGGGCATAAACACATTGTTCATTACCCTGAAATGATGTCTGTGATATGCATTTTTAATTTCTATGCAAAAACTGATTTACAAAGAGTCCTAAAAGTGGCAAGTTTTAAAAAGTGCCAATTAAAAAAAAAAAAATCAAGCTCCACTTTCACGGCGTCAAATGAGTTCAACAACTTCTGTTTTGAACATTTTTATTTATTTTCAGAACTTGAGTCCTTCACACAGCTGTTTGTGTAACTTATATCACTGATATCTTTATGAAAAAAACTTTACCTTAAAATGTTTGTTTGTCCAATAAAAATGTGTCCAAGAAATTCTTTTTGGAGACACAGTCCAGGACATGTTTTTTGTTAATTAATATAACTGATTTTGGTAGTTTGTGTGTGTGCTGTGCCAGTCTTCAAAGTGGAAATTTTCACCATGATGCAAAATGCTTATAGGGACACCTTTTTTTAATTAACGATCTATGATGTGTAAATAATTCTCAACAAAATCAATGATGGTGCATTTTTTTAAATACAGAACTCAAACTTGACAAACGAGAGTTGACTCATCAAAAAACATATTTATAACATATTTTAAAGGGGTGGATCAGTATCAGAGGAGTTGTACTGTACTGGTATCAAGTCGGCTGTAAATACATAATCCACAATGATGGTGATCAGTTCTGTCTCTGTAAAGAGAACGAGGGACTTGAGCTGTAAATTACTCCTCAGAGCTCAGAGGGACTTGGTGAATTTTAGGAGAAAACAAACTAAAAACAGGGCCAGTGACTGTACACTGCACTGGACATTTATAACACTTTATAACACTTTATTTTTCTGCGTGAAGCCTCTTGGAGCTCCTGGTCCTGCACCATCAATGTACAGTTGAGCTTCTGTGCTGAAACTCTCAGTTCAGGGGCACAGAGCTCACCTGCATTGCTGTATGTACTATAGTCATGTACCTTATTCTGCCCCACTTCAAAAACTATCGCTTTACAAATCAGACAACCAAGAAAGCAATGGTTGAATTGGACCAAAGGTCAATTTTAAGCTCCATTACATCTACACAGCAGCTGCAAAGATGACCTAAAAAGTGTTACTTTAGGTTTCACCATCTATGAAACTGGAGTCTTACACTAAAAGACAAAACCTCTCATGAGAAAAATACTCTGAAAACACAATTATTCTGAACATGGATACTTAAAAAAATCCACATAAAGGGACAAAGTTTGTACCACAGAGGAGCAAACACTTATTCTCTGTGCGGTAGAAACTGATTTGGCCTGAACTCATTCATTCACCCAGTCTGACCCACCTGTAGGCAGCAATCTCGATGTCCAGCGCCATCTTTACATTCAGCAGGTCCTGGTATTCACGGAGGTGACGGGACATTTCCCCTTTAGTGCTGCGGAGAGCCGTCTCCAGCTGCTGGATGGTTTCCTATAAACACAAACACATTTGTTCATACTCTTATTAGATAAATCTCAAACACACAGCACGTCCAGTTTCTTTATCAGACAGAATTTGAAGTGATTTTGTGTTTTTCAGTTACAGGGATAAGCATGTCGTGTCTGTCATGGAAGTCACAGCGATCAAAATCAGGATTTCTTTAACAATGGTGGAAGTATTTGAGGTGATTCAAGCGTCTACCTCAAAGTAAAAATATTATAGGATCAGTCATTTTTGTAATTATTCTAAAGAAAAAATCTGTTTCCAAAGTTCTGAAAATTAAACTTATTACATTTCTATAAAGTGCAAACAAAAAACAACAAGTTTGCACCCTAGAGAAGTCAAGCAAACCATTTTCAGCTTTTGTTAAGACTCACTTACAGCAGTGCCTTTCAAACTTTTTGGCCCAAGGCACATCTAAGATCGTGTGAAACTCTCCAGGCACGCCACGTTGATTTCCATGCAGAGAAGCCTCAAAATTTATTTTTCACTAAAAAATAAATTTTCTTTTTGCTGATGTTAATTTTGGACACATCATGATGTCATTTTGTTTCAGCTCCACTTGTAGTCATTTTTCCGAACTATCGCTGGATATATTATAAAGGTTCGACATGTAAACTTGTTAAATTGGAAAGTTGATTATATTTCTGTAGATTTTTGGCACAGATTTCTCACATTGGGAAAATTAAACAATGGGATTCACAGAGCTATTGGGATGTTTTTTTAAGCTTACAATGAAAAGGTAAAACATTTTGGTTTTATTTGATGCAAATTGCTAATATGCTTCGAGCTTGTGTTCCCCCAAATGAACTGATGTATCTGTGTGACTTTCTAATCTGATTAAAAAACATATATTATATTTAAGGACCAGTGAGACTTAGGAGTAATTTTCAAAGTTTTTTTAGATACAGAGTTTCAATCTTTGTTGACTGCAAAACCCTTAATGATGTTAAAGGGGTCATTCTTAAGTTACAGAACTTTCAGTTGAATAAAGGAAATAATAACTGATAATTGAAATTATATGAACATAAGAGACTTCAGCTCACTGGGCAGAAGCAAGACAGGTTTTGAGTGACTTTTTAATCTAGATTTTCAGTATTTTCTGTCTGTGTATGACTTTTGAACTTGGAAATTAGTTTGGTTTCTTGAAAATTAACCACAATGAAAAAAAAAAGTAAATTTGTTGAATCTCCAAGAAGGGCCAAAATACTGTATGTTGTCAATCAATACATCAATCAATCTATATTTTTATAGCACCAAACAATAAATGATGTTTCAGGACAATTAACAAAAGATAATGCCTCTGCATACTCTTCAATTTATAAATAAATATTTTATAACTTTTTTAGATTCATTTGTGATTCTGCCTATTTAAATTTCTTTTTTTTTTCATTTTGATAATTCATGTTCCTTGTATGTTTTATTTGTTTTATTATATTTTCATTTATTTTTGTTTTGTTTCCTCTCTGCCTGTTTTAGTCTGTTTTTATTTTTTGTGTCATTCCTTTTTAAAGCACCTTAGGCTGTATTTTTATGTACAAAAATTGCTAGATAAATAACTTTGCATTGAGTAGGATATTCTGATAAAATGTCAATTTACAATCCATGCTTCTTTAGATTATCACACCGAAAACTTATCAGATTTACTTGAGAAGGATATTAAATTTCAGCTTGTTGAAAAAATATTAAAATCAAGTCTCATGAATTCAGACTTGAATAAAACTCATTTTTGTGACATGACATCAAGTGCTGGAGGAACTCACTCGATAACATCCTGTCACTCGAGTTAAACAAAACATGAAGAAAAACTGCATTTTAACTTGTTTATGTTTTTAGTATTGTCAGTCCAAATGAATCAAAGTCTCCTCTTAGTAGAAAAATATGCCTGACAGCTGCTCCAATGTGTGCAAACAACATGTCAAAGCTAAAGTTAGCATTGTGTCCTCCAGTCAGACATGTGAAAGGGTTAAACGTGGTAAAACACAAATGAGTCAAATCTGATCGAAAAATAAGAACTGATTTGGTTTTGGTTGATGGTGCAGAGCATGTAAACAAAACCTGTGTGTCCTCTGTGCCATTCACATACCTGCATGTCTCCAATTTCACTGTTGTGGCGATCCTCCATCTCAGCAATCTGCCTCTCCAGAGCCTCGTTGTGGCCCCTGAGGGCCTCAATCTCCAGGGTGCGGGCCTGCACCTGCCTGCGATACTCGCTCAGCTCCTCCTTTGACTGCTTGATGGCATCCTGATTGCGGGCAGCTGCCTCGGTCACGGTGGCAATCTTGGAGCGGTACCAGTCCTCCACCTGGACCTGGTTCCTGGATGACAGGTTCTCATACTGAGCTCGGATGTCCTTCAGGGCCGCGGTCAGGTCCGGTTTGGCCATGTCCATCTCTACAGACACCTGGGTGAAGCACAGGGGGACAACAGAGACCTGCTTTTCAATATTTACTGTGGATCAGTTGGGAGAGTTGGTCAATCAAAAGACAGAAGGAGTTAATTTAGGTTATGTCCTTGGTTTTGGAGGGAATCAAGACCTAACCTGACACACCGGGTAGACTGTTCAATATATTTCACTAGTCCATCTGGGAAAGAGCCCATAGAAAGAGTTTGGGGAGGGCTGAACCTTTCAGAAGCATATCTGGCAGGTGATTGGAAGATCATTCCATCAATCAACATTTATGAGATAATGTTATAGGCGGAAGCTAGAGGAGGTGAGCAACTTCATAAGAGAAAACTCTCACCGAAGCAATGTCTATTGTGAATTCTCTCTCTGTTTTTGACACCTTGAGGGGTAAAAAGTCACCATTTAACAAATTTCCAACCTCAACACGACTGCATTAACCCAGTCAGTGCTTCTGTAACAAATCAGGCTTTGCTTTGTGAGCTAAATCAAATCAGGAGGTTTTTCATGCTGATATGTAAAATTTTGTAAATAATGCTGTACCAAAATAATGCAATATTTTGAAGCATGGTACTGTGACAATATCTCAAAATTTTATAATTTATAGAAATCCAGATAATTGTTTGGTTTTGTAGTTTGGCCCCTGGCCACTAGTTGGCAGCAGACCTTTCGCCACTTGACTCTCTGTCTCTGTCTCTCCGGTCATGTTCTGCCTGCATTTGTTTGTCTGTTTGTTAGCAAGATAACACAAAAAAATACATGAGGGATCTGGCTGAAATCAGGAGACGTCGGTGATGGCCCAACTTATAAATGATTAGATTTTGGTGGTGATCCAGAAAACAGCCATTAGGGTATGATTGTTTTTCGCTCAATAACTGTCAAAATAATCACTAGAAAGCACTCGGAGAGCACAAACCTCCGCCAAAGTAGCTCACATATTGCTGTTACATCTTTAAGCAATAGCTCCATGATAAAGTTACCATCATAATGACCCTGAAAACCCACACCAAGCACTCAGAATCATGTTGATATCATTATTAGTTAGATAGTTATTGAGCAAAAAGGATCGTTCACTAATGGCAGTTATCTGGATCAACACCAAAATCTAATCATTTTTAAGTTGTGCCATTACCAACATCTCCTGAAAATTTCAGCAAAATCTGTCCTGAAGTTTAGGCGTAATCTTGCTAACAAACAAGCAAACAAACAAATATACGCCTGCAAAAACACAACCTCCTTGGTGGAGGTCATGAAATCAATGTGACTCCAAGTGCTAGGTGTGGGTTTTCAGGGTCAAGGAATCATATTATGAGGGTCACTTCGTCATTATTTGTATCTTTGGAACAGACGGTTAAGTTTAGTGTTGCAGGGATCATTTAAATCACAGTTAGAAAGTGTTTTTTCATGGTTATAACATTGTGAGTTCTTGCTACTACGGAAAAATATTCACACATAAGAGCAATCAGGAAATATCACCCTGCTTGTAGTGTTGGGATATGTTGTGATGCCTTGTATCATCACCCCTATTGTGTTGCATGTGTGTGATTGTCAGATTCTTGACAGTACACACGCCTGATAACAACTGAAGTCCATGCACACATATATCTGTTCAATTTATGCTCTTTTATAGTTTACACTTGCGAGTCTATATTTTTTACTTTTTTGCTCTGTTTTTTCTGAATTGTTACTGCATTTTTGATAACTGCCATCTTGATATGTTGTTTTAGGTCTTGCTGCTGTTTCATGAGAAAATATAATAGCTGAAATGTGAATTTCTCTCAGGACTAACAGACTAAAGAACAGTTTTTATGCACGGGCCATCGGACTTTTAAATTCCCGAGAGCAGCCACAAATGTGCAACCAGTACTGTGGGCAATACTGCAGTATTTATATCATTTATTTATATTTATCATTTTAAACAGTTACATAAGCGTGCAATGTGTTTGCTTCTAAATTTGTTTTTAATGTTTTTTTATTGTCCTGCACTGATGGCAGACTGCTCAAACAAATTTCATTGTATGCATGCAATGATAATAAAGGCTATTCTATTCTATCTATTTGGTATTTAAATCTATTTTATCCCTCTCAACCAAGTGAGCACTTTGCTGAACTTTCAATAATGTAACTGCAGGTTGGCACCATTTTCTCGGTAGTTAAAATCTACTTTCAGGACACTTTAATGTCAGACTGTATTTCTCCTGGTGACATCTACGTCTATGTAAAAGGTTAGCGTTGTGTCGATGAGCCCAGTTGCAGTCTGTGGAGGTGGAGTGCTGCAGGAGTGATGAATCGACTGCTGACTCAGGCTCCGCTGCTGCTGAAAGCTCTTCTGTCAATAGCTTACATGGCAGTAACATTCCCTGCAGAGAGGAGCAGAAGCCCAGGAGAAATCTACCCGGCAACCGTCCCCCCTCCGCAAGGCTTAGCCACATGACCAACGCATGGTCAATACATTGATTTCAGCTCAAAGTTGCTGTAAAAAGTTGCTGTGACACTTTCTTTTCTGTTTGCTTTTCTTTTTTTGTTGCTCCATCAGCACCAAGTCAAGCTCCTGCATAAAGTCATTATAAGATCTAATTCTTCTGAGAGCTATTTTTCTGCACAAATCGATGTTATTGATCATGTGAGTAAAAACTGTCCTTGTTACTCAGAGCAACATAAAACAAAACCCTTCATACAACAAACTGAGGCACTGTTATTACTGTCACCAGAGTTTTGAAGGAATCAACTCAAAAACAGAGTTTAAGTCACTGAAGTATACATTTTGTATAGGGATAAAAATGGAAAAGACTGGTAATTCCCTGATTATTTTGGCCAAAGCACACTCTAACAAATAAATATTTATGACTGTCAGATAAATTATTTATCTTCATGAGCGAACTAATGAGTTAAAAGACACCTGGTTGTGGTTTTTCCAGCATTTGTTCATTTTATTTTATTTTATTTTATTTTATTTTGTCTGTCTGTGAGCAAATAAATCAAAAAGTTTTCAACAGATTTTTAATCATTTTCAGGAAATGTTGGTCACTGCACATGTGGAGGGTCTTCGTGGTGTTCTGAATCTGGATTTAACATTGTGAGGTTAGTGAAAGAGTTTTGTTAAAATATGCTCCAAAGACTTAAACTCACCAAAGCTGGGGTGTAATATCATTGAATTGGTCATTACCTCCGCCAAGGAGGTTATGTTGGTCTGTTTGTCTGTTTGTTTGTTTGTGTTCAAGATAACTTGAAAAGTTATGGACAGATTTGGATGAAATTTTCAGGAAATGTGTGGAATGGGATAAGGAACAAATGATTAGATTTTGGGACTGATCCGGATCACCATCCAGATCCAGGAATTTTTTAAGGAATTTTTTTGAGGGATACTTTGTCATTGGGAGATTGTGTTAGGGGTGGACTGAAGCTGCTTGGCGGAGGTCTGCGCTCTCTTAGTGCTTTTCTAGATTCAATAGGGACGAAAAAAGGCAAAAACATATGTAAAATATAAATATGTGATCTGACTTTCATTTATTTGTACAAAATTCCATATTTGATTGATAGCCTGAAAGGAGAGGGGTATTGTACTTCTTTTTTTTACGTTATATTCCAGCTTCGATTATCTTAGTTCTCTGTTTATGAGTAGACTTTAGCAAAACTTTTTTAATGTTTGTTTATTGAAATACATCAGATTTTTTCAAAAACTCTTTTAACTGATTAATTTCCTTACAAAGAAAGAGGTGATCTGACTTTCATTTATTATATTCCTGATTTGCTTGATAGACAAAATAAGAAGGGTATTTAACTTTTTATATATGTATATTTCTGCTGTTTTTGATAATATTGTATCAAAACTTGGTAAGTTTTAAATCTTTATGGATTGGGACCTGGAGCTGCAGGGTTGCTGGTTCAGGCTCTGACCGAACCATGCCTGTTGGTTAGTTTGATAGTCTGTTGCCTGGGGCACTGTCAAGGCAGTTGCTTACTCATCTGAGGTACTGTCATCCCTTGCCTTTGGAGCCTCTGAGTGAAAGGTTTGCATCCTTGCACCCTTAAACTTCATCACACATATGAATAAAGGGGGCTCAACAGAAGGGTCATCAGGAGTAACGAATGGCAAAGTGCTGAGCCAGCACGTGCTCCCATACCTGGCCTGATATGAAGCACTTGGACAGGTACTGGTAGACTTAAGTAAAACTCTTTTAACAGCAGATGTTCATTGAAATATACTTCAGTTTGTTTGTTCTTTTGAACTGATTTAGTTCTTCATGATGATAAATAAATTATCTGACCATCATTTATTTATAACTTATGATTGATAGTCAAAAACAAGTGCTGTATTTCTCTTTTTTGTTGTTGTTTCTGATGGTCATGTATTTCATTTAATTTAATTTTAAATCCTTGGTTTTGAGTAGGTTTTAGTGTGAGAAAAGAACAATACCCTTCTCCTTTTTGACTGTCAATCAAATAAATATATCAATAAATGAAAGTCAGATCACCCATTTATCTTCATCTTCAGAAATAAATGTGTTAAGAAGCTAAAACATAAACTCTGAGGCATATTTCAACAAAAGAGTTTTGCTTAAGTGCACTCAAGTGAAGGACTTAAAATCACCAAAGCTCAATATGTATTATCTTGACAAAACAGTAAAACAAGAATCAATACCCATGTCATTTTGACTTTCAATTAATTAAGTAATATCAGAATCTGAAAGTCAGATCATCTGTTATCTTCATAAGAAATTTATCAGTAAAAGGATAAAACAAACAAACTCTGAAATAGACTATATTTTAATAAACAACTGCTGTTGAATGAGTTTTGCTAAAACGAGGACCTAAAATTCACCAAAGATGAAATATATCATCAAAAACTGGCAAAAAAAACAGCAAAAAGTAAGATACCCTTTGAATTTTGACTATAAATCAAATAATGAACATCAATGAATGGAAGTCAGATTACATATTTATCTTCATAAAAGTATAAATCAGTTAAAAAGGGTTAAAATAAAACCTCTGAGGTATACTTCATTAACAGCAAGTTAAATGTGTTTTGTTATTCCTCCCTGTACAAGATCACCAAAACTAGAATAAAGCTTTGGTGATCAAATGTTCATTTTAATGGTGTGTTAAAAAAGAAATAAGTGTACTATAAAACTTATTCTGAACAAACAAAACACCCACAAATGTCAGTTTAAGACTGGCAGACCACATATTTAATTTATTTCTAAATTAAACTGAATTATGTAAAGATTAGACAAACAGAAAGAATTACATCTCTGTATTTTTGTTTGGCTCTTTGACTCTTACCTTTATAATTTATGCATTGTGATGCTTCTATGTAACTGATTAATACATCATACATGCTCTTTCATGTTTCCTATGACAAACCAGTTCATGGTTGCAACAGCTGGACTTTGATAATAAGTTAATTTCTCAGGCACAGTTTTAAAAAGACCCTGAACTGTTTCTGTGCACCTCTCAGGTTGGAGGATGGCTGTTCCCTCTTGGGACGACCGCACCCCTGGATTATGCGCTCTTCTCCGCATTGTCCCCTCCCCCCTCTGCCACCTCACTTCAGCTCTTCAGATCAAACATCAACTTTAGATTAGAAACAGCCTGATAATGAGGAGGGTCACAGTACAGCACACTGAGTCGATAATGACCTTGTTACACGAGTATTTCTACATGAAGGCGCTTCAGCCCTCAGAGGTCATTTATGGACAAACCCGCGCAGTCACGGCTCCAGAGACTGAGACCTTCTCTGATCAGAGCATCCTGGAAGTTCACACGAGGGCGGGACGCTGCAGAGGCGCTTCAGGGGACGATGGGACCCCAAATATGCGCGAGAGAGAGGAGGAGGAGGGGGGAGCGCGCGGTGCTGAAACGGAACTGCAGTGCCATCAATTATCCAACTGCGTAAAGCTGTGGAGAGGGCAGAGTCAGTGTCGTGCTGACAGGGTGGGGAGACTTTTTAACGATGATTTCAAGATTTTAACCCTTTTCTGTCTGACTTTTCAGCTGGAAAAGTGCTGAGTCATAACCGGAAGCTGCAGATTGGACTTGTTGACTACTCTGTCCACTCTTGTTGTGGCAGATATAAACATGTCAGTGCTTTTACTCCAATCACAGCTCTGCACTGTTGCTCCTAATTTCTTTTGAAACACTGTTTCTTGATGGCACAGTGGCGCGTGCAGCAGAGTAGTGCACGTGCCTCACAGCAACGAGATGGTGGTTTGACTCCCCGGGTCCACCTGAGTGGAGTTTGTTCATTCTTGTTTTCATTGCCAAACAAGAACAAACAACAAACAAACAAAAAAACAGTAATTATCCTCACTTAACGGGATAGCTCATAATTTTTAAGTTGGCCAAATTTTCTAACTGGACTGAGTGTGAAATAACTGAACCTGCTATTTTTTACCTATTTTACATATTTATTCTATCTTATTTTATTTCTTCTTAAATTTTTATCTAATTCATCTGCAGTTAATTATTATATCTGTACTTACGCTGGTGAGGACTTCATCTTGTATTTATTGTGTATACGGATACACATTTTGAAATGACAATAAACAGAATCTCTTGAATCTCTTGAAGTGTCGTGGCTTGTTTTTATGTAAAGCTCACACAATTACACAAAATAACTGTACCTGCCAACATCAGCGTACCTTACAGTTGATCTCAGCTTGTTCTCCTTAAAGGAGCAGCTCTGTAGGATCCATTTCAGCCACTTCACTGATTATTGTCCAGTGTCTGATACAACCAAAAAATACTGAACTATCGCTTAAAGTTACTCATACAATGCAGGTGGATTTGTCAGATTTCATGACAGTCATCAGGCAGGTCCATCATGCAAAGCCTTAAACTAAAAGGCTGTCAAAAAGTGATCCCATTTATCTGCGACCTGGACCGTCATAGTAATAGTAGTACTATACGTAATAATATAATAGTAGAAGCCAGCCAGTAGCCATATATTTTTTTTTTATTTATTTTATTTTATATTGTTTTTATTTATATTTATTTCACATTTATTTATATTTTTTGTTTATATTGATCTTTTTTTAATATACATCTTTCTATCTACTTTTTCAAACTGCTACTGGAATCCTAATTTCCCTGAGGGAGTTTCCCAAAGAGATTAATAAAGTTCCATCTAATCTAATCTAATCTAACAAATGTGAGAGATGAAGCATTTGTTTGTTCACCTTCCAGATTTTCTTGAAAGGTTCTAGCTTGGTCAGTTTCAAGAGGATTTTGCTTCATAGACTTGAAATACATCTCATGGATATGTCAAACAGTCCATCTGGTGTGTCAAAATTATGCTTACCTTGGAAAACTGTTTAGCCTGTGACTCAAAAAAAAAAAAAAAAAAGCTACACCAGTGACTTGAGACCCCAACTACAGTCATCTTCAGAGAGCAGCAGACCCTACATGTTTGGTGTCACACAAACTTTTATTTCAGAGATGTATTTTTTTAACATTTAACCCTCATTTCTGTAAGAATCTTCCAATTACCATGATTTACTAAAATCAAACTTATTCTGTGTAGTCTTTCTGAAATGGGTGGTGGGATGGTCATCTTTGACACTCAGTAACATTGGCCGCCCTTTTTCTGATCATACACTGACTGAGAGTCTGACACCGTAGAGTCAGTGAATGCATCAGCATTTTTTTAATGTCAGTAAAAGCACCATCAAATGGTTCAACACTTGCACTTCTGCTCTTCAACAATTAGAAAAGTAAATATGTTTTTGTTTCTGACCCCTCCCTGCCTTTGAAATTACATACCTATAATAAATAAGCTTTATCCCTAAAACTACAAGGTCTATCAGTGAAACAAAGGCATTATAATCCTCCCACAGACCAAAAACATTGTCTAATTAGACTAATAAGTGACTCTGACTCCATGTCAGCCCTGTGATTGGCTGGGGACCTCTTGCCAGATTTCAGTTTGGAGAGGCTCCAGCCCCATGCAGCCCCAAAATGGAGGAGTGGTGTAAATAATGGATGGATTTCTGCTGATGAAAATAAAATATTATGATCAGTGTATCCTCAGGATGATGCAGATGTAGCTTCAACTACTGGTGCAAGGTTTGTCAATAAATAAATAAATATAAAAGAGGAAATATAAGGCCATTAAAGTAAGTCAGGACAAAATTAGAGAGGCTTTAGCTCCGAGTTATCTGGTGGAAATTGGCCGAATTTGGTGTTTTAGAGACCAAAGCATATGTACCAATCTACTGATGAAAAAAGGGAAATCTAGATGA
Organism: Cetoscarus ocellatus; assembly: GCA_037902135.1. Lineage (NCBI taxonomy): Eukaryota > Metazoa > Chordata > Actinopteri > Labriformes > Labridae > Cetoscarus > Cetoscarus ocellatus. Next base: position 1,149,633 of record JBAMNC010000440.1, read on the forward strand.
TAAATTTCCCTAAAATGTCTCCATCTGCACTTTTTACATCTGAACATATTTTAACACATTTATTCACCTATGAAGAGCCGATATTAGGGTGTTTATTTTAATTTAATACGCCTCCTAGTGTGTTTAACATGTCACCACTGACAGCAAAGTCGACAGCATCCCTGCTGCCAAAAATATGATATAAAATATTTGTCTTTGTTTAGTTAGGGGACCCTTTATGGGGGTTTTTGGTAGTTTTTTTGTTTTTTTGTTTTTTTTTAACATTTTTGTCATCATTAATCTGCTTCCTCTTGGAGTTAAAAATAGGAAAAAACGAGTAAAAATAAAGGAAAAGATAAAAACAAATGATATATAGGCATAATTACGATCAATATGATATAAAAGAGAAACTATTAATCCTCAAATGCCCACAGAGGCTAAAATAACCCTGTTAATAACAATGGTATTGCAATTAGAGGGTGTTTAATTTAAATATAACCCCCTTTGCCATTCAGCCAGACGCAACATGGATAACTAAATATTTAGTTATTAAATGTGGAGCTTTTGAAGCACAGAAAATGACCTGTTTCTGGTAATATTTTCTAACTAGAGAAAAGAGTTGTCTGAATTGCACAAACGAATTGGCAATGTTTGACACTTAGTTTCATCAAATCAAGGACACCTCTAGTCCACAGGATGAGGATGTCTGAAATAGTTTTTGGGAAACAGGCTTGTGGCTCTGATGCGCCACCCCGAGGATTTCAGGGACCCCAACATGAAACAGACTGTAGGAGCGGCTCTGCGGTGGAAACATTTACAGGCCTGATACATTATGAGGTGACACGATGGGACATTTCAGAGTTTTTGGGAAGCAGAACACAAACTAATTTGATAATAAACTGGCAGGTGGAGCTGACCACCACCACCTTTGTTTTGTTTGTTTTTTTTTACCTGTGTGGCCTGCAGAGACGCCTGCAGCTCCTGCAGCTCCTCTTCATGAACTTTCCTGAGGAAGGCGATCTCGTCCAGCAGGGACTCAACTTTCTTCTCCAGCTCCAGACGCGCGAGGGTGGCGTCGTCCACGTCCTTCCGGTAGCCCTTCAGGGTGTTCTCCGCCTCCTCGCGCAGCTTGCTCTCCTCCTCCAGTTTCTCCCTCACGCGCTCCAGCGCCTCGTTCATCTGCACGCAGTCCAGGTGCATCTGGCTCTTCTCGTGCGTCAGCTCCTCCACGCGCGCCCGGAGCTCGCGGATCTCCTGCTCGTAGAGCTCGTGCAGGCGCGAAGGCTCGTTATTGCGCTGGCGCAGCAGCGTGACCTCCGCCTCCAGGACTTTGTTCTGCTGCTCCAAGTTGTGCACTTTCTCGATGAAGGACACGAAGCGGTCGTTGAGCCCCTGCAGCTGCTCCTTCTCGTTGGTGCGGATGATCTTGAGCTCGTTGGTGACCGCGGTGGACTGGCTCAGGTCCAACATGGACTCCGGCATGGAGGACAGCATGCGGCCGGACGCCGCTGACCTGCGGAAGGCGGGGGACATCATGGAGGGGGAGCCGTAGGTGCGGTGACTGCTGCGGTATCCCGCAGAGTGCAGGCGGGACGGGCTGCTGCTGCCCAGACCGACGCGTCCGGAGCGGGGGGCATCTCCGAAGATCTTCCTGTAGGAGCTGCTGCTGTAGATGTCGCTGGAGTAACTCATGGTTCTTTACCTCGACGGTGTGCCTTGCTGCTCTGACCGGGGGAGAGAGAGTGTGTGTGGAGTTCAGGAGAGTGAGGGTGAGTGTGTGAGAGAGAGAAAGTGAGATGCGAGTGAAGTGTGGCCAGGACAGGTGCTTTTATACCGGAGCAGCCGCAGCATCATGTGACGCAGAGACAACAGGAGATGAGGGAAACCTGCAGGCTTTTGCAGAAAGCCTCCTCCCTCTGGGGAAACACGAATTCACTCATGCAGCTCCTCTTTTCTGCCCCGTGTTTCAGACATCAACACGGCAGCCCTGAATGAGCACATTTAGTCTGATGGATCTGTGGAGGCCTGTTTGACCACAGGGATCAAAATAAATCTATTGATCTTCACATTTTATCAACACCACCCCCCTCCTCCCTCCACGTCCTGCCTCGATGATCCAAATTCAGTCACTTCATAAGGACAACACACATGTATGTAATCCCACTCCCTCTGCATGTTCTCCCTCAGGACTGTCTCATGTTACCCCGGCCCGTACAGCTCTCTGTCATTGCAGTTTTTCTTTGCTGTCCCAGCAGAATGCTGATGGGATCGATGTATGGAGCTGTGTTTTGGTGCTGCAGTCTGCATCCAGCCGCACTCATCCCCCCGACCTCCGCAATATCGGAATACAGGATGAGACTCATCACAGGGGTCTGATTCCTGCGCTTACACATCATCATCATCATCATCAGTCTTATTTGTGTCCAATGAAAGCGCGAACAGCAGTGATGGATGCCTGAGTAGTAAGTTGGAGAAATGCGACCTCCTGTTGGCAGCATCAGAGTGCATCAATGCAACAAAGAGCCATTTTAAGTTGTTTCTGCATCCATTCCAACACTCATCATGATTCACAGAAGAGCATCAATCTGTGCGTGTTTTGCACATGAACCTCCAGTAAAAACAACTGTTCACGTTTCAAACATCAGACTGAATAAAAGTTTGTCAGAGTTTGATTTAAAGTTTGTCTTAATGTGTGTAACAGTGACTTTTTGCAGCCGTGGGTAAATCGTCATATGTGGTGTGTGAGCGCTGCAGAGCTGTCTCTGGCCTTGGTGCTGATCCAGGCTGGTTGCAGGAGTGAGGGGGATGGTGGGGGACCACGCCCCTGCAGCCACCCACAGGACTGCAGCCCTCACCAGCTCCAAACAGCATTCAAGACGCCTCAGTGCTCCTGATTACTCTGGCAGACTGGAGAGCAGGCCAAAACATGTCAGCGCAGGCAGTGCCAAGTCACCCCAAATCTCTTTACAATCACACCAAAGCTGTGAGGAAACTGAGGGAGTTAGGAGAAAAATCTCACATCATAAAGACTTAAGTTTAAGATATTTTATTGAAATTAATATCAAAAAAAGCAGGCAAGGAAGGAGAATAGAACTTTTGCATTCGTTGCAGCGCTGGCAACAGTAATAAAAATAAAAGATGGCTCGGGTATTATGTTTAATTAGAAAAAGAAAGAAAGCAATGCTGCTATTTGGATAGTGACATTAATAAAGACTCAAAAGATATAATAAAAAATGTATAATAATATCAACAACAAAAAATTAATGGTGTAAACCTGATAACAGTAATAATATAATAATAGCACCCAAAGGGACAATTATGGAGACAAACAATATAAACATTGTCCCAAAAATAATAATAATAATAATAAATAGATTCATAAAATAAATAAATAAACAAACTGACAACCACCACAGAAGTAGGTCAACAAAACATAGCTTCTGTTTCTGATTAGAAGAAGATAAGATGATAGTAGAAAATAATGTAACATAACACAATTAAAAAAAAACAAGTCACAACAAGCACACAGGACTGTTTAGAGTTGCTGAAGAGTTTATCTAATGACTGTAGAGACAGGCTAACACTACCCACTGACTCCCACTGTTTGAGCTAAGCTAATTAGCAGAGGGTGAGCTCTGCCCGTCTCTTTCTTGTTACTGCACGCAGAGTTGAAAGAATGGAGTCTATCTGCTTGTCATTTACTCGAGACTTAGGCAAGACACGAAAAGATAAAAAAAGTTGGTGTATTCCTTTAATAAGTATTGAATTGCACAATAGAACAGTTTAGATGATTTTACCAAATATGACAGCTCTTTCATAATTGATTAAAAAATGTGTTATGTAATTTAGAAGAAAGCATTAGGACTAATCAAAGTTTCTTTAATAAAGAAATGAAAATAAGAAACTTGCAAATATGACGATGTCCTAACTGCTGTTGGTAAAGTCACACTGGGTGAAACTAGATGACACTGGTGAGGATATCGAGATGCCCTCTGCAAGTCAAAGATACAAGCAAAACTAACAGTATATTTGTTGAGTTATGATGGTGTCACCATGCATTTTTGTCACTTTTGAGTAAAAATGTCCCCAGATGTGTCCAGGGTCACCCTCGCTCATCACCAGTTCCCTCCACTTTTTCAGAGGTTACATTCACTTCCTTGGGCAGAAATATGCCCGCTATATTTTTAAATTAAGAGAAGAACTCTATTCTGTCTTTATTAAAATTCAATTTTTCTTACAATTTTTAAATTTTACATGTAATGTTTGGCCATGAGGATAAAACTTGTGATAAGTTCTAGTACCCCGCACCAGCTTCAACTTCATTAAAACATTTCCATCCATTTTGTTGGTCTTTCATTTATTTTGATGAGAAAATCTTTTTTTAATTACTATACTTTGATCAGTTCATGGGGGAACCATCACTCCTGGCCAGTTCCGCCTTTTTCCAAATGTTGTTAACACGTTTATGCAATTTAAACAAAAAACAGAAATTTGCCTGCAATATATTAAAACATAGGAGAAGGTCCTGTCTCAAATACATCAATAAATTAGAGCAAAGTAATTAAGAAGAAAAGCAAAATAATTTGGAAAAATGTTGTACATCCATCCATCATCAATACCGCTTATCCCTTTCGGGGTTGCATGGGGGCTGGAGCCTATGCCAGCTGACATTGGGCAAGAGGTGGGGTACACCCTGAGCTGGTCTCCAGCCAATCACAGAGCCACATAGAGAGACAGACAAACATTCACACTCACACTCACATCTAAGGGAAACTTGGAGTCACCAATCAAATTAATGAGCATGTTCGTAGTCCATGAGAGGAAGCAGGAGTGCCCTGAGGGAACCCACGCATACAGCAGGAGAACATGCAAACGCCTCACAGAAAGGCGTGGGGATTGAACCAGCGACCTTCTTGCTGTGAGGCATGTGCACTACCTGCTGGGTCACTATGCCACCTGGTTGAATAAATATGAAAATAAAACAGCTTTAGCATATAAACTGCAAAAATTAGAAATAAAGCTGCAGACCACAGACATCACCAAAAGTGCGTAGTTTAAATGTGTTCACGCGTTTTGTGTTGCTGGGGATGTTTTTAGATACTTCACACCTGTGGACGAAGATGAAGGAGAAAAAACTCTGTTTTTAAAAATACCTGCCTAAGTGAGGACATAGCTGTGTCTGACCCCGTCCCCCACAGGAAGTTGATAGCTTTAGCTTTCTGGTGCTGTGCTTTAGTGTTTACTGTGGCTGCACAGACCTGCCTCAATCTGCTGAGGCTTTAGGTGTGGGCCGACCAAACACCTTGTTCAGGGAGTATCTCCTATGTACCTATGGGGAGAGGGATTGTTTTCAGGTGTTTTTGAGGCTTGACAAGCTTTATTACAAAGTATGTGACCTTGAATTTATTAATATCCAAATTACATGAGACTGGGCACAAAAGCTGCTTATAAGAGAATGTTGTATAGGATGCAGGATGCAGTGGACAACTATCTCCTTAAATGGGGTCTGTTTTTGGACTATATTAACTGGTCTGGTTGTTATTCAAGTGGGAAGCACATTCTTTACACTTTTAGGAAAGTTGCATTATTCTGTGGGCGGTGGTCATTTGTAAAGCCACAATGAAGATGTGCTGACTATAGTCTGGAGGTTTGGGGGGGAGGGGGATAAGGGTAAGGCTGTAAAAGTTTTATGATTAACTAGAAAAGCACTCAGAGAGTGCAGACTACAGCCAAGTAGATCAGTTCCAGCAGTGGCTTATCCACAACCCCTGTAAAAGATACAATTCTGGATCACAAGATCTGGACCAAACTCAGCACATACAGGTTGTTATCCTGTATGAACACAACAAGTTTTGGAAAAAATCACTTAATATTTTGATTTTATATGAATTATTTAATGTTGTCAATGGGATTTATCATTATGAAGTTCAATGTTTTATTGTGACATCAACCTGAATCAGATCCAGATGAAATTTACCTTGATAATAGGAACATGGACCCCATATTATCCTGTAAAATTGGAAGCAAATTAGTGGGAAAATGACAGAGATATGAATTTTTTTTAAAATTCCGCCCAATGTTAACTTACGGGGCATTTTTTTAAATTTTGGGAATTTTTTGCATCCAGACAAATATGCATATTACCAACAAAAGCTAACCATTTCTAAGTTGGGCCATTACCAACATCTCCTGAAAATTTCAGCAAAATCCATCCAATAGTTTTTGTGTAGTCTTGCTAACAAACAAAAAAACATAATCCTCTTGGTGGAGGTAAAAATTTGTAATAATTGAAATCAGGAGGGAATTACATCTGGGAATACTTTAGTGGGAATACTTTAGTGAGGGGTCCACATATTATCATGTTTTCATGTTTTATATCCATGACGGTTTGACCATTTTGTTGTTGCAGTATGTTTTACTATGTGTGACATTATTTTCTGTTTAAAAACTTAACTATTTTTCTTTCTTTAACAAAATTGAAATAAATGTCAGCTCAGTTCGGACCAGTCGATACAACTGAATCACCTGAATGGTTATTCATCCCTCATTTTTTTGATCATATTTGGTGCCTACAGCTCCTTTGTAGAGCGAGGCAGACAGTGACTCAGCAGGAAAAGACACGTAGCCCAGATGATAATGTGTCTGGCTCAGCCTCCCCGTCCCATACAGAGCAGGAACAGAATCAGGACAGACCCCACATGTATTTAATTCATTCTTCTAAAAATAAAACATCCTGCTTAAATCCACACCATTCAGTCTCAGGTCACTGTAGCAGCTGTACTATAAAGCTAAAGAGTTAAATGTGCTCCTGTTGACAGATTCTCAGCTCAGAGTTAATCATCCTAAACTAAAGCAAAGCAGTGATAAACAGAGCAGAGTCTGCAGCAGCAGACTTTATGTCGTGTTTCCAGACTGCCAGAAGAGGGCGCTGCTACATCAGCAGAGACAGCTGATTGGTTTGTGGCAGCAAATGGAGGAACAAGTGTGAGGTATGACGGGCAAATGGAAATATAGGGGAGACTGGGGGCAATTGTGCCACTTTTTCTTACAGTAACTTGCAGTAAATTTAAGCTTCTTTTGTCTTCTTAAAAGTCTCTGAGAATATAAATCAACAAATGCTTTCTTTATGATATTTATGATCATTCATGCATACTAATGCTGCATTCCAGGCAACCCATAACTCGGAAATGTCCCAGTTGAAATCTTCGAGTTCCGACCTGAAAGCGTTCCAGGCAAATTAAACTAAATTAATTATAAATTAAAGTAATTAATAAACTAAATTAAATCAAAACTTCAGTTTGAGCACAAGGAATTCTGGTATGTAAACAAAACAACATGGCAGACATTATAAGATTTATGCTTAATCATTTCAATCACCAAAGAAGCCTGCAACTTCATCATTTGAGTGAAACGGAGGAGGGGAAACCGTGCAGAAGGTAACAGAAGCTTATACTTTAAATTTTATGGTATTTGTCTTTACTTAGAGGCTGCCATATTGTTTAGGCAGTGATGTGACGTCACAAGTCGTAACTCGGAGTACATCGATCTGGTACGAGTTCACGGGTGGGAAGTTACGAGTTCGACTGCCGTTCCAGTGCACTTTCACGAGTTACAGGTGGGAAAAACACGAGTTACGGGTTGCCTGGAACGCAGCATAACTATCTAAAAATCTAATGCATAGTTTTAAAAAAAAAAGCTTTTTTTTCAATATATTTTATTGCAATTGATATCAAGTGACAGCGTGCATTGGATAAGGAAAAGGACATCCATAAAACAAAATCATAAGAATGAAAATATTCATCCATCCTTGCACATGTATTACTGAGGGACAACAAAAGAAAATAGTCATAGGTACAGTCATACATCAACACATCGACATAAACATACATATATATGCACAAACCCCTGTATATAAAACCTTATATACAGGTTTTTAAAATATCAGAACTCAGGAAATGGATTTAATGTGGGCCGGCTTTAGACAATAATTTATGATGTAATAATAACTCGGACAATAAAAAATAAACATCAAGCCCTGCCCACACAAAAGCAGCAAAACTACTTCACTCCGGACTCTTCATGTCAAAGCAATAGCGACCAGTCCCACACAGTCCTGAGAAATCATCTGAACTGTAAAATAAACTGTTTTAAAACAACATTTCATCTAAAATTTGCAAGGCTGCTTTATGATACATTACAGTTTGATATTCTATTTTAAATTATACAAAAATCAAGTCAGGTTTCCAGAGACTTTAACACAAGAATCACAGATATGTCTTCTTTTAAATAAAGCCATCACAGGATTGTTGAATTCAGGACAAAATTATTTAAACCATTTTAATAAAATGGGTCAAAATATAACAACTCAGCAAAGGGGCAATGATCACAGCATTCAGGGGACACTGCAGCAAAAAACACATTTACCAAGATAAATGCGCATTTTGATACAACCCCATTTTAGATGTTTAATTCTTAAATGTTACCTTAAAATTGATTCTAAATCCATACAAAAATTCTGTGATACAAAATATGACTTTATAACACATTATTATCACACTATCCTGCCCCCCTGTGGATGAGATATAAGAAGGGAAGCATACAGAGGCTAAATGTAGCTTACAATGATGCATTGAGGATTTTACTGAAGAAACCAAGGTGGACCAGTGCAAGTGAAATTTCTTTTAATGCTGGACTTTACCCTTTTAATGCTCCCTTGAGAAATCTGATGTATAAATTTATGTGCAGATTGACAGACTCTCAAAACTCCATATTGGGGCTGTTGACGAATCCCCAGCTTAGCGCCATTCGACAGTCTCCCTGGTGGAGACACTGGTATGGATGTCTTTTATAATATTGATGTGTTTTTATGAAGGTGTTGTGTTGTGTTTGTTTCTGTTTGTATTTGTATTTATTGTTTTGTTTATGGACCTCGAGTCTGTGAATATAAGTACTACTACTAAAAGTACTACTACTACATTATTATGTGATTATGAGTCACAATCAGTGGTCATTAGATGCTCTAAGTAAAGTGAAAAAAAAACACAATTTAATATTTAGTTTTTAGTTTGTTTGTTTTTTTTTTTTACATCTAATTAAAACTTTGTTAAAGTCAACATTTCAAATCCTCAGTGGGACAATATTTCTTCTAGTATTAAATACTTAGAAAAGGATCCCCAGAGAAATTGGCTACTTTAATCTTTAAAATGTCAAATTGTCAAATTGATGCAGCTAGACGTAATAATAAAAGTTAGATAAAGATGAAAATGAAAATGAAATGCTTAACAGATTTATTGTTATAAAATGTTATTGATGTTTATAATTTCTGATACACAATATAACTCATGTTCATAACTCATTTTATACTCAAAAGCATTATAATGACCCATTATTACTATTATTACACATTATAAATTGGCAAGAATCATTATAACTATAATAATGACACATTACAACTGCATTATAATATCTTACAAACATGCCTATAATATGTGTATAATGCATTATAATGAGGGGCTTCATAGAAAGTGTTCCCAAAAGACCTCTGTTGAGCAGATAGGAAACACTGAGTAGATTCAGACTTATGTTGAACAGGTGGACTCAGACAGAGAAACTAAAAAAAAAAAAAAAACATCGTGTTCGTGGTGCTCTACAAAATAACTTACCCTCCTTCCCTAATAAGATTATTAATCACTGACTCTGTCTTGATAGTGTCCGCTAAAAGATAACAGTGGAGTCATTCCAACTCTCTGCTGGTGCACAATATCCTCCAAAAAGCATTGTCTAAGGTCTATAAATAGGATCTGTTGGCAGGAAGATCAACATGCAAAGTCTTGTACTCTGCAGGCTGTTTTACTAATTACTGAGGAAACTGTCCATTTATCCTGTCCTGGATTCAGACATCAAGACCTTCAACCAGCCCGCTTCTCTAACCTCTTTACTCCTGCCATCCAGACCACTGATGCTGTGGGCATGGCCACACTCTCCTCACTGTGGGCTCATTTAATGACCTGTAATCACAGTTAACTCTGCACCAGCACGTTTTAGCTGTCAATTCAATTACAAAACTTTATTAGTCCCCAAGGGGGCAAATAAAAGACACATAGAGCAGGAGCATGACATAAAAACGGACAAGGACAAATGACATTAGCATAGACAGTGCAAAGTATGCTTATATATATATATATATATATATATATATATATATATACATATATGTGTGTGTGTGTGTGTGAGTGTGTGTATGTTTTTCCTCAATATATACAAAGAAAACAGTCAAGTAGCATTGTAACAGAGCTAAATGTTGCTCCACCAGCCGGCCAGTCAAGTGCACAAGCAGAGACCTGCAAACGGCAGCCCCCATGAGCTCTGCATTAGTTTAACCTTGCAGCTGGATCTGCCTGATTCAGTAATTCAGTATCTGTAATCAGGCAGATCCTTACTAAGCTCCAATCTATTACAACTGTGTGTGGCCCAATCAGCGTCCTTTAGGGCAGTAAGAGGTGGGAGATTCGAGCAAGAAAACAACAGGACTTCGCTAATAGAGATTAGCCTAGATTCTGACAGCTTCAGCGGCAGTTTTATCAGATTTTGACTGCATTTCTTTAATAAATGAATACAAATAGCAAAACCACAAACTTCCCTATAGAAAGGCTATTTTCGCTCCTCTTCTGACATGTTTTGCCAAGAGTTTGTTTTACAAAGCGGCTCATGTTCTGTACCACAGTAGCCCCTTCCTGCTACGTTACCTGGCTGGCTTGTAATGAATGTGACTGACGGAATTTATCACCCAATCACCTGCAGATATGCTTCTGAAGGGTTCTGCCCTCCTCAAACACTTTCTACAGGCTTTTTCCCCGATGAATTAGCGAAATATTCTGAAAGATCCATCTGGTGTGTCAGGTTAGCACTAGTTGGCTGTCCAAGAGATTTCTGATGGTGGGGGGATGGAGGGGTTACAGGTCCCAGAGCAGGCTTTCAAAACTGTCATAATGTCTGCCTGTGACTAGCAGAAAACACACATGTAGGTGGATCCTGTATAGATATTACGTAATAAACTCCAGGAAGTAAAAAACAAGGGGCAGTTTCTTTAAAGAGGGTTAGTGCATTTCTCCATAACTAGTTAAAAGGTATCATGTTCTTTCACTTCCCAAGACTCTTCTAACAACACTGAAAGCAAAGAAATTGATTTTACAGGACAAGTGACCTTCAATATTTCTCATGAAGTTGTGAGTTTTTTTTCATTTATGAGGTTTAAGTCGGAATTCTGGGAGGACTGTTTTTTATTTTTGCCAGTCCTGCTTTGTTTTGCTGCAGAGTTTTAGTCAGAATTTAAAGAAAAATGTAAAAATCTAAAATGATAAAAGATATCCTTTTTTCAGTGGCTTTCCTTTTTTCTGTATGTACCTTTTGTTCTGTTACTACTATTACTTACTATTATTTTATTTAAAGTGTTTTACAATTTGCAAAAAAGTGACTCCCTTTAGCAATGCGCAACAGTTATTTTAGTCTTCTTAGAGACCAAATTTGCCCATCTCTGACTGCAATAATCAAAGTGGTAAAATGAAAGAAAATTACAGGAAATCATGGACAGCAGATGGTGTTTAGTGGAATCTTCAACAGGGTCATTAGTAGGAATGGGAATCAAAAACCACTTCTAGTTGAGAATTGATAACAGTTCCCTCATAGAATTGACAGCTCTTGTCTTTTTGCATAACAATTCCCTTATTAATTCCTTTAGCATTGTTTTGCATGCCTTGTAAATCAAGGATGCCATGCTCTCATAAAAAGATGGGCAAAAAAAATGATAAAGAAATAACAGGTGTAATAATGGCAGATGGGACAGAAGTGGTCAAATTTGTGGGTTACTTTTGGACAAAATGATGCTACCTTGCAGAAGAATTCATCCCTGCATAGAATTTAAAATCAGGGGTGTCATGCGTAACTTGAATCTAAGTCAGAGTTCTTGGAAATTTATTGATAGCTCTTGCTGTCTCCAGAAAATGTATCACGTTAACCTGGGAGTCGGATTCCACACTTTCTATATCAAAATGGAAATCAGAAAAGATGACCTGTTTAGAGAAGATCACTTATGTCATGAGAAACAAATGATACCTTTTAAAGATCTGGCAGCCTTTTATTGAACATATAGAAACATTACCCTTACCTGCCGTGGACTGTCTGACTATTGAACTTTGAAACTGTCCAACTGTAAACCAATACTAACATTTAGGTACATTGATTTAGACATCTTGGTAAATGTGTCACAATGTAATATGTGCTTTTGTTTCCTTCAAATTAGTTTGTTGTTATTTATTTGCTTTCTCTTTATTTATTATATCCATTATTTATCCTATCCGTCTATTTAGCTACTGTTGTTATCCCTTTATCTTATTACTTACTGAGTGGAGTGGGAATAAGTTGTACTGTTCTTGCATAACTGAAAACTGCAAAATAAAGTATTAATAAAAAAATGGATTGTCATGCGTTTGACATTGTTACCACTAAAAATTTATGTAGCTGTGACTTTTGCTGAAACAGAAAACCCACAGGAATAAAGGAAATCATTAAAGAATCCAATCGCTATGCAGAATTGATAATGGCATTGGTATCAGTATAATCTGAGCCATTCCCATCCCTCGTCATTTGATGGTTATAAGGGATGAGAGTTATTTGGCAGATCAATGTAGTCACTCTGTCACAGACTGATTATTCAGAGGTATTTTTTCCACATACAACTGCACTAAAATGTCAGTAATTTCCACTTCTCCATGGAGGTCCTGAAACAGCTCTCTCTCCTGCTCCCTTTCAGCCTCGTTCCTTTGAAACTCGTCTCCCTCTTCTCCTCTGATATACCAGGTGTTACTCACAGCACCGAGCGAGGCTCTCTGTGAAGAGCTTTACTATGTGTCACGAACAGGCCACTCAGCTCGCTCGCTTTTGTTCTATCTTGGATGCACTGATAGTGTCTGATGTGCACTCCTCACTCCGGCCCCCTGGGACCTCTCTCCTGCATGGGGATGATCTGCTCCATCTGTTTGAATACACACAAAAACACACACATGTGTAAGGCAAACACTGACACACACACTCTGAGATCTCTGTTGATCTGAGCTGTCAGCTGTGATGGAAGATGATCGTGTGAGGCTGTTAATGCTCTGCCACTTCCTGTTTGTGGTAGAGCCAAACTGCTTCTACCTGCTGCAGGATTTTTAACGATATGATCAAATCTACTGAGGGTCAGATCAACACATTCAGAATCGAGTTAGTGAATGGTCAAGTGCACATGGGCCACATACAGTCCAGGGGCCTCATTTATAAAACATTGTGTAGGATCCATACTAAAAGTGTCCGTGCGAGAGGACCAACCCTGACCGACCCAGGGAGAACCAGTGACCTCCTTGCTGTGAGGCACGTGCACTACCTGCTGGGCCACTGTGTCGCCTTTGTGAATATATTGATAACCTTTGGCAGGATGTGCTAAATGCTAACTAACTCCTGGGTCCATGGGTTTGTGTGTATGATAAATTCTTATTTTAGTCCCTTTGTCTCTGCCTGGACGGATCCATCTCTGGATATTTGTATGTTTATATACAAACATATTTACTGTATGTATTTGTATATGTGCATATATGTGTATCTATAAAATGAAGAGTATGGCTTCAGCCCGTAAGGAACCTTGAGATAACATTTGTTATAAACTGGTGCCATACAAATAAAGACTGATTGATTTTAAAATATTTTTAATAGTGGACCTTTTTGTCCTGAGTTGCCTCAACAGGTATTTAATTTGTAAATAGTGTTTTACAAGACATATCAGAAAAGTTTGAAGTGGAATATAAACATTTATCAAGAAGAAAACTATATTACCCACAAAATAATGACAAAAATATAAGTAAAAATAGGCTGTTTGGCAAAATAAGTGATAACTGAGGGTAAGGGAATAAAAAAGCTACGCCTTTTCAATTCTACGTTTTTATTTATTATTTTAGCAAAAAGGGACAGTAGAAATCATTTATTACTCCTGAAAAACTTGTGTCAACCTTCTTGGTAATTAATTCAACACTGCTCCAGACTATTTAAGACCGTTTAGTTCTTGTTTCTTGGCCACTTGAGGGCAGCAGAACAAGCTACGAACACCACACTGACATCCAGATAAACGGGGCTTCATTAGCATTCATTCAGTGTCTTCATGACAGTGTCTGCATTGACTCAATCAACCCTGTCAGTATTTTCTCTTTTCAAGTTTCTGAATTGATTAAAATCTGTTTTGGATCAATAAATACCTCACTGACTATTGTTCCCTACTCTACCCCATCATATTTTATATTGTATGTGTTTGCCAGTGTTATTATAAATACGCTCACCTGCCAATTCATTAGGGTTTAGATTAAACAAGGTGCTGGAGACATTCCTCTGAGATTTTGGTCCATATTGACATGAAAGCATCATGAAGCTGCTGATTTGCACCTGCACATCCATGATTTGAATCTCCTGTTTTGCCAAATCCCATAGTGCTCTATTGGATTGAGATCAGGTCACCGTGAAGGCCACTGGAGTACAGTAAACTCAATGTCATTATCAAAAAAGCAGTTGGAGATGATGTGAGTTTTGTAAAATCGTGTGTTATCCTGCCAGAAGTTGCCATTAGCAGACGAGTGCACTGTGGTCATGAAGGGATGGACATGTTCAGATACTCAGGTGGGTTCATTACACCAGCAGCAGCAACCTGATGTGTTGATACAAGGCAGGGTCCATGATTTCATGTTGTTTATGTTAAATTCTGATCATATTACCTGAATGTTGCAACACTTTTCAGATCTTCTGTTGTCCAATTATGGTGAGCACATGTGAATTAGATCCTCAGCTTCCTATTCTTACCTGAAAGGAGTGGCATTCAGTGTGGTCTTCTGCTTCAGATTTGACGCATTGTGCATGCTCTCACACATTTGTACAGACCTTGGTTGTAACGAGTTATTTGTGTTACTGATGCTTTTCTATAATCTCAAATCACTGTGACCATTCTCCTCTGACCTCTGGCATCAACAGGGCCCTTTTACATGTTTACTGCTGCTCACTGAATATTTCTCTTTTTCAAACATCCTCTGTAAACCCAAGAGATGTTAGTGCATGAAGATTTCAGTAGATCAGCTGTTCCTAAAATATTTTGGCAACTATGCCACGTTCAAAGTCCCTTATTTCACCCGTCTTCCATATTCTGATGCTTGGTTTGAACCTGCACCACGCAAGTTCAATTTGTCCTCGTGTATTTGGTTACTTATCTAGTTCTCTTTTTTTATCAGACAGTGAATATAGAAGGTGTTTTTTTCTTTATCTTGACATGTTTCGCCTGCCAGCCGCATTCTTCCTCAGAAGTGTCATCTGAACACTGTGACGTGTCCTTGTGGTCAGCCTGACAGACCTCACAGGTCTAAACTTGTCAAGGTAAAGATAAAAACACTTCCCATACTTTTTGTCTGATATAACACAAGAACCGAAACAGTTGCTGCCATGTAACGGACCAATTGGTTATTTGCCTGAACAAGTAGTTGAGCGAGTGTACCTCACAAAGTGCCCAAGTGTATGATGATAAACTAAATGACAGCTTTTCTCTCTGTCTAGATATATAGATTTAAAAAGAAAATAATAACCTAAAATTATAAATCTTGCCATGAAACATTCTGAAGTTACACTGTTTAAACTTAAGTCAGTATTTTCCAAAAATGAAGTGCATATTGGAATATTTGAGATGAAGTTATTACAACCTTGACTAGGTCAGTAATTAATATGAATATTGACGTTAATGCATTTTTATTTCTGGAACAATGAGAGAGTATTAAAAAATTTAAAAAAAACTTTACCCTTTAGATCCCAAAGCCGTCCCTCTCCAAATGTAACAAATAGATTTTTTGCACTTATCTATATCCAATCTCCCCATAACTTCAAATACAACCACAGACATTAAGTTTTTTTTTTAAATATATTTTTTTCTTTTTTTTCTTCCCTTTTTGTCATGAGAACCCCTGATTCTTTCTTTCAATCGAAAAAAAAAAACACAAATTATGCAATATCTTCAAAAAATGAGGCGCCAAGTGGAATATTTAGGATGGGGTTCTTACAGTCTTGACTAGGTTAATAAGTGGTAACATCACTGATTTTGATACATTAGCAGTTTTGGGGGAAATAAGAGTTTATTCAACAAACTTATACTATATACCCTTAGGTCCCAAATGGTCTCTTACATGAAAGTGTGAGAAATATATATTTATATTCACTTTCACTGCATCAAGTGTTTTCAGCGTCTTCAGACCTAACCATCACCATATAGTTTTTAGTTATATTGTTGAGATATATATATATATATATATATACATATATATATATATATATATATATATATATATATATATATATATATATATATATATATATATAGATATATATATATATATATAGATATAGATATATATATATATATGTACACATATATATATATATATATATATATATATATACATAATACTGTATATATGTTTTTATTCCTTTTTGTCATAAGAACTCCTGATCTTCCTTCTTCAAGACATGAATGTAATCAGGGCCTATTTGGCTGTTAATGATTAAAATTTCACACACAGACAAAATGCATTCTCAACCACTGTCACACCTCTCTTTTATATACATCCCAGCACACCACACCATTTTCAAGGTGTTCAGCTTTTTATTTCCATGCATTAGAGATGGTAAGTGAACCAGGCTTCCCTTGAAACTTAATGTGATGAAGCCCTCCTCCCCCTGATGGTTTAGGGGGCGTCATCACACCTTAAAACTGTTTTCCTTGTATTTTGAAGAAAGAGTCTTAGATTTACTAGGTTTTCTTGGGAAAAAGCATCAGAATATGTCAGGTTTATAGTATATCAAAAATATGTAGTTTTAATGGGAGTCAATGGGACCAAATGGGCCCTGAGGGTAAAGAGTGGAAGTACATTCTGGCCAAGTTATATACTGAGATTCAAAAATGTAAATAAGCAGAACATACATGTTCGGTCCCTTGAGGGTTAAGCTTAATCAAAGTTTTGACGGTCTTACTGAAAGTATGACCCTCTACGCTATGTAATTAAATTAATGTGGCCCTATTGGGAGCCAAAGGTGCCCCCCCCTGCTTACATAATCTGTCTGATGATGATTTAGACATCAAGATAGTGATATCAAGAGAAACGTACAGAACAATAATAGCTTTGTGATTTTACAATGGCTTCATTCAGTAGCACTGAGCTGTCGAGTCAGTCACTCTTGATTAAGCAGAGTTTATGTTTATATAGTCATCAAATAGCATTAAGGCATCGTCATTTCTGCTTTACGTTATCCCTCTTTTTGTTTAATCATTTTCATCCAGCTGTTGTGGCAGTTGGAGCCCGGTCTGTGTGATCTCCATTGGTTGCGTGAGGCCCTTAAGTGATTGAATTGTTTTGTACTAACTCAATTGTTCCCAAGGGCTTAGTGTTGTCGTGTGTTTCCATGGCACACACCATTGTTGTCTGATTGTGTCACTGTAGTGTGTGTCATGGGGGTGTGTTCTCAGTGTGCTCCTCGTGTGTCATGGAGGTGTTTTCCCTGCAGTGGGTTCCTGCTTGGCTTCATTGTGTGTGTGTGTATGTGTGTGATTGGTCGGGACAGTGCTGGGAGGCGAAGGTCAAGAAAAGAGGGAGTAGCAGGTCCAGGATAAGCTGCTGGATTTGTCTAATCTGATGAGTAAGGCAGGGAGAGGTGGGTCAGTAGGCCTGCAACTGTGACACACACCTGCAAACGAACACTTTCTTACACAACTCTGTCAATAAGACTTCTATACACACAGCTGCAGGTAGGTTATGTCAATACACTCAGCTGGGCCTGTTGTGCTTGGCTCAGGATGAAGCTGCACTGCAGAGGACGTCTCCTGTTTCATGAGCAGATTAAAGGTGTGTCATCATGTGGCAGCAGGGTGTGACAGTAAGTATTTATACCAAGACTATAGATAGACAGACAGACAGACAGACAGACAGACAGACAGATAGATAGATAGATAGATAGATAGATAGATAGATAGATAGATGAACTGAAGGACTGACTGACAAATAGACGGATGGATGGACAGATAGACGGACAGATGGACAGAGGTAGAAGAATAGTTGACAGATAGATGAATAGATGAACAAATAGATGGATGGACATATGCATATAGGCAGATAGACTGATGCATTCACAGATAGATAGAAGGACAAACAGACCAGATGTACAGACAGATGAATCTTCACTCTTTTGTAAAAATCAGTCACAGTGGCCTTGACTTTGTCTCAATGGACATGAGGTGACTTCATCAATAGAAATCCCTGAGCATGCCCTCTTCAATAGTCCTGCACACACACACAGTAGAGATGCTCTTGTCTAGTCCATTGTGTTTAGCCTCCAGCCTTCCCCTGACTGCACTGACCCTTTTGTCCCTGCCCTGCCTCATTGTAGGCCCTTCTTCATGACCTCCACCCTGAATGCTATCAGCAGGAAAACAGACACAAGGCCCTCTTACAGCAACGATGAACACATTTGTACTGCAAGTTTTTATCGCTAGTTTGTAGCGGTTTTTTTACTGATGAGAAGTTTGATTTCTTGTGATGAAAGGGTGTGACAGAGATTATCTATGAAAGCCAACTTCAATGTTGCATCATGGACCTGTTTACTGACAGCTTATCTACACTTATCCTCAGTGGGGTAATTGCTGCTTGTGTTAACACACAACACTGTCAGAGAGGGCTGCATTATAGTGATGAAAAAGAATCCATATTACTTCATTTATGGTTAACAGAACACATTCTCAAGGCTGCCATGCTCCTGCGCTGTCACCTTCAGAGTACACGCTAAGATGGTATCATATTTTACCCAAACAGTCACTGCAGCTTACGCCAATGCAAAAGCTGCAGTTCCTCAGGTGTCCACTTGAGGTTGTCACTGGAGGACACCTATCTCGTGTTAAAAAAGCCATTTTTTCAGCAGACACAAACATGTTTGCAGCCAGGTTCAAGGCTTGATTTCTGTCTGAATGGTTAAAGGGATAGTTCAGTAATTTTGAAGTTGGGTTGTATCAGGTACTTGACAGTAGTCAGTGAAGTGGCTCGAAGAGCTCCCAGCAGCGCTGTGCATTTGATTGCTGTTAATGGTTACAGTTATTTTGCAAAGTCGCATTTCACATTTTACAATGCGGCAAATGTCTATGGGCCAATCTACGAAAGGTTTGCATGTATAAAAACATCTGCAAAATTGATAGCCTATGCAAAGCTGATGTACTAACCGGGTGCACCGAGGATTGCATGTGTCAAATGAGCAAAATGGCACACGCAATTCATTTAGTATGTTCTCCTTAATGAATATGCAGAATATACGCAGATTATCAGATCGCTCAAGATACTGGGAGGAGATGCAAATGTAATCATTTATCACCCACAATGTGATTTTTCAAACCCGAAACTGTGGTCGGTGTTTTTGCTACGATATTTAAACGCAGGTGCAAACTGGCACAGCAGTACACACTGATGGCTGCGGTCATTGTGGTGAGAGAGAGGCATAGGTGTAATGACAAATGATGGAGAGAGAGAATCTTCCACACGTGTGTCAACATATTTGGACTGTCAGAAATAAGGTACCCACCTGTTTTATTCACAGAGGTTTTATTATGGGTAAGTTTTTCCTTTGTTCTTCTGCTGATATCTTGCCATCTTCTTCTGATTTCATAGGCAGATCTCCTGGTTTTGCTCACAGCATTCACCTTTTCACAGAAGGCCTCCCAAATCACGTTTCCTCTGGCAATGCTGAGATGTCTCTGCTGGAGTTCACCAGTGTGTTTTTTTGCCTCCTCCACCAAGACCTCCAACTCCATGGCTTCAAACTTCATTTTTCATTCACCACTCTGCTCTCCCAAACTCTCCCTAACTCTCTGAAATCCTCATTTAAATGGGGCAGTCTGCACCACTTTTGCGCCTGTTATGAATTGCGAACGTAATCATAGTAGATCATCCACAACATGCCCAATAATAGCACATGCAAGTTTTTAGTTTGCACCTGCAATTTAGTGCTCGTTATTTGGGATCTTAGTAGATCAGGCCCTTAGTGTACTTCCCCCTGTGTGTATTGATTCCACCTGCTGAATTACGTTCTGAAGAATTCTTCTTCTGTGTAAACTCCGGTTCAAAAAGATAGCCTTGTGCGTCCACAATATAAGGAAAATCATCATCACTTGAGTCAAAATCTCTCATAATTGGTTCAATAGTGCCAAACAGAGACTTCTTGGAGGAACAATAAAGCACTGTACATGTGATCCAACATAGTTTTGTGGCTCGTTTTTTGTAAATCACACAATTAGACAAAATAGCGGTTCCTCATATTACCAACTCAAAAATACTGAGCTAACCCTCCGATGCCATAATGGGCACACACTGTGCGAGAGTGAACTTTTAAATCATCTATTTTAATTTGACAAAGGAGCAAAATTATGCTTAATAATGGAATACAACATAAGCTTTGTCAGTTTAGCTGATAATTTTGATGAACGTCAGAAAGGAAGGACTGACATGTTGACTAATAGTGAAAACACAACTGTTTAAACAAAGGGACCTGTAAATTATATCATTATCTCATTGGTGAGGAGAGGAGCTGGACTGCAATTACAACTGCTAAGGAAGGTAGCTGCCTTCTGCATTTAGCTTCAATGGTGCGCTCCATTTAAACTCAAAAGTTTGATTATTTGAGCTGCAAATTTGACACAGGCGAACATCAATTTAGGTCAGGCTTTTACTCAGGAGGTTGGACGTTCTTCAGTAACCCTGAGTTTTTCAGCTCATAACTGGAACACGTTTACATGAGATGTGGCATAATTACAAGATCAGATATTTGAGCTGAGAGGTAAATGAGATAAGCCATTATTCATTGTTATCTGCCATGTTAATTTTACATTGAGGCCTTGTACACACATTAAGATTTTTAGAATCTCAACCAATTGGCCTTTTGCTAAGCCCCTACCACCAGCGGCTACTGTCCAATCGTACGTTAGCAACCGTAACTATGCACAAGAGGCCTGTCAAGCTTTCGGCAGAAAACAATATGCCTAAGCAGTGTGCACACAGGACTTACAAGTCTGACAGTTGATGTCTGAGAAGTTTGGAGGATGGTGTTGATTCTTTTTGCCATCCCCAAGCCCAAGACGCAAGAAGAAAGATGCCAGGTGTGGATAAAGCACAAGAACACCTTCGTTTGTTCTAAAGTAAGGTGTTTACTTACGTTAGCTAACCATAGCTCTGTGTTAGGTAAGATAACGTTAGCAAACAAAAAAACAAAAACGTCTCAGTAGTAGGTAACTTCTGTTAAACATTGAGCCACTGTGTAATATTTGAGCAGAAGAAATATTAGTAAGACATAGAGACAAGTTCTGACATACTTACATCTATTAGCATTTTGTGAACAGACGCCCTAAAAATGGGCAAACACAACGATAATGAAAGCTAACTTAATATTAATTTCAATTAAAACAATACATATCGACTTACCCTGCTGTACAAGAACACTGTTGTTCTTGTATGTGACTGTTTCTAACGTGAAGTGTCAACACGTGGGGTACTTGACGCTTGCATTGAGATCTGTGCTCTTTCCCCTCTACTTTAATGTCCTCTTCAGTTGAACTCCACCAACATTTGATTTGGTGAATATCTCTCTCAAAAGCATACTGGAAACCTTTCTGTCTGCTTCTTTCTGATATCTCTGAAGAATTTGTCCAGAACATTGCAGATATTTCCTTAGGAATATCACTCACCGGGATCGCTAAAAACTCCATATTTCTCCTTCTAGGAGGGAAAGCTTAACAGGCATAGCAACAGTAACTAACAGGGGCAGGGCTTAGTGAAGGGTCAATTGTGAATCAGTGAGAGAGCCACACATGAAGACAAATTATGTCAAATTTATTACTTTTGTTTATTTACTGTGTGGTGTGACACAAAGAGAGAGACACAGGACACCATAAACCAACTGATTCATTTACCAAGAAGACAGCACCTCTGCTCTCATAGCTTGTGATCTTGAGTTATTACATGCAACTTTTCTGTAAACAAACATAGCCAACAACATCACTAGACTAAATGTGGCTAGCAGTTAGCTTCCTTTAACATCCTTGGCGGTTTGATTTCTTTCCAGCTCCTCTCTTTATCAGTTTGTTATATGTAGTTTACAGGTTATGCTGTTTAGATGCTCAGGTTTTTAAAACAAATCTACTAGTTGGACCTCCATTTAGACATTCGTATAATGTTATGCTTCACCTTTCCTCTCATTGCCATGGCTATGTTTTCTTCCTGCTCCAGCCATCTTGATCCCTGATTGGCTTTGCTCTGGTCAGGTCAGGTCACATGCCAGAATGGCACTTTGGCATTCATCATTTCTGATGACTCATCTACACCACCAGCAACCTTAACACTACTTCATTCAGAGAAGTTTCCATGCATTGAAGTTTAAGGGGGCAAACGCCACGCCCCAGGGACACCAACCCGTTTCAGCTGCACTACCAACTGCCATAACTGGTCCAGTCCATGTGTTAAAACACAGAGGACATGCTTGGCTGTCCTCGGTGCAGTCCATACTTCATCAGGACTTCTGGTGGTACATATTGAACATGTTTAATATTTACTGTTAAAAGTTGTGGCCCGATCCTCTCTGAGAGGATAATCTCACACCACAGGATAATCAGGTAAGATAATCTTTAGGACTCCGGATGGTTGGACCTTTGCTGAGTTTGATCGGAGGCGGGGATCCGAGCTGAAAGTTGGCCTGATTGTTGTGTTGTGTGTACCCTGCTTAAGATGCATTTAACCAGGCAAGATTATGAGCTGCAAGAGTATAAACTCTGGTTGTTGGAGTGTGTGTCTGCTGATGTGTGGTGTGCTGTGTCAATTATCAGTAGGACACCTCACACTACAAGAACAAAACTGTTACATCTACTGTTTCGTGATCTTGCGTGGGGAGCTCACCGATTCAAAATCAGTTAAAAATCTTAAAGTGTGTGACACGTTTAGACCTGCCTTATCTTTGTTTCTTTTTCTGATACTGAGATGATCAAAGGTCAGTTTAAAGAAGCTTTATCCACACGGTAGTCTGCTCATGTGAGGCTAAGAGCCCATTCAACAACCAAATGTCTGACTTCACTCATGCTTCAGTACTTTCTACAGTCATAACAGCCATTCATGTGTTTGTTTCCCTTTTACTGACAGAACTCTGATGATATTTATCAAAGACTTGCTTTGTCACGAAAAACTGAACTCATTCTAGTTCTTACATGGTATCGGTATTTCCAGCAGTTGAAGCATTTCCTGGCTAACAAAACAACAGATTAATCAATTTTAGCTTACACTACAGAACACAGAATTTGAGATGATTTCTTCTTTTTTATAAATATTTTCCACCCACAGGCTGCTGACAACAAATGAAGACTATGCTAATGCTCACGATGCTCCAGTGATTTTCTCATTACTGGAAAACATTTAATTTGATAGAACTTCAGATATTTACAAGTTACAGACCTACATAAAGTCTTTACAGTGTCTGGACAAGCTAAGAAGATTTGTGAAGGGAAGCTCTGCCAATTTTCTCTCCTACCTTCTGCCAAAAGTTCAGTGTGAAAACAACTTTTCCTGCTTCATGCTGTGAAACATTTCAGTCCTTTGATTTTACTCAACATGGCCGTGAAAGTACACTTTGAAAAAAATCCATTCAAAAATAACGCTGAGGTGTGGATCATTGTTTGACCTGATGTGTTTTTTGTGTTTTGTGTTTTTGATGAATGTGAAGCTTATGAAATCTGATGGAGCGAGGCCCAGAGTGAAGTTCCTCCTACACCCCTGTATCCTGGTCTGGCCTCAGCTGTCAACAGCTCAGATGCAGTGTAAAGTCTTTTTTGTGGAGACAGTGGAATATATCTATATATATGATATATCTATATATATCTATATATATATTTATATTATATATAGTTAATGTGATAAATGTAACATCTAGAAGTGTTCCAAGAGCACAATCCCTCCTCCGTGGCTTTTCTGACATTTCTGAGTTATTCTTGAAAATGTGAAAAACTGCACCATCTTGCACTGTTAAAGAAATAATGTGAAAAATTCCTTGATCTGCATCCAGATTTGAATAACAAGCAAAATCGTATCAATTCTCACTCCTGCCATATCCAACATTTCCTGAAAATGTAAGCAAAGTCCATAACAACTTGCTTCCCTGTTCCACAATGTTCAGAAATCATAGAAAAATCTTGGATCAGCATGTGGATTGGAATCACCGCCAAAATCGTTTCACTTCTTCCTCGGGCCATGACGAGCAGTGTCAGATAATAGCATCAAAATCAGTTGGGAACTATTTAAATTATCTTGCTCAAAGAGAGACAGATAAGCAAATGGACAAATGCTGGTATAAATATAATCTCATTGATGGAGGAAAATAAATGTAGACTTTATTGAAACACATTCACTGGTATGTGAAAAACAGGCAGAGAAATGGGCTGAGGGCTGTGATTGTAGGTGTATGCATGCACGTGTAAAGCAGGTACAAACTGAAAACAGATTTGTATTTTGGCATGGGCTACATATACTACCCACTGTTTTCTCAAGTAAGGACATCTCTCTCTCTCTCTGTCCCTCCATTTACATATATATGTACATACATATATATGTGTGTGTGTGTATGTGTTATAGTTTAATAAAACCCCATCAAGCTTCAGTGAGATATTGCATTCACAACCATTACACTCCTCCACCTTAACCTTTGACCTCCAAAATCTCATAAGGTCATCCATTAATCCAGGTGTAGATTTTATGTTTATGCAGGGTTCCCGCACGTCCTGGAAATCCTGGAAAATGATTGACCAATTTTCCAGTCCTGGAAAACATATGGAAAATGAGGAAAAAAGTAAAATGTCCTGGAAAAGATTTAATTGTCCTGGAAAATTATTTATCTTCCTTCTACCTTGTTAGTGACCAAAAATCAAACAGAGGAAATGAAGTAAAAATGTACTTGGTAACTAATGCACACTTAGCCATAAAATATAAGTAGATAAAATAATGCAAGTTAAGGAAAAAAAAACCCTAAAAACTCAAAACAATGGTGACAAAAATAAAAAATTAAAATGGCAAAATAAAATTTAGGCTACTTTAACAGTAAATAGACGAAATCTATTTTTAAAAAAGCAGAGCAAATAAAGAGAAAAAATAAGTATAAAACAAAAATTTATAATAGTAAAACACTACATAAAAGCCAGGCTAAAAAGAAAGCTAGTAGACAATGTTCATGCCTGAAGGTTAGAAATGCATGAACCTGAAGTTTAATATGATACGGTGGAGCTAGCTAGAGAAATTGGTCAACCTTTAGTCTTGTTTTTTTAGAAGACTAGATTAGCCTGAGAATTGCCCACGCCAATGGGTGAAAACATCCTGGAAAAGTCCTGAAAAATGATTTCTTGAAAAAAGTGGGAACCCTGTTATGGTTAAAGAAAATCCCTTGAAGACTTTCTGAGCTATGGAAGAGTGGGATATGTATGACATTCATGGATGTCTCAGAACATGTTGCCTCTAGCCTCAGCTATGGCCACTGCGGGGCCAAAATAAAAACATAAGATTCAAAAAAGACTTACCTTTGATATGTGAACTTAAAAATCCATACATGTAAATGGTGTCTGCTTTGATGACAATGGCAACTGGTTTTGTTCTTCTTTGGTTTAAACAGCAAGAGCACACGTTTCATGTTGTGAGGGATCAAATGCTCTCGTCATCATATCAGACCTGCTTTTGCTCTGTAAGGTGCACTTGAGTGCAGACGTCAAAAGGCTGAATACATCATATTTATATGTCATATATATTCATTTATCTGAAATGGAAGACTGCTTGTGAGTGCCTCCTCTTTTTATCCCTTGTATCTCAGCTGTCATGTGAGATTATGAATCCTAGACCCTGGCATGTGTAAAAATGGCGTTGGATCAAAAAGGGTGTTTCATGGTTCCCCCATGGTGCAAAATTAAGTCTTTCCCTTTGGCTCCCCTCCCCCTCAGCAGCCAGACAGCCTCAGAAAGGATGTGGGATGCTTTTCAAGATGCCCACCCCCCTTCCTTCTCTTCATCTTCTCCACGCTTTGTTTGTGTTGGTTATTGAGCAGCAGTCAGATGGCTATTATCCTACAAACCTGGGATTTGGCCAGCAGATTACTCTGAAACACACACAGGAAGGCTGGCAAGGATCAAGCCCATGCCGAGGCTCTCTTTCATCTGCTGAGGAAAACCTCATTACTGTCTGCTCAAGCTCTACATGAAGATCAGGCATTGTAGGAGAAACTTCTGGGTTGGTTTCTCTGGTTAACACAATCATTTGTTGTTTTAATGTAAATGTAGTTCGTGCTTTTGTGTTTTGCATCTATAATCATGAGCTGCTTCACCGTCACACGGACAGTGCCAGGGGTCCTATGCTCTGAGGCCGCGGTTTTCAAAGTATTTTTGCTCAAGACACATCTAAAATCAAACCACAATCTTAAGGCACCATTAATGTTAAATTATCCTATTAGTTTATTAACTGCATTTTTAGATCCACTACAGCCCAATAAAATAGTCAAAAAGCTTAATTACTCATGAAATCACTCTTAAAAATCATAAAAGGCATAAAATGTTTTAGATTCATCAACACAAACCATTGTTTTTAGAAGTGGTTGCGCCATTAATTGGAATTGGAGAAAACTATAGAGTCCTAATTTGTTGTGCCCATTAATTCTGTTCATTGTAAAAGACAGCAGCGTTATATTGACACATATGGACCTGAAGTACTGCTGGAGTAAATTCTAAATTTGCTTATGTATTGCAGTATAACTGCAGTACTAACTTAGCAAATTCTCAAGACACTCCTTAACTTGTCCCCACCACACCATTTGAGAACCACTAAGGATAACAGGAAGACAGAGGACAGGAAGGAGCAGTAGCCAGCCAGTCGACATATTTTTTTAAAAATTTGTTTATAATTTTTATTATATAATTATTATATATTGCTATCATTATATATTGTTATGATTATTATTAATATATAATTATTGTAATATAATAATTATTTTTTATTTAATCATAAGATAATTTATTTTTTATTCATATTTATTTTATATTTATTAATATTTTTGTTTATATCTATCTTTTTTATATATCTTTCCATCTACTTTTTCAAACTGCTATTGGAATCCTAATTTCCCTGAGGGAGTTTCCCAAAGGGATTAATAAAGTTCTATCTAATCTAATCTAAAGTATAGAGCTGGGCATCAAATATCATGTCGTCCATCCATCCATCCATAAGCTACACTGCTGATCCCTTTCGGGGTTGCTGGGGGGGCTGGAGCCTATCCCAGCTGTCATTGGGCGAGAGGCGGGGTACACCCTGAACCGGTCGTCAGTCGATCACAGGGACAACAAGAGAGCAAGACAACCACTGGACTTCACTCTCATACCTAAGGGCAATTTGGAGTCACCAGTAAACCTAATGAGCATGTTGTGGGTCTGTGGGAGGAAGCCCGGAGTGAACCCACACATGTACTGGGAGAACATGCAAGCTCCACACAGAAAGGCCCATTTCATGTATATGCCTAAAATAACTTTAACAATAAAGGTGTGTATTTGTGATGGACTGCACTCTTTCATATAGGTCAGATGAGCAGGTAATGTTTGGACATGTGATAAACTAGCAAGAAGAGAGGGATTCCCCGATTCCTGCATTTTTCCTGGAACTTTTAAGGCCTGAAAACACAAATTATAGCCAGAAAATTCTAATTTTTTGGAGCTGAAATGTCTTTTTCACTTTCTACTGAAATCCTATGAAATCAAAAATATCATAAAATTTAACATATTTTTTTTGTATCTCATTTGATTCATTAAGGGTTTTTTATATAGTCCATTTGAGGACATTTTTTATCATTTTATCATCTGATTGTATTCAAATTTTTTTTAAGTAATTTGTTGATAATATTGATTAGATAGAAGTATCATAAAAGTATGTAACAAATATGATACAACAGGCGTTAAAGGGTTAACTTGGAAGCCAAACCAGGAATAAAAGTTGGAAATTAGCATCTGATGAGTAAATACTCCCACACTCATCTCAGTCGATATCGATTCTCATATTTACACACACCTCTTTATCATCATAAAGACCACGCATCTCTCCTACAGTAGATATCATCTGTTACTCGTTTTGTGACACTCAAGTTGTATTATATAGCCTCTTTTAATTTTAACACTCACCACCCACTTTATTAGGTACACCATACTAGTACCAGGTTGAACCTCCTATGTCACCATAGCTGCCCCTTTTCTTCAAGGCATTGATTCAACAAGGAGCTGGAAACATTTCTCAGAGATTTTGGTTCATATTGACATGATAGCATAACGTTATCCTGCTGAAACCAGCCATCAAAAGATGGGTACACTGTAGGTTATAAAGTAGTGGACATGTTCTATCAGGCTGCAGCATTTCAGCAATGCTAAGCTGGTACTAAGGGGTCTGAAGCATGCCAGGAACAATACCCCCCACGCCATTATCCCCAGCAGCAGACTGATCTGTTGATACAACTCAGCAGAAATTAATGCCCTAGTCACACATTCCCGTTTCTCATGTCGATTGTGCACGATTGTCATAATCCTAATGAAACGTGCTTTGGTCGTGGTGCATGCACCACTTGACCTGGATAGTGCTATATAGTCGTGGACGAATGCCGGGGAAGGGTCCCGATTGTTTTAAACTTTTCAAAACCGTCGTGTAGAATCGCCGCTCTCAGTATAGTAGGGTGGAAGCCTAATGCAGTCCTAAGGTGAACCGTATTAGCGTGGCATGTACGGGCTCAATCGGGTTGATCATGGCTTAATCCAGAAAGCTTTCTGAGGACGATTGACTAGGATGTATCCGATTGTGCCCCGACTGTGATGATAATGCCTGTGTTTGTGACTTGTATTTACCCTTGGAATGCGTCATGTGATCGTCGATGAACGTTGTTCTAACGTATCTCATACGGGAAGTGAACGTGACAAGAACGCAAGCGACAGGTGACACTTATGTGACACAAACTGGGCTCGAACGGGGCTGAGGTCATGTCAGCAGGATGGAAATTCATGGAATCCTCGTCGTATTGTTGTACTGACCTAATTGAAGCGGGATGACTGCCCCCGAAGCGCTGTAGAAGCACTGTAGAAGTGCTGTAGAGGCGCCGTAGAAGCATTACTGATGGTGTATGTACAGGGTGTGTCTGGGGGAGACAGTCATTACTTCCGGTATCATGCCGATCAAACCAGCCTTGCCAATCATGTACAGTCATACACAATCACCATGAGAAACCGGAATGTGTGACTGCGGCTTAAGGTTGACCAAATCAGTCCAATCTTTTATTTTAACATTTCTGGGAGCCCTGTTCTTACCTGACAGGAGTGGCATCAAGTGTGGTCCTCTGCTGCTGCAGCCCATCTGCATGGATATAACCTGACTACCCAAAAAGACCCTTCAGTATATTTCACTAGTCCATCTGAGAAATAACCCATAGAAAGAGTTTGGAATGGGGAGAACCTTTCATATCTGGCTGGTGATTGGACAATTGGTCTGTCAATCACATTCAAAACAGGCCAATCAGAAAACGTTATAGGCAAGCAAAAGGACAGAACCTAAGCCACTTTGTAAAACAAACTCTCAGCAAAATATGTCAGGACTGCAATAATCCTTTTTTTAGAGAGGTTTGTAGTGTTGTTGTGTTTCGATTTAATAAAGAAATGTGGTACTGAAGCTGTTAGCATCAATGCTAATCTTTGTAAGGGCAGTCTGTTCCTGTGCATTGTGTTGTTCTGTTGTCTCATTGTAGCTTGTTCCTCGTCCTGCTTTAAAGGACTCTGATTGGGCCCTGCTAATTTGGGCCTCTCACAATGGTTGTAGATTGGAACTTGGCAAGATGGGGCAGACTGATAAGAGCCATTGACTCAAGGGGATTCAAATAAACTGAAAGCTTAGCTTTGAAGTGTTGCATATTCAGAAATTGTCTTCTGGTTGAACAGAGCGGTTATCTATGCTACGGTTTCCTTTTTACCATCTTGAACAACTCTGGCCTTTCTCCTCTGAGTTCTGGCATCAACACGGCATTTTCACCCAGAGAACTGCTGCTGACCATTTAGGATCACGCTGTTGGGTTCTGTCCGTAAAACCCATGTCTATTGCATAGCTGTCTTCACCTGCCATTTGCTCACCAGGGGAGAGCAAAGAAGAGCTCCCTGGAGAATGCGGGCATCGATCCCGCTACCTCTCACATGCTAAGCGAGCGCTCTACCATTTGAGCTAATTCCCCTTGCATCTGTGCTAGCTCTGCGCAAAAACGCCTTACAGATTTGACTTTTTCTGCTGCTTTTCCTGATATTTTGCCCCGTTGTTTTCCTGACCAGAAAACAGGAAAATGCGACGAGGTGGCCGAGTGGTTAAGGCGATGGACTGCTAATCCATTGTGCTCTGCATGCGTGGGTTCGAATCCCATCCTCGTCGCAGCTGGCACCACTCTCTTCTGCCACTGTGGGTCATCAAAAGCCCACCTATCATGAGTAGCGCTTCTTCTGGGAAGCTCCACTGACATGATGGTAAAACTAATCACATGCTGCCAGGCACCAGCAACAGAGCTTCCCAACAATGTACACAACCAGCAATCAGTTCAACATCTCACCTCTGCACAGACATGAAGGCCAAGTCCTCGAGACAGGACTCAGCTGGCCAGCATTGTCAGGCTGATACAGGTCTCTCCTTTGGAGACAGCAAGGTTTTCGGACTGGTCAGGGAAGACCGCCAACGCTGAAAGAGTTGTTTGAGAGGTCATCCGTGTCAAGCTGGAACCGAACTGGTGGACTTGGGCATCGCCGACCTCAAATGCAGTTATGAATTCCCTTCATTGTCTCCCCCAAAGACAGCCTGCCCCAGGATAATGGGAGAGCAAAGAGCCAGGGATGACCCTGGAGGTAACATCCGGGAGATAAACTGGTTCAACAACGGCGCTAAAGATTCACAGGCAATCCCCCAGGTCATTCCAAATGAAATGGTCCAGAGAGGCCGGTTTTTCTAGCTCTGGTATGGCCCAGTCTCAGGAGTGATGAAGGCTCGTCAGAAGAGTGGAGTTGTCTTTGTGAACCTTCAACAAGTCCACTTGGCCATTTTGGATCTCGTCTTGCAACACCACGCCTCAGGCTCTTATCTTCTGTCCGTCCAACCCATATCCATTGCATGCTGTCTTCACCTGCCATTTGCTCACCAGGGGAGAGCAAAGAAGAGTTCCCTGGAGAATGCGGGCATCGATCCCGCTACCTCTCACATGCTAAGCGAGCGCTCTACCATTTGAGCTAATTCCCCTTGCATCTGTGCTAGCTCTGCGCAAAAACGCCTTACAGATTTGACTTTTTCTGCTGCTTTTCCTGATATTTTGCCCCGTTGTTTTCCTGACCAGAAAACAGGAAAATGCGACGAGGTGGCCGAGTGGTTAAGGCGATGGACTGCTAATCCATTGTGCTCTGCACGCGTGGGTTCGAATCCCATCCTCGTCGCAGCTGGCATCACTCTCTTCTGCCACTGTGGGTCATCAAAAGCCCACCTATCATGAGTAGCGCTTCTTCTGGGAAGCTCCACTGACATGATGGTAAAACTAATCACATGCTGCCAGGCACCAGCAACAGAGCTTCCCAACAATGTACACAACCAGCAATCAGTTCAACATCTCACCTCTGCACAGACATGAAGGCCAAGTCCTCGGGACATGACTCAGCTGGCCAGCATTGTCAGGCTGATACAGGTCTCTCCTTTGGAGACAGCAAGGTTTTCGGACTGGTCAGGGAAGACCGCCAACGCTGAAAGAGTTGTTTGAGAGGTCATCCGTGTCAAGCTGGAACAGAACTGGTGGACTTGGGCATCGCCGACCTCAAATGCAGTTATGAATTCCCTTCATTGTCTCCCCCAAAGACAGCCTGCCCCAGGATAATGGGAGGCCAAAGAGCCAGGGATGACCCTGGAGGTAACATCCGGGAGATAAACTGGTTCAACAACGGCGCTAAAGATTCACAGGCAATCCCCCAGGTCATTCCAAATGAAATGGTCCAGAGAGGCCGGTTTTTCTAGCTCTGGTATGGCCCAGTCTCAGGAGTGATGAAGGCTCGTCAGAAGAGTGGAGTTGTCTTTGTGAACCTTCACCAAGTCCACTTGGCCATTTTGGATCTCGTCTTGCAACACCACGCCTCAGGCTCTTATCTTCTGTCCGTCCAACCCATATCCATTGCATGCTGTCTTCACCTGCCATTTGCTCACCAGGGGAGAGCAAAGAAGAGCTCCCTGGAGAATGCGGGCATCGATCCCGCTACCTCTCACATGCTAAGCGAGCGCTCTACCATTTGAGCTAATTCCCCTTGCATCTGTGCTAGCTCTGCGCAAAAACGCATTACAGATTTGACTTTTTCTGCTGCTTTTCCTGATATTTTGCCCCGTTGTTTTCCTGACCAGAAAACAGGAAAATGCGACGAGGTGGCCGAGTGGTTAAGGCGATGGACTGCTAATCCGTTGTGCTCTGCACGCATGGGTTCGAATCCCATCCTC
The DNA here is from genome assembly GCA_037902135.1 of Cetoscarus ocellatus. Taxonomy (NCBI): domain Eukaryota; kingdom Metazoa; phylum Chordata; class Actinopteri; order Labriformes; family Labridae; genus Cetoscarus; species Cetoscarus ocellatus. The sequence continues at coordinate 1,182,281 of JBAMNC010000440.1, forward strand.
GTCGCAGCTGGCACCACTCTCTTCTGCCACTGTGGGTCATCAAAAGCCCACCTATCATGAGTAGCGCTTCTTCTGGGAAGCTCCACTGACATGATGGTAAAACTAATCACATGCTGCCAGGCACCAGCAACAGAGCTTCCCAACAATGTACACAACCAGCAATCAGTTCAACATCTCACCTCTGCACAGACATGAAGGCCAAGTCCTCGGGACATGACTCAGCTGGCCGGCATTGTCAGGCTGATACAGGTCTCTCCTTTGGAGACAGCAAGGTTTTCGGACTGGTCAGGGAAGACCGCCAACGCTGAAAGAGTTGTTTGAGAGGTCATCCGTGTCAAGCTGGAACAGAACTGGTGGACTTGGGCATCGCCGACCTCAAATGCAGTTATGAATTCCCTTCATTGTCTCCCCCAAAGACAGCCTGCCCCAGGATAATGGGAGGCCAAAGAGCCAGGGATGACCCTGGAGGTAACATCCGGGAGATAAACTGGTTCAACAACGGCGCTAAAGATTCACAGGCAATCCCCCAGGTCATTCCAAATGAAATGGTCCAGAGAGGCCGGTTTTTCTAGCTCTGGTATGGCCCAGTCTCAGGAGTGATGAAGGCTCGTCAGAAGAGTGGAGTTGTCTTTGTGAACCTTCAACAAGTCCACTTGGCCATTTTGGATCTCGTCTTGCAACACCACGCCTCAGGCTCTTATCTTCTGTCCGTCCAACCCATATCCATTGCATGCTGTCTTCACCTGCCATTTGCTCACCAGGGGAGAGCAAAGAAGAGTTCCCTGGAGAATGCGGGCATCGATCCCGCTACCTCTCACATGCTAAGCGAGCGCTCTACCATTTGAGCTAATTCCCCTTGCATCTGTGCTAGCTCTGCGCAAAAACGCCTTACAGATTTGACTTTTTCTGCTGCTTTTCCTGATATTTTGCCCCGTTGTTTTCCTGACCAGAAAACAGGAAAATGCGACGAGGTGGCCGAGTGGTTAAGGCGATGGACTGCTAATCCATTGTGCTCTGCACGCGTGGGTTCGAATCCCATCCTCGTCGCAGCTGGCATCACTCTCTTCTGCCACTGTGGGTCATCAAAAGCCCACCTATCATGAGTAGCGCTTCTTCTGGGAAGCTCCACTGACACGATGGTAAAACTAATCACATGCTGCCAGGCACCAGCAACAGAGCTTCCCAACAATGTACACAACCAGCAATCAGTTCAACATCTCACCTCTGCACAGACATGAAGGCCAAGTCCTCGAGACAGGACTCAGCTGGCCAGCATTGTCAGGCTGATACAGGTCTCTCCTTTGGAGACAGCAAGGTTTTCGGACTGGTCAGGGAAGACCGCCAACGCTGAAAGAGTTGTTTGAGAGGTCATCCGTGTCAAGCTGGAACAGAACTGGTGGACTTGGGCATCGCCGACCTCAAATGCAGTTATGAATTCCCTTCATTGTCTCCCCCAAAGACAGCCTGCCCCAGGATAATGGGAGAGCAAAGAGCCAGGGATGACCCTGGAGGTAACATCCGGGAGATAAACTGGTTCAACAACGGCGCTAAAGATTCACAGGCAATCCCCCAGGTCATTCCAAATGAAATGGTCCAGAGAGGCCGGTTTTTCTAGCTCTGGTATGGCCCAGTCTCAGGAGTGATGAAGGCTCGTCAGAAGAGTGGAGTTGTCTTTGTGAACCTTCAACAAGTCCACTTGGCCATTTTGGATCTCGTCTTGCAACACCACGCCTCAGGCTCTTATCTTCTGTCCGTCCAACCCATATCCATTGCATGCTGTCTTCACCTGCCATTTGCTCACCAGGGGAGAGCAAAGAAGAGTTCCCTGGAGAATGCGGGCATCGATCCCGCTACCTCTCACATGCTAAGCGAGCGCTCTACCATTTGAGCTAATTCCCCTTGCATCTGTGCTAGCTCTGCGCAAAAACGCATTACAGATTTGACTTTTTCTGCTGCTTTTCCTGATATTTTGCCACGTTGTTTTCCTGAACAGAAAACAGGAAAATGCGACGAGGTGGCCGAGTGGTTAAGGCGATGGACTGCTAATCCATTGTGCTCTGCACGCGTGGGTTCGAATCCCATCCTCGTCGCAGCTGGCATCACTCTCTTCTGCCACTGTGGGTCATCAAAAGCCCACCTATCATGAGTAGCGCTTCTTCTGGGAAGCTCCACTGACATGATGGTAAAACTAATCACATGCTGCCAGGCACCAGCAACAGAGCTTCCCAACAATGTACACAACCAGCAATCAGTTCAACATCTCACCTCTGCACAGACATGAAGGCCAAGTCCTCGGGACAGGACTCAGCTGGCCAGCATTGTCAGGCTGATACAGGTCTCTCCTTTGGAGACAGCAAGGTTTTCGGACTGGTCAGGGAAGACCGCCAACGCTGAAAGAGTTGTTTGAGAGGTCATCCGTGTAAAGCTGGAACAGAACTGGTGGACTTGGGCATCGCCGACCTCAAATGCAGTTATGAATTCCCTTCATTGTCTCCCCCAAAGACAGCCTGCCCCAGGATAATGGGAGGCCAAGAGCCAGGGATGACCCTGGAGGTAACATCCGGGAGATAAACTGGTTCAACAACGGCGCTAAAGATTCACAGGCAATCCCCCAGGTCATTCCAAATGAAATGGTCCAGAGAGGCCGGTTTTTCTAGCTCTGGTATGGCCCAGTCTCAGGAGTGATGAAGGCTCGTCAGAAGAGTGGAGTTGTCTTTGTGAACCTTCAACAAGTCCACTTGGCCATTTTGGATCTCGTCTTGCAACACCACGCCTCAGGCTCTTATCTTCTGTCCGTCCAACCCATATCCATTGCATGCTGTCTTCACCTGCCATTTGCTCACCAGGGGAGAGCAAAGAAGAGTTCCCTGGAGAATGCGGGCATCGATCCCGCTACCTCTCACATGCTAAGCGAGCGCTCTACCATTTGAGCTAATTCCCCTTGCATCTGTGCTAGCTCTGCGCAAAAACGCCTTACAGATTTGACTTTTTCTGCTGCTTTTCCTGATATTTTGCCCCGTTGTTTTCCTGACCAGAAAACAGGAAAATGCGACGAGGTGGCCGAGTGGTTAAGGCGATGGACTGCTAATCCGTTGTGCTCTGCACGCATGGGTTCGAATCCCATCCTCGTCGCAGCTGGCATCACTCTCTTCTGCCACTGTGGGTCATCAAAAGCCCACCTATCGTGAGTAGTGCTTCTTCTGGGAAGCTCCACTGACACGATGGTAAAACTAATCACATGCTGCCAGGCACCAGCAACAGAGCTTCCCAACAATGTACACAACCAGCAATCAGTTCAACATATCACCTCTGCACAGACATGAAGGCCAAGTCCTCGGGACAGGACTCAGCTGGCCAGCAGTGTCAGGCTGATACAGGTCTCTCCTTTGGAGACAGCAAGGTTTTCGGACTGGTCAGGGAAGACCGCCAACGCTGAAAGAGTTGTTTGAGAGGTCATCCGTGTCAAGCTGGAATAGAACTGGTGGACTTGGGCATCGCCAACCTCAAATGCAGTTATGAATTCCCTTCATTGTCTCCCCCAAAGACAGCCTGCCCCAGGATAATGGGAGGCCAAAGAGCCAGGGATGACCCTGAAGGTAACATCCGGGAGATAAACTGGTTCAACAACGGCGCTAAAGATTCACAGGCAATCCCCCAGGTCATTCCAAATGAAATGGTCCAGAGAGGCCGGTTTTTCTAGCTCTGGTATGGCCCAGTCTCAGGAGTGATGAAGGCTCGTCAGAAGAGTGGAGTTGTCTTTGTGAACCTTCAACAAGTCCACTTGGCCATTTTGGATCTCGTCTTGCAACACCACGCCTCAGGCTGTTATGTTCTGTCCGTCCAACCCATATCCATTGCATGCTGTCTTCACCTGCCATTTGCTCACCAGGGGAGAGCAAAGAAGAGTTCCCTGGAGAATGCGGGCATCGATCCCGCTACCTCTCACATGCTAAGCGAGTGCTCTACCATTTGAGCTAATTCCCCTTGCATCTGTGCTAGCTCTGCGCAAAAACGCCTTACAGATTTGACTTTTTCTGCTGCTTTTCCTGATATTTTGCCCCGTTGTTTTCCTGAACAGAAAACAGGAAAATGCGACGAGGTGGCCGAGTGGTTAAGGCGATGGACTGCTAATCCATTGTGCTCTGCACGCGTGGGTTCGAATCCCATCCTCGTCGCAGCTGGCACCACTCTCTTCTGCCACTGTGGGTCATCGAAAGCCCACCTATCATGAGTAGCGCTTCTTCTGGGAAGCTCCACTGACACGATGGTAAAACTAATCACATGCTGCCAGGCACCAACAACAGAGCTTCCCAACAATGTACACAACCAGCAATCAGTTCAACATATCACCTCTGCACAGACATGAAGGCCAAGTCCTCGGGACAGGACTCAGCTGGCCAGCAGTGTCAGGCTGATACAGGTCTCTCCTTTGGAGACAGCAAGGTTTTCGGACTGGTCAGGGAAGACCGCCAACGCTGAAAGAGTTGTTTGAGAGGTCATCCGTGTAAAGCTGGAATAGAACTGGTGGACTTGGGCATCGCCAACCTCAAATGCAGTTATGAATTCCCTTCATTGTCTCCCCCAAAGACAGCCTGCCCCAGGATAATGGGAGGCCAAAGAGCCAGGGATGACCCTGAAGGTAACATCCGGGAGATAAACTGGTTCAACAACGGCGCTAAAGATTCACAAATGAAATGGTCCAGAGAGGCCGGTTTTTCTAGCTCTGGTATCGCCCAGTCTCAGGAGTGATGAAGGCTCGTCAGAAGAGTGGAGTTGTCTTTGTGAACCTTCAACAAGTCCACTTGGCCATTTTGGATCTTGTCTGCAACACCACGCCTCAGGCTGTTATGTGAAGCACCATTGACATGATGGCAAAACTAATCACTTTCTGTCAGTGCTCTTACCTTTTGTTTTCTGGACCACAAATCTGCCAAGCACAACAAGGTGGCATTTAAACCTAACCACATGCAGACAGGCACCAACAGCACTTCTCAACAATGTCCACAGCCACCAATCTGTTACACCCAACAATGTTCTTCATGCCACACAATAGAAAGATTCCTTTATATTCATTAGAAATGCTTTTCTTAAATGATGATTCAACTTTTAATCAGTCATTAAATCCATCAATCTTCATTAATATAGCACCAAAGCATAGGAACTGTTGTCTCACTACAATTGAGTATTTGAGTATTTCAATGCCCTACTCTTTAATTAAAAGGAGATAAAGGATTTGGGCTGCTATATTGACAGAGATTTGAATATTTTTTATTTATTTCATTGACTTTCTCAACCATTGATTCATGTGCATTGATTCATTCTCTATAATAAGCAATAGCTATATGTACATATCGGCTTTATGCTCTGTTCTTACGTTTTACTCTTTTTTGTCCCTACTTAATAAAAATAAAACAAATGACAAGAAAGCACTCAGAGCGTACACCTCTGCACAGATTACCATCATAATATGATTCTTTGACCCTGAAAACCCACACTTTGCACTCAGAATCATGTTATCATTAGTTTACAGTTATTGAGCAAAAACTATTGTTCACTAATCGTGGTTCTCTTATAACCTGACAGGCCAGACGGACAGTTCTGTATCCATCATGGAAATATTTCCCTAGTCCATCTGGGGAAGAGCCCATAGAAAATGTTTTCAGGGGCAGAACCTTCAAAAATAACTGCAGCTGGTGATTGAACGATTGTTCTGCCAGTCACACCCATCACAGACCAATCCATGTCAAGCCACAGTATGATGTGGCAGCAAGACCCTGTTGTTAGCCGTTAGCTTAAACTTCAGTTCAGTTCTTAGACTATCATCTTACATTAAATGATACCACACAAATGTATTATTTACCACTTAGATGTGACATGAACCTTGTCAAAGACAATACCCACCAAGTTCTCCCGCTAAACTTCTGAGGAGAGCATATTTTGCCAGGTATCACTGGGTAACCATAACTCCGGGCTACCATAGTACCTGCATCGTTCAAGAAGCATTTCGGCATCTCCAGTTTCCCAGCAGTGATCCCCATCAGGACAGGAGCAAAGACATGATTTCCTGTAAGAGAGGTTTGAGTGATGTCCCTTTGTCCTCTTTTAAGGATGAAATTGAGTCCATTTCTGATAAAACTGCAGATATTGCCTCATCCACGGAGACTGTTTCCACGCCACCATTGTTTTTAAACATGAAGTCACTTCCTGCTCGTCGTCACGTCTGCACCTCCCGCCTCTCTGCCCTGATTGGGCCGTTAAGCATTTAGCCATGAAATTGTTTGGACAACGGAGGTTAGCAAGATGGACATGCAGGATTTCAGACAATGAATCAGGCAGGTCCATTTGCTCTGCAAGGTTAGCTCTCGGGATCACCACCAAAATCTAATCATTTTTAAGTTGGGCCATTACCAACATCTCCTGAGAACTTCAGCAAAATCCGTCCAGTAGTTTTTGCGTAATCTTGCTAAAAAACAAACACAAAAAAAAAAAAACACAACCTCTGCGGCGGAGGGAAAAAGACATAATTGTTCAGCAAATAAAGAGACTGACACGTTGTTGGTAGGTAAACAAGGGTTTCAAATGTTTTATTCTTTAATATCAACGTCAAATATAAACTGCTGCTCCACAATTCATTTTCAAAGGATTCATTTCCAACATTTAAAGTGGTTCCTTTAGAAGACAAGTGTCCAAATTCTCCAATTCCTAAAAAGTAAGTGCACAAAACGCCCTCCTTTAAGTTATTGTTTAATGAACAGACGTTTCACCTTTCTGAGGAGAAAGGCAGGCAACGATGATGACAATGATGACGATGTTCATGGAGCTATGACGCAGTGTGTGTCGGTGTGTTTTATTGTGTAATGCATGAAAAGCACCACGCCTGAGACCGTCACAATGGAAAGGAATGGCCTGCACATCATATACACTCATCCATCTCTTACTTCCTGTTGGGTTGTACATTTGTGTCTGTGTTAAGGCATCATCAGCCACTTTGTCTGCGGGGATATATTGTGCAAAAACCAAATATACACATGAGGGTAGATGCCTTTTTCTCCCCTGATGCTGAAACCTGTAGCTTAAACAACTGGTCTGACTATAGTCTTGTTCTTTGAGAGATTCATCACCTGCTCCTTAAGGCAGATGCTGAGAGCACCGGGGTCTTTGAAGAAGAGGGGAGGGGGAGGACGGAGATGAGGAGCAAGAGTTGCATCATTGACACATACGCCGCCCCACCACAGATGCCAGGGCGGCGTGTGGAGGAGGGAGTCGCACTCGCACAAACACGCACGTGAGTCGGTGGAAGACGGACGACAGGTCATGGATGGAAAGAGGAGGGAACAGGAGACTCCCATCGACAGACGTTAATGCTTAGGTTAACACAAGTCATTGTCAAGTGGACTTTTTTGCATTTTACTAGTAAACAAATAAAACAGAAACACAGCCGTACAATTTTTTTTTAAAACCACCCACCCACCCCAGAAATTTCTCTCTGAAGACAGTGACGAAACATTCACACGCTCACACATCCTGTTTACACATGCACACAGCGACAGATGGCATTTCAGTGAACACACCTGCCCTCTCACGACGTAATTAAAGACATTTCCCCTCAAGTCCCCCTCAACGTGGCTACACAGTTCCTCTCTGTTTGGAAAAGGTTCAATTTGACAAAAGAAGCAGCATTCCACACTCAAAGACTAAACAATCCTTTAACTATTTTTCTGATTTATCTTCATGCTTTAACTGAGAGTCGCAGGCGGTGGACGCAGCAGAGGCGGGACGGTCCTTTGGCGCAGTGCTGCTCATTGGCAGTAACATAAGGCAAAGATGGGTAACTGCCTGGGGCCTCAGAGATGAAGCCACTATGGACCCTGGGGTCAGTGCATTGGTTCAAGGCATAACAAAGCAAAACTGAAGGCAAACAAGAATCACAGCTGAAGGCTAGCTGCATGGGAGTCTGAAATATGTTGTCTTGTTGTGCATCAGAACAAAACCGAAAAGTAAACAGTATTAATTTAGCCTGTCTGCTCCAGCTAGTCTGGGGATGTGAAGCTTCAATGACCATGAGGGCCACATGAGTTTCAATCTTGTTGCAAGAGGGCCAAATTGTGGCAATGGAAGGCCACTGGCATTCAGTTACTTTCACAGCTAACACATTTGGTCTGCACCAAACTGGTTCACCATTTTAGAAAGCTCGGTTCACTTGGGCTGGTGTGAAAGCTCACATGGACTCTGGTTCTGGCCAAAAAAACGACTCTGGTCCACCTAAAAACAGGGGTCTTCCAAGTGAACCAGAGTTCAGTCTGCTATCTGAACCGAACAAGGACAAAAAACAGGCAAGCGGACCAAAAAGAAGAGAATTGTGGGTTGAATTTTGGCCAATACATCAGTAAGTGAGCTAGCACAGAGTTCACGAAAACTGTGATATTAAAAGTACCCTATGAGTTTTTGGTAGTTTGAACCCTATAATATATGTAATATAATTTAAAACAGAAAAGTCTTTGCCTGGGCTTACATAAGGCAATATTGGTAAATCCTTCTACTTACACCACTGTCAGAAATTAAATCTACAGACTTATGTATTTTTAATGTGTTTGGAGTAATATTTCCACTGTTTAGGAAGTGAGGAACAAGAAATTCTTCATCTACTTTTATCTAACTTTTATGGTGTACGTTTCTAAGCTAAAGCAGTAATATAACTCTCTCTATGCTCTTTTATTAAAGGTATTTTGACATTAAAAGCCTGTTTTTAGGCCAGTACTTGTTTGACGAAAACAATTAATATTTGGGCTTATTTTGGACAGGATTGTATCTCAGGTACAACTGGCTTGTCCGAGGAAAAAAGGTTAAAAAAGGAAAAAAATGGGGAGCATCTGACATCACTAATCCTCTATTTGCTCCTCTCTGGGGTTTCTCACTGAGATAGGGCTCAGTAAAGTATAGTTATTTCACCCTTGAGTGTTGGAGCATCTGAAGGAAAATCAACTGACTTTTGTTTAAAAATATAAGAACTAACTTTGTTAAAACACACAGTTGACAACATCTCCACTGTGTAGAGCAAACTTAAGTGCTTCTCTCCCTCCAGGTGAGCGTTGCTTTAGTGCAAACTTCACTTGAAAGCCTTTAGTAGGTGAGCAACAAATATGAGTTGTACCTTTTGGATTACTTTCGATGATTGAGCATTTTTGAAAGTATTGCCCTCTGCCTAAATAACAAAAATAGACTAATAAATGTTGCCAACTTGTTTGTGAAATTAGATGATGCACTTTGGTTAAAATAAACACCAACAAACTAGGTCTGAAATGCTATTTTCTGTGATTATTTTTCCCCTTTAATGATATAATTTGGTATTGTATTACATGTTGTAGTAAAGCTTGATTAGTCACCTTAAGAATGAGGTATACCTTGTAAGGATTGTGCATTCATGGAATGAGCATCATAGCTAAACGTGTAGGTAGCACCCAAAACATTGCAAAATCCCCTTCAATACATTTGGCTGTGTTGCTTGTTCTGTAGAAACATGACCCTCAGAGGTTGTATCTCGTTGTAATACAACACCAATTAGCAACATTAAAGTGGGAAAACAGACCAAAAAAATGTTTTTGAGACTGAGGATTGAGTGTCTGTACCTCAAAAGCTGCTTTAAAAAACCTCAAGATAATTTGTCCACATAATATTGTGTTGGTTTTTGCCTGGAGCCTTCAGATTTCAGAAACTAACCCTGGTGCTGCTACACAGTGAGCTGCTCTGTCATTAAAAAAAAAAAAAAGCTGTAATCATCCCCTTGGACTTTCTGAATCTGAACAAAAGCACAAAAACACCTCACCAGGCAGAGCAGCCACTTTGTTTTTCGCCTCCCAAAAAGGAAGTAGAGAATCGCAGCACAGTTTTGCCAAAGAATCCCTCGCCACCTCTCATCATCAACCACCTGCTTCCCTCGCTTTTATACTTTTTAAATCACATTTTAGTACATTATTCAGATTTTTTTGTCCTTTTCTTTCCCTGTTAAAGGGCCAAATGGCTTTGAAAACAACTAAAACTTCTGATCAATCACAAACAAATTTTGTTTTCTAGGAGCAACGTGCCGAAATCTGAACAGACACAAAAGCCTTGAAGGCACAAAAGACGATTCTAAATATTCTATGGATTGACTAATCTGTGCAAACAAACTACACGTAGGAAACTCTCAATAAACCTCACAAGAAGAACGTAAGCTATTACTAATTAAATATATTCATATATATTCATCTATATATTTAGGATATCTAATAAATACATTTGTTGATAGACATAGAGATCTTTCTTTTAACTATTTACATTAAAAGGTGTACATTTTCTGCAGAAACAATAAATAGCTATGAAGGCAAGGCAAAGGCGAGAAGATCTGTGGTTTTAACATTTTAGCTCTTTCACTTACAAACACGGAGAAAGAGAGAAGTCTTTCTCACATGTCTCCACTGTTGAAGTTAAAGCCGGTCATTCTTTTTTAGGATGACTCAGCTCGACTCAAACTGAACTCTCCCTTCATAAATAATTGGCAGGAACATCCACTCAAAAAATAACGCTCTCCGTCTTACCTGCCTACCCTCTATATAATGGAATGTGCTCCAGTCTCTCGACTGCTCTCAGTAGATCAGCTCTTTCCATCCTTTTAATACCTGGTGAACGGGGCAGTGAAGAAGTAGAGTACAAAAATGTACCAGCACCTGCCTAATATACCAGCATTCGGCTTAGTGGCTGGTGTCTGACCTTTCCAAACCTGCTAGTGACCCCTGTTGTACCAGTCATACACACATTATGATAAAAGGATGCTGTAAAAACGCCACCGTCATCAGAGAGAGGCAGAAAACATCGAACCCACCCGCTTCACCCTCCCACACCCCAGACCCATACACAATCTCATGCTGCACAAGTTTTTTTTTGTTTTGTTTTTGTGTTTCTTTTCTCTGAATGGCATGTGGAGACAGAAATGACAGGGTAGTTACAAGACTGCCCCACCAAAGCCTTGGTACGTAACGATATATTGCTGTCGGCCCTGACAGTGTGACACCACATAAACTCTGCAGACGACTGACGAGTTCTCAAACATTCGCTTCATCTCACAGCAGCAGCTGTGAGGGGCCGTTCGTGTTAAGAGACAGCAATTTAAAAAAGAAGAAGTGCAAAAGATCATGCACAGATGGTGAGCAAGGCTAAAAAACACCCGCATCACATCAGTGTCACACCTTTGGGAGGGACTCTGTCTCACGAGGACAACTAGGAGCGATGAAGGTGGGTGTGTGTGTGTGTGTGTGGGTGTGTGTGTGTAGATGTATGTGAAGGAAGGGTGAATCTCATAAGTGCTTCCCATGGCTCTTGAGGCATAGAAAAAGAGGCAGTGGGATTGTGTGGTAACATTCTCTGGCTGAAAGTTGTGTTTCTGAAGGACGGACAGAGGGACAGAAGGGTGGAGTGTCTCTGAAGTCCTGGATTGATTGGTGCAGAGCCTGTGACACCCTAAAAACTGGCCGCTGATGATGTGCTGGATGTGGGCGGCCGTCTTGTAGGAGCTGCAGTCTGAATGGAAGTCAATATGAGGACAGGGAGCCCACGGGACCCTGGCTGGACTTTATCAGTCCTGGTGGGGAGGGAGACAGGGAGGGGGAGAGGTTTAAAGGGTGGGACAGGGGGGTGAGGATGGGCTGAGGGGAGGAGGTGGTTGTTGGGTCGATGATTGTTGCGGTCTATAGGCTGCAGCCCAGCTGCGTGGCCTTCCCCTGAGTGTCCTGCAGGCGCAGCAGGCTGGCGCTGGAGTAGCCCTCGTCGCTACAGCTGCTGCGCAGACTGCCCCGCTCGTCCCCTGAGTCACTCACACTGCTGGTGCTCCACTCCAGGTCACCCAGCAGGTAGTCTGTCCCCTCCACATCCACATCCAGGTCCTCTGTTTGATAAGAGAGAACAAAAAAACACTGTTAGTGAGCATCATGGTTCTATATTTCTTTTTTATTATTGATACTTTTCTTAAAGGGGACATATTATGCAAAAATCACATTTTTAAGGCTTTTGAACACATTTTTGGGTATTTGGCCTTCCTCCCAGCCCACAACATGTGACAGCAGACAACAAGACCTGTATTCAGCAGGCTGCATGAAGTAAACTCATGGTATTTGGCGAGCTGTTGAGTCTGTGGATATACTGTTAAGAAACAAGCATTTTGTTGTGAACCAGAGGTAACTGCACAGGTTTGTCAATGTTCACGCTACTTGTTGAAAGTCTGATGGATAAACTTCAATGTATGAGCATTCTTACATTAGGCAAGAGAAGTTTAAAAGTTGGCTGAATATAATCAGTCCTTTACCCACCCCATTACCCCTCTGATTCTGCTAACGTTAGCCTGGAAAGTAGGCTAAGTTGTGGCTTTCCCACTGCGGTGACTAGGCTGAGGTTAGCATGTTGTGCGTTAGCCTGTGATGTTTGGGGGAAACAAGCTTCACTGTTATCTGATAACCGGCATGAATTTGCGGTTTGTGTGTGTTCATAATTGTAAGCGGCGCGTGGCTGGAGCAGCAGTGCGCTCCGCTTCGCTCGAGATACACTGCAGGTCGATCATTAAGTATGTTACTGTGTTAGCCGCTGCTCTGCTCTGGCTCATTAGCATATTAAGGCGGCCATCCTCAAAACCAGCCGGTCTGAACAGAGCAGTTATGTGAGCGTGGAAAGAATGCAGCTGTGCTTTATTCATAGGCTTTTTGGACCAAAGCATGTTACTAACCTTTAAAGAAGACATCAAGGATCCATGTTAAACTGCAGAAAAGGAGCAAAATATGGGACCTTTAAGGTTGCTCTCAAGCCTCATCAGTTTTTGATCTGCCACCTGTCCTGATATGTGGTTTTAGCTCAGCTTGGCTTGACTGTACTCAGTTTTGGCATCAGGCATGTTGTTTTGGTTGTATTATATGCTTTAACAGTACCTCCTGAAAGTAGGCAGGGTTGTTGTAACAATACTGTCATCCAAACAAAACAATAATGAAACACAGCAGGGCAGAAGCTGTTCCCTGGGCTGTGGCTTTTCATCACTGCAGACAGAGGAGTCTAGTTTTAGACAATTGCAAACAGCAGGACAAAGGAGGTCATTAGAGATGGATTTATGGCTCTTTGAAGGGAGCCGGATCTTGAGGAGTCGTTCAAAAGCCTGGCTCGTTCGCAAACGTCACATCTCTGGGAGCTTCAGGTGATGCTGGTGCTGAAGACAGAACAGTGGCTCTAATTTTTACAGGACCTGAAGTATTATTATCTTCTCCATGGAGGGTTTGTTTTACCACTTGTTAGTTTAATTTTCACAGGATAATTCAAAAAAGTTATGAACCCAATTTGATCAAATTTTCAGCACAGGTCAGAAATGGGCCATGGACTCATTGATTAGATATTGGCGGTGATCAGAATCTGGATGCAGATCAAGGACATTTTTAAATTTTCTAACATTGCCAGATAGAGTAATTTTCTACATTTTTGCTAATAACTCAATAAGTTCTCATGCCATTTTAGGGAATATTGGTCATCGCACAAGGGGCAGGTAATTATATTTTGGTGGTGATCCAAATCCAGATGTGGATCCAGGAATGTTTTTCCAAGGATTTGTAAACAGTGTGAGATCGGACAGTTTTTCAATTTTCACAATAACTACCCTGAACAATGTTGGAAATGTCTTGGCAGAGATTTGTCATATTCCTGAAGCTTTTCCATTGACTTTTCAGGGAAAGCAGTGTGTGTATTGTGTGTTTGATGTGTGTTTGTGTAAGGGCTGACCTTGGTCAGAGTCTGACTTGTCAGAGGACTGGGTGGAGCCAGTACTGTCCATGCGGGTCCTCTCAACCCCCAGCTGCTCCAGACGCCTCCTCAGGTGTCTCCGCTCTCGCTGTAGATGCTCGAGGGTGTGCTGAGCTTTCCGATCGCTCTCCTCCAACCTCTGACAGGGAAAGAGAGAGAAGTGAACAGACACAAACGGAGAGCTGTTTTTCTCCCCCTGAGGCTTACCTCAGGTAACACACACGCTGACACACTGACCCAGCATGACACTGCTCATTGGGTGAGTTCAACAGACACACGCAGGTATGATCACACACATACACACCTTGATGTGTTCTTTGGCCTTCATCAGCAGGCTGAGTGTGGTGTGCCTGTTAGCATCTGGTCCTAAGGGAACAAGGGATTTCAAGCGCTCTAAACACAACCGTAGATGCGCCCGTCTGTGGAGGAAACAAAGATTAAAGAAATATGATTCATTTATTTCAGATCAAATACACAAATGCAAGAACATGAAAAGTGGCAGGAAAGGTCAATCATCTATCCACGCATCCATCCATCATCTACACCTCTGATCTAAAGCCGAGGGCCTAACCCAGCTGTCATTGGGAGAGGGGAGGTCTGGTGGTGAGTCAATCAAATAGCTGACACAACCATTCATGCACAGACTGACACCTTAGGGCAATTTAGAGTCACCGATTGACCTATTGAGCATGTTTCTGCTCTGTAGGATGAAACCAGAGTACCTAAAGAAAACCCACAGATGCACAGGGACAGGATGAAAACTCTGACCGGGGACTCAGTCCAAACTCAGCTACAGATGTGTTTGAATGCTAACCTACTGAACTGAGGCTGCAGACAGAATCATTGTGAGCACATTGACGTGTTTATATTTGTTATTATCTCAAATACAGAAATATCTGTAGCTTTCAGATCAAGACACCATTGCCAAAAGTTAAATTTGTTTCCGTTAATTCAATAAAGGGTTATTAGATGTTTCATTTTATCCAAGTGTAAAACATGACTTCAGAAATTCAAGGAAACATAAAAAATGCCTCACACTTTACACTTCATATTTTAGCTGACTGAATTTACAGTAGATTTCATCGACGAAAATGTTGTGAAATTTCATCAACTAAAACTAGACTAAAACTAAAACAATTTAGATGACGAAATTATGACTAAAACTAAAAGATATTTTAGGCAAAAAACTATAAAACGAAATTAAAAAGTTCTGTCAAAATTAACACTGAGATGTAGTATCTGAGGATTTCCCTTGCATCGTTGACTACATAACTCATTGTATGCGCTTTAAGGGAGAGGTGGGGCTATGAGATCGCTGTTTCTGAAAATATGCATACTGCTGTAAACCGAGAAACTCAAGGGGTTAAGGGGGTAGGATTGGATACGTTTATACTTTTTCTACTCTTTTTCATTCCTGTAAGCTGAGAGGCTTGAGAAATTGCAGATTCAAGTTACTGTCTTGTTTAGTTTTCATTTTTGATTATCACTTGTTTTGTATTTTTAACTGTTTTTAAGTCATCATTTACATGATCGAAATAATGATATCAACCTAACCTAACCTCATCTCTGTGTGGATCATCTGAAAGCCACTGATGCCCCTTATGTGCAGGTTTTTGGCAACCTTTTTTGCAAGATTATTCCAGAACTTCTGAAAATTGTTTTCAGGCTGACTTTTTTTTCTGACAGTATGGTAAAATATTCCACTGTATTATCCCACTGTGGTCCTTGACTGAAAGTAAAAACCCACAGATGAGATATCACACAGATATCACTATAAAATGTGTTCATATCTGAGCTCTTTATTATCGTCATACAACACACACCACCATCCTTATAACTTGCAGACTGGGGCCACTTGACCCTGCTGTTACACAACACACACCTCCAGCAGCAGCCTCTGTGGTGTGTGTACCAGTGTTGCCAGATTTTTCTACTGAAATAAGCAACCAGGTCAATAAAAACCAGCCTTAAACAAGCAACTTCCAGCAATTTTTTTTTTAATGTGATATATTAGTTATTTATTATTTTTTTTTTTTTAAGAGAAATCTACATGAAGAGTGTTTTAATTTTCATCTACATTACATTTCAATTTCACAGTGACAAGTTTTCCTATTTGGCTCTTAATTTACTTATTTAACATCCTTTTGTTTGGAGGTGGAACATCTTTTTCTTTATACAGAAGTGAAGGGAGGTAACCTTGTAGTGCAGATGGACCTGCCTGTTTCATTGTCTGAAATCACGCAGATCCATCGTGCAAAGCTCCAATATCCTATGACTTCACGATAGGGCTGAACAATATATCGTTATCGTATCGATATCGATATCGAGATATGAACATTCAAGATATTGATATCGAAAAGCAATGATATAAACAATATAGATTTCCCCCGCGCTAAAACTGCACTTTCCACATTCTTTTGTATTATGATGTTTTTATTTTTCTGAAAAATGCTTGGTTTTCACCGAACCCATGGTTGTATCGTATCGTATCGATATCGAGATATCTGGCATGAATATCGAGATATGAAATTTTGTCAATATCGTTCAGCCCTACTTCACGACCAAAAGCTGGACGGCCCAATCAGGGAAAAGAGGCAGAAACTGAAGACGTGACGACAGCAGGAAGTGACTGCATGTTTGAAAACAATGGCAGCTTCTGAAGCGGTCTCTGTGGATACGGCAATATCTGTGGTTTTATCAGGAATAGGCTCAATTTCTTCTTTAAAAGGGGACCAATGAACATCACATGATTTTTCTTACATGAAATCATGTTTTTTTTTTGTTTTGGACGATCAAATCAGAGAAGGTGGGAAGGTGGGAATCACTGCTGGGAAACTGGGACGGATGTGAAAGTCCTCTGTGGATGATGCCAGTTAGTCTGTGGTCGTCATGGTTACTCGGTGATACCTGGTGAAATATGCTCTCCTCAGAAGTTTACAGAGAGAACTTGGTGGGGATTGTCATTGACGAGGTTCATGTCACATATAAGTGGTAAATGATACATCTGTGTGGTATAATTTAATGTAAGACGATAGTCCAAGGACTGAGACATAGTTTAAGCTAACGGCTAACAACAGGGTCGAGCTGCTACGTCATACTGTGGCTTGATGTGGATTGGTCTGTGATGAGTGTGACTGGCAGAACGATCATCCAATCACCAGCTGCTGTTGTTTTTGAAGGTTCTGCCTCTGAAAACATTTTCTATGCATAGTTGCCAGGTCTGCTTATTATAAGCAACTTTGGGCTTCTTTTTTTGAAAGGTTGCTTGTAAATATTGGGAGATACAGACAGTGTTTTTTTGGGCTTGTTGTGCCCCCAAACCCAGGAGAGATCTGATGTTCACTCTACTACCAATATAAAGTCAGTTCAGAAGTTACACAAACTATTTTGTCCCACTCCGAACACAAATGTAAATTTTACTGTAAAAAGAGGCAAAAATGTTGTTTCCGCCAAAAAGAAATCCTTATGGTCAGAATTACATTTATTTCTAATGTAGCTGGTACTGTTTTCACCATAATAAAGCTGTAGAGGATCAACATAAAACTTAGATAAGAGCCTGACCATGTCTGTTTGGTTACAAAAATCAATATAAATCTGAATTGACTTTATATTGGTAGTAGAGTGTGCATCAGATCCCTCCTGGGTTTGGGGGCACAACAAGCCAAAATAAGCAACTGCACTTTCGGAACAAGCCCAAAAAAACACAACCCACAACTGCCAATATTTACAAGAAACTTTTCAAAAGAAGAAGCCCAAAGTTGATCATAAAAAGTGGACCTGACAACTCTGGTGTGCACGTGTCTGTGTGCGTGTGTGCCTGAGCGAGTGGGCGTGTGCACGTCAGACTCTGCCTACGAGGGACTTTAAAATGTTTTTTCGGCAGCTGCAGACTCGCTGGACGAGCTGTTGGTGATCCT